>OU744450.1:3963939-4710777 GCA_916610825.1 Haliclystus octoradiatus
ATTTCTTTAACAATAAAAATAATATGATAATGAACGTTTATTATACATAAAGTAATTCTAAAACCCTGGAAATACTGAGTTATCTCAACGATTTATTTATGCGCCATTGTAGGCATCAAAAACACGTATTAGAAATTCATAAAGATTTGCCCATGCGAATGATCACTTAAGTTATAAGTCCATTTCATTTACGAAACAATTTGGATTCAGTCAACATAATATATAACTTCATCAGAAATTAAAAGTTTTGCCTATCTGTAAAATGTGCTAGACATATATAATTATCATTATCATTCCAAAAAGCTTTGTTTATAAACCAAAACTTCACTCATGCATGATTTGATAATAATATTGTAAAATTCATGGCTAAAATACAATGTAGGCCAAATTAAGGATTGTATCACATAAAGATTATTCCTTATTTATTGTAAACGGTTATGACCAAAGTTTAAAATCAAAACAGACAAAGGGAGAGAGAGATGAGCTCTGATTAATTATTAATATAGCAATCAAGGATATTAGCATATCAGAATTTGAGTTTACTAAGACAAAGTTTGATATCGTTTTGCATTTTGGATTGTAAAAATAACTAATTGGATAACATTCAAAATAACTTACCCGTCGGGGAAAAGAATTAATTGTGCTTGAACATACGATGTCAAAAATAAAAACAAACAACAGCACTTTACTGTTGTAGATACTATACTCTCCGCCATTTTCTTGTATCTTGTGTACGTTCAAATGCCTTCGTTTACGACCAACAAGAAAGAAAACAGCGTTTCAACGGGATGACTTGACATCGACTCACATTATATAATTGAAGGGACGTACGATTTGATTGTTTCCTTTTTGTTTCTATGTCAATGCTTCGAGGGTTTTGAATAATTAGCCATGTAAACTATAATGGTATGACATCACAATAGATAAATACAACTTCTCTTGAACAAGATAAATAAAGCAGATGCGTGTTCCCTTTTTGCTTGAATGTGTGGGAAATTTTGATGACGATACCCGAAAGTTGGGTAAACATATTGAAGTAAGTAAATCTAAATGTCCAGAATATGTATCGTTACAAATTATATTTTGATTCTCAATTGATTCATTTGGGATATGTCTGACATTTAATATGCATTTGCTGATAAGAAATGGTTAATGGACCGTGAATAGTTTAGTAAAACGAGCAATTAATGAGTCAGTATTAATGAGTTTAACATTCAAAAGAACTTTCGATTGTCCGTAACGATTTTAAACCCACGCATGTTAACAGAATTATTGTTTGGTTGTCTATATAGACTAGCATTGACAAAAGCATTAAACAGGAAATTAATACCAACATTTAAATGAATGGTACCGCTGGTTTTAAAACTATTAAAATGCCGGTTTTATATACAGTAGTGCGTTTGCAGCAAAATACAGTCTAACCCGCTTATGTGCAATTCGGATAAGTAAAATTCCCGCTAATCTGCAGCCTGACTTTGAAATCCGTTAAACAATTTTTTGGTTAAGTCCTTTGTAAACAATTTCGGATAAATGCAATGAAAATCGTTAGCAATTTTGACTTGCACGACTTAAGCGGGTGTAATACACGTTATAGAGAGTATACACGTTTCTCTTTTTTAATTTTGTGTAATATGTTACTTAATACTTTGTCAACATTTCAAATTTAATTCAAAATTTATCTTGATAGGTCATGATCGAGTTAGACGATTGGAATAACTGTTTTGATTATATATTCCTGTTCATCGTACACCGTACCTTCAGCAAAGGAAACAAGGTATTTTTATGATTTCCTGCCAAAGAAAATCTGTAATGCTCGTATTTCTTCTGAACGGGCGTTCTTCTGTATGAGGAATTCAGGTATTTTGATAAGTACATCAAGCATGTTGTTGTACGTTATTCAATGTGTCTGATGCTATGGTTGCCGTTATCAATACCTTTGTTCCGCGCTGTTCCGCTTCATTATAAAAATCAAATAATAAATTAATAATGACGTAATCGCTTAAAATTAGAATACGATGACGGTGCATATAATTTGGTTGATGGTACTTAGCTTGATCAAATCTATTGAAATTCAATTGTAAAACTATTTTATCTTGCATTTGCCTTATACTCTTTATTATAGAAGTCATAGAACAATATAAATCTAAATATAGCTAAATAAAATCAAAGAAGATAATTCCGATGTGGGATTAAGTTGTGTATGGGTCAGTCCGCAGGATATTTTTGAGGTTCAATCCCATGCAGAAGTAATATTGGCGTCTCGTTATTGTTGTTGTTATTGTTTTTGTCGTTTTTTGTCAAAAATCTTATTTGACTGGTTGAGAAATGGAAGCTTGTTCAAAATAATAAACTTCCACTTACATTTAGCCGTAATAAACCCCGGGTAAGATACATTATGCTTACAAATTATTTCAAAACAGTATATTTAAACAAAAATGCTTTGCTATACTTAAGATAACTATTATAGTGAGTGGCAGTATGTATTATAAAGCGACATAAATATTGAAAATGTTATTAGTTATATGTCATTAAGAATATATTTAGTTTTGATAGATAGCACATATAAGATAGACAAATCATGTTCATTTAAATTGCATTTGAAAGCAGTCAGCTAGAGTTTTAGACGTAATATCGTAATAATGACGTAACAATTTGCTCTGGCAGTACTACAGTATTCCACCATAGATTATAGAATACAGGGATTGGCAACATTAAGGTCTGGGCACGAAATATGGTCTTGTTTGAGATTTTCCGGAAACACGTGATCTTCACTCGACACAGAATTTTGTGAGAAATTTCCGCAAGGGTCATTTCAACAACGCTGTCGGCTGTTCTACTCATTTCATCATCGTTCATATATTCAAGCTGGCTATAGCAAAAGTTCACTTGATTATTTCATTATTTTAAAATGGATCGCCAATTAAATTGCAGTGGATTTTTAGTACTTGAAATTCTTAAACGTGGAAGGCGATGAAGAAAATGTCTATCTGAATCGATGAAAGTTTAGAAGAGCGCTAATATACGTTGTGCTAATATTGCTAAAAGTTTTCCAAATCTAAAGGTGGTTTAACTTTTCACACTCAATCAAAATACACCGATATAAAATTGTTCATGGATGAAGATGATTGTATGTTCACTGCCAAATGAATCTGCTCTAAAAGAGACGTTTCAAAGTTACTACAAATGGAGTTATTTCCTAGCACATTTCTGGAAATTATGTGTCAAATATATTCGGCAATTTTGATCTATTCCCTACAAATCTGCTCGTCAGAAATAAAACATCTATCTAATATTCATTGCGTGGATGATGAGCACCTTCGAAAAGTTTATTTAGTATTGTCGAGGAGCTGTGAAAAATAATTTCATAATTAATCATAAGATTGGACTCTTGAAGCAAACACGCTTGAATGTTTTGCAAAAGCCAAAAGCCCAATTCATCATAATCTGACCACGCGGCCGAGAAAGATAGAGTTGTCATTCCCTGTATTCTATAATCTACGATTCCACCAAGGAATCGTACGATCATAAATTGATATTTTTTATTTATTTAATCTGCCAGATAGGCTAGAGTCATTACATTTTTGTTTCATGGAGTGCCATCTCATCGAATGGAGGATCAGAGGAGGATTAGCTCAGTTGGCAGAGCAACCAAACTTCAGATCAGATCATATCTGATCGACTGTGGTTCAAATCCCCCCTAAGGTGATTTCATCCTTGACTTCATCTAAAACATCAAATGAGTAATATCTGAGGATGGCAGATGGAATGGTCGAGGGGGAATTGCATTGTGAGTAGCTGCGGCGCATCGTTGCGAATTGACAATCGAGGCCTATTCTAGTATGTCTAATCTATTAAAAATGATCTGCAGTTTCGCGGCTTAGATCAGTAAAGAGCGTTTCAAACCATTGCTCTTAGCCAAAAGAGCCACTCCTCTAGAAATAGAGGAATGGTACGGGTGCATTCCTTAAGGCGATACGGTCTACGGACCTCTGTCAAGTTGGCCCCCCAACCGTTAAATTTAGATCTAAACTATACTCAGAATGATAATCATCGTTTTGATCAGCTATTTATTTTTAATGATCATCAATGATCATCGAAATATCGTCAATTATCAAATGGGGGGCCAACTTGACAAAGTAGTTAGCCCCCCAACTTTTTCCCTAACACCCACCGTCAAGGTTGAAAATAGGCTTAAAAGATTGATCACGCGATGATCATTCATGATCAATAGGTTTCATCATATTATCATCAACGATCATTGAGATAACGCAAATTATCAAATGGGGGGGCCAAGTTGACAAGTAGTTAGCCCCCCAACTTTTCCCTACCACCCACAAAGTTGAAAATAGACTTAAAAGAATGATCACGCGATGATCATTCATGATCAATAGATTTCATCATATTATCATCATCGATCATCGAGATATCGCAAATTATCAAATGGGGGGCCAACTTGACAATTGGTTATAGCCCCCCCAAAAAAATTTTGCCTACCGCCCACAAGGTTAAAAATAGGCTTAAAACAATGATCAGGCGATGATCATTCATGATCAATAGGTTTCATCGTATTATCATCAACGATCATCGAGATATCACCAATTATCAAATAGCTGGGGGGGCAACGAACTTGACAAACAGATAAAGCCTCAAAAATGTTTTATTTATTTCTTTTTCATTCATTTTCATTATTTTTCAAATTCGATATCATGCAGGCTGTTTTGTATAGCTTTCTGTCGGCTGTGTTATTGTCTATTAAAATGATAAATTACTCGAAATTACATTATTGGGATGCTTCCAACGCTTATGGGGCATAATTACTAAATGAAATCTGGTTAGCCTATTGTTCCTTGTAAGAATTTTATTATTAATAATGTATGATGTGAGGCATTCTCTTTTTGATGTTATAATTTGAGGCTACTGAATGGGACACCGCCCCTAAAATTTATTACTATAATGGCGGAATTGTCCACATGTTTTTAAACCAATTTGATTAAGAACAAGTTATAGTTATTTACATTTGTCTCAGTCATTTGTGTATTGAAATGTGTATTTCATAGTGAACAAATAAGTTGAAGTGAAATTTCCAGTTTAAAAAATATAAGAATAATGACGGGAATTCAGCTAGAGAAAGTCTTGAAGAAGTTGAAGAAAACCAAAGGTAATGCAGAAAAATATCGTAATAATCTGGAGCAGGCTATTATAGAAGAGTTGGACACTGATACTTTGCGTTTTCTATGGGATACATGCTACGTAAATAGAATAGAATAGAATAGAATTTTATTTCAACCACATGATAAAAAAAAATGTTTACAGACTAAAGACATTGATTTATGAAATATGATATACAGTGGTTGACGTCATCTCGTAAGCAAAATTTGCTTGTCTATTGAGAGACGCTATAAAGTTTATGAATGACATGGGTAAAAGATTAAAATAAAAATGGTGAATTTAAACTACAATAAAGAAAATTCAAAAGTTAATTGTAATTAAGAAGTTAACACACTATACAAAAAAATAATACAATTTAACAACATACGTAACAGTTTTTGTAAGTGCAAACGGAATAGTAGGATTTAAAAATGTTCTTTCGAATATAGTTGATGAAAGTATTAGACGATGAATATAAATTTTCAGGAAAGGTATAAGTGAAACCATTCAAAAGTGTTGGAAATCTATAATTTAATGATTGTAGCATTTTTTTAGTTACAAAAGGTAATGTAAAAATGTAAACATTTTAGAGACAATTATTGACCTCTATGTTTGTAGTGCAAAAGAAGCTGAGATTATCGAAGATGATGACATTGAGAGTTATGAAGAAATGATTGAAAACTACAAGGAGTTTTTGAATTTGACAAGGACAAGTATGGCTCGTTTAAGGAAGGGAGAAGCGACAAGGGCTCTCCAAAATGAACAGCTACAACGTAATGAAAGAGAGAAAAAAAGACAGCACGAAGAGAAACTTGCTAAACTTAATTATAACAAAGCAACACAGTCTGAATTAAACAATCAAATTATAGAAACGGCAGATTTTCCTATCACTATAGTGGAACTAGAAGAAATAATTCTCATACAGAGAAGGACTTTACTAATGAAAGTAATCATGTTTCAGATGAAACAACTGATGAGGATGCTGTTTCTATTGGCAGCTGTTTCTAACAGCTAACTGAAGTGGTGAAAGGTCAAAAAGAAGTGAACGAACTGAATCAAAAGCTGTTCGTACAACTTTCCAAAGGAAGTAAGAATGAACAAGGATTCCTCTTAGGCTCGATTATGCCAGACTCTTGGAGTGGAGATTTCAAAGATTATTTCTGTAGGAAGTCATCCTTTGTGGATACATTACAAGTTGCAAACCAAAATAATCATTCAGTACGCAAGTATTACTTATTGAAATAAGTACCTATTAACTTTCAAGAAGATGTTAAAACCAGCATCAAAATTGAGGAAGCATTTGCTAGAATTGAGATGAGGGTTACCAGCAATAGTGTCTATAAGGCAACTATAAGCTATTTTGATGAGCAGACCCTTGCTGAAAGAACAAGCGAGCAGATTAACAAGATGGCAACAGAAATTGAAAGGCACAAAGAGAGATTAATACTTGTTGAAGAAGAGTCAGAACCAAATGGTAAAAGATTGATGGAGACAATGCTTGATAATAAGCTACCATAGACAATGTCATCAAACTACCTAGTATTATGCGATGAGTTGGGGAAAGCTATGACCATTGACCATCTGGTAAAATTTTTGAGAAATGCCGCGAAATCCCGTCCAACGAAGAACGACAAATTCTATTCAAAAAGCAAAATGGTCGCAATATCAAATCTGCTTCAGTGAATTCATTAGATGATGATTGTGGGTGTTAAGCTACACGTGATACACTAATAAGATGCCCATTATTGGAAGCAAAGTCAACAGCCGATCGTCGTTCGTTGATCGCTCAACAAAGTAGATGTTTCAACTGCCTAGAAAGAGGTCATAGAGCTAGAAGTTGCACTTTAAAAAATGGCGGCTTAAAATGTCAAGGTAGACATCATGATCTAGTCCACATGTAGTATTTCCAATCAGAACCCAGGACAGCAGTAGAAACATCATCGAATGCAATTTCAGTTCCAAAGGATGTAAAGATTCAATTAAATGCAATCAAGAGGGATGTCATTCGTCTACCAGTGTTAATTGAACAAATTGAAGATTTTGAAGGTCAATTATGAAGTGCCAAAAGGCTCACTACTACTTCTTGTTCGGCGCGGTACTTGTTTAGAGACCGCGTTACTTGTTTGCGAGATCGTGTTACTTGTTTTGGCGATCCCGTTACTTCTCTTTGCGATCGCGCTACTTGTTTGGAGATCTCGTTACTTCTTTTGGCGATCGAGCTACTTTTTTAGAGTTTCCGTCACTTGTGAGGGAATCACGTCACATACAAATTTGAAGATAATCACAGCCGTGACAAGTATAGTTAGCGGTGATTTATTTCAAGAACTCTGAATCACAGATAATAAGGATTCGGTAAAAATATAACACGGGAAATAATGTACGAGAAATATTCATTTACAATAGCTTGTGTAACCATTTTTGTTTAATAACTTTAATTCATTAAAGGTCATGCTGTAAGTTTGTTGCATATTTCAATAACGAATACTGTGTGATTATTTCTATAGTCTAATAATTTACGGAAAAGGCTTAATTTTGCCTCATTTTGTGTCAATTTAATATTCATATATTACCCTTTCTAAAACTATAATATTGTATTTAGCTTCGATAGGAAGAAAATGTGAATGAATTACGAATTTACTCAGTATCTGCTTACAAGTTAATTATAGATAATTGTCTTGAAATTTAATAATACTACTCAAAACCACACAAAAACTTCAAGTAAACAAAATGATTGTTAGGAGAGTTTGTACAGGAAATGAAAAAAATTGTAGGTTGGGTGATTGTCATTACACCAGTCAATCAAGTCTTATAACGAATATAAATTTCCATCGAATCGAAATACAATATTGTAGTTTTAGAAATTATCGACTTCCATTAGTTTTACAAATTATCTAAATATAACATTTCTTTAATCATTTTATAAATTTACAGGTATCCCAAATAAACAAGCATTGATTGCTTCAGGGATTAACCTTATCATGTATCACTAATTAACTTTCAACTACGTTGATTTGTAAATTATTATTATTAAGTGTTTTACATGATTAAATAAACATCTATCTATTTACATTATTCCCAGTGTCATATTTTTACCGAATCCTTATTATCCTTATTAATTCTTTAATCATTTTATAAATTTACAGGTATCCCAAATAAACAAGCATTGATTGCTTCAGGGATTAACCTTATCATGTATCACTAATTAACTTTCAACTACGTTGATTTGTAAATTATTATTATTAAGTGTTTTACATGATTAAATAAACATCTATCTATTTACATTATTCCCAGTGTCATATTTTTACCGAATCCTTATTATCTTCTTCGATGTCGATTTAGAAATCTTGAAATAAATCACCGCAACTGTACTTGTCACGGCTATGATTATCTTTAACTCTTGTATGTGACGTGATTCTCTCACAAGTGACGGAAACTCTAAACAAGTAGCACGATCGCCAAAAGAAGTGACGGGATCTCCAAACAAGTAGCGCGATCGCAAAGAGAAGTAACGGGATCTCAAAAACAATTAACACCATCTCGCAAATAAGTAACGCGATCTCTAAACAAGTACCGCGCCGAACAAGAAGTAGTAGTGAGCCTTTTGGCACTTCATAGTCAACGGAGGCAAGCAAGATGCCTAATTGATTCAGGATCAGATACGACATTGATAAGAGCAGCGTTTGCAAAGGAGCTTGGCATTGCAGGAGAGCAAGTTGAAATACGGTATGAAGTTGTCAATGGACGTATTAAAAAGGAAATGACCAAGCTATACAGAAGCCAGATCCAAAATCCAGACAAAATTTTTATTGTTGACATTGAAGTTTTGGCATTGGAAAGCCTTGTTGTGCAGCACCAAAATTAGACGATAATGATGTTTTTAATGACATCATTTAAAATCAATAAAGTCAGTACTTGATATATATTAATCGGCCAAGACATTGGAAATAGACAGTTGATCCAGGAGCTCGAAAAATTGACATTCGGTACAGGTTCACCACGTGGAGTACAGTACCCTTTAGGATGGGCAGTGGTGGGTGAGGTTAGAGCTAAAGACTCGAACGGGGACTCAAATAAAAAGTCATTAGCAGCAGAGCCATCTATTTACAAGAGTTGGGACACGCTTTCATGTGCCGCTATCGTCTCCTATTGGACATATGCCATTCACGTGATTTTTTGGACGCCATTTTCGTACTTTCGGCACCAGGGTTCTTGTTCTTTTGGCACCAGGTTTCCTGTTTTAAACGAAGCGCGGAAAAATACAACTTTTATCAGTGAAAACAAACATATGCTATTAAATTATTAATTTTTGTGTTAGTAGACGAAATAGTAATCGAAATAAAATATTGTTTACTATTCCAACTGGGGACAAGAACTAGAAAAAATTTGCCTTTGACTGCAAAGAATAAGCGTAAGAGAGTAAGAGATGTAGTCCATACTCCACAAACTCCTTGTCCATCTAGCAATTCCAATAGCATTGATCTGATTTACTTTCGAGCAACATGCTGAAGAGATCGATAAGAAAGTATACATTGAAGTAAATTTTATTCTTATTTTGAGAGTCCAGCAAATAAATATGGAGAGAGACAACTAATAGATGGTTATATTACTCTTGTATCATGTTAAACGATCGCAAACCATTTCACACAGTTCCAAAATGGCTGAAAAAACGCAACTTTCTCTTGCACATGCGCACTGCTGTTAAAAACGTGCTCGGGTCCAGGCCAAAAAACAAAAATGGCATGAGTGTCCCAACTCTTGTAAATAGATGGCTCTGATTAGCAGGGCTCAAACGAGTCAACAATGTTCAAATTATTATTGACTCAAAGGAAGAAGATATCAGAAAAATGTTATTGTCTGATCAAGTTGTAGTTAAACCAACTCAGCTGTGTGCATGCAGCGAAAAGGAATTCAATGAAGCAAGATTCATAAAAAGTGTTAAAGAAAATACCAGAATTGAAGATGACCATGTAATTGTTCGGTTGCCGTGGAAGAATGGGTATCCAGATAATATTGCAAACAACAGAGCTACATCAGTGAAAGCATTATATAGACTGGAGAAGAGATTGAAACGTCAAGAGAAGCTGGAAGAGTTTGATAAGTAAGTCCAGGACCTTACTTTCTTGGGATTTGTGAAAGAAGTCAGTCCCAAAAAAGATTTCTACCTGGACATCCACCCAGTATATCGCGAGGAAAGTAAAACTATTCCATTTCGAATTGTGCTCAACGCTGCCATGGAGATAAAACCTGGCATTCAATATAATGACTGCTTTGAAAAAGGACCAGACTGCAACAATCAATTGTTTTCTGTTCTCATGAGGTGGAGGGAAAGCTGTGTTGCAATCCATGGTGAAATCTAAAAAATGTTCAACAGGGTGTACATGTTGAATAAGATGATCAGCCCTTTCAACTTATCTTATGGCGTGGTTGTGATGGTAGAGCAGATATTAAAACATTGCAATGGACCAGATCTTCTTGTTGTTTCATCACCTGCCCAATCTGCATTACTATAAACTTCTAGATAATTGCTTTTAATATTACCAACTTTAGAATATTTGACACCATACTCTACTGTACCCTTAAGATATCTCAGAATTCTTTTTATTCTTGCCCAGTGTTTTTCTGCAGGTGCAGCCATGAATCTGCTAACCTCTCTTACAGCATTTGTAATATCGGGTCTTGTGGAAATTGAAAGATAGTTCAATTTACCAATAGCTTCTTGATACTTTCTATTATCTCCCACTGGCCTGTCATCATCTTCTAATGGGGTTACCTTCGCATTCATTTCCTGCGGTGTCGATACTGGTTTGCAATCTTGCATACCATACTTTGATAAAATTTCTTCTATATATCGTTTCTGATTTAAATATATAGATCTATCATCTTTTTTGATCTCTATGCCAAGACAATAACTGGCTTCATCAAGATCTGTCATCTTAAATCGTTGGTTTAGTGGATTCTTGATTTCACTAATACAATCTCCATTATTACTAAAGATAAGCATATCAACATAAAGAGATATAATAATACTATTTTCTCCCTCTTGCTTTGAATATAAGCAGCTATCAGCTTCATTTTGAATAAATCCTTCTTTGATTAAAAAACTATTAATTGTATTGTACCAACATCTAGCTGATTTTTTAAGGCCATAAATTCCTTTATTTAGCTTACATACTAAATTATCTTTCCCATTGATGATATAACCTTCAGGTTGTTCCATATATAATTCTTCTTCTAATTCCGCATTGAGGAATGCCGTTTTAACATCCATTTGATGTATCTTCCAATCATTTTGAATAGAAAATGCAAGTAATATACGAATTGAATTTAATCTTGCTACAGGTGAAAATGTTTCATGATAATCTATACCTTCCAACTGCGTAAATCCTTTTGCTACTAATCTTGCCTTTTGTCTCTGTATGTTCCCTTTCGCGTCTTGTTTAACTTTAAATACCCATTTACATTTCACATCTTCGCGATTGTCTGGTAGTTCCACTAATTTCCATGTATTGTTATCAATTAATGATTCATACTCATCGTCCATAGCTTGCTTCCATTTAATTCTATCTGTACCTCGTAGTGCTTCTTTTGCTGTTGTTGGCTCATTGACACATTCAGACAGTAGCGAATCCCACCATTCACCTGTTATTTGACTGCCATAAGTATCAGGTGGTTTTCTTGTTCGTGCTGATCGTCTTACCCCCGGGGGGGGTACTTCCATATAGTCGCTATACGGGGGTGTGCCATTTTTTTTGGGTATCATTTTAGCAATTTGCCTGCAATTTTGGGGGCATTTATTCTAAGGAAGTGCAATTTTGGGGTCCAAGATTTGGCAAAGCAATTTTAATTAAGAACTTTTTCAACAATTATTTTTCAACAGTTTTTCAGTAATTTGCCAAGTTCCAATTTCCCCTCAATTCCACCACTCCCTGACGTAACCAGCCTCATTTTCCATTATTTTCTCAGCTGAGAACGAGTTTGAACCATAAGGGCATGTGAAGCAGACCTTCTTTATTTATTGTGCATGCACAATGGTATATTTTGACGAATCTCGAGAAAGCAAAATGTTATTTATCAAATATATAATTGTGGATGTGGATGTGCAAGGCCCGGTGCATAGCCTGCTTGAGCTAATGATTCAACACCGGGATTTTGGTATGCTGGATACATAATTGTAGTCCTTCCAGGAGGAGAGAGAGGAGAGGCTGGAGAGCTCCAGGCTTCCAGTCAGGTACGAGCCACAGGCACACATTTAGTGTTGTGTGTGTGTTTGATTTTATTTAACTTCGTTGATAAAAAATGCTCGTTAGAGTTTCCACTCTAGGTAGGATACTGACTACGGCCTATCGAATCGTAACTGTAGATACTACATTGTATGATTGTACCGAGATTGTAATGGTGATTTATCATTTTGGTTGGTATGTTGGCATAGTCAAGTCACATCCCATAATATAATAGGATGCCAGGGGCCTACACCTGCACACCTCTCTCTGTTCTGAGTCCTGCTAAAAATATTCCTTGTTTATTAACAAACCTATGATAGGATAATAATTGATGATCCTTCCGGGGATCCCTCATTGAATGAAAATCCCAACACTTCCAGAATTATCATATATCAGTCATTACAGCAATTCATAACACTAAACAGAGCAGTCACAATAAACTTATTTAGCTGTTCATTTGAAATTACAGCAATTCACAACACTAAACAGAACAGTCATAATAAACATATTTAGCTGTTCATTTGAAATTCTCTATTGTGTATTGTTAATCAGTTGGGCCTATCTTCTCAACTAATGAATGAAAGATTTCTTCACTTGAGATTTCCATAATTATTATCATCATTCATCATTGCTCAACTTCAGAGCCCAGTGAGCCAATATGAATTTTCATGGCGCTAGTGATTAGGTCCTGCCTTTGAATAGAAAATGTACGATTAAGAACATTTCGAGCTTAATGCCAATGTCTATGTTTTTTAATGAGAAAATTCCAGAAAATAATGTTATTGTCGAATATTAATGCCTACCCAATTTCTTAATCTTACATATTTGTATTTTTCTAAAAGGGCATAACTTCACAGATGTTGATTTACAAGTTCGCCCAGGCTTGTGGAAATTTTCCTGCTTTCTGCAATTTTGGGGTATAGTTTTCTAAGGAAGTGCAATTTTGGGGTATAGCTTTCTAGGGAAGCTGCAATTTTAGGGTGCTTACCGAAAAACCAAAATGGCACACCCCCGTCTGAAATGTACTCAAGTACCCCCCCCCCGGGGTCTTACCCCTTGATCTTCTTCTGCATTGTCATCAGATTCAGATCCGATTGAATCTTGATTGCTTTCTTCTGGACAGTCATTGTTTGGAATTGGATTAATATCGTTCTTTGTTTTATTTTCTTTGATTTGCTTTGAGGTAACTATTGTTTCATTGAAATCCACATCTCTTTTGCTAACTAATTTACCAGTTGATTTCTCAATTAGTCTATAGGCTTTACTTTAGTCGGAATAACCCACAAACATACATTCAATCGCCTTTCTATCTAATTTTCTTCTCTCGTCTTTTGGAATATGTGCAAATGCTTGAGCTCCAAAAATCTTCAAATGCGATATATCTGGCTTTACACCTGTCCAAAGTTCTTCTTCAAAGGAGGATTAGCTCAGATGGCAGAGCAACCGAACTTCAGATCGGATCATATCTGATCGACTGTGGTTCAAATCCCCCTAAGGTCAACTCAGCCTTGACTTTATCTGAAACATCAAATGAGTACCATCTGAGGATGGCGGATGGAATGGTCCAGAGGGAATTGCATTGTGAGTAGCTGCGGCGCATCGTTGCGCATTGACAATCAAGACCTATCTGCCATGAAATCTGTTGAAATTGATCTGCAGTGTCGCGGCTGAGATCAACAAAGAGCGTTAAAAAATCATTGCTCTCAGCGAAAAAAGCCACTCATCTAGAAATAGAGGAGTGGTAAGGGTGCCTTCGGTAGGGCGACACCGTCTACATTACTTTTAAAGTTCTTCTGGTGTTTTATCTATCACAGCTTTTGTTGGCTGCGGTTTCTTACATACACCGCTGTATTGGCTGCTTCTGCCCAATATTTCAACGCTACATTCCCTTCATGTAACATGCATCGTGTTGACTCGATAATCGTGCGATTCATTCTCTCGGCCACTCCGTTTTGTTCTGGTGTTTTTGGTACAGCGTATTGCCTCTTTACACATTTTTCTTTACAAAAATCTTGAAATTTTTCTAGACTTGTACTCTTTGCCATTGTCCGTTCTTAATAGTTTAATTGATTTCCCTGTTTCATTTTCAACCATTGTTCTAAATGATTTAAAAATCTTAAAGGCTTCACTCTTTTTGCGGGTAGAGTATATAAATGTTTTGCGTGTAAAATCATCAATAAAAGTGATAAAGTAACGACGTCCATTACATGATTCGACTTGAATCGATCCGCAAACATCGCTGTGAATTATCTCCAACATTTCCTTTGCTCTTGTGGCTTGATGTTTAGGAAAGGGCTTGCAATGTGCTTTACCATAAACACATCCTTCACATAATGTGCTCTCAGATTTCTCATTAGAAATAGTTAGTCCTTTAACCATATTTTTTTTCTGAAGCATCTTTAAATCGTTTTTATTCAAATGTCCCATTCTGCGATGCCAAATATTGATTTGATTCTCAATACATTCATTGTTACCACTTTTAGACTGTACTTCCTTACTAATGAATGCAGTTTTGTCTTTGCCGATTGTATCTTGTTTACAAAGTAGATAAAATAATCCATTCTTCTGGATACCGGTAGCCACTATAGCATTGTCCTTTGATATATTGCATGAAAACTGCTATCAAACAACACTTTACATAGCTTTTCATTCATTGACTTAACAGATATCAAATTACGCTTTAATCAAGGGACGTGCAAAACGTTCGTTAATTTTACCTTTTTAATACCGTCTGGTACTTTACTTATAAGAAAAACAGTCCCTTTGCCTTTGACATCCAAAGCATAATTGTTGCCCAATCTAACTTTTTTATTATCTTCAATTTCATAATATTCGCTTATTACATCTTTGTTTCCAGTCATATGAGCTGTAGCCCCTGAGTCGATTATCCAGTGCTCTTTACATTCTGGTATTTGCGTTAATTTTTGTGCAATCAAAGCTACGTGATCGTCTTCACATACTTGAGCCTCATCTGTTGAATTTCGTTTTGGTTTTCTACATTACCTTGCCCAATGACCAGGAATTCCACAATTGTTGCATTTTCCGGGTCTTTTATGTCTAGCCCCTGTGTAAGTGTTTTGACCTTTTTGTTTATAATGCTTTGATGATACTAAGGCTTCCTCCCTTTCATTAGGAATATTATCTTTTGCCTCTTTTCTTTTGTGTTCCTCTTGAAGTAGTCTTGCGGTAACAAATTTCCAATTTAAGTCATCAGCTTTAATAGTATCTAATGCCGTAATAAGAGTATCATAAGAATCCAGCAAGCTTGCTAATAATATTGTACATAAATCTACTTCTTCAATTACATCACCAATAGCGTCTAATTTTTCTGCCAAAGTTTTTACATTTGAAATATGCGCTTGCATAATATCCGAGTCTTTCATGACGATTCTGTACAGTTTCTTCTTGAGAAATATCTTGTTTGCTAAACTTTTCTTCTCAAATAAGTTAGTTAGCTTCTCCCAGACCTCTGCTGGTGTTTTGGCACTTCTAACATGAACCAATTGTTCTTTTCCAACTGATAGACACAAAATCGCCATTGCCTTATCTCTTTTAACATGGTAGGCTTTCTTAGCTGCATCGGTTGCGGCATTACCAGGTTCTGTCTCCGTCTCATTAACAAAACCCCAAAGACCTTTTGCTTTTAATGTCATCTCAATGATAAATTTCTAATTATGGAAATTTTCACCATCAAACTTCTCGATTTTGAAAAAATTCTTTCTCAAATCCGGTATCATCCATATCGAGATTATTATAAATTAAAATGCACTTTCTTGTCTTTGTATTATAGCAATCCTGGGCCCATAACCTGTGTAAACTTGAACTACAGAGTTAAGCAGCTAAACAACAAATCAATAGACAAATCCGTTAGGAGTAAATCTTACTGTTGTATTTTAAGATACACGAACGACTGAATATAGGTTTACAAGTTATGATTAAGTATACCGACTAATTAACTACAATACAACAATACGCTTCCGATACATAACAAATACTGATTGACTATACTAATAATAGCTATATTTTTAACACGTTGAATAAGATGATCAGCCCTTTCAACGTATCTTATGGCGTGGTTGTGATGGTACAGCAGATATTAAAACATTGCAATGGACCAGAGTCTTGTTTGGAGACAAACCCAGCCCAGCAGCAAGCAGTTCTATCCAACACATTGCAGATGCATTCTCTGCAGAACAACCACTAGCGAAGAAAGTACTCAAGGAAGATATTTACATTGACGACATTGCCAGTTCGTTTCAACCAATAAAGAAGCAGAGCTGGCCATCAAAGATGTTGACATGGTACTTTGAAAAAGCGGCTTTTCCATCAAATGTTGGCACTCGAATGTTAAGTCGCTAGAATCAATGTTACATCAACTGATTCAAAAGTAAATATCTTAGGACATGAATAGGACAAAAAAAGATGAAATTAGAGTTAAGTCTCGCGAGAGGCCACTGTCACTATCTGTATTTACAAAACGTCACATCTTGAGTGGATTGGTTCGAATTTGGGACCTTATGGGATTGGTATCGCCTCTAACAATTGGACCAAAGATTGAGCTGCAAAAGTTGTGGGAAAGAGGCATTGGATGAGATATTGAACTGTCAGAATCTGAAAAGGAACAATGGCAAGAAAAATTTGAAGATTTGTGGCCAGCCATGGAAATCAAAATCGAACATTGTTTACGTCCCAATGATGCGACTTGTGAACCACAATTCCATGCATTTTCTGATGGTAGTCTTGATGCATATGGAGCGATGTACTTGCGTTGGAGGATGCCAGGCGAAGAATATCAATTACAGTTTGTGGCAGCAAAAGCACTTGTAACACAACTGAGAATCAAAAATGTTCCTTGAATTGAGTTAGTTGGCGTGGTGATAATGACAAGATTAGTGGATGCAGTGAAAACAGCATTAATATCAAAATTTGAAAGTGTTGTTTTCTGGACAGGCTCAATGACAGCACTAAATTGGGTAAAATCAGATTCAGACAGGTTCAAAGCATTTGTTCAATCCAGAGTATCTGAAGTGCAAGAAACCTTATCAGAACATGTATTTAGATACGTGCCTGGAGTACTGAATCCTGCAGACGCATTGACGAAGCCAATCAAGATGGAAGACTTCTAAACATGGCAACAAGGTCCATAATTTTTAAAACATGACGAAGTCAATTGGCCAAAAGAGAAAGAAAATTCTGAAGATGTAGACGATGGAAACACCTCAACACAAGAAGAAGAAACATGGAACAAAAGGTACAATTAGTTCATCAGTGGCAATGTCGAATGAAGGTTTAGAGCATCAACGTGTATTGGGAATAGTGGAATAACAGAAAAAATGGACAGAGAGCATGAGAGAGGAATATGGGAATGAAATTAATCCTGTGATAAGGATAATGCAGTCCCTACAAGAACATATGGATACAAAGAGTAAAACTTTGAGAAAATTGTTCCCAATATTCGATGCAGAAGACAAGTTGCAGTTGGCAGGACGTCTTGGCAAGGTCAATTGGCTGGCTAAGGAAATTGTATCCCCGGTTATTGTTCCAAAGTCTGATTTGGCAAAGAAAGAAGTTATTATCATCAGGTGTCAGTTCATGCAGGAAAGCGCCGCACACAAGCAGCATTAGAAGCAAATGGGTTTTGGATCATGGGATTCTCGAGGTACCTCTTCCATGCAGCAAATTGATGCCTTAGGTGTCGAATTCAGCATCGACCATTACTTGAGCAGAAAATTGGTGAATTACCTTCATTTCGTATGCTAAAGGACCAGGCACCCTTTGAATCAACATCGGCTGATTGTTTTGATCCTTTCTCTGTTAAATTATCTAGAAATAAAACCAGTGAAGGAAACGTTGTTATTTTTAGTTGCCTAGCAACAAGAGCCATCCATCTTGCGTTGGTCTATGATACTGCGAGTGGTGGAAAGGACTGACAACTGAAAAATCATTATTAGCGTTCAGAAGATTTGTCACTCTTGAAGGAAATAAGGCAGGTACAATGTACACGCACGGTGGGTCAAATTTTGTTGGTGCAGAATCGATCTGGCGTGGGAAAGTGGGAAATTGGAAAGAAATAACTAAAGAAGAATGGTTTAGTACAAAAGATTTAAATTTGACTCGGAATCCCCCTACATCGTTGCACATGAATGGAGCCATTGAATCGCTCATCCGTAGTGTGAGGAATGCTCTAGCAGTAATAGTTGATGGGGAAGTTAGATCTCTTTTACCAGACGAATGGTCAACCTTCCTGTATAAAGCCCATGTATCTGATAAATTCAAGACCATTGTTTCCTAAAAATTCTAATGACCCATTGAATGAAGCAGGATTTGTAACCCCCAATGGAATTCTTCATGGACATAATTATGTGGTAGATCAACCAGTCCAGAAGGATAGAATCAACCCAAGAAACCGCATGAACCTTGTACAGAGAAGGATCGAGCTGCTCTGGCAACAATGGATGAAATATATGCCACCACAATTGAATCTTCGGAATAAATGGTACCGAAAAAGAGAAAATTTATTTGAGGATTGATGACTATGTCATAGTACTGAACAAAGGTGTGGATGGTTCTTTGCCTAGAGCAACTTGGGAAGTTGCCATTGTAGACCAATGTCTAGCTGGAGACGACGGATTAGTGAGAAAGGCGTTGATCAGGACCAAAAATGGGAAATACTTACGGCCAATTCACAAATGAGTTCTCATAGCAACTGCAGAAGAGCTTAAGCAGGACGAAATGTTACAAGTTTGTGTGGAGAATTTAAATTTGAAAGGCTATAGATTGTGGATTAGTGAAACCAATTTGATTTGATTAATATGTTCTTTATAACGCACTATGAGTACATAATGCTGAGAAGGACTGTCAGAACTTTATTATTAATGGTGTATGATGTAAGGCATCCTCTCTTTGATGTTATAATTTGAGGCTACTAAATGGGACACCGCTCCTAAAATGTATTACTATAATGGCGGAATTGTCCACATGTTTTTAAACCAAGTTGATTAAGAACAAGTTATAGTTATTTACATTTGTCTCAGTCATTTGTGTATTGAAATGTAGATTTTATGGTGGTCAGATAAGTTGAAGTGAAATTTCCATTCCTACTTAAATAATGTTGTACAGTTCACAATGTCAATAAAAAAGTACCATTCTTGAGAATTAATAGCACTGCTATATTTGTCTTGCAAACACTTGAAACTCTCAGAAATGTTATTCATACGTTATTAGAATTATGATGAGAAATATTTTATGCATTCTTGTAACAGGCGTTGCCTTTGCAATGAGATAAACACTTTGGAAACATGCGAGCCTTAGTTTTGATCTACAATCCGTGTTGCAAGTTGTAGTCACTGTGTAAAAGCGCTTTCTCAGAAATTCTTCATAATTTGAATTCTACCTCTTACAAAGTTTATTTATGAGCTGAGGGGTACCTAATATATTATATTTTATCAATTGTAATGGCTCTTACAACACACCCAAGAGATTTACTTTACTTTTACTTAGATTTACTCTAATTTTTTTTTATCAAAATGTAATTATAGCACATTCTTTATTGAATGAAATATTTTGAAAGAAATATTTTAGGATATTTAAATTAATGATTTCTATGATATGTCATGCTCTCGTGTAGACTCTAACCAGAAATTCGAATACAGTAGCTATTCTACTCGCAGCAGGTCTTAGGAATCCACAGAAGAATTTGAAATGATTTCTGAATTTCTATCTGAGGGTATTGTCAACTTGTTGTTACAATGTATTAGTGAATTAAGTATTTGAAAAGTATTGAAAGATATTTAAATATAGGTTTTCTATCATATGAATTTATTACGATAGGTGACATTTATAGCATATAAAATCAATTCTTATTATTACCACGTAGGTTTCGACCATTATGCTTATTATGATAACGAAGGCCTGGACCATGGTAGTTCTGATCCAGGAGAACCTGCTACACATGGTTTAGCGAGGGAGGAATACGAAGATCAGAATCTACAGATAGATATGCAGCTAGATGGAGCCAGTTCGATAGATCTATTGAATGACGGTTGTATAGACGAACCTGATGATTTGCTCAAATTTTCATCAATAAACGTTAAATCGTAAAAATTTTAATCATTAATGAATGATTTTTTATCGATCTGCAGATATTCATGACATTTGTGATGACCGCATTATTGACTACAAGACAACCGGTATGCTTTCACAATTTAATTTTATAATTAATATTGTTCTGACTTCCCATCTAAACATCAAATATTCTGCATGACCATGTACTATTAAATTATCGGATCTATACATGTGAAAAACCTGGTCGATAGTTAACGCAGAAAGGTAATATTATAATTTTATAGATTAAATAAATTAAATATTTCAGATCTCGATAAAAAGAACACAATATATCCATCCAATGAGGATTATTTTTAAGTACCAGAAGAGCCCCTCAACAGTATCACAATAGTGGATAGTAACACAGTAGATGAGAATGGTTACAGTAAGTCCTAATTATCATTTTAACAGATATCATATACTGCCTGTTTTGTGCCAACTCTCCAGACAACGTGGTCTATTCAATAACGATTGGATTGAATCACGGCCGTAACTACATATGCTTACTGTGACATATGCTTTCGACTGGGGGGAGCAACTTGTCCCCGAAAAAAAGGGCTAAATAAATAAATAAATAAATAAATAAATAAATAAATAAATAAATAAATAAATAAATAAATAAATAAATAAATAAATAAATAAATAAATAAATAAATAAATAAATAAATAAATAAATAAATAAATAAATAAATAAATAAATAAATAAATAAATAAATAAATAAATAAATAAATAAATAAATAAATAAATAAATAAATAAATAAATAAATAAATAAATAAATAAATAAATAAATAAATAAATAAATAAATAAATAAATAAATAAATAAATAAATAAATAAATAAATAAATAAATAAATAAATAAATAAATAAATAAATAAATAAATAAATAAATAAATAAATAAATAAATAAATAAATAAATAAATAAATAAATAAATAAATAAATAAATAAATAAATAAATAAATAAATAAATAAATAAATAAATAAATAAATAAATAAATAAATAAATAAATAAATAAATAAATAAATAAATAAATAAACAAACAAACAAATAAATAAATAAATAAATAAATAAATAAATAAATAAATAAATAAATAAATAAATAAATAAATAAATAAATAAATAAATAAATAAATAAATAGAATAAATAGAATAAAATGAAATAATGCATCTATCATTTTCATTATTTAAGATATATGCATATACATCTTTATTACTATTAAGTACTTATTACTTATTTACTAGATCAATAACTATATTATTGAGTGTGTAAGTATGATAGCTACTTAAATTATCTTGCTAAATTCGTATCAATATTAAACGAGCATTTTGCTCATTTTGGTTACGATCTTAAATAAAATAACACACACACACACCTTCATAGAGGCTCTGTTTATCAACGGCAAGAACAGAATTGATTATTAATAACAGAGATATCCTCAACTTAAATAGCAAAACATTTAAAAAAGAACTAACTTCACGCATTATATAATAAACTAGTAACTCAAAACTAACACTTACAGAACAATTAACCACATTCAAGGACAAACATCAAGAAACTTAAGTAATCAAAAACAGAAGTAAAATATCAATGTCATATATATTACTAAATTCATAACATCTTGTACCTATCATAATGTTCATGTCTATAATAAACGTACTATTAGATGTTATCTAATAGCAAAAAAAATAGAGCTCGATGTCATTTGACAGAGCTAAATATAATAAAATATAATAAAAGGAATCAAAGACTACACATTCATAATTGTTACTAATAGTTTCATGCTTATACGCAGTCATCAGACCAATAGACTAAGTAATTTATTTTATTTATCTGATGATTGCGTAAGCATGAAACTATTAGTAACAATTATGAATGTGTAGTCTTTGATTCCTTTTATTATAATAAACGAACTATCTTTTGTCTATCTATCTATTTCGCAAACAACTTTAACAATATTCACTAGAAAGCCAATTGTCAATGTAAATAAAACAGGGCCTAACATTTGGAGTACTCCTATCATGCAATGGTAACGCATCATATTTAATTAACTGCAATCATATAGCCATCATGTTCGCTATAGTTAATGTTCATAAATAACTTCTTTTTTAACGGGTTGGCAAATTATATCGGAGTTATGCCAAAATCCCATCAAATCATTACTTAAAATAATTTTTTTCTCTTCTCTTGTGAAATTATCTTTCTGTTCTTCCTTCAGGCGGTTGTAACTTTTTAATATCGGAGTTATTCCTCCACGTGCGTACGGTCTATGTAATGGGTTGAAGACAGACATTTTGAAATACTTGACCATCTTTCTTCCTTTTGAGGCAATGTTCATAATCATTCTTACTTGACTTTCCCAGATCGACCAATTTTCTAGCGATGCATCGTATGGTAATAGTTCCTTTGTCGCATCATACCTAAAGGCATTGAAAGCAGCATCAAATTGTCTGCTGTACATAACCCAAGGTAAGCCACC
The DNA here is from genome assembly GCA_916610825.1 of Haliclystus octoradiatus. Classification (NCBI taxonomy): domain Eukaryota; kingdom Metazoa; phylum Cnidaria; class Staurozoa; order Stauromedusae; family Haliclystidae; genus Haliclystus; species Haliclystus octoradiatus. The sequence continues at coordinate 3,986,891 of OU744450.1, forward strand.
ATCTTCTACTTTGTTTATACCACAACGTTTGGTCCAAAATACAGTTTGATGAACTCTGTCACAGTCAGATTTATCTCTGCAATAATTTGGTGAACTGACAAATGGTCTGTAAGACAGTAAAAATCGTTCATACTTACGTAAAACTGAAGTATTCATCTTCATTGATTCCTGAAATTTCTTCTCCATATTTTCTCTCGGTGGAACAATTCCCTTTTCACCTAAAGCTTCGCCAATCACGAGAACATCGTCATCAAATAGTAATAAATATTCATATTTGTCATAATAAGATGATACCATGTTATACATCATATTCCTTCCAGTTGTCCATGATGTTTTCGTTGTTGTTGTTGCATTATAATAATGGTGGATATGTTCCATGTGCTTTAACTCAACGCATTCACTTTTATACGATAAAACAAACACATCTAGGTTTGACCCATTACCAAGCAAATGAGGATGTAACCAATGTTTAGGTAGACATTGTTCTGTTTGTGTTACATAGACAAATTGTTTCTGTTTGATAATGTTGACATTAAATAGTAGTAAGCTAGTTGCAACTCTCATATACGACGTAGGCGCGACTTTCCCGTAATATCGATTAAAATTACCATAATGAAAGTCATAATTTACTATTAGGAACATTGAAATTGTTATTAAAATGGCAATGGCATAAAGGTATTTTCGTTGAAGAAGATCAATGTGCATGTTGGCTTTCTTTAACTCGATTGCATTTGGTTAGCAGGTTGAACTGGGAGCATATTGTATTTGATAGGTTTAAATGATCTGATACGTACAGGTACACAGCAGAGCAGATGATATGTAACAATTACAGCACCATTTATAATTCATGATCTTGAAAAAAACGGCTGCAGTTTTCAAAGATTATGACATTTGTAATAATTACTATACCTGTTTGTGTTTGATATTGAATCGATTGATGTACATTGCTGTAAAAATAATGATAATAATAATAACACTTTATTTGGTATAGCGCACTTTACAAAAAGCTGAAATGCGCTTTACAGGTAGTAAATAGTCTATATATAGTTATTTAACTGTACAACAATGATGATTTGGTAGTATAGACATGTTTTTAAGCGTTATAAGTTATCAAAGATCTGTCAGTAGATATTCATAGTTTAGTTTAATCTTATTTAGTTTAAACAATTTTAAGTAAATGACAATATTTTTAGACGGAATTTGAATACGCTGAAATGTTATCTTTTGTGGTGTAGTTTTTAATCGAATGTTAACCATCAGTCACAATAGTGTCCCTTAACAGTGTCTACTTCTAGGTTGTACGGCGTACTTTCGTGAGCCGTACTGACCTTTTTTGGTGCACCGTACCAAGTGGATCAACACAAAAAGTCACAAAAATGGAATAATATACGCTGAACTAAACGTGGTGTTCCATTAGATTTTTGTTTGGACGTTACTGCTTCCTGGGAAAGAACTGTGACACTGAAATAAAAAAAAACAGGAAGACAGTGGAGATCTTTAAGAAATGGATTTATGCCCTCGTATCTGCTTTCTCAAGTCACAACTCTTGCTGCTGCGTTCTGCGCTTTTTGTAGCCTTGAAACGTAGATGCGAGGCATGTCATAAAGAAGAGATTGCAATAATCCAATCTAGATGAGATTGAGGCATTTAGAAATAGAAAAATGACATAAGGAAGTAGCGGTTTAAGATAAGATATAATTGTCAACATTAAATTAGAGATAATTGATTAATAATAAGAGTGATATCCTCAACCTAAATAGCAAAACACTTAAAAAGGGACTAACTTCACGCATGATGTAATAAACTAGTAAACTTAAGGGCCATTTACACTACAGCAAAATAGGCACGGTACTATTCAATTAACACATCAAAGGTGTGAAGGTGTCGAGTGTTTTTGAGCACGGGCCAAGCAAAAACGCTGTCTAAACGGCTTTTTCAGACATTGAAAAGCGGCACCGTGCCTACTATTTTGATCGGGCCGAGATCATTTCTCGAGGTAGTCTCGGCCCGCTCAAAAAGTGGGCACCGTGCCGTTTTGCAGTAATTATGACGTCATCGTAGAAGTTGCGTCTCTTTACAGTGGAATTATGAGGTTTTCTAATAAAATCAGTAACAGACTAAAGATTACCAAAGCTAGATAAGCACATTAAGCATATTTTTTTACGTATTTCATTTGAAAATTAATGAAGTTTCTGTAGTATAAGTATCGAATGAAAGTATTTTTCTTTGGCTCAATTTGTTCACCTTGTTGTTGTAATTTTGCTTTACAGCATCTAGCTAAAGAATTTGAATCCTGTTTGAGTAATGAAATGTCTTCTTTAATTACTAGGAAATTTTACATGGATGATATGTTCCTTGATTTTGCTCAAATTTGAGACTGGGTGTACTTATAAAAAAAATTCGTATCATATCAATAAATATAAATCTGTCACTAAATCAACATCCTTTCAGAACATTGCAAGATTTGCACTGTTGCAAGAATCACTAATATTAGCCTAGTTTGTTATGGTATCAAATAACTCAGAAATCCATATTTTCAACAGGGTTTAAATATGTGATACAGGAAATAATAAATGCAATGATTAAAATAACTGTTCACAATCAATTGAAACTAGTAGGCCTACTAAAAAGAGCCAAACAATGGTAAACCCAAACAAAACAAAACGATAACGTTAACCAGGTCCACAATCTAAATTAGTCCAGTTGTCTTTTCCTTCCACAATTTCTCTTTCAGGTGTGTTCTAATTTTTTGGCCAGAATGAGAAGCTTTATCTTTAACAGAAGTTGACTGCATCAGTAATAGCTCCTCAATAGTGTCACGATCTCTTTTTTCTGATGTTATAGGATCAATGGTTAAATCCATACACGGTGTTGATTTGTCGTTGAGGTTAATGCATACATTGTGCAGGACAATGGATGCAAGTACTGCAATTTTAAGGCCGTCTATACCACCCTCGCATTTTCTCATCAAATACCGCCATCTTCCTTTTAGCTGGCCAAATCCTGCCTCGACTACCATTCTTGCTCTGCTCAAGCGATAATTGAAGTAGCGTTCTTCAGGACTGAGAACCGCATTGGAGTAGGACTTCAGAAGCCAATTCTCCATTGCAAATGCAGAGTCTCGAAGGACTAATGGTCTGATATTATTCCCCCCTTCTTTGAAGATTACACTGCCATCAGAACAGTCACTCAGGCCTTTGTAGGCAGATGATGACTTGAAAATCATTGAGTCATGGTTATTGCCTGGATAGCCACAGCTAGCCCACACAAAACGATACTCCGCGTCTACCATTCCCATTAAAACAATAGAATAGAAATTCTTGAAATTGTGATATTCTTCGCTTGTACGAGCACCCCCTGGGGGGCATTTGATGGGTATGTGACATCCATCTATGGCAGCCCAGGAGAAAGGAAATTGCCATATCTCCTCCATGTCAAGAACCTTGGATTTAAAGGCAGTAGAGTCCTTCGGATGATATTCATCGACTTGCTCCTTCCACAAACAACTGACAATAGCGTCACAAACCTCCGTTACGATGCCTGATATAGTAGATATACCCATTCCATATATTTCTGATAAGGTAAATAAATAATCTCCACGGCCAAGACGGTAGAGGCATATTGCAAGGCGGCACTCCGGCGAAATTGGTTCCTCAACAACGTATTCTCTTTCTAATTTATGCCTAATCCTTGATAAAATGTAATTAAATGTACTTCTAGACACTCTAAATGTCTTTTTGAATTTTTTATCAGAGTATAACCTGAAAGCATTATTCCACCAACCTGCGTTGCGAGGTAGTCGTCTGCAAGAACGATTGGCAATATTAGTAGCATTTTGTTTCTTCTTGGACAAAAGCAGGACAAGTAACAACAAACATTTTAAAACCAACTTTTTCCTACGATTAATATTTACAGCGATGGATCTTACCAGTTGTAAATGACGGTTAGAGTTTGCCATAGCAATCAACAACGCTGCTGTAGTCTTCGCCATTTTGATTCAGGAAGGGTTTGGCACTTAAATAGACTTATCTGATGTAAAACGCACAAAATTGGCATAATACGTCGGAATTTGGTTAGAGAACGCCGTCTGAAACCAATCAATTTCTGGAGTCGCTCCAAAAGCGTTCTTAGTGGAAATAGGATCGGCACATGTACAGAACGGCGTATGAACCAGGCCTAACGGTATAAGATAAGATATTTTTGTCAACATTAAATTAGTGATAATTGACAAGTTATTAATGGAAAGATTAAACTTCCACTTAAATAAAACCTATATAATATTGTTTATATAGTAATGATAGGACAGTAATGAACTTATGATAGTGATTTATTTGTGGAATTTATTAATATCTGTGGAAACTTTTTACAATATACGGAGAGAGATTAATGTCTGTTAAATTATTGTTAAATTGCGTAATTGTTTTGGATGCTACTACATTATCAGACAGAGAGTTCCATATATTTACAACACGGTTACAAAAAATGGAACAAACAGTAATATTTCTACAACTAACTGGAGCTAACATTAAAGAATGACGTCTTAAATCATATTTTGTCGTTGATTTTATTTCAAATAATGTATCAAAATCAACGTCTACAATTCCATTTAGCATTTTGTACACCATTCTCAAATCGATGCTGGTCGGGCTACGTCGTGCAGATGTCTTGACGATGATGAAATTTGCTTGAGTATAAACTGACCAGCTGTAGCTATGTTATATAACAGTGCTGCAAATATTTGTAAATTTGAGTTTTTCTGTTAGTAATTTTATTAAGTAAAATGCGGCTGATTGAGTTTAATTTGTTCTGCATTCTGATTAGCTGATCTGCCTTTGTATATTTAACAATTATTAGGCAACGAAACACTTTAGTCTACCGAGGTTTTCGTTACAATTTAAATTGCAAGCAGAAAATCTTTCTAGATACGTTTTCTGAATCAATGATGACGTTTATGATGATGATGGTTTATCGAAATCAGTAGAAATGAACTATAGGGAACTATATTCCATAAACTACATTTTGGTTCGATTCTGATTGGATGCGATAAAGCGATTGCTCACTATTTTCTTTTAGTCGAAACCGACTAGGGTATTATTCAATGATCTGCATTCTGATTGGTTGCTCCGTCGTTCACTATTTTCTCATAGTGAACGCTAGGAAGTTCCCTCGCAAATTCCAAAAAGTAAACAAGCGATTCGCAAATGTTTTTGAATAAAAATTTTATACGAATTACGAGAGTAAATTACTATTTCCGTCCCCGAGAAAACAAAACAAGTAACAAAATATGAGATGAAGTTGTTCAATGGTAAGCTATGCATATACAATTTTAATCGTATTTAACAATCTTCTCGCAACTTCTCGCTACTTTATTGCAGATATAAATTAGTCCGCTAGCCAGCTAAAGTTTATAAAGAACAAACTTTTATATTACAAACTGCAAACATTTATGTATTTTTAGATACTCAATAGTTACCTTTTCAAGTTTGCTATTTTGTGGGGCTGTATTTTGTAGCCAGTATTAATATACAACTGTTTAATTTTAAACATTAAATCTGAATCGAGTCAAATTAAAATTCATCCTCCAAATCACAATACTGCAGTCGTCATGGATGCCTTTTATTGACGGTTGTATTCACATTTAATTATGCAGAAAGCGAATAAATAGTTAGAATTTATTTTTGATATGTTTTGCTTGTACCACTAGCTTGTACCATTAGTACCTCGGAGGACCTTGGTGACTATTCGACGGTAGCCAACTCGGGCTCATTGTCTAATTGTTAAATAGTGAATAATTGAACAATGTTTAGGTCATTGTTTCTTACTGCCATTTTCAAGTTAAGTGATACAAAGAACTATCTAGTATATATAAAGAACGAATAATTACCAATTAATCTATTATTTGAACCAATTTTAAAACACTTAATCGAATCTGATTGTGTATTTAAACATTATGTAAACTAGGCAATACTGTCTTTGCATCTCCTTAAGCCCTCGGCAAACGACGGCAATTTATGTGAAGCAAATATGTTTTTGTCTGACGTGTGTTTTTCGTGTTCTGAAGCAGTCTTATCAAGAGTGGCTAAACGGACCCGACTTTTACAAGACTTTTCTAGAAAAGCTCAGACTGAGCCTAAAAAGAAGCCATGAAATGACCACAGCATCGAAAGAATTCGATACATTTCGAACGAAATGGTTCGAAACGGATAACGAAGACGTTCGATAACAAAAGTGCTTGGAAAGACTTGGAAAATGCTTGATGGCCATCAAACACGATGCGACAAATAAAATACACGATGCAACACGTCAGACAAAATCGAAGAGTGGCTAAACGACAAGGACTTTCAAATGATTTAAAAGTCCCGCAAATGTTGTCGTCGTTTGCCCAGGGCTTTAGGGGGTGTTTATATGAGGTGGACCACCTCAGCCAGGTGAGGCCACACCTTCGAATGAAATCAAAATCCACTATTGTTGTCTATTGTTTTACAGTCGTACGTTTATATGGTTGCAGGGCTAGCCCACCTAGGTGGAATCTCACCTGATGAGCAGTGGGATCCCACCTGGGTGAGACGGAAAATCTCCATGTAAACACAGTTGGTGGGCCAGTCCGGGTCATCGCTTCATCTGCGCAAGCGCTCCAAATAGACGACGTTGAAATTAACTCATTATCTCTATACTATATAAAAATGACCTTCAGAACTTTGTACGCGCTTTTTTCAAAAATCATGCGAAGAAATCCTGAACATCATACATCATTCGAAAGCTCTCTTTCGTGGTTTGAACATAGGCTATATTTAATTTGAAAAATCAACTGAATTCGGCGTAAAATTGAAAAATTAAGTTTTCCGTAAAAGATCAGAGCCGCCGCCATTCAGAGCAAAGCCGTGCAGGCAATGATGAACCGTGAATATGATCAAGTGTTTTGAAATCTCGAACAAAACCAAAAACATAAATTGGGATAATGACGAAAACTACTTTCAACTTTTGTGATTATTTATATTTAATTAACTGTCAGAGTGTCGGTTAAATTCTAATTTTCCAGACGTAGCTCTCAGCTTAAAATCATTTATAAATTTCCTTACAGAGAGTGCTGTGTTTACGAAATTCAAAAAAACTTTTGAGTCCCAAACAATATTTGGTTTGAATTGTAAAGCGTCCCAAAACATCCGCCGTATCAAAATATCTATCAAAAGTATTTAGTTACAGCGATAAGGAAAATCACAATGAAATGTAAACATAAATAAATCTCAAATCTCTAAAGTGTCCTGGTCCCAAGGATAATTTCAACATTTATTCAAAAAACAATTCAAGCCAACCATCAGACAAATGCAACGAAGGTGTGGCGTCTGGCGTGGACCGTGGTAGGATTTTAGTAAATTTTAAATTAAAAGCCTACTCAAAAAGTCATGACCGAAATGAAACCAGACCAACCAAATGTTTTCCTTTCAACGCTTTCATAGTTTCATTAGCTTCTAATAATTACGCTTGAATTTTCTTATGGCATTTTATGTATGAGGTATTTTCTAGATGGTTCATATTGAGCTAGATATCTGTAGTAGATTATTAGTATCAAACTGCAACTAGAAGTCTTGAGGATATTTGGAAAAATCTTACTTTAATTCTTACTTTCATTTTCAAATCATGAATTACTATTATACTGGTATGGGCGGATTTCTATTAAACTGTGAAATGCTATTATAGTATAAGTACTGGAATACGAACGAGGGGATTACGACATTTTAGTTATAAGCGTATATACATATATGCTACGTCCAGTAATTATGTCTTCAATGCTTCTTTGATATTATAAAAATTACTCATTTGGGTAACTGCATGGATTTGAAACATGATAGCTAAATTTTTAAAGTTATGTTCAATGTTGTTTCTACTTATGACACCTATATAAGTGTCACAAATCAAAGATCTTGGTATTATACTTACATCGGACCTCAAATCATTTGCACATTGTTCAATGATAGTATCAAAAGCATATTCTCGTAGTTACTTGATATTAAAATGTTTCATTTCAAAAAATGTATACCTGCTTATGTCGGCCTTTAAAACATATGTCAGGCCCTTATTGGAATCATCGAGCCCGGTTTGGAGCCCGCATTTGGCTAAAGACATCAAATTACTTGAAAGTGTGCAAAGGTCATTTACCCGTAGAGTTTGCGGTTTTGCAAATATCAATTATGTTGACTATACAGATCGATTAAATAAATTAGACATTGAATCGCTAGAAGTTCGGCGTATCAAAGCTGATCTTTCCCTTGTTTACAAAATTTTACATGGAATTGCGGATGTTCCATTTGATCAATTGTTTAAAATTGAGTCATCAAAATATTCCTTGAGGTCACATTCATTAACATTAAAATCAATATGTATTGCTAAAACTGACTGTATTCGGTACCAGTTTTGTTGTAGAGTAATACCTTGGTGGAATTCTCTATCAGAAAAACTTGTAACCTCAGCCAGTTTTTCTACCTTTAAAAGGGGTCTTCATGAGACAAGACTCTCATCTTTTTGCAAGGTATTTTCGTAATTTACGGCACTTAGTAATTATAAAACAACGTAATGTAAATCGATCAATAATTTTGCATGCTTAAATTTATATCAATTTTTATTAACATCAGTTGTAACTAGGCTACATTTTAGTGAGAGATCATATTATGTGACTCTCCTTTGTTTCGCCTGTCAATTTTGACAAAATAAATGAAATGAAATGAAATGAAATATTTTGAAATGGTCAAATGGTGTAACTGAAACTCGTACCATGTTTTAATTTAAAATTTTCCAAAACGCTTCAGTAATCATTGTAGTCATTTTAACTTTAGCAAAGTATTTTTCAACATGCGGATATTAACTAACTGAAATCGAATAACGCTTAACTTGTAAGAGTCAATCTTTATACACCGTTCATGTTACCAATAGAATTTTGATTCTGAAATCCAAACTGTATAGAGCGAAACTACCTCCTTAATGAAGAAAATTAATGCAGCTTCTCAACAGTAATAGCATTGGGTCGAAGGCCCACAAGGCCTTCCGCAGGAGCTAGAAAAAAGCTGCCGGAGGCAGCCTTTTTTTCTAGTTTGCTATAAATTCAACATTTTAGATGAAAACATTAAGATTAATTAAGATTTAATTTTCGTAGGGAAACTTGAAAAAAATACAAATGAAATTGATAAGATGCTTAAAAATAGAGGCCAGCCCGGTGACTTATGCTGGGCTGAAAGTGGGATGAAACTGACATATAAACAGGCAACATAAACAGCCCGTCTCACCGTTAACCTGACTAGCCCGACTCATTTAAACAACCCCCTTAGAGGTTTAAACCAATTTCTTGTGACGTCATCTACTTTTAAGTTATGGGTTTTCAAAAGCTTGCCAATTGCTGAGTATCTATGGTCTTCTATTCGTTCGTATAGTCATTTTAAATGCACAATTAGATTCGATTAAGATCAAAGCATAAAACGACAAACGACACATAAAATGAGAAACGAAGAAAAACATGAGAAAAGTTGCATAAAATGAGGAATGTTGAATTTTGGCGGGAATATACGCCATAGTTTTTTAATTTTGTTCTAAAGTTATTAATTGTGTTTTCTTGTGGTTAATTTGAACTTGAAGAATATTTTGAAGCGCTCAGCTATCAAACAAAACTGTGCTTCAAATGAGCGCCATTTGTTGCTGTTCCTAATTTGTTGTTGAGCTTCAGCCGGGCTGAAACCTAGCCTAGCTCCACAAAGCCCACTATCCACTATTTCGAAGTGAAGTACAGGGGAATGTGGAACAGGTCTAGCTTAAACCCAAAAGCCATTATTGAACGATTTTACGCAGCCTACAACAAACATCAACAGCAACTATGTGTTTTCAAGCAAATTCATTAAAGTATAAAAATGTGCATGGAAATCTAATAAGTTATAACAATACCTGCATGATTATACAAACGTGGAAGATTCTTTCTCTGGCCATAAAGTGGTAAGGTTAACAAATTTTGACCGTGTGATAATGATGAAAATGCACAATTGACGGGACAATTGAATTGCGCAACCCTGAAGAGTGGTGGAATGTGGTACTTAACATGCAGTCAAACAAATCTGAATAGTGTGTATGGCGATCTTAATGGTAGGTGAATAATCTGGAAATCGTTGACTACAAGATACGGAACATTGACGAATGTTCAAATGAAAATCAAGAGATTAGGATGATATCATGTATTGCCCATATGCAATGTGTATTTTGAGAAATGAGTTAATATCAGTACGCATACTTCCATTGAGTGATTTAGGGGAAGCATAAAGCACGCGACTATTTTATATAATACGATAATATATATCAATGCTATAATATGTATTCATTTATTTCAATGTATGTTGTAAGCATCTTACATATATGTGCTTTAATTTTGTTGTGCTTTATTGTGAACTCGATCTTCTCTGCGAATCTCTTTCCATAGATTTTAATTACAAACATATTGCTCCACTTAGCTTGACTGACCCAAAGTCCCGCTTACGTTGATGTGCCGAAATTTTATGTTGGTAAGTGCATCACGTGCCCGCAAACATATCAAAATCGTCACAACATATAAGTGAGATCAAGACGTTTCAGAGAAAGATTTTACAATTCATGCCGGATATCATCTTCACGCGCTTTGTTCAAATTTCACGAGCCTGGGTTTGATGGAGCGAATTTTGCGTCAATAAAATCACGTGACTGGCATCTGTCCAATGGAAGCCGAGAGCGGCACATGAGATAGATAGTGTCCCTGTATATAGGCTATAAGTTAGCTATAAGCCTGTTCGCCACAGAGCTAAAACGACAGGTTTCTTGAAATTCACATTAAATGTTCATAAAAATACCATAAATACTTTCCCGTTATTTGTTTTACTCAAATTTTATTGTGGAGCTCACCAGAGACAAATTTATCAATCATTTCACGGTCAGAGCCCTCTTAACTCATACATTTGTGTTTTCGTCATGCTTCTATGGATTCGAAAAATCTTAGGAGAACAAAAGAATCAAAGACCATGAAAGTTCTGTCGAACTCGGTCTACATATAGTCCTTGAATAGAGTTGATGACCAACCTCTCTTCTGTTATCGAAAGGGGCGTGTCATTGTTGTACTTTCTGCTGACAAGCTATGATCTAGTAGTCAATAGTACAGCAGACCTGAAAAGGTCAACATAAAAAGAAGTTGAGAAAGTTTAGTCTACTGACTATACTGCTCACTTTTTTGAATTCAGACAGCTATGGCAGCTCAATTATCTCAACAGACAAGTGCAACAAAGCAACCAACATGGCCTATTTTATGCAAAGTACAAGCTGAAGAAGTCAAACGACTTCAAGCTGACGAAAGAAAGGAAAGTTATTGGAAAAGATGGGGCCCATATTTATCTGAGCGACAATGGGGGACCGTTAGAGAAGATTACTCTGCTGATGGGAGTTGGTAAGTTACAAGGAATTAGAATTACATGAAATATAGATACAATGAAAACCACATGCTCTGAAATGTATAACGATGTTAAACCAACTCACTGGTTGGGTTCGGATTGAGAAGTCTTTCAATTGAACATTGTTTTTTCTAGATATATAAGGATAGGCTACATATGAAAGGAAGTATTCCGATTTTTAATAGATTTTATACATCTTTATTTATAATAATATAGTTTACCTGAAATTTGCTGATTTACGATAAACATTTAAGAATACATGATCAAGATCAATAGTTTCAAATTATTTTTGACATATCTGTTTGTTTATGAAGTACGTCTAAGAGTTTTAAGAGTAATTTCAAAACTACCAAGGGGTGAGACCCCAATGCTGTAAAAGCTGTCCACAATGATTTATTAAATCTATTTTTAGCTGGGATTCTTTATCTCATGATCACGCTAGATCAAGAGCATACCGTTGGGGTGAAGATGGACTTCTTGGCATCTCAGATAGGCAATGCCGTTTATGTTTTTCAATTGCTCTGTGGAATGGAAAAGATAAAATTCTGAAAGAAAGACTATTTGGATTGACTGGACCGCAAGGTAGGTGATTGTTTCGGAGTTCAACGGAGCTCACTGTCTGGGACCGCTGGTGGCAAGCATATTTTGATTAGTAGGCCTAGGTCTACAATAAAATGAGCTGCAGACACAAACTTCAGCATTTAGTAGGTGCGCAATGAAATGGGAACTGCTGAGACTTCCTGTCGCATACACATTGATATTACGACAGGGCTGTGTAAGTCCTAACAATTCCTTGTGAAAGCTGTCCTTTTGAATAACATTTCATCGCTCTTGTATTGTATAACTCAGCAGATAACAAATTATTCCATCTATGAAAATTATTTGTTTACAATCTAGTAATTTGTATTTTATAGTTTTTGTCTCATTCTTTTAAAAGCTTTCACAAAATTCTTTTCTGAAAACTTAGAAAAATCAGCATGGTTTTATCAGGGTCCGACAAAATGTTTTACCTTCTGCAAACCCTTCTGGAAACCTTACTTTTCAGATAAATGTTTGAGTAGTTTTACTGACATAAAAACGTAAAATCGAAATTTTATTTGTCATATTTCTAATTATTTTAGCTTTATATCCAGTATTTTGCCTTTACCTTCTGAATTTTGCTAGCCTTCCGCAAACTAGGTTCCAAGTTTCCAGACTTTGTCGGACCCTGGTTTTTATCTTCTACTGCGTACACATTATAAAAACAAGTAGAGAGGCCATTGAAAAGGGGCAGAATATACTCGCTTGTCGCCAGAAAATATTTGTCTCACGTAATTATTATTTTTTGTCGAAAATGTTTTCTTAATGTATCTGTCCCAATTCAATATCCAATGGAATAATCTGAAGTAATTTTTGCCTAGAAGTTACTTTCCCTGTGAAAAAAAGTTCATGAGTTCATGAACGTGCAATTGCCCAAAAGTTTATGAAAGTTCATGAACAGTTCATAAAATGTTCAAGATTTTTTAGGTAATTGTTCATAAACTGTTCATGAACCTACAAGAGAAAATTGATTGCTTATAAATTTAGGTAATCATGGCGAGGATTGCAAGGAATGCTATTATTATCTTGATTCAACACCAACTCATTCTTATATGAAAGCGTTGTACAAATATCCTCAAAATGAATATCCTTATGTTTGGCTTGAAGAAGAAGCAAGAAATCGATCTATCAATGATCCAGAATTCGAATTGGCTGACACAGGTAGAATATGCCTAATGTTCAATAAAATTCTATAATAAAATGAACGTAGTAGACCTGACCAATTACCCCTCCCCTGCTAATAAGTCACTCCTGAAAAAAAGCCATTTCATTTTCGTAAATATTCCATTATCCACGAGTTAATTGAATACCTACTGAAAACCTTCTGAATGAGGTACTCAATTGATGAAAAACTGAGTAGATTTTAAATTTTAAAGGGCATTTCAGTAGTTTTGCAATATAAGAGCAGATTATAATTAAAATATTCTGTTGATTTTCAAATACCAATTCTGTACCCAGTTCGATACCATTCCAGTATGTTTTCAGTGAGTTTTCAGTAGCGACTTAGTACACATCCAAGATTCATAGTGAAATATACATGAATATTGGAAAATGTTCATGAACTGCTCATTTGAGCTTTGTTTGAACACAAACCTGTTCATGAAGCTTACGAAGTTCATGATTCATAAATTGTTATTGACAATGAGTTCATGATTTATTGTTATGAGCTGTGCACCACGTGTTTGTGAGTTCATGAACTATTCAAGGTCTATAGATTGAACAATAATTTTCACATATGTATTACTATCTGAAGACAGCAATGTGATTGGAATAATTGGTTTATCTCTTGTAACCAACAATTCGACACACAGTTGAATTAGTAGGGCAGAAGAGTGGTACAGTGAAACCTGTATATAACGGCCAGTTACAAGAGGTAGATAAATTGACCACTATAGACAGGTGGCCTTTATATACAGGTTTGATTCAATAGAAAATACTATTTTGGACATAGCAAGAGTGACCACTATAGACATGTGGCCGCTGTATAGAGGTGACCGTTATAACAGGTTTGACTGTATACATTAATAACTTTATTCTACAACCGGTAGTGAAATGAACCGAATTTGCACTTATTCGAAATTGGTAAGCAAGGATTTCACCAGGAAGTAAATATATTTAGAACATATCGAGGATCTGCTATGATTTATTCTTGCAATTTGATTGGTTAACGCCAATAACACCATTTCACCATAGCCGAGCTTGACTCCGTCAATTTCAAGAAATTTATGAAAATACCAAACAACCGATAATTATTTAATTATGGCATTATAAACTAGCAAGTAATAAAGAGTAAAAGCAAATACAGTGAATATTTGTAGAGTCATATACAATTTCATTGAGTGACTAGCTGTTTCATGCAGTTTCTCAGTTGTTCAAAATAAATCAAATGGCTTGCAGGAGAAACATCTGAGCCAGTAAACAAATATGTTTAAAGTGTATAGAAATATTTTGCAAAAAATTAACAATTCAAAAACAATTTGCCCAAATTTTACAGTATTGATGATTGTGAAAACATAAGATAACATAACTTCCTTTCATTAATACATCCCCTCATCCTTTTATGGCAAATTTTTGCAAGTTCCTAGATATGAGTATAAAACCTAAATTCCTGGCGTAGAAAGATAAGCTTTTCGTAAACTACCAAAACCATAACATAGGCTACGCAAAATCAACCGCTAAAATTTCAAATAATTAAACCATTTCTCCAAATGAAGGTTAGCAACATTCTAAAAAGTTATCATAAATTCAATAATCTGCTCTTTTAAATAGGCAATTAGCAAACATTTAGTCAATAAATCTATCATTGTTTCATTTCTTTCTTCACACGTTCATGGCTTTTTACGAAATTCTTCAAATTATAGGTAAGAAACATTTTCTTTCCATTTCAAGTTTTCCCATTCATTTTCCATAATGAATAACACACATAAAAAATAGAAAATATTGTTCAAAGATAAGAATCCATGACTATGTAAGAAAACGATGTTAAGCATCCATTCTTTTAATTTCAAGAAGAGAAATATAAATTTCTCGATATCTATTTTTCCTCGTAGCTTTTAGTTAAATTAAAAAAAGGCAAGTGTACATCTCTCGACTCAGCTTTCTTCCTGTGACGTCATGAAAATAGGAGAATTACATACTTGATCATGGATTGAAAGATCAGAAAATGCTCTGAAAAACGTCCCCAACAGTCATAACTCGGGGCTGGCTATGTTCTAAACCAAATAGTTCATACTTTCCGTGAACTATGCTCTGATAGCACCACTCAAGTCACTTCAGGAGAAAACTCGAAGGCGAAAATTACTCGCCGAGCCGGCTTGTAATTTTCTGATGCCTTCTCGTTTTCTCCTTACGTGCCTCTCGTGGTGCTATCAGAGCATAGTTCACGGAAAGTATGAACTATTTGTTTAATATACCTGTCCAACTCGCACTGAAGTGGATTACGCTGTACTGTTGTCTAGGTCCATCCTATAAGATTATATGTAGATTGTTGGTTATTTGGCTGAATGATATATTTTCAGGTGTTTTTGACGAAAAAAAATATTGGGATGTCAGTGCAGAGTACTGTAAAGACACACCTAATGATATTTTAGCAAGAATAACAGTGACAAATCGTGGACCTGATACATCTGAGATCACAGTTCTTCCAACTCTTTGGTTCCGTAACACTTGGATATGGGGATGTAAACATGAAGGATGTACTATGAAACCCAAGATAGCCAAAGATGGTGATGCAACAGTTAAATTTAGTCATGAGACTTTACAAAAAGGTCATTGTTATTGGGATATTGATCAAAATGGCAAATCGCCACAATTGTTGTTTACTGAAAACGAAACCAATAGTGAGGTTAGTATCCTATCCCCTCCCAAAAACAGTTCAGGAGTTCATGAACAGTTCATGAACAGTTCATGATGAGTTCATGAACTTTCTGTGAAGGTTCATGAACTCTCCATGAACTCCTGAATTGTTTTTCTCAGGGGATGTGTAAAACTGTTCCAAAGTGAAATTGCCCAATTTTTCATGAACAGTTCATGAACAGTTCATTAACATTAAATGGCCCCACATTTTCATGAACTGTTCATGATAAGTTCATCAACTTTCCTTGAAGGTTCATGATTTCTTCATGAACTACTGAATTGTTTTTCGCAGGGGATGTGAAAAACTGTTTCAATGTTAAATTGCCCAATTTTTCATGAACAATTCATAAACTGTCCAGGAAGTATTTATAAGGTTTGATAAAGTTCATGAACTGTTCATTGATAGTCTATGACAAACAGTGTATAGATCCAGTAAATGTTGTCACAGTCCGAGAGATTATAGCAGCGATTAGACAAGTGCTTGACTGTTCTAAGCTTGCAATATATTTATTTTATTTTTGTTGTCAAATTATTTTATTGAATAATTTTCATCGATCTGCATAACACTTTATCCACTGTTCATGAACTCTTTGTGAATTGTTTGTGATCTGCAAACACTGCCTCCTGTATGTAATTTTCTTTGGAATTTTCTCCTAAATTGCAAATACATATATCTACATCATAAACAGCTCACAAACAGTTCATGAACTCAATGGCGTTTTTACAGGAGTAGCCTTATTAAACTCTATTTCACTTTTCCCACAGAAATTGTTCAACACTGAAACCTACACTAAATATGTAAAGGATGCATTCCATCGTTACATTATTGACGATGAAACTGAGGCTGTTAATCCAAAAGAACGAGGCACAAAGACGGCTGCTGTTTATAAATTAAAAATTGCTTCTGGTAATCATTTTACTATCCGTGTTCGACTAACACTTGATGATGAAATCAAAGAAGGCAAATCATTTTCAAAAACAAATTTCGATGATGTCTTCAAATTAAGAATAAGTGAAGCCAATGATTTCTATTCAAAAATCATTCCACGTAAGTACTTTATTGGGGCCTTATTATACTATGGTCTGACAATTCCAATTCTAAATTCAATTCAATTTTTTTCCCAAAACATTGAAACCTTTGACAGCAATAGTGAATGGCAACAGTTATCTAAATTCATTAATTTTCATTATACATTTTAAACTTTTTTTTCAAAATAAAATTAGAACACTATTGTCACTGAGTTTTGCTGTCCAGTGCAAATTTTGCAAATTATGTGTCAGTCAAAATTATTAAATGCCTGCCATTGCATTAGTTGTATCTTGATTTGACTTTAACTTAAATTGTTTAACAGATGATTTACCCAGAATAGTATTTAGATTTACAACCCTGTATAGGCTACAGATGGTAGGACAAAGCAGGAAGTTTATTTGACTGAAATGCACTTAGGCATTCTACACAGAAAACCTATGGTATAGAGTTGGTATAAAGATAAATAATGTAAAGTTGTCCACACTTGTGTAGGTATAGTGCTCAATGATAAATATCAGAGCTTTAAGAGATTAATAGATAAAATGAGTCAAAAAAGAGACATACTGTTCTCGCTACTCCAAATGTAACGCCATACGGCAATCATCAGGCAAGTCCCTCAAGCAAATCGTATGTCGCTTTTTTGACTCATTTTATTTATTAATCGAGTTGATATATATACAGTATTTGAAACTTAATTAAAGTACAATTTGGGTCAAAAAAGAAAGAGTTTAAACAAATTTGTATTTAACATAAAAAAGGTTTCTAGCCATGCGGACAAGTGTGTATATTCTAGTTTCAAACGAAAACTTATCAGATTTGATAAAATGTTTTCTGGTTTTAATCATAAACATTTTCTGTGTAGTATGAACTGTTAGCAAATAGTTAGTTAAGATGTTATAAACCGACAAGCACCTCTGTTGGGATAGATCACCATGTGATATAAAATGTCCACAAACGCTACATGCCGCAATTTTCATTAACTTTGTTGACTCCATGTATAGTTCATGAACTTTACAAACATTCTGGAATTGTTCAATGTTCATGGAAATCTTATAAACAGTTCATAAACAGTTTAAGGACATCTCATGAACTAGTTTGTGAACAGCCCAATTTTAATAGACGTTCCGTGAAGGTTTGTGAGCTTTTAATGGGCATTTCATGAAAATTGAGCCATTTAACGTTTTGAACTTCAGGAACTCATGAACTGTTTCTCGCAGGAGATGCTCATGAAAAATTCACGAAACATTAATTAATGGTCTATGGACTGTTTATAAATGTTGCTAAACTTGAACGGTTCATGAATAGCTCATAAACTCAATTACTATTTTCGCAAAGAATGTGCCTGAAATATTTCCTGAACTCTAGTTATTTAGAAAAGAAAATTTATGTCACAGCTATCTTTTCTCCCTGTAGAAAATAACTTCTGTGAAAAGGTCTGGGGAAAACCGGTTCATGAGTGTTTGGACGGTTTATAAATTGTCCATGAAAGTTAATGATGGTATTCCACTATACAGTCAAACCTGTTATAGCGGTCACCTCTATACAGCAGCCATGTGTCTATAGTAGTGGTCACTCTTGCAATGTCTAAAATAGCATTTTCCATTGAATCAAACCTGTATGTGAAGGCCATCTGTCTATAGTGGATAAATTATCTACCCCTCGTAGCTGTCCGTTTTATACAGGTTTCACTTTACCAGATAGTCATCTGATTGTAGTGATTTTCGTACTGGTTAGGGATTAAAATTACACTATTGTATACCAAATTAATTTGGTATGTAAAGGGTTTCTCTAGCCAAGTAAATCCATTTTGCTACGTACGTGGGGTAAAATTTGATCCGGTTCGTTTTTGCCACCAAGCGTTATAATGGAATCAGTTAAATGCGGTTTTATTGTTGCCCACACCATGATGTGCTACAAGGGTACCAATCAGCAGCTAACGGATTATTGAACACAATTTGATCCGATATGTGTATTCGTCAGACTTTTGCTAGTGTCTTCCAACCATTAATCCGTTATAAGTTTTAGTCTGGTGATTGAATACTTATCAGTTACGATTTTTCTATCCAGTATAGCGGAATTCCCACCTAAATGGCCCGATTTTCATGAACTTTTTCATGAACTTTTCGTGAGCAGTTCATGAATTGATTTCATTTGCACGCTATGAAAATTGGGTGATTCAGCATTTGTGAACAGTTCATGAACCGTTGAAATTTCAAGAAACAATTTTAAAACATTTTGGGCATGAGAGATCACTGTAAGTAAGTAGCTGACCAAGCCCTATAATGCATAACGAATTATAGAAAAAGGGTTTAATATGATTTTTATTATTGTTTGTATTTTAGAGAAACTATCCATTGAAGAATGTCGAGTTGCTCGTCAAGCTTATGCCGGTCTCTTATGGAGTAAACAATTCTATCATTATGTTGTCGATGATTGGTTAAAAGGAGATCCAGACCAACCTAGACCTCCTGATAGCCGATCAGAAAATGGTAGGAATTTAGAATGGAAACATTTATTTTCAAAAGATGTTTTATCAATGCCTGATAAATGGGAATATCCATGGGTAAGTCAACTACTGTATTAAATATAATAATAATAATAATAGTGGGATTGTTCCACACCAGTTCTTGCTATAGCGCGCAATCAATGTACTCAAAGCATTTATAGAATGAGAGTCAAAAATAAAAAATGCTAGAATTCAAGTTTCACACCAGAAGGTGACCAACAGGCGACTCCTTTCAACTACCTAGTGTGAAGCTTGAAT
This sequence comes from Haliclystus octoradiatus, assembly GCA_916610825.1. Classification (NCBI taxonomy): domain Eukaryota; kingdom Metazoa; phylum Cnidaria; class Staurozoa; order Stauromedusae; family Haliclystidae; genus Haliclystus; species Haliclystus octoradiatus. The sequence continues at coordinate 4,006,566 of OU744450.1, forward strand.
TAGCGCAATTCTAGCATGTTTCATTTTTGTCTCTCATTCTAAGTAAACTACGAAAAAGTTTAAAAATATTTATTTTTATCAGATTGCCAAGATCAAATTCTGGAGGCTTTGTAAAATCTAAGTTTTCAAATGTTGCCAGTGTACGTCATCACAATATGTTTTCATCACATAACCTTATTGTTACGAAAGAATCTATTCGGACCTTTCCTAATTCTAATTCCCTCATATATATGGAACACTTTTCCTTATCCTTTCCCCACTAACTAATCTGTTCATTCCATCTCACACTTTCACTGATTTAAAAGAACTCATGAACTTTCAGGTAATTTCACATTCATGAACCAGTTCATGAACATGAAGATAACAGACTTTTAAATGCCACAGTAATACTCCTGAGATTGTTACTTTCATAGACATAAAAAATTATTCAAAAATACCTTCCTGATATTTAGTTATATTTTTTTGAAATTTTTGATCGTTTTCCCCCATTGACTTTGTGTATTAATTTAGAGGGTGCATTGAACGCCCATTTCCCAATATCTTTTTGAACTCAAATTTTGAACTTGTGATTTTCTTACCCACTAAAGCAACAGTCTAGTCAGCATTCGAACAAACCGGAATAGTATAAGGCTAATGAAAAGAATTATCATTTTATCAGAATCTACATATCTTTCAAATTTCAACTTTTACTTTTTGCTTCGTACCAATTAATGATCCGATTAAACCCAGGGGATAACTCCCATAGGGTGACTGAGGGTACAGCCTTTTAGAAAATCAGTACCCCAAGAGAAGTTCATAACACCCACAATACTCATAGATGGACACGCTATGTCCCATTTCATCGCCATGTTGGTCTTTGTTTTTGGTTGTTATTTCATTCTCTATCATAATATTAACTAAATGTTATATTTGAAAAAGTTTAGGCTACCTAAGAAAGTAGCACGTCCCTGTACTATGACTGTCATTTAGAGTACCCCCTAGGATGTTCAAAGCTCGTTTTCGTCGATACGTAGGCTGAAAACTAGTCCAATAAACATACCGTCACCATGATCTACTATTCATCTACTGGTCCACTTTAATACAATGGTCACGTACAGAAAGTGGTCACTCGAACAGCTTACCAAAATCACTATACGTTATATATAATTAATCTTGAAACATTTATTTATAAAAAATAAAGACCACCCATCTACAATGGGTAATGTATCAAAGTTTAGACGTATAAACACTGTAGTAACTATCATTCCATTCTAATCTATAACAATAAGAAGTATTACTAGAACTCAAGTACCAAATGCAATTAATTATAGGCATTAATCACGGCATATTCTGTAGGCTACTCAAAGTCTAACAGTGGTTTTGAATATACAACTAGCAGGTCTGTAATTAGGTTTTATGCCAGGCCCTTTTCTAGGCATTATAATCTTATTAATGTATCCAATGATTTCGATTGCTACATACCTATTTACATTAAGCGAAACTTAGATTATAGATTCATGATATTTCCAAATATGACTGGACATTCCTTTCAGTCATTCTGAATACAACATATCAACCCATGGGTCAGTTTGTATAGTGTAGTGGCTAATGGGTAGGGCGTTGGACAACATCCCTCAAGGTCTTGGGTTCAATCTTTAGCAGAAGCACTATTAGTTGTCAGAAAGAACATCCAGTCATTAAGCTTGCATGTGCTCTAAAAGCACTATACTACTCAATAAGAAGTACATTAAAAACATTGATCAAGGAATATCATATACATGTGAAATTCAGGCGGCATTCCAAATTGGAACTATTTTTAACGCTATAGGTATCCCGGCATTCCAAATTGGAATTATTTTTAACGCTATAAGCCCAACGTGTAAGCAGAAAATATAAAATGTAATTGTTGTTAAGGAATAAAGTCAAAGACTAGACGTTTTCTCCGTCTCTCAGAGTTTCGTACGGTAGCGCTCATCAGACTGTTTTTAATGATATTTTATGTTGAGTACTTTAAAACCAGAATTTTACTCAGCTTAGAAGCTTTGTACATCAACTATAAGCTTGAAGTCGTTAATAGAAGAACGTACCTGGATATTTAAATATAAGAACGTGCCCGGAAATTTTAAGTTATTCCGTCTACTGATGCCGTTATTCTGTAATCTGTGATCCTGCCACTTGATTGTCTGCTGCATGATTGCATGGATAAGACGCGAGAAAATGTGTATCGCTCATCTTTGCGATCCCGTATTGCGATCATTATATATTGCGTGCTGTGATAAAAATAATTTATTCTCATATAATAACATATCTAATGTATACTTATAGGATAACCAGTCATTTTATACAGCATTTGTTTTTAATTATATTACACTATCCTCCCCATAACTACATACACGCTATATTGAATAGTCATTGTCGATGACAACGTAATTAAAATCGCATGAATCTATCTGATTCACGCAAGTAGGGTTTGACGAATGTTTTCTCCTTCCAGAAATCTTAATATTTTTCAGAAACCTTCGAAACTTTTCACCTGAAAATGTCCTTGAAATATTGTGATTTCTCTAAATTGAGGAGACGAAGAAAATTATAACAATTTTCTGTGGAATTTTGGCCTCCAGCCTTCCGGAAACCGATAGTTGGTAAGCTCGGGTTTCGTCGGACCATGCAAAGCAAATCTATTATCGCTTTGTCGCAATTGTTTAAAATTCTGTATCCAATCCTTCACTTGGAAACAGCGCTGTTGCTTCATCTTTTGGTACTATATTGACATCTGAATGTTCTGATCTGAAGTTCATTGGTGACGGTGAAGATTTTACATGTGATTTTGAATTTGTAAAACGCCTTGTAGATGTATATGGTGAGTCAGCACTTCTTGTTGTTCCTCCATCAGTTTCAGAAGAACTAGGTCTTGCAGATATGGCATAAAACAATGCTAATCCAAGGGATATCTCACAAAGACGATATAATGTTTCAAATATTAAATACGGCCATGCTTTTAATTGCTTTGTAAAGGATAAAATCAAGACAATCGTTTGAAAAATAACATAAATTGCCCAAACAATTATTGATAATGTAGCAAGTTGAATGACTTTACGTAATTGCGGTGAAACGTAGAATCGTGATTTTTGTAATAATTTCGCTTCAGCACCGCTGTTATTACCATTTTGAATTCGTTGTAGTGAGTTCCAGTTATCTCTTGATACAATAAAAACACGTGATGCACTATAAAGAAACAATGCCATGATTGTCAAACCAAGTGCAATGAAATACACTTGACAAATTGTAATTAAAAGTTTTAGATTTGCATGATACGATACGATTAAATCCGCTGTAATGACTATGATATAGTTAAATAATGTAATTGTTATTAAAAATGGTACATTTTGTAATCGACCAAGTCTTGCACGCCCTTCAATTTTTGTGACTTCAATAAATGCAAAATGAAAAAGTAAAAAGGCTGTTGTCAAACCAGGTAATCCAAGACTATATAAAATGCGATTAAATGCCAATGGACAGTATTTTTTATCACCAAAGATACATGTATTATTTTCATATGGATTAATCAACATATATAGTGCTCTAGATAATCCAAATATACATAGTACACACCAAACAGTTGTACGGAATTTGATTAATGAATCTCTCTGACTAAATCGTCTATTTCGCCATGTTTTGATAATATAATAGGCAACTAAAATTGCAAATAATAAAAATACTATCGTGAATGTAATCCAATGAATAGGCCATGCACTACCCCATATTTCTTTTGATTCTAACCATTCTGGCCTAGGTTCCACTTCTGGTTCGGGGTAGGGCTCATTTTCTGGTTCGCTAGTTGGTATTCCTAATGTTGTTGTTAAATTTACTCGCCCATAACCTGATGTAAAATTTCCAATGATAGCTGTTGTAATATTTTCTGCTAACGGAAAAGATGTACTTGGTTCTGCAGTAGCATTATTTGTAGCCATTATCTATCAGATCAATATATTGATTTCTTCCGAAGTATGATTGTTAGCTTTTCTAATATTCTTTCAACAATATGATACTCGTCTCGTGTATAAAAAATTTACCACTTTTCAAATAGAAATATATCAGAAACACCTGCGTGTGCGTGACTACCTGTTTACTTTAACAACTTCTATACACACAATAGAAATTAAAGCCTCTTTTTCCATCTTTTAGTAATACAACCAACTTTATTTTTAATTTGATATATGATGTTTTGAACAGAACGTTTAATAAGTTTTGCAATGTAAAATTGTCAGGATTGCTCGTAGCGTCTATTGTATATAAACCGTGCCTCTTTCAAAACAATATATTCAAAAGATTAGTCATTGAATGACCGGTTAATAATAAAAAGACCATTGTCTTATTTAGAAATAGACATTTGCGGTCTATAGAAAACCACCCTATGAAGTATATCTTTTGTTGCCATGTTAACCAACCTCTATTTCATGATTGTGAGTAGCCTAGACCGCAGACCCAAATCTTTTTTTTATGATTAGTAAGTTAATCATAAAAAAATCATAAAAAAACTAATCATACTAATCATAAAAAAAAGATTTGGGTCTGCGCGCAGGCTACATTGTGTGTAGCTGTTTCGATTTGCCCGTAAATATTATTTGTCTCTTTTTAATAAACCTTGTTCAACATTAGCCTTATATGTAACTTTCCTGTTCATATCAGATACCTTACCAAGTCTTGCTTACACTTGAGTTATAGATCGTGATCAAAATAGGCTATATTGCAAGACAGACAGCGGCAATGCAATTAATTTCATAAAATGAGTAGCATTTCAAAACTATATAGTAGTTCTTATACGGTAATAACAGTAATTAATTTTGTATCTTGGATTGTAATGTCTGAGCACATTTTGCATTCTACTATGGGGTTCAGAATGTGTAATCTAGATCCGAATTCTAGATCAGATTGGATTTAGCAGCTGTGGATAAATTTTGTACCTCGATAAGCTTACTATAGATCTTCTTTAATTTTCAAATGTTTTACTTCTCGCGATACCGAGTTACTGATCAAGGCGTTTAAAGTCTATGTTAGACCAATTCTTGAAAGCGTTTCACCAGCATGGAATCCATGTTTACGGAAAGACCTAGTCCATGGGGAAACCCATTAACATTTTATAGACTGTGCAAAGGTATTTTACTAGGCGATTGTCCTGTCCAAAAACATACTACTGCGAGTGGACTTATCCAGCACGCCTTCTATCATTTGATATTTAGAATCACTAGAAATACGCGGGGTAAAAAACGATCCGATAATTACCTTCAGAACAACGAACAATTTACTAAAGACCTTAACCTAAGTAAATTTTCCACTTTTGATTGTAGTAACTATAATATGCACGGTAACATTCTAAAATTGAAACCATTAACAATGCCAAAATTAGAAGTAATAGAAAATCAATCTTCCCACTGGGTTATACCCTGCATGGTGGAATAATCTACCAGATGCATGTCCAGTGTAACTTCAAATAGTATGTATTCTTTTCTCGGGATTCTTTTTATACAGGATCATAACAATATAGATTTAAAACCTTATGTACCATAAATACATGATAATTAGCCTACTATATATCTCAAATACAAAATAAATTCTAATGTTGTAAGCGACGGTTTTAACGTAAGCGGGAGCTTAGACCCTCTCCTGTATTAGCCAGCAATGTTTTTATTGACAAATAAATATACATAAGATGTTGACTCAAAATCTTATTAAATTAATCCTATCCTATCCTATCCTATCCTATCCTATCCTATCCTATCCTATCCTATCCTATCCTATCCTATCCTATCCTATCCTATCCTATCCTATCCTATCCTATCCTATCCTATCCTATCCTATCCTATCCTATCCTATCCTATCCTATCTTATCTTATCTTATCCTATCCTATCCCATCATATCCTATCCTATCCTATCCTATCCAAATCCTATTTTCAAATTGTTTCGGTCCCAAGTCTGGTCCTAAGTTGCGCTATCATAGTATTGCATTTTATGTAGTATTAATGTATTTGACATGAAGTTTCCATAGCATGATATGCGTGACCTTTTCCTTTATCAAAGATAAATTTAATAATTCATATTTTCGATGATGAGGCTATAATACCTTTCATTCTATTGTCACGATAATATTCTAATGAATATGGTTTCATTGATTAATTTGTTCTGGTATCATGTTCAGATGGAGCTTCGTTTCTTATGCCGGAGGGAGGTAACACCAGTGTGCCGACTTGGAAAAAAGTGAACTAGACAAAAAGTTTCAAAAATCCTGTCAATCTTCTGCACCTAATTTTTGATTTGCTTTTGTTGTAGCAGTAATGCATCAATCAATTAATATAATTTCACCGGGCACGGCACCCACACCCTCGGGAAATGGACGATCATTGAACTGTCCATTTAACACAGTTTCAACAGCTCCATTGCATGGGGAACCCGGAATCTTGGCATGAGGTTAACATAATATTGACATCAGGAAATATAGGAATACTGTATGAAGAAATAGCTAGTTTGATGCTAACAATTTAGCTCAGGGTTTTTAATAAGCTCGTTTCTTTCGATACCGGGGAAAGTTATCGATTTTAACACTTGCCGATAAATTGTTGACGCCTTTAGGGGCCGTGATGTCAATTGATGATGATTTGACCTGTTGGGTTCGAAAAATTTTAATTCAAATTAAATTCGAAAAATTAAATTCGAAGAGTTTTTTTTCCTTTTATAAATCCCAGAAACCTGATTTTATATCCAAATCATTTAAAGAACTTCTTACATGAAGGGAATCCTTATAATATTGTTCATTTTCTGATTTTTTTTTCTGAATTATTGTCCACCCTTCCGGAAACCTAGTTGCCAGGATGACGGGTTTTGTTGGACCCTGGTTTGACTTACCTTAAGAATAGTGGCGGATGTAGTGCCTACGTACGGACTCAATCCCTTTTCTTGCAGCTACTGTTACTATACTTCTCTACAGCACTCAACTCACAAACATGTGGTCGAGCGCTTCATCATCATTCATTCATTAAAAATCATAACCAGCCTTTCCTGGCATAAATAATAGCAACAAAAACAATCATGTTTTAGTTGAAGAGTTACTGGCGTAATAAATCTAATAACATCAACTAGCAATGTCTGTAATACATAATTCTTTTCAAAAATATCATAATAAATCACAGGGGGCGGATTTTCTTAAAACCTACATTTTGACAAATATTTACATTGTAATGTTTTAATTAATTAAATTTTTAAATCTCATATATTTAATTAAATTTTATAAATTTATTTTTCTTTGATCTCCTCTCATTATAATTTAATATTCATGTATTGATATAAGTAATAATATCACTTAAATTTTTAATATCAAAAATCTATTTCCAGCTTGATTGTTTGATAAGGGGTCCGCTTTAGCTATTCAGCTAACATGCGCTCCCATTCGTTAAATTAACTTCTTCGTATGAATTACTGTGATCACCAACGCCAGTAAGTTTGACGTCGCTATTGAACGTTGATGGTGACGTCGACGTTGTTGTTTTCAGTGTAAATTTACGTGAAAATGTTGTTCTCGTTGATTGATCGCGTCGATTTGAATTTGTTTTCGGTTTTGCAGATATTGCATAGAGTATAGAAAAACCAAGTGACAGTTCGCATAAACGATACAATGTTTCAAATATAAGATAAGGCCATTCAGCTAAATTTCCTGTAAATATTACTACAAAGCCAATTGTTTGGAATAACACGTAAACAGACCATATTAGTACTGTTAAAAATGTCAAACGTATAACTTTTTGCAATTGCGGCGTGACGTAAAAACGTGTTCGACGTAAAGCCGCTAATTCTGGATCTAATTTTCCATCTTGAATCCGTTGCATTGAATTCCAGTTTTTCTTTGATGATAAAAATATCCCCGATGCACTATACAGGAACATTATCATAATGCTTAAACCCAAAAGTATAAAATATCCTTGACATAGCGACACCAAAGTACTTAAACTTGCTTTATACGTTACAATTAAATCAACTGCAATAATAAACGTGTAATTGAATAACGTTACGCAAACAAGAAACGGCGTGTTTTGTAATTTACTCAATCGACCGGCACCTTTAATCTTCGTCACTTCAAGGAAGGCAAAATGAAAAAGCAAAAATGCTGTTGTTAAACTTGGTAAACCAAGTGAAAATAAAATACGATTAAGTGCCAAAGGACAGTACCGTCCATCACCAAATAAACACGTTCCATTTTCATAAGGATTTAATAATAAATAAAATGCTCTTGATAAACCAAAAATTAATAAAACTGTCCATACAGTTGCTGAAAATTTTGTCACTGCTACTTGTCTCCTAGAGCGCCGTTTTAACACCATTTTTATCAAAGCAGTAGCAACCGCTAAAGAAAATATGAAAAATAATACAGTAAAACCTATCCAGTGAATTGGCCATGCAACTCCCCATACATCTTTTGCAGCACCCCATTTTGGTGTTGGTTCAACCTCAACTTCTGGATATGGAACTGTTCCGGCTGTACCTTGTGTTGTTTCTGCTTCTGGCTCAGGATAGCTCAAGATTGATGTAACTGCTTTCAAAGTCATAGCAGTTAAAGTTGAGACGAATGGTTCTGTTGTTGGTTCATTCGATGGTATAAGACTTGAAGATGGTTCTCCGCTTGGAGTAGATGCCATATTATTATTTAAAAAACTTTCAAGCGAATTTCTGACTAACCAAATTGTTTTCTTTCAACACGGGAAATGATCAATGCAGTTGATAATGTCGTTTGTTTATTACAAACGACGATATTATTTATGGCGTGAACACAACCTGTAATCAGCCAGCCATATCGTTATAAACAAGTCAAGTGCATACAAAGACAAAGTCATATATGAACAGAAATTCAAAATAAACAGATGCGTCTCTTTTTAACTTTGCTTTTAAATGATGTTGCAATACACGTGTGATGGTCATTGTAAGAGTAAAGATTTTATTCTAACACGTCATAATCGCCGGCATCTTTTGTACATTGTCAGTTTCATACTTGGTTGTCAACTTCCGTTCAAAACAAACACTACATATTTCAAACTTTCCGAATTCCTTTCTTACGCTTGGACGGTCATATCATACCTTCTACTTGTTATCGGCTGGATTAAATGAATGATATTTCTTATGAGGTGATTGTCAAATATAGAGATTATCCCAGCCCACACCTTCTGTCAAATCCATTATATCCGTATAATGGATATAGTAGTATATATCTGGATTAACGGAATGACCTCATACAAGAACCATCTCTCAATCGTTTGAACTTAATTGTTCTATAAAGAAGATTGCACAATGACTACATCGTGAATGAATCGCAGTTTGAAATAGTTACGTTATCGTGTTGCTATAGTAATCACAGTTTTATTCGTGGATTTAAAAAGCCAGCAAGTTACCGCTAGTTACCGTTAACCTGTCAAGCGAAACCAAATTTGCATCGTCATAACTAATTGTTTGTTTTCTATTTATCATTGATGTTGAAAGATTACTATCAGCTGATTTTGATTTGTAAGTCATGCATGCTGAGTAATCTACGCAAGTGTACTTTAGATACTAAATAATGACGTAGACTTTCTTGCAAACACGGGATATTTACTAGAGATTTACCGGAGATGGAGTCAAAACCTGTCTCCGGGTTTAGCGTTATTTTCAATACTTCAACAAGTTTTGCATATATAGTCAACGGCATTCATTCGATAAATACCAACTGTAACTGGCTATCGTATTCCATTCATTCAACCTGTAAAAATCAAATTGGTAACAAAGTTATCATTTGATGGAATGGACTATACCTGAAGATACCGCCCTGACAAATCCAAGTTCCTATCGCAACTCAAATATAACTTGAAACTTTTTTATCCTATATAAACTTTTAAGCAGACCCAAATTGACTGAGCCTTTTTAATGTTGTTATCTTCATACGTTTGAGTATAACCAATATTATTTTATCTATTTATTTTCCTATTTTCTTTAATCCTGCTAAGTTCTAACCTATGAGGTGAGGTCTCACCGTCACCTAGAACCGTCACCATGCTCTTAATTCACAGATTCTAGTCAATTGACAGCTTGGAAATAGCCGGTCATACCAGTCCCTTTAACACTGTTTTAACAGCTACAGAGTATATAGTATTTTATTGGTTAAACTTAAACTATTCGGATTATCCGACATTGCATTGGCATGGATAGGATCGTACTTAAAAGACCGCAAACAGACAAATAGAAGTGAACAACATCTATTCTGACGAAGTGACATTGTCATGTGGAGTACCTCAAGGCTCAGTACTTGGTCCATTGCTCTTTTTAGTTTATGTGAATGATCTACCAAACGTAATTAAACATGGCGCAGTTGGCAAGTTTGCCGATGACACACAAGTATTGTATAATTTTAAGTCTAAAGACAACCAATCACTGTGTAATGTACAAAAACAAATTAAAGATGATTCAAAAAGAGTTTCGACTTGGTTTACTGCAAATTCTCTACTACCGGGTCTACTACTCAACCTAATAAAACAAAAATTATGGCTATTGGTCACAAAAAGGTAATTAACCGAACTCTGCCAACTTTGACAATTGAAAAACAAAATATAGAATATGTAAATACAGCTAGAAACCTGGGCGTGGTCTTTGATAATGAAATGAGTTTCAAGAAGCACGTCGATAAAATCTTAAGAACTGCTTCCTACAGATTATCTGCAATATCAAAGATTCGCCCTTATATTCCGGCTGGGTTATTTAAAACACTCATAGAAACAAAAAATTTAAATCAATGTCTCTACGCTATCGATGTCTGGGCCTCATGCAACAAAACACAGCTTAGAAGGGTCCAGATGGGAATACAAAATTGGGCAGCAAATTGATATGTGGCAAGCGAAAGTTTGATAGAATGAAAGACACACTTGAAAGAAAATTGAAAGAAAGACAAGACAACTGAAAGACAACTGGGATGGCTCTCTATCAGCCACGTGTCACATCTACGCACTGCATGTACAGCCCATCAATCTAAATCAGGAATATATGGCTCAGAATTAAAGACTTTATTTAATAAAAGTAATCACACTGAAATATATTAAGAAAAAATATGTACATTCTCCCCGCGTCCATACTGACCGTGGTAAACGATCATTTAGCTTTCGAGGTGCACAATCACTAAATAAATATTACAATTACGATTCCTACAATATAATTAAATATAAACAAGAAATTAAAGATACACTATATTCACAATCAAATTAATTATTAGACGATGTTGACGCCGTCAGACACAGAGCCTTCTATGTAAAATTTTACATAGAAGGCTCTGGTCAGACATCAAGAAACGACTGCTTAACAATAATGCCTTATATAACACATACAAATAGAACAAAAAGCAAAAATCATGTATCATAGTTGTTTATATGTCTTTAAATAAACTATTTCTATTATATATTCTATTCCATTGTAATGGTGCCCGATAGGCAAGAGCCTCTATCCCGTGTTTCGCTCCGTGATACTGAGAATCGCTCCACTCGAAATGAAATGAAATGGAGTTCTGACGTTTTATGCACACAGGCTTACGGCGTTTGACTAGGTGCTCGAGATCGTGTGCCATTATCAAATATAGATTAAAACTGTAAAATTTCACAGCAAATGAGAATGAAGACCCTGAAATTACATGTTTTTACGAGCAAAGCAAAGAAAAAGTTCTAAATTTTTTGAAAATCTCTAAATTATCGTAAAATTTCACATTAATCTGGAAAAGTCACCCCTTAAAAATGGCAGCTCCCTTTACAGCCGATGTATAGAAGTACCCCCCGGGTGGTAAATAACAGTATTAAATAGTTTGGGTTAAGTTTCAGTTATACCTTTTTCAAAGGCTGAGTAGTTAACTAGTGAATCCCGATACCGGAAAATTAATTGATTTTAACACTTGCTAATAATAGTTGTTAAAATCTCAGTTGTTTCCCGGGGGGTCTATAAGCCGTGCTGTCTAGTGCATAAATACAGATGACTATAAAGAATACATATAAAATCAATGTTGACTTTTCAGAAATATATAATTATGATTATCAATGTTGACTTTTCCGAACTTCAAATAGCTTTTGTCCATTTGATTGCAAAAGGACAACACTATTTTAAAATGATACCGTATCACCCTCTCTTTTAAGCTGTTCCAGCACTCTAAAGGGCTACAGAACATATGCTATCTGCATTCAAATGACAAATTTACCACTCTCGGAAAAGCTAGATGGAGACACTCCAGGGCATAAAAATGCCATGGATACATTTCCAACATTCCATTTTGAAATTGGATTGTGGATCATATGCTATAATTATTTGCAAATATATGAACCGACCAATCAGATTGCAGGAATATAAATTTATCACACAGTATGTCTGCCCGGGGGGCGTAACTTCCATACCGTAAGGGCCTTACCATACATTCCATAACTTCTGTAAGTTATCCCCCGGGAATGTCTGTGCCCATAATAGAAGAAAATGTTTCTTAAATTTAATACATTTTTGCTTGAATAAATAATATAGCACGTCAGTATCAACATATGTTTATACTATAGGTTTTTCTGTGCACCGTACATGATAATATGCTGTGTACATATTTTCTGTAACTAAAAACAATTATCGTTGAGGTGGTCAAAGGCCTATAAGTACCCCTGAAGCGTATTCTAAAGTTTGGAAAGTGCGCCGCATAGAAGGATATTTATAATAATCGAACAATGGTGATTTGGTCACCGAGACCGCTTGCGTATTATTATAATAAATAATGAAAAGATCAAATACTACACATCCTTCATAATAGTTACTAATAGTTTCATGATTAGGTACAGTACGTACTCCGGCAGTCGTGGGGCAGGGGGGTCATAGCTAAAGCGTACATTGAGGAGTGGTTTGTCAACCATCAAAGTGTGCACGTATCGCGACTGTCTCTGTAGCACATTTTAAAGATTGTAATGCCATTAATTATTAGCTTATTGATGATTAAATTGATTTTTTCTTGCACCAGAAAAGTTAAGTGAAAATTTGCATCTTTTGGCTCAATATGGTTACACTTGTAGACCGACTAGAAAACAGCGAAGCCAAAATTCGTAAAAGTGCGGGGAGATGCAAACCTGCCATTACGTATACGAAAAGGGGTGGTCCAAAAGCGTACGGCTGCATACAAGGGAGGGGTGTCAAATAGGGACATTTAGTGAATGTGTATTTTATTGACGGCCCCTTACGCAATCATGTTTTTTAGTTTATTTTTTTAATGTTATAGGAATTTCAACCAATCATAAAAGTTTTCTGTGTATTATAATTTCTACTTCAAGATCCATTGTATAATAGTTAAGAAGTGTGGAATATTGAATTTATGAGTCAAGGGCACAAAGCAGTATGAGTTTATATAGCTAATTTTAACAGAATTGATACTCTATATTTTTATATATCAAATACATGATAGCAATCAAATTTAAACTAGGCTAGCAAATTATTCTCAATTCAAGAAATTGCTCCGATCTTTTCAATAATTCGAGCAGTTTCAGTCTAGCGTAGAAAACTTTTCTTGATTCAAGAAAATATATTCCTTATGAAATGTTCTCATCAGTTATTTTCTTGTTTTAAGAAAATGTGTTGCTTAAAACAAGAATAAAAGCCTACCCAAGCAAATGGATTTTCCTATGTAGGGCCTAAGCATGAAAATATATTATTAGCAACATTTAGCAACATTATTAGCAAACTATTATTAACTATGATGAATGTGAAGTCTTTGACTCCTGTTATTGAATTATATTCAACTCTGCCAAATATTGACATCGAACTCTATTTTTTCCATTAGTAGACACAAAGATGAGGCAAAAGCCTTTTCCGTTACTCGGAGTTCCACGCGTTTATTTTGCGATCATACTCCGAGTAAATGAAAAGGCTTTTGCTTCATCTTTGTGTCAATTCTATATTATGCTCTGTCTTAACAAACATTAAGCACTCTCACATACATGTGCTCACACCATATTATATTATATTATACATATATATATATAATTTTCTTTATCTATGCTATCTATTTTCTTCATTTTTATAAAAATGTGTATACACAACTTGGTAGATATGGATATTAACGATTACTGCAAATAACAGATAAATAAATACAATATGAGGGGCCATAATCTAAAGTTATCATTATCATTATGCCCCAGATCAAATATTACAAAACATCAGTTCTTCAATCGTGTCATCCGACCGTGGAACAATCTTCCTGAACACATTGTCTCAGCAAAGAATTTACAAACTTTCAAAATTAAACTAAATAATGAAGATCTGTCAAACTGCTGTTTAGTATATTCAAATTAATTCTTAGTTTAAATTCAATAATAAAACAAATTATGTATCACATGTATATTGAAAGGCGGTACGTAAGTGGGAGCCTGAGGTTTTCCCTGTACTCGCCTGTCAAGTTTTGAACTATTGACGAATAAAGCAGCATTTCTGTCTTTCTCTTCTTTCCACAGTTTGCATCGTGGGATTTGGCATTTCATATGGTACCTTTCTCACGTATCGATCCATTTTTTTGTCAAAGTCAAACACTTCTTCTTTTAAGAGAATGGTATATGGCACCAAGTGGTCAACTACCAGCTTATGAATTTAATTTCTCTGATGTTAACCCCCCTGTACATTGTCTTGCTGCTGTTTACGCATACAAGATGTCTGGTGAAAAAGGAAACAGGGATCAAACATTTCTTGCTAGATGTTTTCAAAAACTCATTCTTAATTTCACATGGTATGTATATCATATAATAAGTTTCTCGATTACAGTCAAACCTGTTATCGCGTTCACCTATATGTAGCGACCACATGTCTCTAGTGGTCACTCTTGATATGTCTAAAATGGTATTTTCTATTGAATCAACCCTGTATATAAAGACCAGCTGCATAACATCTCGTAGCTGGCTGTTATTATAGGTTTCAGTGTTTCACTGTAGTATTTTCTATTGAATGAACCCCATATATGAAGGGCACCTGTAGCCTGCGTGCAGACTAGGTAACTCGGCTGTATATATTGGTCAATTTATCTAACCCTCGTATAGATAGCTGTTATATTCAGGTTTCACTGTAATTTATTTATTTGAGCGAACTTTTTTTCAAATATAACTAAATTTCCATCCATTAGGTTCCGCTAAATAGAATATAATTTATGCAAACAATTCATATTTCAGTTGTAAGCCTCTTGATTGTTTTAAGAAAAAATGTTTTGCACATGTCCAAATCCCCGACAAATTCCAAACTGTTTTGGTCCAACCTCATATTTGATTCTTTGATGGTATTTAAAGTCCTACAATCGTGAAAATGGAACGGAGCAAAACAGAAATTGGACTTCCTATATGTCTTGTAGAAGTGCTCTTGTCTGAAGCACCAATATAAATACCATGGAGTATATCATAGCCTGATTGTACCTGTTTTTCATCCTCATCAGGTGGGTGAATCGTAAAGATCCAGGTGGGAAAAACATTTTCAGTGGTGGCTTCTTAGGCCTCGATAACATTGGTATGTAAATGTCAAAATAGGTCATGCAAAAAAAGAATATTATACCAGAGCCATCTATTTATAACAGTTGGGATAGGCAACTTTTGTTTTCGTGCGCTTTGTTTAAATTTTGTGAGCCTGGGTTTGACGCAACGAAAATGGCGTCCATAAAATCACATGACTGATATCTGTCCAATTGGAGCCGAGAACGGCACTCGAGAAAGAGTCCCAACCCTTGTAAATAGATGGCTCTGCATTGTACTAGTGAATGTACTCATTCCTACAATCCCACTATATAAAGTAGCCTTTATACTTCATAGGATAATCACACCCTTTAAGCTGGCATATTTGCTATACACAAAGATCACCACAAAATACTTACAGACAAGGCTGACAAAGCAAATACTCAAAAACAATAAGGTTGTTGGCAACATTTGACCAATGTCATCCTAATGCCATCGAATTAGTATGAGCCGTAAATTGAACTAGACGATCCGATTATAGAATGTTCCATAAGAGAACCCGCGCGACAGATGTATCAGATATCAGAGCCGCAAAGAGGGGGTGGTGAAGAGGGATCTAATAATTTATTGTATCCAGGTCAGCTATGCCAGTACACCTTTGGGACACCTTTTCTGCTTGTAACGAGTTCATGAGATACAAGGAAATTTAGCAGTTGATACAGCGTTTTTCTCCAGAAAAAAGCTGAAACACCTGACAAACACCTGTCACAAATATAGGCGATGTATACGTAAAAAAGCGGGTGTACAGTCCAAATCGCAGTCCGCGGAGGATGATTGATTCTTTTTTGACAGAAGTAAGTAAATCCGACAACTAAAATCGCATGTATCTCATGTATTTCTTAATAAATTACATTTATTTCAAGCAGAAAAGGTGACCTAGAGGTGTGGGCATAGCTGGCTTAGACGATAGAAACTTTTTAGTTCGCATGAAAGGAGAAACGATTTTTTATAATTTTGACTTCATCTATTTCCTATAGTAAGCCCTGTTGTCATTCTGACTGTCGTCCGAGTTTGGAAAACAGTGAATGATTGTAAATAGGGTAAATTCAACATTAATTATCTCCACTTATACGCGTTCAAACTAAGAAATCATTGTCATCATTCTTCATCATTTTGCTTCAGCTACCTGAATATGTGATGAAAAATTTTCCTGTCACGTGCATTTCAAATGGTAATTCTGCTAGCAGCATTTATAGACAAGCCAGAAAATTGTATCGTATATTACAGATGACGCGAAGACTGTGCAGACTAGCATAGCTCCACAAGGTCCACTATTTTGCTGCGCTCATCTGCCCTATGCGAAGCGACCGCAGGTAAAGTGAAGTACAGGGGCATGTGGCACAGGTCTATGTGCAGACTGGTTTTCATGTTGAATTCTCATTGTTTGGTCACGCAATCATTCTTATCTTACGTCATTCTTATATAATATTTTCAATCGATTTCTACCAATTATCATCATGATAATTTATCAGTAGTATGTGGCACCTAGTGGGACCATGGTTGCGTTTGTTTTCACATTGTTCTGTTACTTTTTCAGGCGTGTTCGATCGTTCAAAACCTTTACCAACAGGTGGTCACTTGGAGCAGGTAATGATGGCGTATCTTTATATGCTACGTTGAAGCTTATTTAGGGGCCCTAATATTTCACATTTAAAAACCCTTCAAAAGAAGGAAATGAAGAAGAAAGTTTATAAATACGTTTGCATTTATAATGGAAATTAAGATTAATCGAAGCATTCAAAAGATAATGAAATCCACTTCCAATTTTCATTTGCAAAGTTCCTGAGAAATTGAACAGATAGATCACTCGCTCTGTTGGAATTTCATTTTGTATAATAACGAAATTGATTCGATGAATCTGATTGGTTTAGAGTGATGATCTCAAATCACTATATCAACAACGAACCAGGTTCGAAAATCCAATCGATCTTGACTTGAGTCATTTTAGGAAAAATATTCGAAAGCAAAAATCATGAGCCACCGATGCCTTCTCGTTTTCTCCTTACGTGTCCTCACGTGCCCTCTAGTGTGCCATAGAGCCATAGCATTAGGAAATATATGCTATTACTCTCATAGGAAATTTTGCACCAATTACTAAGGTAGGCAGCCTGTAATAATAACAGGCCAACAAGATAACTGCAATCGCATGTTGAATCAGCAAAACCAAGCAGTTGGTGTTTGCCCAGGAGTAACTCCATCTTACTGACATAAGAAATGGTTTACTGTTTTTTCAATGATGAACTATAGATTATTTCATTGTAATTCAGGCAGATGGAACTGCTTGGATGGCATTCTTTGCAATTGTTATGCTGAACATGGCACTTGATTTAGCAATGGAAGATCCAAGTTATGAGGATATGGCATCGAAATTCTTTGAACATTTTATTCATATCGTTGATGCATCGAATCAAATATCTGGTAAAGGTCTTTGGGATGATCAAGATGGTTTCTATTATGATCAATTGAAAGTCAATGGGACAACAATGCCATTGCGCGTGCGCTCTATGGTGGGCCTGATTCCATTGTATTCTGTTTCGGTACTTGAAGATGAGGTTGTACAGAAACTTCCTGGTTTCAAGAAACGACTTGATTGGTTTTTAAAACATCGTACAGATCTTGCTTCACAGGTAATTGCTTACTATAGGTTTTTTGTTGCGGGCTCTGCATGGAAAACTATATTATAAAAATGGCAACGGTCAGAGATGTCTGGAATCCGCTCTTGCAATTTGATAACACGCGGTAATTCGGTCATAAATTAACTAGGTGACGCCACCTATCTCTAGAAAAAGTCAAATTTTCTCTGACGATCTCTAGAAAATCAATAACTCACTAGCCAATATGTATAAAAGAAACACTCATAGGAAAACTACGATTCGATTCAATTGAAGGAATATAAAGATATGAACATAAAACATGGCCTATGTTGCCGCAAAAAGCTATAAGATACCCCACGGAAAGTATGAAATTGATACGTTTAGCACGAGAAGCGTTAATCTCGAATTCAGCAAATACAAACAGACAAACATCGACGTTTATATAGTGGAGATAGACCTACACGAGCTATATATTCTCGTTGCTGTGGGAACGAAGGACTGGGCAGCAGTCACATTTATATAACTTATCTTTAACTGATCACAGTGATCTATCTTATATATTTATATTTTCTTCACCATTAAGAATAAGTAGAGCATTTCATCTCCTTGTCAAAACTGCTTTATAATTTCTGCAGCTCTGACAGCTCTTTAAAAGCTGATTAATAATAACACTCAATGTTCCTTTTTATAGATTTCTTACATGTCACGTGATGGAAAATCTGAATACAATCATTGTCTTGCTATTTTGTCACGTGATCGATTAGTCCGTGTTCTGGGGTATTTATTAGATGAGAATGAATTTCTATCGAAATATGGTATTCGATCACTCTCTAAATTCCATGAAAAGAATCCATTCCTCTTAGATGTTGGTGATGAACAGTATAGAGTTGATTATTTACCTGGAGAATCGAACTCATATCTTTTTGGCGGGAATTCAAATTGGAGGGGGCCTATTTGGTTGCCAGGTAAGTGAAAATACTGATGGGCTGAGATGATAAGCAAAATCATCATTATCATATCAGATCGTCAATTATCTAGAAACCTAAAAAGCTACAGGCAGGGTCCCATAAACCAGTGTCCCATTTGCTATAGGCATCATTGGATATAGGCAACGGAGGCTCACTCGGATATAGATAACGCTGTAATGGTTCTTTTGCTGGTTTGTGGCTCTCAAATCTTATCGATTAATCCTGCATATGATTTAAAGCCTATAATAGCCTCCCGTAAGGGCTAGGGGATTAATTCGTCTCTTACAGTTGTGATTGACGATGTAATTTCTTACGTTTATAAAGAACAATATTTTGAATCTAATCTTCACATTTCTCTATTATTGTAGTCAACTATTTGATTCTTGAAGCTCTAGAAAGATATGATTATTTCTATGGCGATACTCTACTTGTTGAATGTCCAACTGGATCTGGTATCAAAATGCGTCTGCGTGATGTTTCATCAGAAATTTGTCGTCGTTTATGCTCTATATTCTTACCAGATAAGAATGGGAGACGTCCGTGTCATGGTACGGAACAACGTTACGTTGATGATGAAAATTGGCGTGATCTTGTTCTGTTTTATGAATACTTTGATGCAGAAACAGGGCGTGGTTGTGGTGCAAGGTGAGGATGAAACCATTTGATATGATTTTTAGTTTTGCTTTTAATTTTCAAATTATCAATATTGCCATATGTTTAACTTCACTCTAAGAACTGAAGATGCTTACGGGGTGCTAAAAGGGTGGCGAAAAAAGAAACCTATATAGCACCCTAATAGCACCTTTACTAGTTGGCTAGTTTGTATTGACAATTTTACAATAATGTGATATATAATTTCAACAAAGAGTAAACTACATTTGTTTGGGATGTGTATATGTCAATGGAATGGCCTCCCGAAAATGTGATTTCATAATTGTATTTCTTCATTGCTGCTTTGAGTGGTTTTGAGCTGTTAAAATTTCAAGGGTTCGTTTGATCTGGATCCGAGCCCAGCCAAATTATGAAGATTCTGCCGAATACTGTAATCTAGGTCCAGGATGTCCAGGACACCAGAGGTGTATATTACGGAGTCAGAATTTTCAGAAATCGAATTCGTAAAAAAGTCCTCATAGAAACGGTTAACTCCGAGTCCGGCTAGAAAATATTAGGAAAATCTCGAGAATACACTCAGCTCCGACTCCTACACCAAAATACTTCAGACAAACACCTGTAGAATTTCTGTAAACGGATTAATTTTATTCGTGGATAATCCTGCCAAAGTTGAACTCGGCCGTCTCCTGTGCACCTCTGCAGGATACCTCTAGTTCCAATATTAGTATTATATGCTATACTTTTATCTTTTATAAATTTAATTCTGTTGCATTTAACTATGTAGTCATCAAACTGGCTGGACATCCCTGGTTACTGTTTTCCTGGAGCGACTAAAGCATTGCAGGAAATAAATAACTGATGAATTTAATATCGAAAAATATCACATACAGGAGAAATAAGAACAGTTTAGTATGTTTTATCCTACATCCATTAAATACTCAGTACTATTCGATATTTATTGCCGTATATATATATAACATATCTCTCTTTTTGACATCCGTTACTTATTTATCTTTTTTACTAAATACTTCAGAAATATTTGTATTAGTATATTCTGGGAGAAGGGGTATAACTGGGAATTTACAATCAATTATTGAGTTTGTTTTGACTTTCAATGTTCTAGACTACGAACCAGCCTTTTTCGTTTATAGGACGGAGTGCTTGATTGGTACCTGAGCATTTATGTAAACCCTGCATGGGTAACTTTCATATGTTTATTCGGAACATATAATGAGATTGATCTGACACTTGTTGCGTCCCGCGTCGCGGCCATGGGGCTCATCGCGGAGACTTTTCTGAGACGTAGCTGTCAGGCATCGCGCCTGAATACCTGCTAATGAATAGTTTAAATGGTGTGAACCTTCGTGTATACTGCATATCGCTTGCTCAATCCCGGTTTGGAATAACAACGTGACTGCTTAATCCATTTAATGAGTCTCGTCTGACACGTGTTTCATCCTAGACAAGGGACTCATCAGAGTACTTTCTCCGTCATCACGCCGTAATTAAGTCCCGCTAGCGAAATAGTATCAGATAGTTCTCGGGCAATAGTTGACTTACAGGTTATATACTGTCTATCTGTCTATGCCATAGCAGCTATACTTATATACTGCACAAACAGAAGCTAACCGCTTCTAGATCAACTGAAATGTGTGCCGTTTTTAATTTGTTCTCAGCGTGCCTTGAATGCAACTGTAGCTTTCCTTGGTCTTTCAATATAACTATCTTGACAGCCACTGTAACTTTACATCAAGGTCTTTGCACGTGCTTTCCATCGTCATAATCACAAAAACACATGTATTATCACTTAGGGTTTATTAAAGTTTTAAAAAAACTTTCTAAAGAGAGTTAGTATCGAGCAATGAGCATACAATATAGTCGATTTTTTTTCACTTTTTACCCCTGGATGTTATTGTTGTTGTTGATTTATTTGTTAAAAATTCTGACTGGCAAATAAAGGGAAGTACACTTCCACTTACATATTGCCGCAATTATATAATTTACAAATACATACAGAAATTACGAGATACAAAAAATTTATATTGGTTATTAACTATAACTAATATGTAAGATAACTATACTAATAATCTTTGGCTATAGGGATGTGAAAAAAATAGTCAGTAATGATATATACAATTTAGATTATTTTATTTTGTTTGTATCCGTTTACAGTATCATGCACTGTGCACATGCTAATTAGATCGTATTGATTGAGAAGTGTTTTAAATGTTTGCAAAGTTTTTGATGTGACGATGGATTCTGGATGGCTGCTCCACCAGGGGATGACGCGATTTGTGAATTGTTATCTGTTGATGTTTAAAGGGTCAAGATTGACCGGCGACCGCTGCGAGCACGAGTTGAATTTATGCTTAGCATAATTCAACCGTCTCGCTTTGAAACTATTGTTATACGCAAGCCTAATCTATTATAAATTCATGTCAACAATATACATTGTGTTATGAACAAGAAACATGCACGTGATCCTAAGTGCGTAGCGCCTGCGGGTCAATTTTGCTCCTTTAATCTAGCAGATAGTTTTGATTTCAATTTATTGGATTTTCCTTGCATAAAATATTTGTTGACGGCAAAGTAACAGAAGTTATCGAATGACAGATCGACTAGTTTATGAATAATTCTATAGAACATCACTACTAGGTCACTTTTTATTACAATTAACATGAAGGAATGAAAATTCCTTTCTTCCCAGACAAGCTTTTTGGGGGTCAGAAGGGGTTGATAGTTGAATGCGTGAAAGGTATAAATCAATTTATTGTAAGTACTATTACTGCAGTTACAAGCATAAATTTTATTGCCATTAGTCCGTTGCCTAGGTACATAACCACCACAACTAAATCATTTAACTATGACTGTTGCAACATTACTTTGCAAATAGAATAATCAAGCCATGGAACTCTCTTCCTGAAGAAGTTATATCGTCTAGTTCTTTACAAACATTCAAATTTAAACTTAATCACGTTAATTTATCACAGTTCTGTAACTTTTCCTTTGCCTGTTAATTATTTCTGATAACATAGTTTTCTCTATATATATATACCTTTTTTTTAAAGGTCACATGTAAGTGAGGATACATTTAAAAATATCCTCCTTTGTTTATTTGCCTGTTAGCCATTGTACTACAAAATACATACATACATACATACATAAATGCAGCTGCGATTTATTCTATGTATAGGACGCATGCAATCATATTGAGTGCTGTTAAAATAGAAAGCCTGGGTTCTAATTCGTCATCGACAACTTTCTAAAGGGTAAACGGAAAATTCAACTCGCGTCAGCTCTATTTAGTATCCAGTCTACTTTTTCCAATAGTACGAGCGCGGTTACGTTTCCACGTAATATTGCTTTTGCGTCTATCGTCTACTTAATCGCATTCAGTAATGGCGTTTGTCGTAGTTAAGTAACTGCAATATTCAAGTCAGCAACACAGAGTAGCGTGCTGCAACATGTAAGCTTTCACGATTGCCTTTACTGTATTGCTCATCAAAATTATAAGGGGAATATGTAGGATAACATATTTTGCGAGGCAAGCGCAATAATGTATGCATCCAGAGCGATGAAGTTAGCTGTTATTTTGATATGTTTTTATGAAGCTGATACAGTTGAATTGAGGCTGACACGAGTTGATAGTATAGAAATATAAAAAAGAACAGAAGTAGTTTGTTGTTTATGCTTATGATATACCAAGAAAACCCATCAAAGTCTTACAGCATCATTTTATATCAGTTTGGATCATTTATGCCCTATAAGAATGCATCCAGAGCGATGAAATTGTCTGTTATTTTGATATGTTTTTATGAAGCTGATACAAGTTGAATTAAGGCTGACACGAGTTGAGAGTCATTTTGAATAAACATGCGGAAGAATTGCAGAACAAAAATCCCAAAAAAAATTCGCGAAAAGTTTAGATGATGTTCCTTTACTGTTCAGTAATAATAGTAACAGTAATAATATCTTCATATATAACGTAAATTACGAAAAAATTGAGTTGTTTCTCCCGTTCCCAACCAAAGTCGTAACTTTAAAATCAAACAACCCACGCATCATAGAAATTCATGTTTTTTGGCGGGAAATGTGATTCAAATCACACGTGTCGTCAGATCAAAGAGATCAATTCTTCTATTGTTCGTTTTAACATGGATCATGGATTTTGATTAACAATTTGAAATGGATCAATCCAGTCCAGTAATCTAGCATCAGTTGAAAAATTGGAAGAAGATGAAGTCAGTACTCTGGAATTGGAACGTAATCCCATCATCATAGAATCTGGTCAAATAGAACAAACCAGTATTATACCTCAAGCAGCATGGGAATCTCTGTTTTCAAGACAAGATACCGAGTCAAGCGGGACAGCGAAAAATCAAGATGCAGCTGAAAACCTTATCAGGCATTTCAGCTTGGCAACAACAACAACGTTTGTAGTGTGGAATACTGCTAGAAGGGTTTTGGAAAACAGGTATGACAATTAAACAACTGTAAAAATGCAAACAAAACTACTTTGTGGGAATGTCTTGTTACTTGCGAGAAATCCTCTCAATTAAGGAATTTCTTACATCTCAGAACTATCTGATCTGAAAATTCATATTACGTTTAGAACAATGACGT
Organism: Haliclystus octoradiatus; assembly: GCA_916610825.1. Classification (NCBI taxonomy): domain Eukaryota; kingdom Metazoa; phylum Cnidaria; class Staurozoa; order Stauromedusae; family Haliclystidae; genus Haliclystus; species Haliclystus octoradiatus. Next base: position 4,030,894 of record OU744450.1, read on the forward strand.
ACCGTACATAGCTTTGAATCAGAAGGTGTATGTCTACCAGCATGGGAAATCACAGCCCAAACCAAAAGTTTGCAAAGTAAGTAAGCAGTCAGTTATATACAGATCCATCTCTGCAGCATACAGATTAAATATGAAATACAGTAGTAAGAAGACTACTTGAAGGGATGAATCTCAAAAAGTTTTGTGTATTTTCCCAATTTTTGCCACCTCCGTACAGTAGCCACCTGTCTATTGCAGCCATGACAATGTTGTAGAAATGTACCATGTGACTTGATGTACTCATTGAATTATCCTTTGAAAGCGTGTTGTCTAAACAGGAAATGTCAAAGACCCTTCATAAGATTTATTCTAAAAACATACTTGTAATGGTAATTCCTGCTCCCATGAAATCCATAAACAGCTAGTTAACCAATATATTGAGCTAAAGGAACACTTTCGTCATTCTTCTAAAAGTGGAAATAATGGAATGGCCTCTCTATTAACAGGACTTGAGGAATTTTTTATGAGAACGGCCCTTGAAAAAATCCTGAAATGGCCCCTGAAAAATATTGGGAGAACAAAACAACAACACAATCTAAAAATGATGTCAATTTTCTGAAGGGCAATAAAGAAGTGTAACTTTGAAAACTATGACCTCCAAACATTTATAACTGTAGGCTACCATATAATTTCATTTCAAATATTATATCTAGCTATTATTTCAAATACAAGTGAATATGAACAAAAAATATATATTAGTCGAATGCTAGTTTGTACCAAGTGATGCATTTGAAACATGACACCCTCCATTTAATAATGATCAAATATAAGCAGCAAATATTATAGAGTCAATAATCTTATAATCAATAGTTGTATATCATAAACTTAGAACAAACCCAACTAATGACACACATAATAATCTAGAATACACCATAGCGACATCTGGAGGCTACGCAGTTGACCTCTCCTGAAAATCGAAAATTTGCAACATTATTCTATCCACACTAACCAAGAATAATTTACATAAAAAAATTGTCCCAACAAGGATGTTGAGAGTGGATAAATAGAATAAGTAGAAACAACATATAGCCTCCAGGGGTCATTTGAGTACTGCTGATTACAGGGAGGTCAAATTTTGCTAGAAAGCTTGAATATAACACTATGTTAACAATGAAACAATCAATTATCATTTGCAGATATGAAGACCTGAATCTGAAGCTTTCCAGCGAGGTGTAAATTTGCTCAAGTGCATTACAGATATCAGAAATCCATTCAACATGAATCGCATACATGTATTATCGATGCATGAAAGGAAGGTACTACATTATCAAGTTGAATTTGTAACAATCTCTCACAGGATTAACCATTTGGTCTGTTATGTTTCTTGTGGCATGTGTGACGCGTGATGTGTAGAAAGTACAGATCATTAACTTAGTTATGTCTTTTTTGATAGCTAATTGAAATGGATGATGGTCGCCTCAATGACAACATTATAAATGCATGGTAAAAGATGCTGCAAGATTGATACCAATCTGATAATGGCTTCCAAGACATACTTTTGCAAAGAAAAATCCTTGAAACCAAAAACAAATTGGGCAACAGCAACAACTTGGCATGGAAGGAAAGTCAATAATAAAACTTTACGATACATTTCATGAAAAATCCAGCGCTCTCTCTCTATAAATTCCGTCAGAACTTTTGAAAGAACTTAAAGTAGCCTATGATTACAACCAAAATATGATGTTGTTCAATATCTAATGAAAAGTCTGATCTCATCTTGCGGGAAACAATAGGTTGCAGGAGTCAAGTTTAAAACGTTTTGAGGGTATATTTAAAAGCATAAATGATGAATTAGGCCTACTTTTTCTTGCATTAGTTTATTGTGAAATATCATAGCCTTCCGGTAATTGCTCTCATAAATAAGAAATGTGAATTTTCTGCTGGGGTTTGGCTTATGAATCATAAAATAATATCAATTTTTATCCGATTCTGGATGTAAATAGTGTAGGATATAAGTTCAATGTGAAATAATCAGGGGTCATCAATAAACAAGATTGCAGAGAAGGGTGATTGCACCCCTGAGAAGAAAGAGCGTTCCCTGGAAATGTTTTGGGGCAACAGAATTACGTTTCAGTTCAGTAATAATTTGCAGACGATTGCTGGTGATGTTTCGTTATTGGAGATCTCGGAAATTACATAACAAGCGTACAGTTGCGGGTACAAGGTGGAGGGGTACCAATCATCACAGTAGGCCTACAGATGTATCTTTAAATCGTCCCTGAAAAGGTTTGGCACCGGAGGCACACTAATAGTAACAAAAGCTCTACAAACATCAATTTTGCGGGCATTTTAATCAGCAATTTAAAGAATCTGTTGCCTTGCTTGCTCAAACCACAACAACAAAAGCAGAGACTAGTGATCAAGAGGGGGAATCTTTGCAAGTAGCCTGGCGTACATAGAAGGTATGCGGGTTATTTGAAAGTGTACTGCTGAATACAGGGAGGGTCCAGTCTGACTCTGACTCTCTGAGTACTTCATGGATCGCCCTTGAACGTGTGATACTGTGTTATATTAAATTGGTTTTACTATTATATTTACGTAGTTTCCGAGAGTATTTCAGCAAAGTCCGAGGCAGTTATGTCTGTTAATGACTTTTTAAGAAGCAAAATTGACTTGAGCTCAAATGTCTCTGCTCTTTGGAAAAATAATTAATTCAAACTTGAAGGCTCTGGATAAATGATGATATATCATGTTCTTTCGATGACGTTTTCTTTACAAAGCTTGTGAATTTCGCCCAACCCGCTGAAAATTATAATATGCTTGTTGTGTGATGTGGACAAACATCTTCGCAATATTACCCACATACAAATTAACTAACTAACTGACTTGAAGGTATTGCTTATTCTGTTATTGAAGCAAAATGGGGAATTAGAATATGAAGAAATCAACGCCAATAACGAAGATAAGAATGTCAACTCGCGCTAGGCTCATGTCAACTCGTGTCAGTTCGAATTCAGACAAACTCACTTGAATGAATATTTTCACTTATCCATCTCATCTCAGTTAAATATATCTTCTTCATAAAAATAAATACTTTGTTGCAGATGAGGCTGTACTGATTCCATCATTTCAAACAATTTTACATTGTGTTTCCAACAATTTCATTCTTACAAAGTCTGGAAACTGCAAAGATTAAACCGCCATCGCCATGATTAAAACCTCAATATGAAGTTATGAACGTCAACTAAAACGCCAAGTAGCTTTACGCAGAAAACGCAGCCGCGTCGATAGCATTGAAAAAGTAGACTGGATACTAAATAGAGCTGACGCGAGTTGAATTTTCCGTTTACCTTTCTAAAGCAAAAAATCGTCCATGTTTGTAGCAGCTTGAAATTGTCAAAGAGGCAAAGTAACAGAAACATTGCTTTCTTTCGTTGATCTTTGGTGGTCTGGCAGTAGAATAATTTAACTGTACCATTTATTACCCATTTGTAATTGTTTTGACATTCAAAATGGGAAATATTTATACATGCGGACCAAATGAAGCCCTGGTCGTTTCAGGTAGGCGTCAACATCTTGCTCACGATTAAACTTTGAAACTTTCATTTGTCAATAAATGCTACAATATATTCTATTAATAATTTTAAACTTATGATAATTATAAAGGGGTAAACATTAATGATCCTAACGATGTGAAACACACAGAAGACTGTAATTTTGAATCGACACAGTGGTTTGCAAATTGTACGCTAGGCGAAGACCTCTGGTTTGTTTTTGACCTGATTGAATGTCCCTATCTGACACATATATGTATGCATGTTAAAATCAAATATTACTACGATTGCTCAATTAATTAAGTATCATTTTAAATCAATCATTGTAAGCTGATTGCAATATGTAGAAGTAAAATTATATAAAATCTTAAAGCTTAATAAAGTAGAGTTGATGAAGACATCACAGTGGAAGCATTCACGCGAAGAATTCTCGGAGCTAAGGAAGTGAAGCGATTCTTAAATTTTCTTTGTTTGAGGATTGAGAATGGAATTCTTAGTTATTATTTATATTATTAGATATGCCTGTTGATTGTTGTGAATGGAATGATTATCTTTTTGCTGTTAAACTTGACAATCAATGCAAAAGTACTATTATTAAGTAAAAGTAAAGTATTAATAGCTCAATGCGTTCTGCAATCCATACTTCATGGGCCTCACGAGTGCTTTCAAGAACCCCTGGCCAAATGCTGGATTTATTTGGCCACCCCAAACAACAAATTTCTATGTTGGATTTTACTGGCAAAATTCTGGCTCCATTTTGCATAGTTTCAATGTGACTTCTTTTGTAATTCAGGTGGTTGTTGCGGCTCAAACAAGAAGAAAACAATTGTTGGTGGATACGCTTTCGCATGGTCTCTCGTCACAGATGTGCAAAGGTATGTCTATGTTTCCTTTATAAATTGGCATCAACCCTATGTAATATCTTTTGTCAAACCCGCAATATCGTATTTTTAAATTTCGCAATTTTTTGAAATGGAAGGATTTAGCCTGACATAGAATAATGCTTTTCCACATCAGCGATATTAATGCCCCTTAGCAGTACCAAGGCTAAATAAAATGGGGATATGTAGAACCGTGCAGGTCGCAGACACATATAATTTACTGCAGACAAAAAGTAAAGTAAGTAATGTCGACGGTGTCGCCCTTCCAAAGGCACCCATACCACTCCTCTATTTCTAGAGGAGTGGCTCTTTTCGCTCGCTAAGATAAATGATTTTAAACGCTCTTTACTGATCTCAGCCGTGACACTGCAGATCAATTTCAACAGATTTCATAGCAGACAGGTCTCGATTGTCAATGCACAACGATGCACCACAGCTACTCAAAATATAATTCCCTCTGGACCATTCCATCTGCCATCCTCGGGGGGATTTGAACCATAGTCGGTCAGATATGATCCGATCTGAAGTTCGGTTGCTCTGTCATCTGAGCTAATCCACCTCCTGCAGGCACAAACATCCTAAATTGTGCACACCCAGAATTTCGAATGAGGCTGAATGTTTAAAATTTATATGAATTAATAATTGGTTAATTGTATAATTTTGTAAAGTTCCTTAAATATGTCACCTCGTGCGCACATAGATCAAGAATATCGCTTCACCATACAGTATTATAACACATTTTGATAAGAAAGTCTACACCACTCAGATTTGTGATAAATTTGCAGGATTTTTTGGGATGTGATAACGCGATAAAAAATATCGCTTCGCCGTACAGTATTATAACACATATCGATATTAACAAATTTTGATAAGAAGATCTACACTACTCATATTTGTGATAATTTGCAGGATTTCTTTGGGTGTGATGACCCTCAATCCACGATGTGATAGTGTTGAAACATCCGAAGGTGTTGCTGTTACGGTTACTGGTGTTGCACAGATTATCATCATGAAGGAGCCGAAACTACTTAAACTAGCATGTGAACAGTTTCTTGGCAAGAGTCAAAATGAAGTACAAGGTGTTTTGCTTCAAACATTTGAAGGTCATCTGCGTGCTATTCTTGGTACACTGACAGTTGAAGAAATCTACAAAGGTAAGTTGATCCATGATATGATCAGGGTCTGACAAAGCCGGGAACCTGGTAATCTAGGTTGCAGAAAGCTAGGAAACATCAAAAGAAAAAGTAAACATGCTGAATATAATGTTAAAATCAGTAAAATTATCGAAAATAGAATTTCAATTGTGCAATGATAATTAAAACTATCCGATAAGTCAGTTTGTAAGTCAGTAACAAAATCAGTTTCATTAAATTCTGAGAGAGTGATGTTTTTTTTGTTTGTGAGTTGCAGGGTCCGACAAAGTCCGGAAACTTGCAAACCTAGTTTGCGGAAGGCTAGCAAAATTCAGAAGGAAAAGGCAAAATGCTGGATATAAAGCTAAAATAAAGTTTTGATTTTACGTTTTCATGTCTGTAGACTTACTCAAAACGTTTATCTAAAAAGTTAAGGTTTGCGGAAAGTAAAACAATTTATCGGACCCTGGCGAGTTGACGTGGAGTGGTATGACGGACTGGACATAATTTCAGGTTCGCTGTATGTTCCAATTTGTCCAACGTATCTATGAGTATTAATTTTGTTTTGACATAGATCGTGATACATTTGCCAATCTTGTGCGGGAAGTTGCGTCACCTGATGTCGGACGAATGGGTATCGAAATTCTCAGTTTTACAATAAAAGATATTTATGATAAAGTCAGTTATTTGGATTCACTTGGTCGTACTCAAACTGCTATTGTTCAACGTGATGCTAACATAGGTGTTGCAAACTCTAATAAAGAAGCTGGCATTAGGGTAAGTGGATTTTTTTTTTTTTTTTTTTTTTTGGATTTATCATTTATCCACAAACCGGGTAAGCTTGCAGCTTTTTTTCACCGGGGTGGTTGGTTAAATTGGTTAGTATTTTGAAGCTTGTGTGCGTTTATAGCCGGATGCCCTTCCTGACGCCAACCTATAGTGCTCCGGCCAGGGATTGAACCCGAGACCCTGCGGGCCGTGGTCCAACTCTCTAACCACTACACCAAGGCCGCACAAACAAGTGATAACAAGTATAGTGAGAAGCAGCTGTACGAAAGGTAGATAAATTGACTACTACTTACAGGTGACCTATATTCAGCAGAGCCATTTATTTACAAGAGTTAGAAAACTCTTTCATATGCCGCTCCCGTCTCCTATTGGACAGATGCCAGTCACATGATTTTATGGACGCTGTTTTTGTTTTGTCAAACCCAGGCTCGCAAAATTTAAACAAAGTCCGCAAAAATAATATGAATTTGAAAAACTTTTTTTCAAAACCAAAACCTTGTTTTAAATGGAACGAAAAGGGTGATTTTCAAACCTCAAAATATTATGGCTTGATATTCAGGGTCCAAAAACAGCCTTTTGAATTAATTTTGCGGTTAGCTGTATCTCTATACTGCACAGGAATGCTATTTCTTTTATCATAAATAACTTCTGCATCGTTTTTGAACGATCAAGTTTACAAAATAATCATATCTTTCAGACCTATATCTAGGACTAAATGACAGGAGAGTGATAAATCACTCTTCTCAAATGTTTAGGAGAGCTGTAGGAGAGTGATTCTGGTAAAAACAAATACCAATGCTCATGGATAACTGACATCAAAAAGAGTATATTTGGTTTGTTATTCACCAAGCTATAATCACTGTACGATATTTTTGACAACAAATTAAAATCATTTATTACATTCAGCAAATTTAAAAAAAAAACTGTGAACAAATATTTATCTGAACACTTTTATTCTTTCAAAACATTTTTTGCAAATTTAATTTTCTGAAATTCACTCCATTCGTGAAACTCTTTACTGATTAGACTGTGAGGTTAAAAAGTTTTGAAACGAGAGAAAAATCAACGAAAAACGCACACAACATAATTTGTAAACAGCATCATTCTATTCAATTTACATTATTCCAAATCTAGTGTTTGAGAACAATGACGCATGTATTCCCATGTCAACGCGATTAAGTTTTACGCCGTTAGTGGAGTGAAATTTTGATTGATGTCGAGTGGAAAAGACGTACCAAATTTCTACATGGATGTAATTATAACTACCAATTAAATAATTATATTTAATTGTTTATTACAGTCAAACCTGTTATAACGGTCACCACTATATAGCGGCCACCAGTCCTGTCTATAGTGGTCATTTTGGTATGTCTGAAATAGTACCTTCTATTGAATCAAACCTGTATATAAAGGCCACCTGTCTATAATGGTCAATATATCCTACCTCTCGTACCTGGCTGTTATATACAGGTTTCACTGTAGTTTGAATTAAATTGTCTTCAGTTTGGCAAGAGACAATAGATTTTCATACAAACTTTTGTTCTACTTCAACGTCAAGAAAACCATGTGCTCTTAAAGTTGTTCGATCGACCGTTGGATTTGGATTTTTCAAAATAGTTTTGTTTGAAATTGAACCGAGACAGTTTTGATAAATTCTTTACCGAATAATTGGATAATTATTAGCCTATATCATATAAATAAGGAAAGTTTATCAACCGTTGTAAAAAATCACATTACAGTGAAACCTGTATATAACAGCTAGCTACGAGAGGTAGATAAATTGACCATTATAGACAGGTGGCCTTTATATACAGGTTTGATTCAATAGAAAATACTATTTTGGACATTGCAAGAGTAACCGCTATAGACAGGTGGCCGCTGTATAGAGGTGACCGTTATAACAGGTTTGACTGTATTAATTTGTCGAGGTGCTCTATTAATTGCTCTCCAAAAGTGTAAACAATGCGCGCGAGAGAATCGCGCACCTTTCCCGTAAAGGTCTGGTCTTTTTCATTTTCGTCTTTCAAAACCATCCAACTGGAATCATCAGACTTTCTTCACGTTGGCGGTAGTGTGACCACGAGTTTGGAGCAAAGCGGGATAGAATACTGTTTATATCTTTCATTGCATTATAAGGGCATTTTATGGTATAGTGGTACCAGCTCAAGTATATTTTGGAGTATGTAGGTATGACGTATAGTAGCTCTATTAAAAGGCCGCATGATACTCAAAATGAAAAATCAAATATCCTGTAAGTTACACAGATTGCTAAGCATTCTTTTTTGAGCGAAGAGACATGATCTTGGGTGCAGGCCGCTAGGTGAAAGCATGTAAAGGCTATTTAATATTTTTATGATTTATGGGTCAAACATCAACATGAAAATTCAGAAGAAAATGTTGAAATGTCTCTAGGATTCCTAAAGGCTGTACCTTTTGTCGGACACCAGTTAAGAGTCTTCAAATTAATAGATATTTCTTTCCTTTTTCATCTTATTTACAGGAAGCTGAATGTGAGAAGGACATGATGGATGAAAAATACGCTGCAGATACAATCATTGCCGATGCTGAGCGTGAATATAAATTACAAAAAGCTACTTTTGATCAAGAAGTTAATATCAAAAAAGCAGATGCTGAATTGGCATACGAACTTCAGGTATGGCTGTAGTTGACTATATATGTCAATTCCCTTAAAGTGGGAATAAACCCCCAGACTATCTTTACATATGTAGTAGAACCCGACGTGAAAAAAACAATGGCGTAATTTTTTTTTCGATCTGAAATTATTTCTTGGTGACAAATGCCTTCAAAGTGGTGTTTTGATCCAATTGAAATCTGGCGCAATGGGCGAAAATTTGGCAGCTGAGGATAGCATTCGAAAAGTGCTCCTTGTTTACAACATCTAAACCGAACTGTAACAATACTTCCTACAATTTAGATGGTCATCACTTACAAACAGTTTATAGAATTCGAGACCTTGGTATCATAGTTACGTCCGATTTGAAGCCTTCGTCTCATTGTTCAATGATAGCAGCAAAAGCGTATTCACGTTCTTACTTAATTATGAAGTCATTTACATCAAAAGATCCCTTATTATTATTAAATGCATTCAAAGTCTATGTAAGACCTATTCTAGAGACTTGTTCCCCAGTTTGGAACCCTTGCTTAGCAAAAGATATCGTATTGCTAGAAAAAATTCAGCGATTTTTTACAAGATTCATATGTAACGTTGCCAATCTCAAATTTATTGATTACTGTGATCGCCTAAAGCTCCTCAAGCTAGAATCATTAGAGTCGAGGAGGGTTAAAGCTGATTTAATCATGATTTATAAAATCACGCATGACTTAGTTGATTTATCTCTTGATTCGATAAATTGTAAATATCTTGTAAACAAATATACAATGCGTGGTCATCCTTACAAACTATATTCAACGCAAATGTGTAGGACCAATATTACGAAATTTATGTTTAACAACAGAGTGATACCATGGTGGAACTCACTACCGGACTTTGCAGTTAATTCTATGACTGTCAAAGAGTTCAAGGCATCACTCGAAAAAGTAAACACGTTATCACATTGCAAAATTTTTGGCTATGGTTAATCAGTTAATCATTGCAACAATATCTTTAAATTAATTACTTATTTACAATCAATTTATCACACATTAATTATCTTCTTATTCATGTATTATATATATTACTTAGGCCACATGTTAGTGAGGGTGCAAACTCTCCTTTGTTCTTGCCTGTCATTTTTTGGCATATAAATGAATGAAAAAAAAATGTCGCTGAGGAAAAAAAGGGATTGAATCTAGCTTTATGACGACAAATCTATCTTATCTAAAGAAGCCATCTCCCAATATCTGGGATGCACACTTTTTTATATCCCCTCAATTAATGTCCCAGCTTGCTTAATATCCCCACATAAAACTGATTTCTATTTTCCATTATCCATACAAACTCCCATAATCCTACATCGCTTAATATCCCACCTTGCTTAATGTCCTGCTTTTCATCCGTTCCAGTGGGGGGGTATTAAGCACGTTCGACTGTAATGACATAAACACACACATGCTTACTGAATGTTTACAGACTAATCATTTAGCCGATGTAAAACATTATTAGCTTCTCCATCTTCCGGAAAATAAATAAAACTGAAAATCTTTTCAATATGCAATTATGCCTCACTCTAGAAATCTGAAACTTCTTGACAAAATATAAATGTCTATCACTATGATTAGTTAATATTGTTGAGCATGTAGAATTATAGATGTTGACTATAGCCTACTCATAAATGATTGTTTTTATAAGAAGTGGCTCAATAACAGCTTGTTTATTATATTGCTCAGATACAGCCTCGGATATATTGACAAATACAGTAGAACTTAGTCAACATCCCCTTTTAATGTCTTACCATTCACCTTGCTTAAATGATTGATTCTTGGTTGATTATTATTATAATTATTATTATTATTATTGTTATTATTATTATTATTATTATTATTATTATTATTATTATTATTATTATTATTATTATTATTATTATTATTATTATTATTATTATTATTATTATTATTATTATTATTATTATTATTATTATTATTATTATTATTATTATTATTATTATTATTATTATTATTATTATTATTATTATTATTATTATTATTATTATTATTATTATTATTATTATTATTATTATTATTATTATTATTATTATTATTATTATTATTATTATTATTATTATTATTATTATGATGATGAAATTTAGCAATATGACTAAATGTTTTATTGTTTTCTATTCTAATCAGGCTGCCAAGGAGAAACAACGCATCAGAAATGAAGAGATTGAAATTGATGTTGTTGAACGTCGTAAAGCTATTGAAGTTGAAGAAAAAGAAATTATGCGTAAAGAAAAGGATTTACAAGCTACAGTTAAAAGTCCAGCAGAAGCTGAAAGTTACAAGGTTGAAACTATGGCTCAAGCAGCAAGGTAGGCTAAAGATGGGAAATCCTATCATATATACAGTTTCTTTTATTGAAAACCCTGCCGAAATGGTTCTTCGAATATTGTCAATAAGATGTGCATCAAAATTTTACATGTCAATTTTATTGTTTTAATTTGTTGTAATGGCTATGAAAATTCAAATTCCTTTATTCCTATTATAAAATACAGATTTTATAATTATATATCAAATCCGATCCGTTGCGCAGTTTATCGACTTTAAACAACATGATTAACAAAATCAATTGATATGAAGATGGTATTCTAATCATTAATATTATTTTTGTACACATTGCTGTTCTTCCTAGGACTCTAAAGGTTTACCGTGCTCAAGGTGAAGCTGAGAAAATTAAGGTAGGTTATGTAATGTCATGTTATCTTCTTTTTTAATACTGCTGTCTGTTTGTATATAAGCATCTTATATCTTTGGGTTGCGCAATTTTATGTGGTAAAAATAATTTCCTATTTGGTTTCAAAATGGATAGTTGAACTGAATAATTATTTGTCTCATTTTGTCCTATTGTTATGTTATCTAACCTATCTTCTTATCATATTATACTGGTGCCTGTTTGTATATAAGTTTGTTATATCTTTGGTTCGCACAATTGTATATGGTAAAAATAATTCCCTATTGGGTTTCAAAAAGGATATGAATCATTTTTTAAACTGTTTTACTAATTATTATAATTCATATCTCACATTAAGCTTGTTGGTAGTGCTGAAGCTGCTGCTATTGAAGCTATTGGTAAAGCTGAAGCCGAAAGGATGAGACAAAAGGCTGCTGCTTATAATAAATATGGTGATGCTGCCTTGATGTCATTGATGTTGGAAGCTATGCCAAAGGTTTGTTAGTTTGACTGTTGTCTTGAAGATGTGAGGGAGTGAAGTGAAGTGAAGTGAAGTGAAGTGGCAATTTTGACAATTTCTTTTTGATTTAATGAAATTGCCTTGTCTCGTCATTGTTTCCAATTCTATTTATGTTGTATTTGAATAAACATTGAGCACTTTTACACACAAGTGTATGTATAATTAGCATGCGCACATACCAAAATCTGTTTTTAAGGTTAGGGCAATTCACAAGGCACAGTCACCAATATCAACACACAGCTGGAAGTCTTGGTGAAGCACCAAACACTTCTAGTACAAACCTTTGCTAAATAGAGCACATTCTAATCTCATTCAAGACTTCACTGAAAGTCCGATTCGTATTTTGAGAATGGAATTGTGATATATAAAAATTCAGACATCAGATAGCAATTTTGTAATCTTTTTCCCGTTTCTATGACCATTTTATATGTATTTGAACTAAGAAGGATTTGACTGTAAAGTTACTGTCCTTGTCCATACTGTCCTGCTGTGATTCTACTGTTTGATCGGTTCAACACCTCCACTGCACCTTGCGAATTCCATAATCTCAGAAATACAATTTGGAGTATTTTTATCTTAATTTGAATAATCACACACTATTTTTTTTCAAAAATCGATGTGTATTATAGAGATTTTGATAAGTCATATTGATTCATCTAATAAAATATGATTTATTTATGATTTTGGATCGCCTGTAAAAGATTTATACACCGGTAACGGAAATGCACAAAGAAGGTCAAATTTCCAATCACAACTTAGTCATAAATTCAAAACTCGATTTAGAGGGCACAATGAAAATAAAATGTAACAATAGTAAGTATGAATAGATGGTCTTTCCTATCATATACTTATTTAAGTAAAAACACCTTGGAGAACTTGCTAGCGACTGGCTAATGAACAATAGAAAAACAACTGCTTTCTCATGTTTCAGCCAATTCCCCAATTCAGACCTGCGCAACCTTTCTGTCTGCATTACCCAACCCTAGTATTGCAAAAAATATATTTGGATCTGCGCGCATGCTAGTATACAATTGTTTGATTATCACTTTGTTTCTGACATGTATTTATGTCTTTTACACAGCTCGCTGCTGAGATTGCTGCCCCACTTGGTAAGGTAGACGACATTGTTATCATTGGTGATGCTGGTAACGGTAGTAAATTAGGTGGTGAAATCACAAAACTTGTTGGAGAACTACCACCTGCTTTACAAGCATTGACTGGAATTGATCTCACAAAGGTTGGTATGATAAATGATCCAACAAAACCGTCTGATGAACGCAAAGTAAACGCGTGGCTCCAAGTAATGGAAAGGCTTTTGCCTCATCTTTGTGTCTATTGCATCCATTAGTATTTATATTTATTGAGGCATTCACATTGAAGTAATGTAAACTTTTGTTTTGGATTAAAGTCTTTTGGCATTGGGTTAATTATTGTTGTTTGCTTTTTCAGACTCTTGCCAAATTATCTGGTCAGTAAGAACAAGAAATATGCCAAGGTTTTGTATAAAACTTCTACATGCTCTGCTGTTAATCTGAATTATAGCCAGTAATTTCCAATTCAATATATTTCTAAGAACACTTGCTATTTGTACGTTATTTAATCGAGAATAATAACAGTGATAATTGGAAATTGACTTTCTTGGTCGGTTTTCTTGTGTGATTACCTCAAACATGTAAATTATAACCTCTGTAAAAACGTCTATCACAAGGCCATTGTAATGACACAAATGTGAATTTACGGTATGAATTACAAAACACTAGCGCTGATTATTATAACAATATCGCAAACTCTAAATGTTATTTCTTTTATATATGTTTTGTTCTCCTTCCTGTTATTGCTGACAAGTGTAGGAATCCCGGCATCAAGGATGAGCTAAATTGACAAAAAATCAGAAGTTTGTAATTCTTGTGAAACAAATTTAGTAGGATTTATACATTCTGACTTGAAAAAAAACACTTGCGATTCCCAAACTATATTTCAATCTTTTGTTTGTGATGGTAAAATGGATTTTAGTGGCTTTGGAATTGGATATAAACAATATCATGATAATTCCATATTTATGTTTATTTTGAAGAATGGTTTATATAGCAACATTAAAAATGTCTGTCCCAGTTATGTATCTTGAATTCTACTGAAATTAGATAATGTTTTTAATTATTAAAGATATTTATTGCTTCTTTTGGTATATTGTTGGGAAAAATTAAGAAGAAAACTTAGGAAATACTAAGGATTCCAGAAGATAAAATCTTTTCTCAGAACATGTTGCTGATGTTATAGGTACCTTGTACATATCAACAGCTAGCAACAGGGTCCGCCAAATGCAGGAATCTTAGATAGCGGAAGAAGGTTAGAGCAAATTCAGAAGAAAATTGGTATTTTATGATTTATTGGTCAAACTTCAGCAAACTTATTCAGAAGAAAATGTTGAAATGCCTCTAGGATCCTAGAACGCTGAACCTTTTGTCGGACCCTTTTGTTGGTAATACAAAAGGTGACTCGTGATCGGTAAACCTTTACGATACTATGTCCAATTATTTAATGATGATAACTTGAAATTCTTGATTCCAGAATCTCTTCACTTCTCAGACGATAATTTCAAAGTCTAAATTATTTTCAAATGGATCAATAGCTGTTTTGCACAGCTTTCACTTGGTCTATAAATAATATAATACAGTCAAACCTGTTATAACGGTCACCTCTATACAGCGACCACCTGTCTATAGTGGTCACTCTTGCAATGTCTAAAATAGTATTTTCTATTGAATCAAACCTGTGTATAAAGGCCACCTGTCTAAAATGGTGAATTTATCTACCTCTCGTGGGTGGCTCTTATATACAGGTTTCACTGTATTCTTATTTGAGACAAAAACAGAGCTCCGTTAACTAATTAATACAATTCAAAATATTTATGCATTAAAAATTACAGCAAATTAATCATTAAATATGGTAGGCTAGTTATACAATAATAATTGTTTAACATGAATGGCACACTTTTATTCATGTTAATTAGATTAAAAGTACTATGAAAAAAAATGAATAGCGATGCGTGATGGTGTAAGAAATATTTAAATATATATTCAACAACTCGGAATTAAGTAATTAATTACATATTATTAGGATACAGAGACAGTGAGACTGTTAAATTTAAAATAAATCAAACATAATAGGCTATAATTTGTCTGTGTAAAGTGGATAGTTTCAAATGTTAGTAATATTCAGTTTGTAGAACTACATTTTGGGATATTAACACCCTACATAAATGAAGTTTGGTTCCATAAATATAAATGAGTTTAGTAGAAATAATAGGGGCAATTCTTATGAAAAATCACCTTCAAATATACGATCAATTGTGATGTAAAATAAGTAAAAAAAATTTGAATAGCGAAAATTTGCAGTAAATCTGACAAGAAATTACGGATATATCGATGTTTTAATATGTGTATCCTGCCTCGCAGTTATTTATGTGACGTCATTATATAATTCTTACTTGTTTAAGAAAAAATTGAATAATGATTAGTGACGTCACAGAAATAAATGCACAGCAGAATAAAAGGATTAAAAATCAATAATCATTTCTTATCAGATCAGATTCAAACTTTAACTATCCAAATTTTTCACTTACTTCACCCACAATCAATTATTTATTTTCAGTTGATATTTTTGAATAAGATACCCCCAGTGTTGGGTCATGTCATAATAACCCTAAAAAGTCAAGTTTTAATTCCACAAATATCCATGATTTTCTTCTGCTTGTAACATCGTATTAACCCATTGTGTTACATCAACTTCTCCTAATTCGCCTCCAAGCTCTGATGGTAATACTTTTGCATCAATATATTTTAAAACCTTTGATCGATCACTGCCATGTAATAAAAATCTTTTTTTCAATTTTTCACGCATAAAAGGTTGTATAATGCCATGGATTATTGTAAAAAATGTTGGCTGTTCCATAATATGAATATTTTTTATTCGAACTGGATAACAATGATGCATAATTTTAAAATATTTTGTAAATCCCATCGGACTAAGATGTTTCGCATGTTTACCACCGACACCAGACATATCCGCAATAATAACAAGCCCAGCTATTTGTGTTTCTTCTTCTTCTAAAATATAATCCAATGCCATTAAATTTGCACGGAAATTACGTTGCATTTTCCATACATCAGGATCCCATCTGACTGGACGTAAATAAAATATTCTGCAACCCTTTGTAGTAAAGAATAAGATAACTAACATTAGCAATTGATACATTTGAAATATATAGTGCAACCTGGTTATTCTAAAGTGTAAGTCACAATTGTGTTTTTTCATTAATTTCATTGATTCTTTATTAATTTCACTTACCAAGAAATGTTCAACTATAATGACTATAATCTGTAATCTAATCTGTAAAGTAATGTAACTATAATCGTCTGACTGTAATCTTCAGCGATGTGTCCCATGCCAAATCGAGCCCTTGTAGGGATGAGCCTATTACATTTATTAGCAGCAAGACAAGTACATGTTTCTGGCAATTAGCCTTTACATCAGTACTGCTCAGTGAGCAAACAAGGGACTGACTTCGGGATATACCTAGGTCAAGATGTTAAATTTATTATCATTATTTGTGTTTCTAAATGTTTGCAAATTACTATTCTTTTACATTACGCATGCATTGTTTTCAATACATAAATAAATAAAAGCACTGATATAAAATGTCCTCGAGTTACCCCTGATCTAGCCACAACCATAAAATTCAACTCTAAAATACTCACATCAACGTCTCGTTGAGGTAGAACACAATTAAAACCAGATTCATACACTACACGTTCAGCTGAAGGATTAAAATCAGTAAACAAGTCAGGATTATCTCGTTTGGCTTCATAATAACCAACAATTAATTCAAATGCTTTCTCCAAATCAAATTTTCTTGCTCGAAGAAAACGAAGTAGGAATTTCTCATCTTTTAAAAAAGGTAAATCTGGTCTAGATTCCAATCGGCTTGCTAAATCAGCTAATTGTTCACCACGGAGTTCTGGATTTTCATTGATTTCTTGCCTTGCTTTATGAAGTAAACGAAATGGTAAGTTGCATTCATACTTTGCCATACCTGAAAATAGACAACGACAATCTATGAAACTCATAAGAGGCCATCCATGAATTACGTACTCAGTTGTGGGGAGGGAAGGTCACATCAAAAGCTTAGCTACAAACACGTGGAAGGGGCGGGTGTGAGTACGTACAAATCTTGAAATTCCCTTTTGCACATCTTGAAAGATTACAATGTGGTTAATTATCAGTGTATTGATAATAGTGATTAAATCAATTTCTATTGCAGAAAAGTAACTTCCTAGATTTTAACAGTTAAGGTATTGGACCTTTGACCGCAGAGTTTTAAATCCTGTTAAGAGTACTATTGGTTGACGCCAAGAAGAGTATCCACTCATTAAAACACACAGACGCTCAAGGTATCAAATCAAATGAGACAATCAGATCATCAAGACCTCGATAATCAATGTGCATGTGCAACTATATCATCATCAGAGCTCTCAACCTTAAAAAATTTTTGAGGGGGAGGTTTTGTTTTATCTACACCGAAGGGGTGGCCCTCTGGGGGTCTGGTGGCATGCCCCCCGTATTTTCTGTACAGTCTTTTTTACCCCACTTAGACAAAACATAAGTATAATTTGTCCAATCAAAACCTAACATCTCGTTCAATTTCAAATGACAGGTAAGCAAAAGGGGTTAAAGCTTTACGAAATTTGAGCAACCCATCATTTTTTAATGGGTTACAGTTCCAAAGTTTTATCAAAAACGAAGATATAAAAATATCATTATAAATTTTCATACGTGATGTAAAGATAAGTTGGCATTTCTAGAAAAAGAGGGAGGAAATTTCTCAAAGTGGGAGAGTGGGAGAAGACCCTGAAATGCAGGAGACATCCTCCCAAATGTGGGAGGGTCAAGAGCTCTGATCATGTTCGTCTCAGCTCTTTATATGTAATTTTATTGTTGTTAAACAATATATATATTCAATTACAGTGTAACCTGCTTATGCGCAATTCGGATAAGTGAAATTCCCGCTTATCTGCAACCTGGCTTTGAAATCCGTTAAATAATTTTTTGGTCAAGTCCTTGGTAAACAATTTCGGATAACCGTTGGCAATTTTGACAGTTGCACTTAAGCGGGTTACACTGTGACTGATTTCTAAACGTAATTATATTAAACTGGTGTGAACAATTTCTGTGAAACAGCACTTTGTTATATGTAATTGTGAATCAAATGCAGCCAGACATGAAGTCAGGGTACTTTGCCATCCTCTTTAAAACTATTTAGAGCAGTAGCCTACATTATTTTTTTGCGTTTGGAATATCAGTAATATCAAGGCTGTGTTTGTCTATTATGGTATTTTAATTTTGTAGATGACTTAAACCAAGATATTATAATAGAACCATCATAATATATAATATTATCTATTATAATATCTTGCTTGAACTCATCTTGCCACGTAGAAAGGTTAGTGTCTTTCTCTTTCGTAAATAACTTCCGTTGATTGTAATGTGAGTAGCCGCGTTTGATTAATTAATTAATAAATTATTAAATTTTGAGCTAATATGTCATATCTGACTGTATGGTAATAATTGAGATGCCAAATTAATTATTATATCGTCACTTTTTAGAAACTGTTTGAGCAAAAAACACTATGTTATATAATATGTCAATTAGGATAGTTATAATTTGAAAAATAATTAAAAAAAAACACAAAATAAGTCGCCTGAATCGATAACAAAGCATCTTCAAAACCAGAACAAAAGCAGATAAAGAACAGCAAAAAAACATCCTTCCTATGATCTTAGTTCTTGCCAAAAATTATTTTTTGCATATTCCAGGAGAAAATATCTACTTAAAAATTTAATTACAGCGATATAGGTTTACTGAATTAGATAATTTTACTAAACTATGTAATTGCTCACCTGTTTTCTGTGAAACAACACTTTAATCCTGTTGTAATCAACACAATTTATTTTCTCCTCCTTGAATCGATTTTTTTGCAGCAATTCAATTCGGGTACTCAATTTAAAATAGATTTCGCTGACAGTTCAGTAACAAACGTAGCGTGAAGAATGATGTCATTGATTGTCACGTTGGTTTGGGCGGGAGAAATAAATCACGTGGCAAGCTTTATTTCAATTTTGAAGCATCAATTTTCAGAATTTCGTCATTAACAGTTTGATATGAACTGTTTAGGAATCATATCATAATAGTGTAATAAATAGTAAGATCGTTGCAGAAAATGTTATAAATCTTTTCCAATTCGTTAAGATAAGATGTTTAGTTAAGAATAAAATTGAATAAAATTTGACACAAAGAAGCTAGCATTTTGTAAAGACCTCTACCAAACGGCAGTATCAGTCATACGAGGTAGTGGTAGACAACTATCCCGCGATTGTCAAAATTTGCAATGTGACTTGATAGGAAAACATATATTTTTCTATTTCATTTTACAATTGTAACACACTTTCATCGTTATTATCAGTTTTCCTTTGCATTCACTAATGCATTATATGCCTTCATCATGCCTGCAAAAGTTGCAAAGCTATGGATACATAGAAATAATTTTAAAGAAGACGATTTAGTTATCAATCACAAAGATTTCCCTGATATTTTAGTTGGTGATCTGTTAGAAATTTATCACCCACAGGAGCATTGCCATAGTCATCTTCTACTTCAGGTAAACTTATCTTCCTTGTATTCTGAGCAATGTTTTTTTTTTCAAAAATCCCCTAGTAGGCCTAGATATGCCTAGGACTACTTTCTTCTTACGAATATAGGCTAGAATCAATCTGAATATCTGATCAATGATCAGTCTTGAGATATACGGATTAATTTGAAGATATTGATATTGATATTGATAAAAATATTTGGTTATACAAAACCCTTTTTTCGCTGGCTTTTCTGATAGAAGCAGTTAATACCATGAAAATATAGATCATTACAGGCCATAGATTCCACTGATATCAGTCACTAATTTATTAAGTTAATATAAAGTAGTCAAAAATCCCTCTTTTCCTAAGATTTGCTCATAAAATATTTAATTTGACATCAGATCGGTAATAAGATTAGGCCTTGGAACGTCCCTTTCCCATAAAACGGAAATCGTGAATCATCATTTCCTGTATTTCATTTGATGATAGGTGAAATCAATTTTCCTGTGTATAGAATTAGAAAAAATACTGAAGATATAGGCCTATGTAATACTTTTTGCTATATAATAAGGAATTATTTGTTTTCTTATCTCCAACATTCAACAAGAATGATCACAGTTTCCTACAAATGAGTTTTACTACCGGCAACAGGATTTGGGCGATTTTGACATACGTTTATCGTAAATTTTGAAAATTTCATCCTTGATCCAAAAATTACATCTCCTAGGAACCAGGTTCTTCGGCATATCTCAACCAGCCTGCAAAGTATGACACTTTTCACTGAGATCTCGGGAGTGGCAGTAGATATGAATAGAATGAAATAATGGTACAATCTATACATTTGGCTGCAGAGGGCGCCAAAGATCTTGAGTATTCCTTGTCATGAATAGTATATGTAACCTAAATATGGGCCATTAAACATCTAGAACATCAAACATATTGTACAATCCATGTAGCTCCATCTAGGCTAGTAGGGGGGGGGCTCCTAGAAAACGTAAACCGAGAATCAGCCTTTTTCGGTAGCGTATTACTGGAATTTGACAAAAATGGGAATTTGACAAAAATTGTCCCTGAAACGAGGAATCAGCATCATTAAAACGGGAAATTTTGTATCATTTTCCACCTATATTTTGTTCAAAAAGATATGTAAAATAAATTGTTTTGTGTGAAATTAGTTAAAATACGAAATTTTGAAATATTATTTTTGGCTATATGAGAAATTATTTGCCTTCTTATGTTCATAAAGCGAGTTTTCCCAAAAATTAGACCGGCGATTTCTACAAACACGAATTGGGCACGGATAAAACAAGCATGAAACATTAATTTTAGAATTTACTCCGTGATCCGTGAATTGCATCACCTTAGTAATTTATTACAGTCAAACCTGTTATAGCGGTCACCACTATACAGCGACCACCTGTCTATAGTGGTCACTCTTACAGTGTCTAAAATAGAATTTTCTATTGAATCAAACCTGTATATAAAGGCACCTGCCTATAGTGGCCAATTTATCTACCTCCTGTAGCTGGCCATTATATACAGGTTTCACTGTAGTTGTATTATGATGTCATTTTACTTCAAGGTTACGAAACTACATGATGATTTTCAACAGAAAGACACTGTTAGTATCGAACAAAGCGTTGCAACTGCATTTCATTTACGTGCTTATACTGATGTTTGTATTACAAAGTTAGCACAAGAAGAAGTAACACTTGATATGTTAGAAATGACATTTAAAGATCAATTTGTTAGTCGTAGTGATATGTGGAGAATGCAAATGTCAATGATTGGGACATGCGTTTATAAACAAAAGAAAGTGCATTTTTGTGGTATCAGAGCGCAAGTCAATGATATGTGGGCAAACGGTGATAAAGTGACATGTGGCTATGTTGGTACTGATACTAAGGTAGGTTCTTAAAGGCTCTACTACAATCTAATCAGCGATATTGAATATTGCACAATATTGAAATTATTGTAATTATCATTATCAGAATATTGAATGTTTGTTGTAATGTAAAATGATATTGTAAATTAAAGTTGATGTGATATATTTTATCTACTTTCTACCTTATTTGCAGGTTGTGTTTCGTTCTCAAAGTGCTCAAATCCATTTATTTGTACAAATGTGTGCTGAAATGTGGGAATTTGATTTTTTTGGTTTGTTATATTTTGAAAAAGCTGTCAATGGATTTTTAAGTGAGCTTTTTCAGAAGTGGCATGAAATGAACTCAAGCCATGAGGTAACAATTGTGTTCTTTTCTAGAACATTCTATGATGGTTGCTCACCAGGTAAGTCTAAACAATCAGTCTGGTAACCATTATGTCTATACTGAAGTCTTCATCGGATCAGACTAGGTACTAGTATTCCGAATGTTTGAGGAATTTCACGATCTGTATTGGATCTAATCCGAATGAGAATAATCCAAAAAATATCCTAAAATTTCTGATTAAGATATCTTTAATCCGATCTAATACGACCAAATCCGAATCCAATTATTCGAAATTGGGAAAATTTCCCAGGAATAAATACACAAATATCCGAGGCAACTTTGGTTGTTTATATCTATTTCAAAATACATAACATCGAAGTAGGTTCCTATCCTTCTTCAGCTTTGAACTTCTGACAAAGCTTTATGTTCAAATTCTGAGGCGGAAACTTTGAACAATTTTTATCGTAAGATTTCCAGATACAGTACATGAAGCAACACGACTCAACCAATCAGCTTGAAGAATTGTGACGTGATATTCTGTATAATAAAGTATTTTCTATATCTCAGATTTTTATTCTGTCTTGACCAGGTTTCTTTTTACATATTTTTTATATGCAATGATATATGGCTAATTGGCTATATTTTGTTCAAACAGTTTTTTTTTTCTTTGAATTTATCATTTATCCATCAACCGGGTAAGCTTGCAGCTTTTTTTCACCGGGGTGGTTGGTTAATATGTTGCTATGTTGAAGCTTGTGTGCGTTTAATAGCCGGATGCCCTCCCTAAACGCCAACCCATAGTGCTCCGGATAGGGATTGAACCCGAGACCCTGCGGGCCGTGGTCCAACCCCCTAGCCACTACACCAAGGCCGTTAATGATCAATACAGATGTTTTACTTTCAGAGGTATTTCCAAAAGAAATGCGAGGATGTTTGAACAAAAGTACCGACGGTCGAATGTATCAAGATTTTTACAAAGTTGTTGTTCATTCTGAGAAGATGGAAGATTGGGGTAACATTATAGTGACATTGAAACAGAATTTTAATACTTTTCTGTCATTAACTGGATGTGAGGATGATGATTTATCAAATTCAAATACACCGTATGGAATCATTTCTAGAGCATGCGAAGGAAATATGTTGGAAGCAATAAACATCTCATTAAATGGTAATGAAATTAAATAGAGTTAAAAGTCCTTAAATATTTATTAAGCATTTGTTCGAGAGGGCCTGAGATATTGCAACCACCCCTGCGAAAAAAATTCAGTTCATGAACAGTCACAAAGAGTTCATGAACACTTCATGAACTGGTTCATGAACAGGTTCATGAACGTGAAAATGCCCAAAAGTTCCACAACATATGATTCCTTGGGCACAATCACAGCATAAGCCAAAATAATATTAAAAGAATAGCTCAGTATAACTGGTTCATGAACGTGAAAATGCCCAAAAGTTCATGAACTTTTGGGCCATTTCACGTTCATGAACTCATGAACTTTTCTACAATGTGTCTATTGAAGAAGATTTAAACTGTTGTAATTAGGGATGCGAATCAACAGCCAAAACGATAATGGAATATTCGACAATTCGCCATTCGATTCGATCCATAGCAGTACCTCTGTGAATAATGTTCATGAGTTCATTAACATAAAATTACCTAATTGTTCGCAAGTTCATGAACTTGAAATTGCCTAATTGTTGATTATTTTTCATGAATAGTTCCTGAAAGTACATGCAGTGTTCATGAAATAAATGTTCATAAAGTTCTTAGTTCATGAACTGTTCATGAACTCATGAATTTTTTTCACAGGAAACTGAGCTATTCTTTTAATATTATTTTGGCTTATGCTGTGATTGTGCCCAAGAAATCATATGTTGTGGATGTTACATAAATCAACCATTTCGTTGTTCTGATTTAGGCAACTGATTAAAACATTTTTGGTTTATTTTTTGATAGTTTTTGATAGAAGACATATTGATTGCAATCTTGAACAAGCAAATCATTCAACAGTTATCATAACTCCTAGTTCTGGCGTGTTTGAAGTTAACCGCGAATTAACAACTATCACAAAACAAAGATTGACAGATAGTGGTATGTATTCTACAAAATATAAGTCTAATTAATTTGAATTGTAGATCCATCAAAATTTACCTGTCCCTCAAATAAGGAAGCATAAATGCTCTCAAGAGACAACAGTCTTTATTATTAATGGCAAGTTTTTTCGAACATTTTCTTGCTTCCTATTGGTTAATCGAACATCGACTATTCCTAGTGTCTTCGAACGTGACGTAATAATCTGAGACAATAGGGTAGAGCTCGAGACAATTAGGTCGCGACAATATGTCGAGACAATAGCATCTCCAAGGTTTCAAGACTGACGTGATAGAAAAACTATTTTTTTTTACAAATTTTTGACTTTTCAAAATAAAGATTTACTACAATACAGAAGCCAGAATTGTCAAGTTTATTATAAAAAAAGATGTGAATAATTAGAAAGAAGACAACGAAATGCAAAGAAGTTTTCATCTAATCAAGTTGATAGCATTAAAGTCTCTAAATTATGAAGACATATTTAAACAAACTTGTTGCGATGAATTCGTAATATTTCTCAAAACGCAGTTGTTCTTGAATATTTCATGGGATTAATCAAGGTATGGATTAATAATAAAACTATTATCAAACTCGCTTTCGCATGACACTGAGAATTATTAGATAATTCTCAGTGTCGTGCTCAATCTCGCCAGGTTCTCGTGTTGGCTGCTGATGCTTTTTAACCTCTCTAAAAACTGTTAACATTCGTAGCACCCTTGCAAAATATGTCTCAAGTTCATGAACGGTTCATAAATTAGTTCGCATTTCACAAACTTTAAGCGGTCTATTTGAATTTATCATAATCTTTTTTAACGTTTTTACAGGAACCTTATATGTGATCAAGTGAGTGATTTGCTCACAATAAAAAAAAGCACATCTCCTCTAAAACTTTTGTTTTCATAACCCAGGTGTTGGTGTTGATCTTGTATGTCTTGCCGAACAGCCCCTTCACGCTGTCCCCTTGTTTCGTTTCCCAATAATTCCACCTGCCAAAGGTCAAAGTGCAAGTACTGTTCAATATAATATACCACAATGGGTCAATCACAGTTTCTTTACTTCGACTAATGACAAATCATCAAGATGTAATTTCGTACCACGGATGAAAGTGCCGGAGAAACCACCCTCTGCTGATCGGCCAATGCTAGGCACACAAAGACAAGGTATGATCTGTGGGCATAATATTATATGTAATATTGTAAGAGATTAGCATAGCAACAGTTCTGTAAGTGTAACTATGCTTCTCCTTGACAGATCCAAGTGCCGCTTACGTTGATATGCTTCAGTTTGACAAGTTGACACTTACAAAATATCAAATCGTCATAGCAGGAAGTGATACTTAATGCTTCTCCCTGAATTTTTTTTTTTTTTTAATTTCTCTCAACGTGAATTGTGAGATGAAATTATCAGCAAGCATGATTTTTATACCGGTATAAAAAGGCTTCTATTCCAAACATATTCTTCTACTAGGAAGTTTGAATGATCCCCTGCCAAAACAGTTCAGGAGTTCATGAACAGTTCATGAACAGTTCATGAACAGTTCATGAACGTTAAATGGACCAAATTTTCATGAACTCTTCATAAACTGTTCATGAACTGTTCATGGACTGCCTGTGAGGGTTCACAAACTGTTCATGAACAGTTCAGGAAAATTAGAGCCATTTAACGTTCATAAACTGTTCATGAACTCCTGAACTGTTTTTTACAGGGGATCTAACTAGTGGATAATTCGAAGATTAAATAATAGATTAGCTTAATATGTTTACAAGTATGACCATTCTGTAAATTTTCAATATAATTCGTAAAATGATCTTGATCTGTCTGAAATTATGTAATATATCCATTATAGGATCTCTACACACAGTTAGGAAATTAGGCTACAATACATCTGATAGCTAAATAATTATTAGTCACAGACGATAACAATATCAAATACCTGATTATTGTCATCTGATCTAACATGATACAATACATTTTATATAACATTACAATTATCCTTTTAAAACAAAAGTCAATGGCAACAGTTTTTGAATTTCATTGTACTCAACGTTGTTTCGACCGATATCTTCAGCCATTTTCAAGAGAACAAAATATTTAAAAAGTACTGTACATAATTTATAAGTTGAAAACTGAATAGAGTTTATAATGTACATACTAAAATTTTTTAGAATTATGATTAAAACAATACATTTTTATATATATTTATGATTATGATGAAAACAATACAGAGCGGATTGAATCCGTTTGCGAATTAAGATCGAACTTAAGGTCCTTAATGTACAGCATTTCATAGATGAGGCAATCCCATTTCGATTCACAATGTCTCAAAATGCTAAATTTTATTCTCTTGAAAATGGCTGAAGATATCAATCGAAACGACGTTGAGTACAATAAAATTCAAAAACTGTCACTATTGACTTTTCTTTTAAACTTTTTCAAGAAGAAACTTCTAATCAAATTACAATTATCATCGTGTAGTATTACAGCTGCAGTATAACCAGTTCCTATGCAAAACAAGTTGTTGAATTCATTAATCTTTCATTTACTTCATGAACTAGTTCATGAACATTAAAAGGCCTGTTTTTCATGACGATCTATTGTTTCGTGAGCTTTCCATGAAAAACAGGCCATTAAAATGTTCATGAATGGAAGGGTTTTTTTTCGTCAAAATTACCAAGAAATTCATTTTCAATTATGCAATTTTGCAAACAAAAACAAGAATTTCAAGTTACCTACTTTTCTTTTCTGTCTGTTCTAGATTCATCTAATTCTTCAACTCCGCGTTTACCAGAAATCATTGATTTTGATGAATATGATGCTAATGTTTTCTTATATGCAACGCCACGTACAAAACTCAAAGCAGCATTTGGTATGAGATCAGCACAAGATAATCAAAGCAGTCGTGCTACATCGCCTGGTTTACGATCGCCAACAGTAGGAGATGGTAGAGATTTATCACGTCAAAAATCATGGGATCAAACGACACAGCGTAATAAAACAAGAATGACTAGAGCTATGAGTGATGGTGATGATCTAAGAATTGTTTCGTCATTAGGAAATGCGGCATCTGAAGGTGATTTAATGTTACATTAGATAACTTCCATTGTGAAGCATTCATAAGTTCATTTTCTAAAGAAATGGAGTGTTGATGAGCTGTTCATAAGGCATGATAATTTTCATACTTTTGGCGGGTTTCATTCTATGTCCACACTTGTAAAATTCTTACTGCTTATACTTAAAGTGGACTATTCAACTAATTTAGACTACATTTACACTTTCTACATTTCACTAATTTAGACTGTATTTCCATTCCTGTAAACTCTAGCCTTTTTTCATTGAAATTCGTTATAGTCAAGCTCTCTTAATATTCCTTTTCTGTAAGGGCCATCTTGCTACATTAATATCCACACAAAACTGTTTTCTGTTTCCTATTCTCCAGAAAAACTCTCATATTCCTACCTTGTTTAATCCCCATATTGTATCTGCATCAGAGAGATATTATTGAGTTTGATTGCAAAATATTCTTGGTATCCTAGACTTCAGACTATTTTTGAAACAGTTCATGAACTTGTTCGAGAACATTATATGGGTCAATTTTCATGGACATTTTCATGAACTGTTGGACCAATTACTGGTAACGTTCACAAGCTAAGCAGGTATGCTAAGTGGTGCTGGCACCTTGACCAGGATAATGCTGTTTGTATTACAATGAAACCTGTATGTAACAGCTAGATACGAGAGGTAGATAAATTGACCACTATATGCAGGCAACCTTTATATACAGGTTTGATTCAATAGAAAGTACTATTTTAGACATTGCTAGAGTGACCACTATAGACAGGTGGCCGCTGTGTAGAGGTGATCGTTATAACAAGCTAGACTGTACCATTATTTTCATTGACAAGCTCCCATTAAATTTGCAATTATTTTTGTTATACAGGAGAATCTGAATTTTTTGATGACAATGACGAGAACGAAATTGTTGCAAGGCCCCGCAACATAGTCGGAAGTGCTGGCACATCTCAGTATTGTGGACCTCATGTAACTGGCCTTATTAATCCATTTAAACCATATTACATAGCACATAAAATGACGGTGTTTAGACACAGATGGCTTCATGCTTTTCCAAAAGGCCCTAAAGGTGAAGCGATGCAAGAACATCATCGGAAAGTTACTCTAGAAGGGCTTCAACCTGTTGCCAAGGTGACAAATAATGTTTGTTTGTATTTCTATGTACTGTATGATTTGTACAAAAATTCCAACTTTTCAATATATTCCTTACCTTGTTATAATTATAATAATAATTGTAATAGTTGTTCCCCTTGTTCCTGGAGGGGAATTTGTGCATTCCATGATCCTGCAAAAGTAGTTCATGAGTTCATGAGCTGTTCATGAGCTTTAAATGGTCTGATTCTCATGAACATGTTCATGAGGTTTTCATGCTTATTCGTGAAAGTTTTATGAACAGTTCATGAATTGCCATAAACAGTTCATGAACCATTCATGAACTGATGTACTTGAGTTTAAAAAACATTCTTTTCCAGTTAAAAATATCTTTATGAAAGTCCGTTTTGCAAATATGTTTTTTCCAAATGTGCCCAATTCGTGATACTGATGTGTTTATGTGAACAAGTTTTGAGAAGATCTGTTTAGACTATAGAATGACGCAGGTTTTGGAGATTCTAGTTTCAGAAATCTCGGTTACCTAACCCAACTTTCACAAATCCTGATGTAGCAGTGGATTCTAAAAAGGATTAAAAAAGTGCTGAAATTTTACTAAAAAGGTACTGACATGAGTCCAATACTTTTAATTAGAAGTACTGAAAACGCTTTGAAACTGTACTGAATTAAATACGGCTTGAAAAGTGACTGAGGCAACAGCAGAAACTGAATACATAGACTCTCACATTTATGGGTATACAGATGTGTGGGTTGACGAAAAGTTTATGCTTCTGGAATCTTAAATACATTTTACCATGTTTTTCTTGATGTTTTGTTGTTTTGATGTTTGAACTAATTTAATCAAAATAATGTCAATTTTCTTCTGAAATTTCTTCAACTTCCTGGAACATAGGATTGCAGGATTCACACTTTTGTCATTTACCCTGTATGGACTACATGAATTATAGAATCTATTCTACATTTGTACATACAATCTTTGTTTGTATTTATCTCTTCCGCAGAATCCTGCACCAGAAGTCAAAGAGGCAGCTCTAGCAACTGTAAATGCAAGAAAACAAACTTTCTTAAATTCTCACCTGTCTTATGATGTAGATTCTATTTATAGCCTTCAAACTGATGATGCAACTGAAACGGACTCATGTACTGGCTCAATGTCTTCGACAGCTGTCAATCAATCAAGTAATCAAATCAATGCCAATACTTTATCGCCAAAAAGTAGGTGCTTTAAACATAAACTAAAAACTTTTGACTTTAGAGGCTTTTATCTCTTTACCTGGATCTTGAATATTGATCAAATATAGCTCTAAATCTTCAGCTGAACGTTGAAAAATTCATTTCGAAAGCAGATTGTCATTTGGTTTAGCGGTTTTTTATTTAGAGACAAATAAGTAAAAAGTTTAGTGTTGTTGAAAATAAACGGGTTCCTGTTCGAGGAAAAAGAGTGAGACACAAAATTAACCCAATACACTTTGACTGCATTTTTGAAGGAGAAATGATCGCGCAAAGTAAAAACACAAATAGAATTGATCCAATTATGGAAAATATTATTTTAGATATTGCAAGGAATGACTCCTCTAGACAGGTGAACGGTATAACAGAAGTTCATTGAGTAAACACTAACCTGCCTGTTAAAACTAATGTACGAATAGAAAATTGTTCTCTGTCTAAAGAAGCAATCTCCCAATATCAAGGATATACACTTTAAACATACAGGGCTGACTAGAGAAGTTTTGATCATGGTGGTTTTTGCAAATACAGTGTAACCCGCCTATTTAAAGTGCAAGTCAAAATTACCACCGGTTTTCATTGCATTTATCCAAATTTGCAGTTATCTGAATTTGTATACCAAGGACTTGACCAGAAAATTGTTTAACGGTTTTCAAAGACAGGTTGCAGATAAGCGGGAATTTCACTTATCCGAATTGCACATAAGCGGGTTACACTGTATAACCCTGGAACATTTGAAAATGGAAAAAAGGAATGCTGATTTTATTTATTATATAAACATTAATACCAACAAAATATTATAAATACGACATACTAAAAGAAAAATACCAAATAGATGTGCAGTAGAGGTGTGCGTCAGAAAGATTTCCCAAAGATTGACCACTGGAACAAATTATCTCTAATCCAAATCTGATCTGATCCGAAAAATTTTATCCCAAAACCAAAAAAAAATCCGAAATTCTTTGTAGACTTTAAAAAAAGATTATATTGAAACCTTTTCAAAGTAGTAATTGTGATGGTATCGACCTACCTAAGGTTCCTTTACCTGTACATTTCCCACCTATGGCAAATAGGCCTTATTTGTCAGTGATATACATATGTGTGTCTTTATTAATGTTGTATAGCTGGCTTGGCTATAAAGACATTGAGTCCCAGCAAACACAACGTCGGTCAAACTGGAACTAATTTATTATTCACATTTAAACACAGATATATTACAGAATTCACATAGGGTAATGACGTTAATTACACATAGAATACAAGTTCACATATACAAGAGATAACAGCTTGATGATTACAAATTACATTACACAACAATTAAGCAGGGCACACTACCACAATAAAAAACAGCGTCGTGCACAGGCAGTTACAAATTGCACTCAAATGAGCTAAAGGTATAAAATATAGATAATAGAGTTAATTAATACACAAAGTTATTCAATTTTGATTTAAAATGTTTGATTGAATTTAATGTTAATTGATATCTGAACCATTCCATCTAACACTAAACAAATAGTATTTGTTTAGATAAAGTTGACCTTTGGGAAGGCTGAGTTGACCTTAGTGGATATGAACCACAGTTGATCATTTCTTGTCTGCCATCTGATTCACTTGTATCACAGTCTCACATCTTCATACAAAGATTTCACTAACTGAATTATACGTTTTAGGTCAAAAACTGGATAATATTACATCTGAACATGATTGGACAACAGCGGTGATGACAGGTGTTGATTGGAAATCATTAAGCATCCCTGCATGTTTACCATTAACAACTGATTATGTTCCAGATGAACGTGAAATGGGAAATAACCAATCATATGCTGTTTATTTCTATACTCTATTTCTGAAAGAAATGGATGCTCAGAGATCACCTCAAAGTATTTCCTTCAGTGAAGGGTGAGTACAGTTTGAGAATTTTTATTGTTGGGTTGACTCATAGAAATTTTACATTTCTGCAAACAAATTTGTTGAGTTCATGAACAACATGAACTTTTCCGAACAGCTCAACAATAACAGGACTCAAAATTCGGATAAATCCATTTTCAACTTCCTCAAAGGGTTGCGCAAGAAATGGTTATCAAAGTTTCGTATCATCTTCCTATCAAATGGAAAACATTTCTAGTCTATAGCGCCACCCCTGCAAAAATCAGTTCAGGAGTTCATGAACAGTTCATGGATGTTAAATTGTCCCAAAATATGAAGAACTGTTCATGAACTGTCCGTGAGGGTTCATGAACTGTTCATGAACTCCTGAACTGTATTCTGCAGGGGAAATTCCTATTGAACATAATTATCATTTGCTCAATTGTTTTTATAGGCTTTTTCAGGAGGCCAAGAACAGCCGGATAGATGCAACTTATAAACAAACGTTCTTTGAAACAATTTCCCAACGCATGGGGCAGGTTAGTGTTTACTCAATGAAATTCTGTTATACCGGTCACCTGTCTAGAGGAGTCACTCCTTGCAATATCTAAAATAATATTTTCCATAATTGGATCAATCCTGTATATAAAAAAGCCACCTGCATTTATATTATAACAAAATTGATTTGATCAATTCTAATTAGCTTAGAGTTGTGACGCCTAATAACCATATAGCCAAACTACGTATTTCATTCCGTTCATGTATAATTGTCATCGCTGTCTGTAGTTATGATTATAAATTGTGCAATCATATTTGTTTTTCAAAACCTTTTTCAACTAGTTCAGATTGTCAGTAAATTTTAAATATGTATCATATATGTATGTTTGCAGGGATTTCAATTCGTAACAAACAAGAAAGGATTACAATATATCTATAACGCTAGAGTAGGTAGCCATTATTCTTTTGATAGCTCAAATGCTTCATGGAATGATTGGTTTGCTCTTGGCTATGGACAAGATATCCACCGTGTCTGTCGTCTTGGTAATGAAATGCACGTGGACAAATATATTGCTAATCAAAAAAGAGAGCAAGCAGAACCGTTTGAATACAGGTAAGTTAAAACATTGTATTTGTAATATCTTCAAATATTGGTTTCGATGGCACCAGCAATATTAAATAAAATATGCCGTCAAGTATGATAATTGATTAAAAAACAATACTATTGTTATTGGTAATTAAAACAAGTTTGTATATGTGTTATTTTGTTAGTGACGTCAATCTTACTCTCTCTGCCTTTAATAAAATTATTCAGTTACGATTGTAGTTACGGTACTTTTTGAAACAAGAAATTGTTCACTTGTAGTTGATTACAGTTTGGGAAAAGTAATTGTAACAGTAATTGATTACTTATTGAGAGAAGTAGGCCTAACTGTAATTGTAATTAATTTCTATTTTAGCAGTAGTTTTACAGCTCTGCTGAAATTATATTGAAATTTACCAGACATTTCAATCTAGGTTCTCTCATTCCACTGAACAACTATTGAAATTCACTCACCTCAAAATTAAGCTACTTATAATTAAAGGGCCTAATTCAGTAGCCTATCCACTAAGTTTTTAGTAATTGTTTTGAGTAGATTTTCAGACTTTCAAAATGCATAGTGCAATGTAATCACCACTCTACAGAGTTGACGTCTGGAGAGTTACAGCATTGTAGATCTTCTGGAATTGAGGATTTACAAATGTTTTTCTATTCAAGACATAGCAGTCTTGTTTAAAACTGATTTAGCATTTTCGTTGAAAAGTTCATCGATCCATCTAAATAATATCTTATTTTGAATTGAAATATTGTAGGCCAACTATTGTTTCTTGAAGATTTTTCTAGAACACTGTTGTTATCAATTCCAGATATAAATTATGGCCAAGTACTCTCAATAGTTTCTACAGTGAATTCACAGAGTTTTCACATGTTAATATGAGTACATATAACTGGAATTATCTTGATCAATATGTTACACAAATTGACAGTGAATGCAATCAACTTACTGAGGTAAATCAATCTGTTTATCAATTTATAATTTTTCTAAAACGTTGTCTTGTCCTTCAACTGGTTAGACCCCAAATGTTTAGGGAAAATGTTAGATTCAAGCTAAGCAGTTCAGAAGTTCATAAACACTTCATGAACATTCATTGAAAGTTAAATGGCCCCAAATTTTCATGAATTGTTCATGAACTGTCCATGAGCTCCTGAACTGTTTTTCGCAGGGGATGCCATTTCATAATTTTAAGATAGAGTCATTTTTGGCATTTTTTCTTTGATGCAAAATTGGTATTTTTTGGTGTGATGCGGATAGGCTGAATACCACCAAATATCACAGTGCATGGAGTTGTTCATGGGCAAGAAATCAAGCGATGGATATCAAGGGCGCACCCATGTATTTTCTATCAACCCTTCCCTTGGTTACCTAATGTGTTTGTGCATCTAATCTGATTTTTGGTAGGAGCCACAATCTAGAAAATCTTTCTAGTCAAATCTTTTTTAAAAGAGTTACGCTTGATTGCAAGCTATTAGCTATAAGAAACATATTGAAAATATAAACAAAAAATGTTGCCCAAAGGTCTTCTTATTTAGCTAGGTTGAGACATTCAGTTGATTAGCAAACAAAAATAAATCTGTTTAATGACTTTATAATGCCCCATTTGACATAGATATGCGAATGCCTTGTTATTCAGTGTATTCCTTTTGCAGAGTTTAAAATACTGGCGTGCCAGATTCCTAATTTTACCAATCCGCAAGACAAAAGATTTAGATTCCAAGGAACCTCATGATTTAGCTGTCTTAGAAGGATTTCTACGACTCTTGGAATGTCTCAATCGACTACGAAGACCACAGAGCAAAAGGAAATTATTCTCTTGTAGGGTATGTCAATTAACATTATTATTACATATGATTATTACTTTGCAAAACATTCGTTGAATTCATGAACTGTTCTAGCCTGTGTTACACGACAAGTGGATTTACGAAACCCGGGTGAATTTTAGTTTGGATCGCCCTCGCGTCTAGACGTAAACAGGAAACCCGAGAGGAAATTAGTCCGCTTAGAGAGTCTATCAGGACTTCTGAAAGTATGGATAGGAAACCCGGGTTTCTCAAACCATACTTTGCAAAACCCGGGTCTTTTTGTCGTCTAAACAGAGATTTATGGAAAACACAGGGCTTCAAAAGTCCACTTTCAATTCGCGGCGATACTGCCTATAAATATTGGCAACCACTTTGCCTTGTTTTAGGATAAAATTATATAGTTCAGTAAAACTATCCAATGAATCTGTTTATGCAAGGTAAAATCGTGAATATCATGTATTTAAAATGATTTACAAGAGCGGTGTGAATTCACATGGAATTTAATTAGATATGAATAACAAAAGTTATTTTGAATGGTTTAAATAAAAAAACGTGTCGATCTGAAGCTACAGAATCGAAGAATTATAAAAATCCAATTTCAACGAAAAACCGATTAGAAATAATGGAGTTACAGCATTTTATTTAGACAACACAGATAAATCTAGCCTTGTGTAAACTGATACCCTATCTGAACTTTTTGAATGTGGACTTTTGAAAGACTTTTGAAAACCCGGGTTTTTGCTCTCGTGTAAACGTAGCCAAAGACTCAATTCATTCATGATATAATGGAATTTGTGTAAACACACTTTTGTTTCGTCCTGTTACTTGCCTGGGAGACGTTAATCATTTGTTGTACTCATGAAAGATTGTCTCATCTTATGACAGTGATGGGTGAGTAAAATATCACACCACCATTCAAAGAGACTGCCATTGAAGCTCAAAACAACAAAGCGAGACAGCCTTAGTTCCTATCAGCATATCACTGCATAGGAAAGTGAGACGTTAATCATTTGTCGTACTCATGACGTTGCGCTACACGACAGAACAATAACACATATCATATACAGACCCAATTTCAACGTAAGTTAAATTTGGCCTGTGATGCAGGCTAGAATTGTTCATGAACTCTGCAACGTTCATGGATGAACTGTTTATGAACACCTGGTAAACAGCATGGGAACCATTCATGAATGTTAAATAGTCTGTTTCTCATGGAAATTTCATGAGAATCAAGTTGTTCAACGCCCTCAAACTGATTTAACAGGGGCGTTTTTCTTCAAGCTCCCTTTTTATCAAAATGTTTTAGGTTGAAGAGTCAACTAAATCTTCTCGCCGCACTGCAACAAATGCTAGTGATGGATGTCGTAGTTCAGAAGAAAATAGCCGATCCAACAGCCCCTTACCAATGACGCATGATGAGATGAATAAACAAGATAAAGATACTAAACTAACACCAGTCAAAGCGACAGACTCAAAACCATCAAGTGATAATCCTGAGCCTGAAATACAGATTCACGATAAAAGGTAAACTAGTCTTTCCTAGGGGTCATTCCATAGGGAATCTATTGTTTTTCACCTTCACCACCCCCTCGTAAAATTTGATAAAAAGATGTATAAAGATACAGCTCATCATGTTGCATTCAAAAATCTTAATTACCCATGCGAAAAACAGTTCAGGAGTTGATGAACAGGGAGTTCATGAACAGTTCATGAACGTTAAATGGCTCCGATTTTCCTGAATTGGTTCATGAACAGTTCAAGAACAGCTCATGAACATTTGGGACTAGTTAACGTTCATGAACTGTTCATGAACTCCTGAACTGTTTTCGCAAGTTGTATCCTTCCTTAGTTCTACACATCTCTGTAGGTATCAGTCATTAAAATCAGGGAAAATTACAGTAAGCGGGACTTTGAGCCTGTCAACTAGTTCATATGCCTTTGTCTTTCTATATTTGGTTTAAAGTGGCATATTATTAATCAGTTTCCCAGAGCTAATTGACGTTTTTGGATTTCTCAACATATGACACCATTTAATCTCTTTTTGATTAGCTCCTAATTCTTAAATCAATGAGTTCAAATCATAAATGATAATACAGTATAAGCGGCTTTAAGTGCATATTAAATTTTTTTAACAGTTTTTGTTGTGTAATAATTTCCTAACAGTCTAGGCTAAGGTACAGCTGGACAAATACAGGACTACGTTACATTCACATGGAAACTAACTCTATATTCAGTAAATGCATGGATATCTGTGTGTTTATACGTGTTCATTGCTGTAATTCTTGTGTTCAATAAGATTTTCCAAAAGTTCTACTATAAAAAATAATATATAATATTTTGTAAATATTGTATGAAATGTTTTTGAGAAAATGTATACTATTTCACGTTCATAAATTTGCAATTAGTTGCTCATAAAATATTTATGAAGATTCTGTTACCTGTTCTTCTGTTCTGTTTGGAATTATTTGTAAAATTGGGATGAGTAAAACTCTGTCTAACCGTTATCAATGTCTATTTCCAGCTTATTAATAGATGATGCAAGTAAAGATGGTGAAAGTCCTGTTTTGATGCCACCTGAGCATACATTAACTAATGATTGCTCTTTACAAGAAATTGTTGCCGCCATGTCAAATGAAGGGTAAGATACAAACACTCATTACAGTTTTTACCGGTAATATCACAACTGTTCATATCACAACCCGTTTAGTTTAACTAAATGTTTCAGAATTGAGTTTCTATCAAACTTGACTATTTCACTCCAGTTAAAGGCGTAAAATGGACCATAAAAGAGAGAGAAAACAATGATAAACAAATATTAAAAAAATGAACCCAGTTTCAAGTTGTTATCTTATAGTTTTTGTAACGTTATAGATTGTACAGCACTATGAATTGTTCCATTAGTAATCGTTGAGAATCTATGATAAGTTTTCAAAAGCATTTTTAAAGAACTTATATATGATAGCGCAGCTAAAAATTCCCCAGAACATTTTGCAGAGCCACTGCCTCATGGATAGTGTACACAAATATAGGCAACAATACAAGTTATGAGTATTAGGAGGATTAGCTCAGATGTCAGAGCAACCTAACTTCAGATCGGACCATATCTGATCGACTGTGGTTCAAATCCCCCTAAGGTCAACTCAGCCTTGACTTTATCTGAAACATCAAATGAGTACCATCTGAAGATGGCGGATGGATTGTCCAGAGGGAATCGCATTGTGAGTAGCTGCGGCGCATTGTTGCTCATTGACAATGGAGACCTATCTGCCATGAAATCTGTTGAAATTGATCTGCAGTGTCGCAGCTGAGATCAACAAAGAGCGTTTAAAATCATTGCTCTCAGCGAAAAAAGCCACTCTTCTAGAAATATACCATCTACATTATTTATATTATATTAAAAGTTATGAAATATCAAAAGCGTCAAGCTGAGAAACACTGGAAGCGTCCTACGGAGAACGATAGTCCACTTTAATTAATTCATTTTCTGTGCCTATTCTTTGCCATTGAATTTAAACAGGAATCTGTTGTATATTTTATATTGTCATTTATCAGGTATGGTCTCAGTTATATTCCGGTCCAATCATTTATTGGTCCACAAACGTTTGTCAGTGCAGAAGCTGTTGCATGGTTTATAAGAAGTGTTGATTTTATACATTCAAAACACGACGCTGTTACTTTTGGTCAGGTATGATGCACATAACATAGATTATTTATGATAATGACATAACATGTTGTTGTTTGGGTATGTTCTTATTTATAATTGGCTACTTATTGTAGAACTCTTCGAATTCTTATAATTCTCTTCGAACTCTTATAATTCCATGTCGAACAATATGTAATATGTGTAATAATCGAACGTAAGCAAGCGACCAAGTGTAGCTAGGAATTATCGTTTCGAGTGCAATTATGAATTATCATTTCAAACGTTTATCTATGAATTATCGATTTGAATGCAGCTTTGCAGAATCTAGCAGCTTTTTATGAACAAAAATATCTCAAAAGATACTAATTTTAGAACCAACAAATAACGAATAGAAAGCTTTGAATTTAAGCATGAGTTAAAGCTTGAATTAAATTGAGTTGATGAACTGTTCACAAACAGTTGATGAGGATCCTGAATGGTTTATGAACTCATATTTTTGCAGGAGTATACCAACAGCCATTTACAATGTCTACATAATTGACCACTGTATACAGGTGACATTTAGATACAGGTATCATTTAGATATCATCCTCAAGTACAGTACACAGTTTGTGCGGTCTTGGTGCAATGGCCAGGGAGTTGGACCACAGCCCGCAGGGTCTCGGGTTCAATCCCTGGCCGGAGCACTATAGGTTGGCGTCAGGAAGGGCATCTGGCTATTAAATGCACACAAGCTTCAAAATACTAACAAATTAACCAACCACGCGATGAAAAAAAAGCTGCAAGCTTACCCGGTTTGTGGATAAATGATAAATCCCAAAAAAAAAGTCACACTCAAATTACAAAAAGGCAATGTAATATAATTATGTGCCCTTTGCGTTGTAGAGACTGCTCGATGAAAAGCACATTTTCCCTTGTTCATATCAACAGACACATTTTATTGATGGGTTCCATCTCTACTATATTCCAGGTAAGTCAAATATTTCTTTATATTATATGAATCTCCAAATAATTATTTCATGTGCAGCTATTTATCAACACATTTTTCAGTTATGTAAGCCTACAGGGGAAATTAGCTCAGATGAGAGAGTAACTGAACTTCAGATCAGATCAGATCTTATCGACTGTGGTTCAAATCCCCCGAAAATCAACTCAGCATTGACGAAATGATTTTCATATTGTGATTGCAGATTGAACCCACCAGATGGAACTGCAAAATACTGTATCCTACTGCTTATCTGCCTTAAAATCTGTTTGAATTGAGCTGTAGTGATGTGATCAAAAAGGAGTATTTGCAATCATTTCTCTTGACAAAAAGAGCCACTCATCTAGCTATAGAAGAAATTGTACGTATCCCCTTGGTAGGGCTATACTGTCTCAATTAATTTACTGATAAAGCCTAGCCTGTTAGGACATTGTTATGTGGCAAAGATTGTTTACCAATGACTTGCGCTTAAAATGGGTATAGACCTAATGCTGTATTATTTTAATTATGTGATTTGAACTCATTTAATTTAGAACGAGACGCTAAGGACAAACAGATTATTCGATGTCATATCAACTGTTTTGAGGTTGCCACTTGGCGTGATAAAACCTGTTGCAAGGCCTCTCCTGTAGTATTTCTTGATCCAGATTTGGATTTAACATACACCATTAGGAGGTCTGCCTCAATTCTTGAAAGGAAATCTTCTGTCAATGAAAGAAAGCCAAGATTACCAGGTAAATGCTATTTTAATTCTCTTTTGTATTGTATTACCTGAGAGGTACTTCCCTTGCAAAAACAGTTTAGGAGTTCATGAACAGTTCATGAACAGTTTGTAAACGTTAAATGGTCCAAAAATTTCATGAACTGTTCATGATCTGTTCATTAACTGTCTGTGAGGGTTCATGAACTGTTCATGAACAGTTCTAGAAAATTGGAGCCATTTAACGTTCATGAACTGTTCATGAACTCCTGAACTGTTTTTCGCATGGGTTAATTTCAACTTCATTATACTTTATTATAACATTTTACTTTCTATGCTTTGTTTCATTGTTTTCTTTGTATAACAGTAATTATTATTTCATATTTGTTTTGTATTGTATCCGTAATTAGTACCGTTGTAGACCATTCTATCCGTCATAATGTTTCATATATTGTTTAGTGTGTTATAGTCGTAAAAACCCCAAATTCCAATAGATTATGTAAATTATTTTTTATTTATAAATACAATGTAAAGCCTGTTCTCTCTTTTACTTGCCTGCAGGCAATGATTTTAGAATAAATCGAAATCGTCGCAAATTATCGCGTGTTTTTGCAAATTTGAAAATTTCCTGGATATTTATATTTACCTTCCTATATTTTTATGTGTATAGTAACTCTGTATAGTATGCCATAACGGGACATGCTATTACAGACCGCTCTTGATTTTCAAGATACAGAGATGTTCCGTGGCTATTTCTAATGCACAAGGTTGCTATGAAGATCATCATTTATTAAGATGCCTTCAATTATGCCAATAATGGTGGTAGCTTTTTACACTATGAACCCTGGATATACTGAATCGCTGCTGAAAACTTACTGGAATGGGACTGGAAACTGAAACCATACTGAAGTTCAACAGATAATCAAATCCATTTTTCTTATTCTACTGCAAGACTACTGAAACACACCTTAAAATTTGAGAGCTACTGAAAAGTGCCCAATTCAACACTATTCAGCCCATTCAGTAAGCTTCGAGATGGGTGTTTTAGGTTTTCCGATTTTCTCGTGCATTTCAGTATGCTTTCAGAACCCAATCCCATTCCTGTGTGTTTTCATCAACGATTCAGCATTTCCAAGATTCATAGTGTGTGATAGGCATGGGTTATGTGTTATCGAATAAGCTACACATGATTTTTCTATTAATGAAATTGTAATAGTGAAAATACTGTTTGTCATATTTCAGACAAATCTATTCCTGAATATAAAACATTGGAAATGAATGTTAATGTCAGTCAAAGAAGTGATCGTGCTGAGTGGTGTACAGTATTTTATCTGGGCAACTTCTGTCCAACCCTTGATGCATTTGCTATTGAGATTCATTGGATGGTCGCGACTGGGTGTCTTGTCAGTGAACTGGTGAGTTTCATAATGCTCTTGTTGTAACTAAAGTATTAACACATTGCGAGGATTTGTGCCAGTTATTAAGTAGATATAGGCATAGACATTTTCGATACACATTAAACATAACAGATAGAGATAACCTCTGCGAAAAACAGTTCATGAACAGTTCATGAACGTTAAATGGCTCTAATTTCCCTGAACTGTTCATGAACTGTTCATGAAATGTTCATGAACAGTTCATGAAAATTTGGGGCCATTTAATGTTCATGAACTGTTCATGAACTCCTGAACTGTTTTCGCAGGGGAACATATACATATAGGACAGAGACTTGAGAGAGCAAACAGAATACAACGTGATGATTTACATGACTACAAAACGGATATAACACGTCTTGCGCAATCCACTAGATGTTTGTATGCAGACCTTCTGCAAAATGAAACAATTATTTGGAATTATATCGGCAGTGGAGAGATACTCGGAACATCGCCTCTGTGAAAACAGTTCATGAACATTAGATTGTCAAATTTTCATGACCTATCATTTCCACATAAGATATCAATTTCCATGACCTATACAATTAACAAGGCATGAAAGTGTTTGTGGAATACAGGCCATTTACTTTTCATGAACTGTTCATGAACTTTTTATGGAGTGTTCCTGAGCAGTTCGGAAATGTTTATGTTCATCATAAACTTTTTATATACTGTACTATATAGAGTGTTCCCAAAACAGTTTGGAAATGTTCGTAAACTTCATGAACATTGAAAACAGTCCATGAACATTTCATAAATGTATTGACATTTTTGGAGTGTATACGACACAGG
This sequence comes from Haliclystus octoradiatus, assembly GCA_916610825.1. Taxonomy (NCBI): domain Eukaryota; kingdom Metazoa; phylum Cnidaria; class Staurozoa; order Stauromedusae; family Haliclystidae; genus Haliclystus; species Haliclystus octoradiatus. Next base: position 4,072,812 of record OU744450.1, read on the forward strand.
TTGGTATATGTTGCATGTACTATACTTTATATTGATTTCTAATAGCAGTGAAATATGTGTGCATCGATATTAGCATTTACGCAACAAAAGTATAGTATCAGTCATTTATTTTATTTTATTTAGGTGCAAAGTTGGTCACGCCGTGCCACGTCATGTGGTTTTCATATTGTACCTGCACCAGTCTGCCCGTTTCCAATTGAGAACGATCATGTGAATAAAGACCCTCTACGACGTGTTTCATTCACTCCATTAAATTTAGACTGTCTTATTTCTTATGATGGCGTGTCACTCCTTGATGGTAAAGTATTTTAAATCATTTATATTTCAATAATGACTATACAGTATTAGTTTATGGGAGCTATTTTCAAGACAATGTTAAAAAGAAATTTTGCAGCCAACATAAAACATCTATGAAGTGGAAATAATTAAATGACTTAAAATTAGCGTTAAATGGACATCAAGTTAAATATGACATTAACAGGAACATTAAATGAATCTTGTCACTCGAATGCTAAAAAAAACTCGCCCTGACGGGCTTGTGTTTTTCTGATATTTTCTCTGATGTGCCCTCAACATCCCCCGATATCATTGAACCCAAACACTGCTTCCTTGCAGTAACCTTTTAGTGAACCTTACAAGCATTCATGGACTGTTTTTTCAGTAGATAGCTATCATGTGAATATCTATTATTCGTTTAATCATTGTTTCCTGGGAAGTAATATAAACCGTAACATACTACAGTAGACTAAACAAGTTTTTTATGTGTGCTTACAATAATTGCTATTTCCTTCATAAAAAAATGGCATCAAGCACAATCAGACATATTAACATCAACATTAACTACGTTTATTGATGATAAGTCTTCATGCATACTAAGATATATATAATACTGTACAGTCTAAAGTTTCTCTGAACGTTTTTGCACAACTTTTATAAGCAAGGTTTCAGCATGCATGCAATAATATTATTTTTGGAACTGTAAGTTACAAAATTCATGTTTTTATCTCGTAATGTTTTCAAAGGTAATTAATCATCATTCTTTTAATTGTAGCTTTTGATAGAGATACACTGCACAGAAGAATTTGTTTCATGCAAGAAGCTATATTGATACGGTAAGTTCTACCCTGTGTTCTGCTAAATTGGGCCATGCATAAAACTGCGTAATGGGGTAGGGGTGTCAATCATAAAAGTATGTGCGCATCTTGGCTGTCTCTGTAGCACTTTTTGTAAGATTATAATGCTTTGAATTATTAGTTTATTAATCATTAAATCGATATTTATTACAGAACGGTTGATTCAACTACAAATTCATTATGAACCGCGAAAATTTGCGTTTTTATCAAAAATAGTTGCACTTGTCTACTTTCGAAAACAACAAAGACAAAATTCGTAAAAATGGGGTGTGCTAAATTGTCAGTATGTACACAGAAGGGGATAATCTAAAAGGGTACAGCTGCGTACAGGGAGGAGAATTGTCAGCTATTGGAACATTTATCATGTACTTTATGAATGGCCCTTAACTCCAATGTTTTCTATCTTCAGGTTTGGGTTTGTTAAAGATTTCCCGATGTTTACATCTGAAATGACATGCAACACGTTGAAGAGAAGAGACCCAAAATCATATCAATATGTACATTGGAGTGGTTCTGTATTTGTAAGAGTCGTTGAATTATCGTTTGAATCTCCCGATGATGCTGCAAGGGCATGGTCAAGGACTCGTTCTCCTGTTTATCAATCGAACAAAGATGAAATCTCAAATTTATTAGATACATCAAAACAAGTTAATTCAGCTGTATATGACTTGATGTTAGAACTTGAACCAAGCCTCCATGTTGGTTTTTCATGGACATATAATAATGCGATAACTAAAAAATGGAGATCATCGTTTACAGGTAAAATTTCACATATAAAATAAATTCATGGGTATGATCAAGAGGTATGATTCAATAGTAAACTACTCAAGATTTTTAATTACGGAAGGTACAAACATTTCCAGACTTTCAAGCAGATTTCAGACTATTTTTATCCTTGTGAACTCTTGTTATTGCCTTTTTTTCCCGTTAAATCCATTACAAAAATTAGATATCATTGATTTCATATTATTTGTCTGTTAAATTAACAATTGATAAATAGTTCATGAAAAAGTACGACATCATTCCACATTCATCAATTTTCTATGTATTATGGCTTATTTATTTTGAGAATTTTTCATAAGCTTCATACTCCTGCGAAACATTTGCTCAGTTATAGATATATTTAATATTTCAAGAGGAAAAGCCTCACTCATCTTGAATGATATTCAGGAGGTTGCTCAGAATGGAATTAACAAATTAGTATTTATAACAAGAAAATTACCGAGGTTATTAGTACACAACATAACAGGCTAACATTTGAATTAAACTAATTTACAAACATTGTACGTTTGATGGTACTTTTAAATATGACAATGACGATATTTGTCTACCCATTTTGATCTTACCGATGGTTTTCGCAATTCTTTTTTATATCTAGTATCATGGGTATGAACTAGGAACTAAGTTATGGATGTTAATTTGCCCATTTCAATTTCATGAACTTTTTAATGAACCCTTAATGAAAATTGGCCATTTAGCATTCATTAAGTGTTTTCACAGGGAATACATTGTTATGACTGAACTGTCCAAACTGTTCATCAAGTTTCAGAGAAGAATAGTTCACCTGTGAGACAACCGGTTTAGAAGCAGTTGATAAACAGTTTGAAAATTCATTCCAAAATATGACATTATAGAATGCAATCCTGCAATTTGATTGGCTAGTTCATGACTTCATGTGTTTGAAAATTGTAGGATAAACAATTTTCAAAAATTCACGTTGAAATTTGAACAATAAAATGTTGTCAAAGGTTCAAAGCTGGAGGACAATAGGGAACTACAACTTATCATTGTAGAAATAAAATCAACATAAGTTGCTTCTATTTAAGAAAGACTAATATTCGCAGTTTAATTTAATAAGAGGATATTTTAGTACAGAAAACATTGATAAATTTGAAATCATTAATGCCAAATTCGTATTATCTTCTAGTATTTTATACAAACTTGATTCTCATTATTATTACTTTACCAAAGGGCTACGACACAATTACAAATGTTGTATTCATATTTACTGCGTTAAAACACTCATGGTTTCAACACCTGCAAAAAACAGTTCAGGAGTTCATGAACTATTCATGAACTTTTGAACTGTTTTCGTAGGGGAATGCCTCACCCGTGTCCTTCAACATTTTCTTAGTGTAGTAAAACTGAATACAAACATTTCAAGTCCATGAACTCTTAATTAATTCCTTAAAATGATCCGTACTCAATGAGCTTTTCCTTAACTGTTTGGTAACAATGTTGCCGGATTGCCTGAAACTGTATGCCTTCATTTATTTTGTTTACAGGGGACATTGAATCAGCAAGAATACTAATGAAAACTTTCTCAGATTTCTGTGCAAATATTGACAATCAATTAGTTGAATTTTGGAAGGAATCATTAGCTGATTCTAAATCATGTTCCTAATTCAGAATATTTAAATTTATTTTTTGTTTATTTGTAAATAATTATATGATTTTAGAGAGAAATATGATAAATATGAATCATAGGAGATTTAATTTTGAAAATCCAATTTGTAATGTCTGTATGCAATATTTTTACATTTGTTGTAGAAAAACAATTTCACATTCACCAAGACCCAGCAATAGATATAGGAATGATTTATCTTAATTTAATTTCTCTTTTCTTAGTTTTTACAATCAGATCAACTAAGTGACAAGTTGTAACTAAGTGACAAGTTGTAACTAAGTGACAACCGTAAATCCTGGGGGTGTGGGAGTGAGACACACACTCACTGGTTGGTTGGAAATTTTATTTTGATTCACATATCAATGTCAGCTATGCTACTCGTTTACATTGTGTTTAAATTAAATTAGTAAACTGTCTTTGGAACGCTCTGAACAGTTTTGTGCTCAAGTCTTTCTTGACAACAATTTGGATAAATGCAAATTCAGAAAAATGCAATGAAAATTGTGAGCAATTTTGACTTGCATTTAAGCGGGTTAGTTAGTTACACTGTAAGATTATTTTGAAATATTGTAAATAACTTTGACTCTATCTCTACCCCTGCGAAAACAGTTCAGGAGTTCATGAACCACTCATGAACATTAAATGACCCCAAATTTTCATGAACTGTTCATAAACTGCCTGTGAGGGTTTATAAAAATTGGAGCCACTTAAAGTTCATGAACTGTTCATGAACTCCTGAACTGTTTTTCGCAGGGGTAATAACTATAACAACAAACCAAGTTTCTTGGTAACTGTGGAAACCAAATAGCAAATATGACTGTTTGATTTTCTGACTATTATTATTGTCCAAGCTCTGCTATTTTTATTGTATTGAGCCATGTGTTTGATCAGTAAGGCAACGTTTTACAATATTATAACAACAAACCAATACACTTTACAGTTTTAATTAAGAAAATATTTCTAAATATTAATATTGCGTCATGTATATGTTTTCTTTAGTTATTTATAAAACTATCCAGTTTTCAGTTTCTCTGGTTTATATTGTAATAATTCTATGTAACTAACAATCAACAATACACCATTAATAACATATGTTGAAATACAAACAATACAAAAGTCATTAAGGATATATGCCAAAACATATGCTAAATAGACGCAAACAGTACAACACAGAATTGATGCCATCAACCGTAATGCATATAAGAAGTTATTGGGTGATGCAATGGCTAGAAGAAGAAAAAAGATTAGTTTTAAAAATAATGAAATAATTTCAATTAAATTTGAGATTCACTATGCATCAATCTATTGATATTAACCAGCTACAGACCCATAGAAAATAGCATGTATATACAAGTTTTAAGTTTTAGCTTCAATAACCTTTTCACAAGTTTTTCACAACCTTCCCATGTTTACAGTTTAACAAGATTTTCATCATCTTTTAATTAGTTTTTCATAACATACAAAAACGTGTGAATAATATATATGCCATGGTGTGGTTCATAAGTTCTTTACACTGGGAAAAACTAATATTTCCTGAGCAAGTCCTTGATGAACCAAGCCAACAACCTGGACACTTAGCTTGGTGAAATCGAGGAAAATTCAGAAGAAGAAATAACAAAATACTGGATATGCTGAGTGAAAATCATTGAAAAATAAATTTCAATTCAGCTTTTTAATGTTTAAATAGTGAATAAAAGTATATATATCACCTTTTGGATGCAACAGAATTATATTGTATTTCAGAGATTCTCATTTCTCGTACCTTACTTTTGAAACCAAAAAAATCGTTCTACTTTTACTTATCTTCATTAAATATTTAACTGTTACTATATATATAGCTGCGAGCTACTTTTCTTAGTGTTTCATTTATTAAAAAAAGCTATTCTTCAAAGTTGGAACTTTTCCTTTTTAACACTTTTCTTATGAAGTGCTTAGTTGCACACTGTAGCTAGAATCTGTCAATCTGTCAACCCTGTAGATAAATGTCACCCTTCAATCTCAAAGTGCTTAATTCAAATTACAACATATTCTATTTTGTATGATATCAACATAAACTAATTCGTAAACCTTCAATCAACAAAGAGCAATTATATATTCAAAAGACTTACCAACCAATATGTGAGCTACATAGAAAACAACACCAAACAATGGATTTGGCAAATTTAACGGTGAATCTTTTCCAAGAAAAGGTTCAACTATCCCAAAACCTTTTCCATACCTTTAATAACAACACAATCATAATTAATTAATTAGATATTCACGATAAAGCATAATGATCACAGAAATTAATTTCAAGTTAAGTATTTATTAAATATTTGCTGCTCTCCGTTGGAATTTTATGCATGAGAGCCCCTGCAAAAAAACAGTTCAGGAGTTCATGAACAGTTCATGAACGTTAAATGGCCCCAAATTATCATGAACTGTTCAGGAACTGTCCGTGAAGTTTCATGAACTATTTTTCATAGGGGGTGAGCAGAGTCCAACAAAAAGTGTTACCTACAGGAATCCTAATATGTTATTCCTAAACTTTTCTTGAGAATGTTTCCTTACTGCAAGGTACTACAAAAAGCAATAAATATCTTAATTCAATAAAACAAAATTCAATTTCAGTGGAGTGAAAGAGACATTCAACTGAGACAGAAACTTATGCTATATAAACCATCCTAAATATGGACATGAATTATTGCTCCAACATTAATAGGAAATATGCCATGGCATTGCTTATTTCCAATTCTGCAAGTTTTGAAATTGAGAACACCAAACAGAGAAAACAAATTCAACTTATATCAGAAATAAATATTGAGATGTAGCTTTGGAATGTGAAGAGTATTTTAGAAGTAAGAATGTCTATAGAAATCCTACTAAATTTGTTTTACAAATATGACAAACTTTTGATTTTTCGGCAATTTAGCTCAAACTTCTGGGATCCCGAACTTTCTCGTACACTAGGCAAGAGAAGGGAACAAAAATTACAACTAGCTGTGCTGGGTTATTTCTAAATTTCTTGTGTCTTACTGAATTTCCATCTAATACAAAGAACGGTAAGGCATTTTATAACAGTAATTGGTTTATACATGAATAGCTTATTTTTCTCCTGTTTAGAATACTCATATATTGATTGACTACATTTTACAGACCAATTTGGTCTTTCTAGATATGGAATATATACTCAGACATGAAGAAGGGGTACAACGGAATTGGGTACCCTAGGATCGTAGATCTAGAAAGGATAGATCATATTCAGAATAAAAGTTCAACAAAAAATTCAGGAGAAATGTACTGAAAATGTTTTGATAGTTCAAGAAGGCACAGGGTCATTCCATGGGGAATCTGCAGTTTTCCCCACGCACCCTTTTAGAATTTGTTAAAAAATATATATGCATATAGATTTTGATCAGCTGAGTTCAGAAATGTAACTTATAGCCATGATTTTGCAACAATTTCGATTTTATGGCACCTCAAAGACGCGGAAAAGATGTGAAAGTTACATTTTTGCTACTCATTTAAAGGCTTACATCCCTTCCATTTCTCGTTGGAATTTAACGTTTAAAACATCTGCAATAGAGGAACATTTTGTCAGATACTGCAAACAAGAGAAGTCAAATTTCCAAAATAGTATGAGATCAAGGATATCTAGAATATTTGTAATGGAAAGGCTATTAATGGGAAAAGGATAACACCCAATTATGGACTACGGTCCTGGAAGGATGGAAATAGTCTAAAATCCGCCCTCAAGGTTTCAAAATTCTCATGTCTGGCTACATATTATACTGTAGTAGGCCTATAATAGCCTACAGTAAAATAGTTGGCAATTAATTAAATGTCACTTAAAAAAACTCTTCAAACTTGGTAGCCTAGACCTATAATTTTGTGCGAATAATTTTGTTTTATAGCTTAACTTTTTTTGTATACCTATCAGTGGTTTGTGAGCAGAGTTTTGTCAGAAAACTGCCTGTAAATTCTTATAAGACAGCTGTTTTTTTAATTTACATTTTTAACTTAGCCGATATAATTAATATGTAGGCCTGGGATGTGCACCTGACATTACCTGTACAATCAAAGCCCACAAACCACATAGTGTTGTGTTTTGTAACAGTCATTGTATTGGAGGAGCATAGTCAATCGAATAGAAATATTTCTATTAAATATTGACTATTAGAGGGTTACCACATAGCTTGTTAGTAGAAAAGTTTCACAATTTCAAAAGTAGAGAAAATACTGAATATGAAGTTATAATCAAGTAAGAAATATGGAAATAAACCGGTTAAAAGGGATAATATTAAAAAAATATGAAGTAGGCCCTATTTATGATAGATCTATATCTATGTAATATAAAATTTGGATATAACATATTTTAGCAAAACAACAAAGAAAATATAATATTTACTACTGAAGGGTAGTTAATCAACTTTTGAAAGTGAAAATAGTGAATAAATGTACGCTTTCAGGTTTAAAAAAATCAAAACAGCCATGGTCTTCAGAATGTGAAACTTTTGGCATATTAAAATAACTAACCTCCAATTGTTACAGACAGAGCGCCACAGATCTAAAATGGCAGGTTTCTCCTGGCAACTTGAAAATCACATAAAAATGTTCCTAAAAATATGCTAAACAATTCCCTATTTCTTGTTTTGATTAAATTTTATTGTAAACCCTTCAAAAGTCGAATTTATATTTCAGGATTCACGGTCTAAGCCTTCAAGGCTCTGCCTGTGAAATGATTTATAAATTCATTGCTGGTGAGCTCCATAATAAAATTTGACTAAAACAAGAAACAGGAAAGTATTTATGGTACTTTTATGAACATTTTATGTGAATTCCAAGTTGCCCGGAGAAACCTGCCGTTTTAGTTCTGTGGTGCTCCGTCTATTAGGAGAAACAAGCACACAAGATGTTAATATAAGGGGTGTTTCGAACAATGATACCAGCAAATACATAATAGGAAGAAATTGCAAGAACAGCTAGAATTTCTCATTTTGATTATTTAGTAACATGGCTGGAAAATATATATGCATCTCCAGCAGCGGCCGGCCAGCGGTCAGATTGGAACTCAAAGTTTTCATGTGAAAAATATGACACTGACCACACATAATGCTTTCTTTAAAAATTGGTGCAGCTGCAAGGTCTTTGTTGTTTTGAAGAGGCAATCTTAAATTTCTTGCTTCTCATGTGCCATACTTTGTATTGTTCGGCACAGCAGATTTTAAATTCAATTTGTTTGGAACGTTGCAAAATTGCTGTGCTTTAGCCATTGATGTCATTAAAATTGAAAGAAGTATTGCATTTTATTATATTTTCATCTAGTTTAAATGTTTTAACTTGAAAAATGATTTAAAACTCAAAGATATGTTGGTTTTATCAAAAATCATTAACCAGTTAATATGCAACTAAATTGAAGGGCAAAGCTATATGAAGTAGTAAAAACATTTATTAAATTAGAAATCAGAATTACAAACAGTTGAGCATGATAGGCGAGTATCTAATTTGACTTCGATCGGTAACCATCATCGACCTTCGATGTTGTTGGTGAGTAAGAAAAATTATGTCGTGCTTTGCTGATTTATTTATGTGTCGGGCTTTTTCCAGGTTGTGCGAGAAAATTAGCACAGCATTCAAACAACTTTCAAAAACAGGACAAACCTGGCACAAACTTCACAGCACGACATTTGAAGACTGCCTAAGCCACAATCTAAAATATCCATAGTCTAACGCTGATGAAGGCATCCAAAACTGTATGTTCAACAAAATGTTTCAGGCCTACTGATTATAGGCCTACCATCCGAGCCGCTGAATTTTGAACCAGGTTAAACTTAATGGCAGAAGTTTGCTTCTATTTTTAGTTTATCATTTTGTAACAAAAGAAAAAAAATCTTTTCCATTAATCTTCTTTTGCGGCTCTTGACTGCAAAAGAGCAAAATGAGGGCTGTCTCCTATCCGATTACAATAGCTAGGGTTTTCTCTTATTTGGTTACCATAACTATGGTTATGCCTCGTTGAAGCACAGTGTGTTGTAATCCTCTTATTGTTCCTCTGCAGCTCTCAGCCATTTGGAAGGCGATCACAGCAAATCGCTTCTTTGTATTTACGTTTTGACAGACTGTTACGTTGCTGGAGTTGCTTTTTGTGCTGCTCCCATCTCGATTAAATAACGATTAGTCTACTTAAACCAATTAACGCTTTCCGACAGATATATTATAGACATGGATTTATTGTTCTAAATTAGAACTCGAAACTGTGCCGTTAATAAGCGGTAATTAAATTTCACTAGGCTGTATCAGCCAAAATGGAGATAACTTTTGATCTCCGCAGATCACCCTGCAAATCAATGCGTGTAATCAATCCATTGCTAGTCTTAACCTATAATAGTTTGAGTGATGCACTAAAATCAGTAGCTCGATGTATTGGTATTGATGTTATCTGTCTGGCTATTAGAATTTAAAGCAGCGGTTATAGGCCTGGCTAGTGAGAAGAAATTTTTAAATAAAATTACTCGGACTTACTTTGAGGAAAACGCCTTGGTGCAGCTCATTTTTTCCGAAACATCACACATAGCCTTGTAACTTTTGTTCTTCTCGAATTCAATTTCAACGTAAAGTGAATAAATGGATAATATCAAACCTAGAGTCGAGAATCCAACGATCACTCCACGAGCAAATTTATTGTATGGAGTCGCCATTTTGCTATTTTGTGTCTAGTATGACAAATTAGGGGAATGCGATAATACGGAGTGAACAAAGGGGCCAACATTTATCCCACATTGTATGTAAACATGTAAACAGGAATCAGCTGTTTGCATGTTCCTGTCAAGTTCAACAAAACTTTACAGCTGACAATATTTCCTATTTGCTTTCAACTTTGCTCAGACAACAGCATCGTGTCTCCGTATTATCGTATTTGATACAACGTGTTAAAAACATTCCATTCGCTCGCAGTACATGAACAAACACAATACGCTTTTCTGCTCTTTTCTGCTTTTCCGCTATTTCCGTAATGACTCGAAACTCTCAATGGCTCTCAATGTTATTGTTCATTCAAAATGTGTGAACATGGTGTGAATAACTGAATAATGCTTGATTTACGTTTACAACGTTTACACGCGAAACAACTTTGCGAAATGACAGTTTATGATCCTATTTTTATTGTAAACACGGAGGTAAAGCTTGCTATGAATAAATCATGAAGTTCTTCATAATGTAAAATAGTAATGAAATACCCATATATTTTCGTTTATGAGAAATTGAAAAGCCCCACTGTTAGATGACGAGTTTGTCTACACAATAAAACAATAAAGCGGAAATTATATCAAGAAATTCTTAGATTTCAGAATAAATTTGAAGCATAAATAAAAATAACAACAATGCAATCACCTAATGAGTCATAAATTACGATGGATCATAGAAATTACATAATAGAAAGAGCTGATTAAAATGAAAATAGTCGTTTTCAAAGTTATAGGAAAAATGGAATTAATAAAATGACGTCATTATTTATAACATGTCAATCATTTATCATTGATTCTGTATTTTGATTGGTTAGATTATCATAATCAAAACAATCAACGAGGAAAATCACCTAGACTTCGACATGCTTTCGAACTCAAAAACTAGATGTCATAAGTCAATTCACAGCGTACTATCTACATAGCTTTTAAATAGGATTTAAAGCTAACAAGTTCATTGAACAGGTTGTTTTTAACACTAATATTTGACTATATTTTAAATAGTTTTGAAAATGTTCACTGAATTTGATTATGATGGTAATATTATATTTTTGGTAAGTAGCTTTGTCGTTGGTTTATTCTGTTACAAACTCCTTGTTTACTTTTTAAGCCAGGACGGCGTTGGTCGCCTTTATAAGGCATCATCGTGTACTTTCTTAGAAAAGCATAAGAATTCAAGTTTCTACAAAACACTTTCAGACATTTTGCAAGTCGACAAGCGATCTGTGACGTTTGAAACCATCGGTGATCGCTTTGATAATTTGAGCGAACTTGCAAGTGCGATAAAACAAGCTGGGTTAGAAGCAAGCAATATAATTCTTGGTATTGATTTTACAGCAAGTAACGAATGGCAAGGACGTAAATCATTTGATAGACAGTCACTGCATTACGTATCTAAAAGTTCACGAAAATTAAATCCTTATCAGAAAGTTATATCTGCCATTGCTGGAGCCTTGGATTCATTTGACGACGATAAACAAATACCTGTATTTGGTTTTGGTGATAAGACGACTAAAGATAAAGATGTTTTTCCTTTTAATAAAGATGGGACACCATGTCATGGTTTTGATGATGTTTTAGAACAATATTGTGAGGTTGTTAAAGATATAGAATTAAGTGGGCCCACAAGTTATGCACCATTAATACGAAAATCTATTGAGATAGTAAAACAAAAAAATGGTTATCATATTTTAGTAATTATAGCTGATGGACAAGTTGTAGAAGAAGAAGATTATGCTACAAGAGAAGCAATTGTCGAAGCATCAAAATATCCATTATCAATTATTGTAGTAGGTGTTGGAGATGGTCCATGGGATTTAATGATAGAATATGATGAAAAATTACCTATGAGACATTTTGATAATTTTCAATTTGTTAATTATCATCAAGTTGTTAAAAAAACTAAAAATGCAGATGTTTCTTTTGCATTACATGCCTTAATGGAAATACCAGATCAATATAAAATGATTAAACAATTAGGATACATTAATAACAGCAATCGTAATAATATGATGAAAAAAGGATCTGAATACGAATTATCAGATGAACAAGTATCAAGTTATTGTCAAATTTAGAATGATATCACAATGTAGATTTCTATATTAGGCTACTAAAGCTAGCATGTGGTAAAATTACACAGACTCTGTTAACGTTCTACAAATGTTTTGGTCTGTGACGCAGGCTAGCTATAGCCACCAATTTGTAAAATAAATACTTTTTTGTCTTTTTCAACATTTATGATAATCATACGAGGTACTGAGGGTAATCACAATAGCTTGATATATTTCAATAATTATTTCAAACGTTGAGTAAATATATGAAACATCAGTGACTCCCGCTTATTGATTTGTATGTTAATAAATTGGAATTAATATATCGATTTTTGATAATATTTATCACATATATTCATTTATTGGGAATCAAGCTTTAAATCAAATATGAAAAAGTTTGATTATTTTTTTATTAAAATTATCATTAATTCATATTTCTGTGAATAAAAAAAAATATATATTTATTAATAATAGCTAATCATCTTCTATGGACCATTTAGTACATAGTGAAATAATAATATAGTTTATAGTATAGAGAAATTGATATTCAGAAAATACATGTATTAATAGGCTGTACAAAGCAGTATATAATATTTTTTGAAGACATATGCAGGCGTCGAAAACAATTTTCAAACCTGCGAAGACATAATTTTGCCTTAAAAATGCCTGCAAATATTTTATCGGAGATGCACCTCTTATTCAGTTTCATTAATGAACTTTATGGATAATTTATAGATTAAGAATATTTTCAAATTTTAGAAAAAGTGCCTGCAGGAATTCTATTCTCCAATAACTGTGCATGCGATACGTCACGGACCATAGCGTATGTGAACCATATTTTATTTCGGTGATATTTTTTGCTAGATAGAAAATTGGTTTCAGGAACAAACCTTGCGGCTGGTACACAGGCTATAGAGTGAAAATTAAAAATCAGCTATAGGTATATTGGGGATAATTAGGTTGAGCATTAAAAGAGGCGACATTAACCTAGTTTAACTATAAAATTTTATGGTTTATTTTGTAAAAATCCAAAAAAATCTTTAATGGTCACTTGGTAGCTCTATAGATAACCATTCCCATATAACAAGATCTTTCAAAATCCCCATTTTTTAATTTCCCCTCTGTGGAAAGACCACCTGTCTACAGTGGTCAATATTTTTGTAATCATCACTAAATACTATCCAAAAAGATCCAATGCACAGTGTAGTGTATAGAATCATTTGAATATAACTGTAACTTGAAATTTTCAAGTAGTCTGGTCAAATTTTGGAGAAAATTGATGAAGCCCTCATATGCAAACTAGAATATTGATTATACTCAAGGGTCATTTCATGTGAACAACTTTCCAAAGAACTTTTGTTAAAAAAGTCACTTTTCATCTAATAATATTTTTTAATTCAACAATATTGTTCAGCTGGAGTTTTAATATTGCAGTTAAATCATAAAACATATCAGAAATTATTTTTGTTATTTTGTTTTGATTTGAAAAAGTTTAGATTTTTATAACCCTGCATGGAAGGAGACCGTTACTAAGCAATTTCTATACCTTCTTAGTTATGTGACTAAATCATTTTGTTTTTGCAATGATATTAAAAATTCATTTGTGGAGAAAAATAATCCCTCAGCTTTGATTCCCTTGCAGGTTTATATATTCATATTGATCAATCCAGCTTATAATGTGATAACACCTGAATTCTAGATCATCTCTTGGTGTTATACAGATAATAAAAGATAATCTTTTCAACTATTGTAAAGGATTACAGATTATAACACTATGACTACAATTTATCATTTATGAAGTTAAATAAGCAGACGGAGGACAAAATAAGATTTTCTATGTCAATGAGGTCAAATACAATAGCTGGCTATAAACAGACAAACCGGCAGGCAATAATCAGGCTTGAAATACACATATTATTTAGCTTAGCTTTTACTAGCCTGTGCGCAGACCCAAAAAGCTTTTTATGATTAGTAGTAATAATCATAATATAGTAATAAAGTAAAATAGTAATAATAGTAATCATAAAAAAACTTTTATTGTCTCTTACTTAAATGTCAAAATCAATAAGTTTTAATTTTAGCTGAACATCAATCAGTACAGATAAGCCTGTATATATTAACCAGCTATGGTATATAGAGAAAATAACTGTTATATGTGGCCGTTATAAACATGGTTGGTTCAATAGAAAATAACATTTTAGACACCTATAGTGGTCACTCCTGGTATGTCTACAACAGTATTTTCAATTGAACAGACTCTGTCTATAAAGGCCACCTGTATATAGTGGTCAATACATCTACATGTCATAGTGATTGTTCTATATAGGTTTCATTGTAATTAAGACGGTATCACCCTAACTGTGACTCAATGAATGAAATGCACAGTATCATTAATTTTGATCAATAAAGTTTGTTATGTTGCTAGAGATCATCTCAATTATACATAAGCATTACAATTTATATTGATAAGTACTCCTATAATGGTTTGAAACTTTAGTTAGTAGAAGTATATTTTCATATTTTGTAATGTTAATTGTCTTATTTAGAAGTAAGTTTCTTTATCAGCTATGCCTGGTCGTGATTTGTGGCGTCCTTTGTGTACCAAATATGTTAGGCGTAAGAGGGACGGCACATTCCTATAATGTGATCATCTGTAGCTTCAAATTTATCAATATTTGAGAAAAATTATTGAAGTGGCAGTGATGTTGAAAGTTACTAAAATTTCAGTTAGTGAGCATAATCATTGTTATTATTTATCCTCGAAACCCTCGTCAAAACATAAATAATTTTGCATGGAAACTGTTTGACAATTGGTAGTTTATAAATGGAACTAGTTTGCAGTTGGTAGCTGGGACTAGTTTGTAGTTGGTTTTACACACTCATATGCCACCTACTATGGGGTATCGTAGTTTTTAAAGTTACATAAATCATTCTTTTCTAGCAGATTAATCTCTACTTGAGCGCAACAAAATATATATATATATATATATAGTATTAGATATTATCTAATAGCAGTAAAACAGTGCTCAATGTCAGTTGACAGAGCTGTAAATATAATAAAGAAGTCAAAGACTACACATTTTGATACTGTTACTTAAAGTTTCACGCTTTATGCGATCCTCAGACTGATTAGTTTTAACTGTCTGAGGATCGCATAAAGCGTGAAACTTTAAGTAACAGTATCAAAATGTGTAGTCTTTGACTTCTTTATTATATATATATATATATATATATATATATATATATATATATATATATATATATATATATAATATATATATATATATATATATATATATATATATATATATATATATATATATATATATATATATATATAATGTAATAATAATAATGATGATATGGTATCTAACAGCAGTTGATATAGTGCTCGATGTCATTTGACAGAGCGTGAATAATAATAATAATGGAGTCAAAGACTACGCATTCATTTTCTGTAACTTAAAGTTTCTCGCTTTATGCGATCATCAGACAGATACTATTAATGAAAAATATATACCAGTTACTCTTATTTGACAATAGTGAGAAAAAATTTGAAAAAAGAGAAAAACTATTGTTATACTTACAATGGTTTTATCTTTACAATTACTAAGTTATATTGTTATGTATTGTTATTAGTTTCCTTAATTAAATGGCGCTGTTATAAGGCTACGTTTTTGTTTCTTTGAAATTTGATAAATAATATTTATTTTCATGCCTACATTTTGATATGAGTTCAGACTTTTTATTTAATATGGCTTCTTTTGAGCAGATGATGTGGAATTTTTCCACTAAACATAGGTGACACTTTTTTGACATATTATTATAGGGTCTGCCGGTTGCCAGAGATGACCATTTAATCGTGTAGTCTACGTCTTTGTTTTTGAGATCCCATATATACTTTGACAATTGTGTACTTGATGATAAGTTGCTGTGTTTGAAGGTCGATATGTGCTGCGTATAACGTGTTTTAAATGTTCCTTCCGTGAGACCGATGTAGTTTTTTCCTTCTGGATTGTTCGGTGTTGAGACGTTGGCGTTGTAAATTAGACTTTTTGATTGGCATTTATTATCAAATGGGCATTTTTCTTTATTTCGACAGTTACATAAAGCGGCGTTTGTGGCATTGTTTTCATTGCTGTTAGTAATCTTTTTGTTATGGTTCTTGATTATCGTGTTCATGTTGCTAGTGCAGCTATAACTTACCTTGACGCAGTTAAAGTTGAATATTTTGTTAAGTCTGTGGGTTTTTGGGAAATGTTTTTTGATTAAATTTAAAAATAAAAATGTTCGCCCAACATTTGTTTTTACGCTTTTGTTGTACGGCGGGTTGAACCAAATAGTTTTCCGGCTTCGCGTTCTTTTGTTGTTGTTTGACTGTGAAGGGCGTGGCTTGAATGACAAGTTGGTCTGGTGTCCGCTTGCCTTCAAAGCGTCTTCGTAGATAACTTTAGATTTTTCGAAAATTGAATTGTTGGTTGATAGGTCGGAGATGCGTTGGTTGATTGCGATTGGAATTTGTTTTAGTATTACAGGTGGATGATTAGATTTCGTATTAATGTAGAGAGGCTGGTCGTTCGGTTTTCTGTACGGTTGGTAAGAGTTATTAGTTAAATTGAAGGTTAGGTCCAGGTAGTCGACCGTCTTCAGATTGGTCTTTGTTGTAATTTTAAGGCCAACATCTTTGAACAATTTTGTTAGCTTTTTTCGAATTTTTTCAGCCTGTGGGCCTGACTTGTTTTTGAGGACAGCTAGACCATCATCTCGATAAAGTCCTACTTCGTTAGCGCCATATATCTCTTTTAACTTTTCTAAAATGAATAGCCCGACCAATTCACAAACCTCCGCACCGTCGTGGCTGCCCATCGTTACGTCGAATAGATTTTCGTTGCCTCTTTTTGTCCACGCCGATCCTGAGCTGAATAGCACTGACTTCCTTGCATGCATGATTATTTTTGTGTCGCTTTCCGAGATCGATGTTAAATTTTTAGCAAAATTAATGGCTTGAGTTAGTAGATTCTCCGATATTGTTGGATAAAAGTTCTCTATGTCAAACACCATAAATGTTAATCTGTGTTTATTTTCCAAAGATTTGAACCAATCTATGACAGATGACGTATTTCTCCATTGGTTTACTTTTGTCTTTTCTTTGACACTAAGGATAATTTTTTCTAAGATCTTTTTACTAACAATGCCCATTTCGCTCTTTGCCGGATTGATTAATCGGCATGTAGGATTCTGTCGAAAATTATCTTTGTGATCTCCGACCAAATCAACCAACGCATCTCCGACCTATCAACCAACAATTCAATTTTCGAAAAATCTAAAGTTATCTACGAAGACGCTTTGAAGGCAAGCGGACACCAGACCAACTTGTCATTCAAGCCACGCCCTTCACAGTCAAACAACAACAAAAGAACGCGAAGCCGGAAAACTATTTGGTTCAACCCGCCGTACAACAAAAGCGTAAAAACAAATGTTGGGCGAACATTTTTAAATTTAATCAAAAAACATTTCCCAAAAACCCACAGACTTAACAAAATATTCAACTTTAACTGCGTCAAGGTAAGTTATAGCTGCACTAGCAACATGAACACGATAATCAAGAACCATAACAAAAAGATTACTAACAGCAATGAAAACAATGCCACAAACGCCGCTTTATGTAACTGTCGAAATAAAGAAAAATGCCCATTTGATAATAAATGCCAATCAAAAAGTCTAATTTACAACGCCAACGTCTCAACACCGAACAATCCAGAAGGAAAAAACTACATCGGTCTCACGGAAGGAACATTTAAAACACGTTATACGCAGCACATATCGACCTTCAAACACAGCAACTTATCATCAAGTACACAATTGTCAAAGTATATATGGGATCTCAAAAACAAAGACGTAGACTACACGATTAAATGGTCATCTCTGGCAACCGGCAGACCCTATAATAATATGTCAAAAAAGTGTCACCTATGTTTAGTGGAAAAATTCCACATCATCTGCTCAAAAGAAGCCATATTAAATAAAAAGTCTGAACTCATATCAAAATGTAGGCATGAAAATAAATATTATTTATCAAATTTCAAAGAAACAAAAACGTAGCCTTATAACAGCGCCATTTAATTAAGGAAACTAATAACAATACATAACAATATAACTTAGTAATTGTAAAGATAAAACCATTGTAAGTATAACAATAGTTTTTCTCTTTTTTCAAATTTTTTCTCACTATTGTCAAATAAGAGTAACTGGTATATATTTTTCATTAATAGTATCTGTCTGATGATCGCATAAAGCGAGAAACTTTAAGTTACAGAAAATGAATGCGTAGTCTTTGACTCCATTATTATTATTATATATATATATATATATATATATATGATTTGATTTAACATTTTAAATTAATCAATCTGAGTTGAGCCACAGACAGGTGTTTTAATAACAAATTTCACATTAATTGTTCACAAATTTAAATAATTTAAATTTACAGTTTTAGATACAGATCAGCGTCGGTTTAGTTATAGTAACGTGGCTTATTAGCTCTTACAATCTGACAAGATCGATTAATTTAATATATAATCAGACATTTGATCTGTGACAGAATAGTGTAGCTGTTGTGTTTTTATAAGTGGCTTGTGAATATATGCATAAAGAGTTACCAAATGTATTTTCAGTGTTAATTCGTCTAGGCCGAGACCCTTAATGGTTTCCTAACTAACATTTGGGGCTCGTACACAAGCTAGAATTTTTGTCTGCGGGCATAGTGAACCATTCATGAACTGTTTGTGAACAGTACATCATCATCATTAATTGTTATGATCTGTCATAATTTATATAAACTGTTTATGATTTGTTCATGAATTTTGGCCATGTAAACGTTGATGAACTGTTTAAAATATCATGGAACGGATTTAGTTATTGACAGAAGAGCATATGACTTAGTTCCAATGCACAAATTATAAAACTGATTGACAGTAATTATATTGTAAATCACTATCATTTCTAGGAACATGCCACTATCTAGAGACCAGGCACCAAATGCATTGAATGTTCCGTAAGTTGTTTAAGAATGTTTTCTACTGCCGTACCTGATCCTGGTTATTCAATTATGGCCTATTTCTGACAGTAGAAGAAGGCAGAAGCGTTTTCTAATTGAGTAGTGTAAAATTTAATCAATATGAAATGCAGTTAACGATAACGATTTATTATTGAATTAATAGGTGTTACATTTTGAGGTCCAAAATACATTAGATATAATATAGAATTATTTACAGTGTACTTATCGAAATGATTTGATTTGCCTAAATGCAACATATTCTAACATAATTTGCTCCCCATATTTACAATTGTATACTTCCATCAAAGTTTAATGACATACCTAAAACAACGAAAGAAGAAATCTAATAATAGTTTATGAAATTAAAGCCCCAACCAAATTACGTTTGTATTGCCACCATTCGTAGTCATGAACTGTGTTCTAAAATTCATGGACTGTTCATGAAATTTTGTACGTGTGTTGTGGAATTGCCAAAGCGAAAAAATGCGTTGAGTTTATGAAATGTTCAGGTAGTTTATGAACTTCTCATGAAACACGTCATAACTATTAATGAACAGATCATAAACAGTTCACAATAAGTTCACATGAATTAGTTCATGGACGTTAAATGGCTTAATTTTCACATACTTTTTCATGAACTGTTCATCAAAATTGGGCTATTGTTCATGAACTGTTCACGAACTCTTCAACTGTTTTTTGTAGGGGTTAAGTTGAAAATTGAAAATTTTATGATGTGATACAAATCAATGATGCACCTTGTAGGATTCAACATTGCATTTATTTATGTTCAAGGATATCGATAGACCTTAGTGTAGTAGTTGGGGCATTTGACCTCTAAGCCCACAGGGTCCTGGGTTCAATCCTCTGGTAGAATCACTATTGGATGGCGTCAGAAGAGGAACCGCATCAAGCCATTAAACTCACACATGCTCCAAAAATACCAGCTAATCAACCACGACGGTGGAACAATTACTTCCTCCTGATTGATCTCTTGATAGGGAATCATGTGGCGAAACAAAACAACAAAGAGTACAGTATTAAACAGACCCTATTCTGCGGTACAAGGTTATACTTTCATATGCCACACAACGTTTATTTTTCAATTGTATAACATAGTTAATCTTTACCTTGATTTCAAGTCAACACTTTACCAAAGCTATTTCTTTTTAAGGCCATGTACAGAATAAATGATAAGACAAGGACAAATAAAATATATCCTCCAATTTGCAATCTCAGCTGAACAGTGCTCTTTTCCGCCTATTAAAATTCAAATATTTATCCTTTACTAATACAACAAATAAGATTTAACACACAACATAGCCAACGTTTTGCAGTTCATTAATCAGCTCTCTATAAAAATGGACGATTTCCAACAATTTGCACGCAAAACCATTTGAAATCACGAATCCAGAGGGTCAACCACCTCTTAAATAAAAAAATTACTGAAGTAGAATAATCAAATTATTTTGCGTCACTTGACAAACAAGCTGCTTTGCGTATGGGATGATATCAATCAATAGTCATTTCATATACAGTATATATATATATATTTGTAAAATGTTGACTTACTGATTGAACATAGGGCTCAATGCAAAATATAGCAGAGCTTAAATAATAATAGTCAGAGAATCAGACAGTCATGTTTGCTACTTGAAGTTTCACGCAGAGGCGATCATCAGGCAATCTATTCAATGATAATAAACACTATACCTTCTAGATACATACAACATTTTGGGTGCTATTGTTATTAAGGCTATTGTTAATTTTATGGATATAGGTTATTCTATTGTTCTTTATTCCGGCGATGCTGTGATGATATATCATGTTTTGAATTTTGACAGGGTAAAATTTGTTTTCATGTCTACATTTTGATATCATTTCTGGTTTTTTATTAAGAATGTTTTTATTAGAGAAAATTATATGATACTTTTCTGTAAGACATAAGTCGCATATTTTGCTTGGTTGTTGTATGCCACGGCAGTAGAAAGTATTGACCATTTGATGTTGTAGTTAATTTGATTATCTTTAAGTTGCCAGATATGCTTGGACAGTTCTGTTGAGTTGATGTACTTTCTGTTTCTAAATGATAGCGCGTGTTGAGTGTAACGTCGTTTGAATGTGCCTTCAGTTAATCCTATATAACTGTTTGCTGCTGTTCCCTCATTTGTGGTAACGATTGCGTTGTACACAAGGCTTTTTTTGAGGCAATTATTTTCTATCAGGCAGGCATCTTTGCGTCGGCAGTTGCATGATCGACCGCGTTGATTGTTCTTTTGTTGTTCGTTGTTAACGATTTTGTTGTAAAGGCTTTGGATGATTGCCTTAAGGTTTTTCGTGCAGCTGTAGCTTACTTTGATGCTGTTTAGGTTGAATAATTTATGAAATGGATGTGTTTTTGGGAAATGTCTTTTCATTAGCTTAAGGAATAATTTACCAATATTCGTCTTTACACTTTTAGTGAAAGGGGGGTTAAACCATATTATTCTTCTCCCTCTGATCTTTCTGCCCTGTTTGGGGATGTCCGTGGGTTGTAAGCTAGGTCGCTTTGATGTCCGCTTGACTTCAGCGCTGCCTGGTATTGGTCTTTTGATTTGTTAAATACGGTTTCATTTTTAGACAAGTCTGAAAGTCTCTGGCATATTGCAATTGGTATCTGCTTGATGATGCTTGGTGGATGATTGGAATTTACATTTATGTAAATCGGTTGATTGTCAGGCTTTCTGTAGGGTTGGTAGCTTTAACGGTTGGTAATTAATAACTTTCAGGTTGGTTTGAATCGTAATGTTCAGGCCTAATGTTCTTTAAAAAATTTAGTGATTTTTTCTTAATTTCTCATTCTTAATAAAAAAAACGAAATGATATTAAAATGTAGACATGAGAGCAAATTTTACCTGTAAAAATTTAAAACATGATATATCATCACAGCATCGCCGGAATAAAGAACAATAGAATAACCTATATCCATAAAATTAACAATAGCATTAATAACAATAGCACCCTATTTTGTATGTATCTAGAAGGTATAGTGTTTTTATCATTGAATAGATTGCCTGATGATTGCCTCGGCGTGAAACTTCAAGTAGCAAACATGACTGTCTGATTCTATATATATATATATGTCTCTTGTGTGATACATGTACATATGATTTGATTATGATTGATTTAAAAATTCATTCGTTCATTTTTTCATTTGTTCATTCATTCATTCATTCATTCATTCATTCACCAGTTCATTCAGTTATCAATTCATTCAATTCATTCTATCATTCATTCATTCATTCATGCATTCATTCATTCATCCATTCATTCATTCACTCATTCATTCATTCATCAGTTCATTCGGTCATCAATTCATTCATTCATTCATTCATTCATTCATTCATTCATCAGTTCATTCAGTCATTAATTCATTCATTCATTCTATCATTCATTCATTCATTCATGCATTCATTCATTTATCCATTCATTCATTCACTCATTCATTCATTCATCAGTTCATTCAGTCATCAATTCATTCATTCATTCATCAGTTCATTCAGTCATCAATTCATTCATTCATTCATTCATTCATTCATTCATTCATGCATTTATTCAAATCTGACGATAATAGAAAATGAAGTTTGATCCATTGTCATGTAGATCTTTATTGACTTTAATGCAAATCATTCCAATGTGTGGCCTTCCAAAAGCGGAATGGTACAGTAGAACATCTGTACGGTAAAGATGAGCATCTAGACCGAGCGCCACCTATCTAAAATGGCAGGTTTCTCCGGGCAACTTGAAATTCACACAAAATGTTCATAAAAATACTATAAATACTTTCCCTTTTCTTGTTTTGGTCAAATTTTATTGTGGAGCTCATCAACGATGAATTTGAAAAACATTTGACGGTCAGAGCCCTCTTAATTCATACATGTCATATCTTCACCATGCTCCTATGGATTCGCAAAATCATGGGAGAACAAAAGAATCAAATACCATGAAGCTCACATGCAGCATTTTCTCAAAACGATAAAGAAGGCTTTGATCATGAATCATGAAATTTTAATTGGATTTTTGAAGGATTCACAATAAAATTTAATTGAAACAAGAAATAGGGAATTGTTCAGCATTTTTTTATGAACACTTTTATGTGATTTTCAAGTTGCCCGGAGAAACCTGCCGTTTTAGTTCTGTGGCACTCGATCTAATCCATTGTAGCATTAAATTCATATGGAATAAATTGTTCAATGATCAGCTTGAAGGTAATGATAGAGTTAAAACAGTTTCATCCAGTACAAATAATTTAAATAGCACTTACATCATTCAAGTAAATTGCTGGTAATCTAGCCGAATGTAGTGAAATTGCTAATGAATATTTGAAGTTGGTGCAATATGATTCTTTTGATTTCTTCAGACCATCAATCGGTAATCGAGATAATCCTGTTGAATTGCAAGAGCCTCTAGAACCTCTGCATAATAATAGAACAGAACAATTATTAGGCATATGCAGTGCAAATGCAGTTGGCAGAGCAACCGAACTTCAGATCGTATCATATCTGATCGACTGTGGTTCAAATCCCCCTCAGGTCAACTCAGCCTTAACTTTATCTGAAACATCAAATGAGTACCATCTAAGGATGGCGGATGGAATGGTTCAGAAGGAATTGCATTGTGAGTAGCTGCGGCGCATCGTTGCGCATTGATAATCAAGGCCTATCTGCCATGAAATCTGTTGAAATTGATCTGCAGTGTCGCGGCTGAGATCTAAGGAGCGTTTAACATCATTGCTCTTAGCGAAAAGAGCCACTTCTCTAGAAATAGAGGAGTGGTACGGGTGCCTTCGGTAGGGCGACACCGTCCACATTACTTTTTAGTGCAAATCCATCAATACCACTTCTGTTAATATTGCAATCCACTTAACATCACTAATTTTTAAGAAACAGCTTCTATCAAACTCAAATATTTCATTTCGGTTTTAGCATCCCAACCCGTTTATTATCACAATTTTTGGCTGCACCAGCAATATTAACGAGGGTAGGTACACTGTAGTGTAATGCCATCAGCCTAGTATTACCATTACTGAATTGATATTATCAAATCTAATTCAGTATCTTCCAAAAGAATTTTATGTTTAACAACAGCTATCGATCATCGTCCATAGCAACAACATGATTTTCAAATTTCTAGGCCTGTTGTCCCAAAAGGTGATATGTACACTTTAATTTAGAATCTTCATTTCTCAATATTTAAACTGCAACAATTCCAAATGGGTATTTCTTAAAAAAATATTAAAGTAATGAAATTAAATAGATATATTGGCAAAGTGATCATAATATTTAGTAACAACAAGTTAAGGTAAAATATCTGAGTTTGAATTGTTTATGGACAGACTATATCCTCACAATGAACGCCGTAAGATATGGTGATTGAACACATGTTTCAGCTCATTCCTCCCATATTGGATTGTATAGTCAATAGTATGGTAATATTCCTTTCCTATTTTTCTCATTAATTGAACATTCTGCTTACATTGAATCCTCCTTCATTGCCTTTTTCAAAAATGTTATCGATACACATGCTGAAAACTGTCCACAAGTATTTGCAGAACCGTTGCTACATTGACCTAAATAAGTTTTGAAAAATAAATCAAAATTACATAACTATATGCCCTGTGAAACAGCTCCATGAGCGGTTCATGAACTTTCCATGCTTATTCATGAAATGTTTATGAAAAGTTCAATAATATATGAATTGCCATAAAAAATTCATGAACACCATTGGACCATTTCAGGTTCATGAACACATTCATGAACCGTTCATGAATTCACTGTTTTTGCAAGGAATTCAACATTTGCCACTCATAGTTCTATAAATAAAAGGAAGTAGATATAAATAAATGGGCTTTAAATAAAATTACAAATTAAGAGCATCCATATCTGTTGTATCTAGGGATGAGACAATAATGAAATTTACCTATGCTCGATGCAGATTAGTTAGCCGCCGATTAGTCATAACAATCGGTCGATTAATCGGTTTTTGCCGATTGTTTGCAATACAACAAATCAAATTTCTACACAAAAGAGCAGGAGAAAACACACAGCCGTAGACATAGATCATGAGTTTATAATACGAAATTACATTATATATTCAAGTCTGCCATTACATGAATTAAACAAAATGAAATATGGTTATATTTTTTAAATTTGACGATAGCAAAAGTTTGCCTGTCCACACAGCAAAGCGGGCAACGATGAACGAAGGCACAAAGCAACTTTTTCCCGTTAATAATTCGTATATATTTCCAGCTTTAAAAGTACATCATCCAGAATAATAAAAGTAAAACCTCTGTACAAGCATTTTTTAAACATCAAACTACTTTAATTATTTACAAAACTGTTTCCTACTAAATAAAACCCGACAGCCGCTTTTTCTTTCTCAATAAAATTATTCATTCAACCATGCTCACGTGTTTTATTCATCAACGCTAATGTGTTGACTTTTTCACTTTATAACAATAGAAGGTGCCAAGTTGAGCGATATAAGCTTTTAATTAAGACAAAATCAAAACATAAAATTAATGAATTTTCGAATACAGAAATTTTATATTGAATTTCATTGTCTGGAAACAATCGGTTTAACGATTGACAAAGTGGTTGATTTGCCGATGCCGATTATTTTCCGATTAGTAGAAATTGGCGCCGATGATCGGCAAATCCGATTGTTTTCAGAACAATCGTCTCATCCCTAGTTGTATCACATCTTCACAAAACAAAATTTAATAGAAAAAAGTTAAATGTGAGTCAGTGCAGAGTTGTGCTCATTTCAGTTGCTCCATTCAACATTGGTTCTAGAAATGCTCAACGTCGAACAACAAGTTATCAGATAATAATATTGAAACAGCAAACTGTCAACTGATAATTATCTATATTGTTCAAATCTTCTTACCTATAGTGAATATTGATGACACAGGTACAACTTTTAGTAGACATTGGTAGACTGATGAATCTGAAAATAAAATACAATTACAAAAAATATAGAATTTCATTTACTATCTTATTATGGAGATGTTTCTACTATGTACAGTCAAACCTGTTATAACGGTCACCTCTATAAAGCGGCCACATGTCTATAGTGGTCACTCTTGCAATGTCTAAAATAGTATTTTCTATTGAATTAAACCTGTATATAAAGGTCACCTGTCTATAATGGTCAATTTATCTACCTCTCATAGCTGGCTGTTATATACAGGTTTCACCTTATGGGGCCTTATTGTAGTCGCTAGGGCGTTGGACCTCGGACCGCAGGGTCTTGGGTTCAATCCCTGGTAGGAGCACTATTGGTTGGCGTCAGGAAGGGAATCAGACCAGCCATTAAACTCATACACGCTTTAAAAAAAAAACATTATGAGACTAACCAACCACCCCGGTGAAAAAAGCTATTAGCTTGTCTGGTTTGTGACTAAATGATAAATACAAACAAAGAAAACTGTTCAAATTATTCCACTGTGGTAACATTAATTTGAATCATCATCATCATCATCATCATCATTTATTCAGAAAACCTTTAAGCTATACAAAACTTTTTGAAAAGGACTAATTAGGCTATACATTACAACATACATATATTGATGCAGGAAATAAAACCTTAACAAAGATAAGGGGTAAATTTTTTTTTTTTTCTATTTTTTATTTTTTTATTTTTGTAAATACTAAAATATACCCCTCATCTTTGTTAATGTTTTATTTCCTGCTAATATATATGTATGTTGTAATGTATAGCCTAATCAGTCCTTTGAAAAAAAGTTATGTATAACTTAAAGGTTTCTGAATAAATGATGATGATGATGATGATGATGATGATGATGATGATGATGATGATGATGATGATGATGATGATGATGTTTGTTTGTTTGTTTGATTTAATACCAATATACCAGTTTACATAGATACAGGTGTGTGGTAAGTATTATTTGATATTATTATGTTGTTATTCGATACTTGTATATATATATATATATTTTTATTTATTTTTTATTTAGCATAGTTGTTATAAGAACCTATTTATCCAGTTTGCTTCTAAATAACAACATATTAAGATAATATTGATTCACTATATAGTTATAAAATTATCAAAACATGGGTCATTCTATTATTCAATATTGCAAATTATTATAGCGTTTCTGCAAAGATTCGTAAAGAAATCTTCCCAACAGTTTCTTTGTTTGTAACTCTGTTTGGGAAAAGAGCAGTTCCAATTTCTCTGTATCCGAGAATACCTGAAAGTTGTTATGCAACTTTTCTATTTTATTAAAAAACGCTACCCTCAAGTTACTATTTATATTACAGTTAAAGAGTAGATGTATCTCATCGTCGATACTGTCACTATCGCAATGGGGACATAGCCGGTCCTCGTAGGGAATGTTAGAATATCGTCCGGTCTGTACTCCGAGCTTATGAGCACTGATTCTGATCTGAGTTATTGCTATCCTAGACTTTTTGTGTGGAAGTAGCAAATAATTTTCAAATTCAAATTTATGTTTGATTGTTTTGTAGAATTTCAATTGGTTCGATTGGCCTGGAGTGTTAGAGTTTAGATTAGTTTGCTCAAAGTTGATTTTGTATTCGTTATTTAATTGATCTTTTATAGAGTTGATTAGTTTTATTTGATCAGATTTTTGATTTGTTTCTTTAGAGATCAAAAGCTGTAAATTGATTCCTATTTCGGACAAATGATGTGTAACTTTACCCAGCCATGAAGTTGATGAACTGTTGACGATTTGTTCACCAAATGCCTTGTACAGTAAACTACTTTTTTTGGAGTTAATCATTCTAACAAGGAATTTGATCATATTAATTTTAACGTCAATCTGTAGAGGGATGATCCCCAATTCCGCTCTAACAGCTATCTTACTGGAATTCTTTCTAACATTTAATATTTTCCGCATAATATCTCGCTGTACAGTTTCTATTTGGTTATTTTCAATGTGAGTAACAGAATCACCCCAAACATCACTAGCATAGAGAAGTATGGGTTTTATCATGGTAGTAAACATTGTTTTGTGAATTGCGACATAGCTGGTTGACGACCGCCCCATAGAGCGCTGTGTTATTGCCCATGCTTTTTCGGCTTTTGTGCAAAGTTGCTTAATACCAAAACATTGTTTTGAGGAGCAATGAAACGAAAAACCTAGATATTTGTAATTTTCGACCATTTCGATGGGGGTATTATTAATGGAAAAGAAATGTTGCTCATCAACATATTTTTTTGAGAAGATCATGCATTTTGACTTTTCATAATTAATCTTGAGCTTCCATTGCTCGGCGTAAAGATATGCTTTCTCCATGCATTTTTGGAGACCCTCTTTGGTTTGAGAAAATAAGACTATATCGTCGGCAAACATTAAACAATTCAATGGCTTATCAGCAAGAAAAACTGGATGTGTTGATTGACATGTTAAAGATTTTGCAAAATCATTGATATAAATATTAAAAAGATTAGGACTAAGGATACACCCTTGGCGAACGCCAACACTGGGTGAGATCGACGTAGTCAAGAGATTGTTGTAAATGATATGTGCTTTGTTATGAACATATAAGTTGTCAATTATTTTATAAAAAATTCCATCGATGTTTAATTGCTTTAGCTTCAATAAAAGG
The DNA here is from genome assembly GCA_916610825.1 of Haliclystus octoradiatus. NCBI lineage: Eukaryota > Metazoa > Cnidaria > Staurozoa > Stauromedusae > Haliclystidae > Haliclystus > Haliclystus octoradiatus. Next base: position 4,101,817 of record OU744450.1, read on the forward strand.
CCAGGATGCCAAACAGTGTCGAACGCCTTTTTCAAATCAATGAAACAGGTAAAAAGCTTTTTATTATTTTTTGTGTATTTTGAAATAAGGGTTTTAAGGCAAAACAAATGATCTGCCGTTCGTTTATTTTTTTGAAAACCACCCTGTGCTTCATGAATTATATCATTTTCGTCAAGGAAATGCCTGAGCCTCTCATTGAGGATAAGACAGAACAATTTACCAAGAATACTAGTGAGGCTTATTCCTCTGTAATTATTTGAGTTGAGCTTGTCCCCAGATTTAAAAAGGGGTAAAATAAAAGACTCTTTCCAAGAATTTGGAAAGTAGCCAGATTGAAAAATTTGATTGAATAGGTTTTTGTAAACGTCGATAAATTTATCTGCCGTTGCATGGACCATTTCTGCCAATATCCCATCCCTACCAGGTGATTTTTTTTTTTTTAAGAGTTTCATGGCAGAGATAATTTCCCTTGTGTCTATTGCCCTGTCGAGATCTCCCACGAAATTGGATTCAGATTGGGATTGCATAACAGTATAATTCCCATCTACAGTATCTGACTCGATAGGATTCTCTTCATGGAGTTGCTTAAAATGAGATAGGAGCTCATAGGCATCAGGCAGTGTCTCATTTTTATTTTCAGAAGCTCGAAATGATTTCATTAATTGCCAAAATTTATTTTTATCGTTATTCATGGCGTTGTTTAGATTATGCAAAGCAGTATCATTGTGTTGACGTTTTGACAGTTTGATTTCTTTTTTATATTGCTTTCTTAACCGGCAAATCCTACCTCGAAGAAATGGATCATTAGGGTGCCTTTTCAAAAGTCTGATGATGTTATTTAGTCGTGATTTTATATGAGAACATGATTTTGTGTACCATCGTGTTTTGAATTGCCTAGCATGTTTCTGATTTTTAAATGTTTTTAATTTCAAAATGCCTTGAGCGGACGTTGTGAGCAAATCCGAAATTTTATCGATGATCTGGTCAATGTCTTCAGTTGATGTTAATATTTCTGAAGAGAGTGATTCAATAAGGCGTTCATGAGATTCGCTAGAGAATCGTTCCCCGTAATCAGATTTCTTTTCGTCGCACCACAAATATCGGGGTGGTCTCTCTTCGACAAGAATGCTTGAGCAATCATTGTTGGTATGCCTTAGAGTAACGTTAAGAGACAAATTAATTGAGCAATGATCTGAAAGTAGCAATGCATCTTTATCGACTTTGATTGATTTGAGAACTGATGGTGATTGTAAGTACAATTGTTCTGAGGCCAAAACAAAATCGACGAGACTAGACCCAATATTACCATGGTATGTAAATTCACCTTCCTCGTCACCTTTTAGTCGGCCGTTAAGGATCCGAAGTTGGTTGCTAGTGCAAATACTGATTAAATGTCTACTATAATCGTTGATTGTATTATCTCGAGTTTTTCTTAGAACTAAATTGTGATAGTCGGGTACATACGTTGGAGGTAAATCAAAAAAGGAGTCATCATCATTGGAAATAAAATCATTTAATTTGCCTAGTCGAGCATTGAAGTCGCCGCCAACCAGCACATCGCAACCACCCGGTACATTTATCAATTCGTTTTGCAAAATTTCAAATACCTGATTTTTATGAATAGGATTTACCGAAGAGTATTGTGGACTAACATATACGAAAGCAATATACAAGTCATTATTGAGACCAAAAGCTAACCTATTCATTTTTAACCACATTATATCTTCTGAATTTGACGGAATTTCGGTAAACGCATGTTTAATATTACACTTTATGAGGACTGCTAATCCTCCTGAACCTCTACTACAATTTGGTTGTTTACTTGTTCTATGTTTATAAATTATATCATAATTTGGGGGAGGGTGAAAATGTGATGACCTTTGAGTCCATGTTTCGCTAAGAAAAATGACATCATTTTTTAAAAATTTTTGAAAATCAGGATTCCCTAGCTTAGAGCCCAGACCGTTGATGTTCCAAAAGGTAAAAGTAAGATTTTCAGGGATTTCCATAGTTTATATTGGAGAATTTCGAGGGATGAGACACATCTCTCGAATGTAAGGGCTTTACTATATCTATTGTAACGCTATTTCTAATAAAAATATTTTTTAAACTATTCTTAACATTACTATAGCTAGTTTCAGTAGCTACGATATCAATGATATCACACATAAACTTATCTGAATGGTAACTTCTATGGATATTCTTCATAAACGTGTACTTGATGTATATCTTTGTAATAATCTTGTAATTGTATATGTAAATCATTTTTAATAATGTCTTTGTGGATGTTGATATATTTGTGGCGGAATATTTTCCCATGCTGAATGAGCATCGTAATTTCTATCGGTACTGCGATGGAGAGTAGGCATTAAGTTTAATGGTTTTGCCATTTCTTGAGGGGGTATAGTAGACGTAAATTCGACAGAATTACTAAATCTGTTATGAAAAAGTTTCATGAAATCTGAAAGAGTCTGTTGCATTATCTCCTCTCTATTTCTCGGTGGAATAACATAATTGGGTTGCTTTAGGTTTTGGCTCATTAATGGATGAATAACCGATTCTGATTGGTTGGACTCGGTGGTCATAGGAGGTATACTAGGCATTCTTTGATCTACATTTATTTGCGGAATATGTTGAATATTTGGTGTAATCATATCATGCTGTTGGGTGTGTATAGCTCTGATGAAGTTTCTGGATAGTAGCTTTGTCCCGTGTGTATTTGTATAAATACTATCCTGTAAAAAAAGTGGTTTGTTTTGTTCTAGGGTCCCGTTATTCTTGGTGACAAATATCCTGCTGTTGTTAATGAAGGTGATGTTTTTAGATGTGCAAAATGTTTCTAATTGATCATTTAGACGCATTGTTATTAATATTGAACTGTTTTCAGGCTTTGGTAGCATTGAAGAATAATAAATTTGAGAACTTGGGAATAAAGTTTTTGTTTTCATGATTGCCGTAGTAATGTCGGCTAGAGATACTTTCTCAATCTTTTCATGGGAATCATGTGAGCCAAAATGAAGAATTATGTATTTGTAATTAGTGTTAGTTTTTGCAATGTTTTCTATTTCTGTGACAAACTGGTGAGTGGGCATTCCCTGACAGATGACTTTTTTAGCTTTGGATGATTTTGCAATTTTCGTAGGGATGACGTGACGAATGTGTGAGTCGGCTACAATCAAAAGGTCAAGTGGGGTGCCTGTGTTGTCTACTTGACTTTGTGGCCTTGAGCTGTTGACATTGTTATTGTTATTGTTTCCATGCGTGCTATTCTGATTAATATGGGTTGAAGAAGAAGTTGTTGTTTTTTTGGACATATAATGTTTCATTTCAGCTATGCTTGTTTCTGTGGCAGACAAGCGATTTTTGATCTGATTAATTTCAGTGTCGTGTTTTGAAGAGTTGTTCTTCAATTCATTCTTAAGATCAGTAATAGTGGCCTGCAGAGATTGATTTTCCTGCTCTACTTTAGAGATCGTGTTTCTGTATAATCTGCAGGTTTCCTTAAGTGTTAGAATGTCTGTTTGAAGATTTCGCAATTGGCCTGTTGTTGGCTGTGAATTGACCGGTGTTGTAACGGTCGCGGAATCGACTGAGCGGATAGTCATCGTACTTTTCCGTGTGTTTAAATTTTTTTTTACCGTAACAACTGATTGGCTCAGCTCTTCCTCACTTTCACTGTGAAATAATATTTCGTCCTCTGTTTCTGAGTCGGAAGTTAATGAACGTTGCACTGATAAACTTTGTTTATTAGGTCTTTGAATAGGAGACGGGGTATTAGGTGTGGACGTAGGAGTTGATAATGTGTTTGTCGGTGTGTTCCCACGTGGTGTTTCGTAACAAGGTTTTGTAAGCAAATATCCTTCTTTGTGTTCGCTATCTCCAATAAATTTATTTTTACTATTGTTTTCTGTGTATACCTTGTGAAGGGATGTACATACCTTGTGATGATGATGATGATGATGATGATGATGATGAATTGTATTTAGAATCGTTTTCAAGCTTTTAGGATAGTGATGAAGCTACAGTACTTTGAAACAAGTCAATAAGTTGTAATATGGAAATGGTTTATTGTTCATGACATTGATTGATTAAATCTAGTGACAAATTTTGTTGAAAACAATGAAAATTGCACAAATGATGTAAAAATATTATCAAAATCCGAATTAATCCGGCAGAAAATGTCAACCCGATCTGATCTGATACGAAAGCTGAAAATGAATCTGAATCTGATCCGAAATCCGATCAGATTGGATTGGGGTCGGATAAGCATTAAGCAAGTAGATCCTTACTATAGACCTAGTTTCAATTTTTTTATAATTTTCTTACCATTTTTCTTGTTTCAGGCATGCCCTAGTGTTCGCCTACTATTCTACTCAGGGTCCAATAAAAGGTATAGCATTCTGGTATCCTACAGGCATTTCGACATTTTCTTTGGAATTTTTTTGTTGAGGTTTGACCAATAAATCATAAAATTACCAATTTTCTTCTGAATTTACACCAACCTTCTGGAATCTAGGATTCCAGGGGTTCCTACTTTTGTCGGACCCTGATTCTACTAACCACTAACCATAATCAATACCAAGGTAATTTGATGGTATTTCTGCAATGAACATTGACGAATTGAAAGATGATATCGATGCATCATTGTTGATATTTATTATAGCATCAACTGTGATTGTTTGATAATTGCTATTTAAATATTTTGATTCCATCAGCTTCAAATGTTTGCTTGATACTGATACATTTTTAGCTTGACAAAGTTCTAAATTTGTAGCATGATGCAATATCTTTTCCCAATTCTGAAAAATAAAAATGAGTAAATTATTATTTTTATTATTAGGCCTATCTATAGGGCCTACCTATCAATTTGAAAAACACATTCAACATTATTGAAACATTTATTAATTATTATTGTCTATCTAAATTATTTCTGGGAATCAGATTTATCGATTTGCTTCTGTTACAATAGTTTTGACTTGATGTTCTGCTTTGAATTGCTAAAATACATTTTCTCAACAGTTTAGTAGACTACTTGTAAAATTTAGGCAGCCCAAATTAACCCAGAAACGTTGGGGACTCATTTCTAGTAAATTGATAAATTCTAATCGTGGGACTAATTAAAATTCTATATGTAGTAGATTCCAGATAATTGAGTATGATGAATCACAGGCTTCGACAAACGTAGGAATCCTGCAATGCAGGAAACCGCAAGGGTAGATAAAGTGCAGAAAGAAGAAAATTGATATTTTATGATTTGTGGGTCAAAACGTCGACAAGGAAATTCAGAATAAACTTTCGAAATGTTTTAAGTGACGGCCAGGATCTGACAAAAGGTTTTAGCCTTTTTCGACTGGAATCCTAGAACATTTCAATATATTATATTTTGAAATTTTTGTTGATGTTTGTTGGTCTATAAATCATAAAAATGTGCATTTTCTTTGTTGTGATAGCAGCCTAATAATCCAGCTTGCAGAGCAGGTCGCTTTTCAACGAGATTGCGGGGGAGGGGGTCAGGGGGCCATGGAATATTCAACCGCGGGCGTTTCAATGGATTTTTGCTTTCTCCGCAGGGTCCAACAAAAGTAGGAATCCTGGAATCCTAGATTTCGGAAAGTTGGAGTAAATTCAACAGAAAATTGGTAATTTTATGATTCATTGTGGAGGTGCCACTAGGATTCCTGAAGGCTGAACCTTCTGTCAGACCTTGGAAGAAAAACATTATTCTATAGCTAAATAGTAGAAATGGGATCCTAGAATACATATCCGCTGGCTGCTGGAGATGCAGGGGGAATCAAGTTCGATGCAAATTCGATGAGTGTGCCACAACCAGCCAGTAATACCAGAGTAATACTTATTCCAGACTTAGACTTACGTACCAGCATTACTGTGTCGTCAGCAGGCTACACCATCTTATTTTTGTCAGTCCAGCCTACTAACAGTCGAGCTTGCTTAATATCCTCCCTCTGGTACGGATGAAAAGTGGGATGATTCAGCGAGGTGGAATATTAAGCGAGGTAGGATTATTAGAGTTTGTAGGCCTATTGATAATGGAATATAGAAATAAGATTTACGTGGGGATATTAAGCAAGGTGGGACATTAAAAGAGGGGAAATTAACCGAGTTCGACTGTAGCACACTTATTGTTGGCAGCTAAACACCAAATATAGATTAGTGTAGTTAGCTCGCTCATAGGCCTACTGTGCTGTGTCGCCTACCCTACACGTTTACTGTAGGCTATAGCCTTAGGCAATGTTAAACTTAGAATCAAAAAACTAGTCGCTAGATAAACAAGAATTAAAGAAACGTTTATTATAGAAATAAAGCAGTCTTTTAAAGAAACACAATCAAATTTAGTTCTACGACTTTTGTTGGTGATGTGTACGAACCTGTGTCGTTTCCAAATTCAAGATTTCGCTATGCTGAACATATAAACCAAGGAAAAGCAAGGCTGCTCCGCATGTGAAAACAAAAATAATAAACATTAAACACGGAGGCCTTGATATTGAATATGCTATAATGTTCCTTATCCATCTTTTTTCTCCAAAGCGATTCATCATGTAATGCCTGAAAATGTATATTCTGTTAGCCAGGATATTTTATAGCTGAACACAACATCTCCATCTTTGTTTGATGGTCGATTGGTCGGATCGATCAAATCTCACACCGGATATCGGGCTACAATTTCGATCATCAGATTCGATCTACCACATGTAATTTTGCTGGGATTGAACTTTGAAAGTTGAAATAATTATGTCGAAATTGGAAACAGTGCATCGAATTCTCGAAAATGAGCATGTTGGTAGTAATCATCCAATATTTTCGAGTAGTTTACACTATACATGTTAGAAATTGTATGATAGCACTTGTCTAGAGCACTTGTCTTGTCATCTAAATTCTGACGCTAAAAATGACTACGTCTGGATTACCGGCTAGCGGATTACAACTTCGATTCCCAGATTTGATCTAAACTTAATTTTGCTGGGATTGAAGATTGAAATTTTACGAGATTAGAAGTAGTGTCTGGAAATCAACTTGTTGAAAGTAAACTTATATTTGTATTTTTGATGTTCGAGTAGTATCGACACACACGGAGGGAAAATGTAAAGCAATTAAATAAGTTGTCTGACTCAAGAAATGATTCCGCCCGGGATCGAACCGGGGACCTTCCGCGGGTTATGCCTTCGGTAGTTTCTACTAAAAATGAGACAATTGAGACTTTTGAGACTTTTGAAGTTTGCGGTGTTGCATTCACGAAACCATAAGGGCGTCTTGCTGTTCTAAAACTGGATAAAACTGTTGTTGTGCAATATTGAGAGATGGTAACTAATGGAAACGAGCGGCTCCTTTGAGACAATTGAGACTTTTGAAATTCTTGGTGTATGATCAACGAAAAAATAATGAAATCGTAGAAAAGGGAACTTTAACTTAAATGAAGGAAAGACTCTATCAATTACCCGAATTATCGTCTGGTTTTCATGGAATTGTATGATGTTTTTCACATAATCTGGTAAGTACAGTATTGTCCTAATCTTATAATCTAAATTAATTTTAATGTTTTGTCTTTATTACAAAGTTTGAAAGCTTTTTTACGCCAGCTTCATTTTGGATGACGCTGTTTAGCCTGTTTTCATGTGGATTGTTGTATGTATTCTACCCCAATGCTAACCCCGAAATACAACAGATTTACATCACTATTAATGAAGAATTATATTAATGTCTTCAAAATCATAACTCAAGCAGCTTTATTTAATTTTGCTATCGTTTGACATGTATTCATTACTTATATTCATATGTGGTTATGATAACAGTGTTATGTATCCTTTGTTTGCCTGCAGATTGTCATGCTTGTTTGTAGAAGTTAGCCTAACTAATGGAATTTATGGAAACCTTCCTATCCTCTGTAGCTCTGTTCTTGCTGTTCTTCTAACATCACATGGTGTATTTTTATATCAAATCCATATTCAGCATTTAACAGCTTTTATGAAATATGCTATGGCCTATTATGGAATGTAGTTGGTACTTGGTAGCCTAAACTGCACAGTGGAAGAATTATGCCCTTACATAGAAGATAACTTACTACTGCTTCAGACTCAAATAACTTTGGCATACCTGCTTTACCATCATTTATTACTCAGACTTCAAATTGTGGACATTAAAGGTATTTCACAAACATAGCACACTTTAGGCTTTTAATATGTGACATGATTTTATACTTTACCAATGCGAACATTATAATTGGATGTGTAGTAGGCCTACTCACTTAATCCTTCAACATTGCTTTGCAACTTTACTTAGGCATTCATAAGTCGAACAATATTAAGCCAGCAGACCTTGTACTTTTACATACTGTAGTGATGCTTATTTACAAGGATATACTATAATAAATTAAGTGTAATAATAATGACATTAATAAATATATCACATTCTAGTTTTAATCTGATGCACTTTGCATTTTTATAGGCTACAATATATATTACATTATACAATATTGCAATATTAGTAGCCTAAGTTAAAACTGTTGACTTCTAATATGAAAATGAATAAGATAATAAAATGATCAATAGCCTACATGCTATATATGGCCCTACATGTGTAATGTGTGTGTATGCCACTTCTATATATGTACCTATATATATAGGCTGAATAGAAGTTACAAATTAGAAAATGATATTAAAATCTAAAATAATCATAAATATAAGCCTGCATCAGTTATATATATATGTCTGTTATTTAAAATATCCAATGCTCTTTAATCGTTTGATCATTTATGTTGCCGTTTATAGTTGATTACAACTCCTTATATCTTACAAACTAAATCTTCATCAAAACCGGAACGTAGTAGAAGATATTAATCCCCTTTTTATTGCTGCACTTCGTTCAGAGTTCAATAAAATGGGGGATTTTGGGACTTAGAGTCCCGGAAGGCTAGCACAAATTCAGAAGGAAGGTGAGAAGAGAGTTGCATTCAAGTTCTTTTAATCGGAAGAATGATCAATTGATTTCTTTTTTAGGACAGAATTCAGTAAAACTGTGCAGTTTTTATCATATTTTCATGACAAGAACAGTAATATAAAAAGTTTTGAAAACATTTGCACAATGAAATCACTCAATACGTTTTGTATGAAAAATTGGAATCCAGGAAAGAAATATATTTTATCAAATACATTTATAGCCTACATGAAATATTGACTGACTGTGTTATTCAAGGCTTTTTCTTCTTTTAATAATTCAGATGTCAAGCCCCAAAAATTTGAGAATGCCCAAAATATGTTCATCAAACTTAGTAGTTTATCAGTAGCCGGACGGGTGGTAGCATTCTAAACGCATTAGGAATATAATAAATTGGTTCTATGGCAATTAAATTTGTTTTGTGACAGTGTATGACTAATTAATATTTAGATTAGTAAAATTAATCAATGATGTTTTAAAAAAATCACTCATCATTTCTGTGAATCTTATAGTGTCTTGGAAACCTTTGATACCGCAGTCCACTAGCATAGTAGACCTACTCTAAAAAATAGCTAAGATGACACCGTTTCCACTTTCTTAGCCATCTCGTCTGACTGTGCTGAGCCACAGGTCAACCCATGAAATATAATCATTTGACCATATCTTTATTTAATGTTATTTTTATTAATAATATAACATAGCACAGTCAATTACAAAATCTTCAACAAAACTTGTTCAAAGTAGGCTATATGATATCAACCTTGAATGTTGATTTCGTCAAGCCCACTGCAAAGCCAAACAGCTACCCCGCTACCCCTATATGCTGCAGTCGCCTTATGAGTCTGTAAATCTTGTAAATCTGATTTGATTGGTTTGCCTATGTGGTATAAATTAATGCTGAATTGCCCTTACAAAAAACAGTTCATGAGTTCATGGTCCAATTAATGAACTTTTTATGAACAGTTCATGAATTCCCATGTTCACAATTTCAGAAAAATTAGACCATTTAAAATTTATGAATAGTTCTTGAACCGTTCATGAACTCATTAGCTGTTTTTGTAAGGGTAGCCCTCTTTGTAAAATGCCACCTGGCTTTGAAAGTCAAGTCCTTGTGTTCCTGTGCTGGCTGTCGTATACAGATTTGGCTGTAAAAGCTACAACTCCTAAATTTAAAATGGCGAAATTATAATACTTTGCATGATCTAAATAAGTTGTGTATGAATTCCATGACAGGCATATACCTGTCAATTACATCATGAAGACATATATATAATGGGCCTACCCACAGACAGCTACTTGTATAATTAACAACTTATATACTTGTGACACTAACAACCTAATGTATACACTTCCACATGGCATGCTGCTACTGGCCATGGTAAGCGATCGTTCTTCCTCCATGGTCCTTATCCCTTGAATAAATATAATCATCTAGAACACCAGAATATTATCCAATACAAAGAAGAAATTAAAAGTAGCTTAAAACAAATTTATTATAATAATACGAGGTGGATCAATTTGACAGACATCAATAATCAACAGCTTTTAAACTATTCCTTTCTTAATTATTCTTATATACTTGGCAAGTTGATTATTGTTGTGTTTAGTACCTTCAGTTCATATGATATACCGCAAGCCATGAAAAATACATAAAATAGACCTATGTCATTTGCAATATTTATTGTGATCGAATTGACATATATTTATTTTTAGGTGCACAAGACAGACGAAAAGAAAATAACGTCAGGCTACACTAGTACAATCATATCAGTCAATGTAGGCTTATATATGTGAAGCTATGTGACAATTATGTTAATGTTAGAGAAAATAGATATGATCTGATGTGAACGGTATCACAGTAGGCTATTCTATGTAATATGTATGTGTATTGACCATACTATGTGATTAGCTTGCTTACTTTATTCAAAGTTTTTGCTAAATCATAAACTTAGATGTTGATAAATACAAATGCTGTCATTTTTTAGTTACTTTAACAACAATGTAGCTGCCACCGTTGATGATGTTTTAAATATAGAGAATAAATGTTTAGATATCTTGAATCTGGAACGACGGAAATATTTATATAAGATGCTAAGTAAGGATTCCTTGTGTTATAGCTATCACTAAGCAGCTCTAGCAGGTCTATTCAGATGAAGTAGGCTTGTTCTCCATATGTACATTGCACTACTAGTTCACATTTATGTATGATAACTATCAAAACCATTGACCGATACGCAATTGCGTTTTTGCTCGTGGAGGCAGTATGCGTATATAATATTCTATCCACCTAATAATAGTGAAAATGATGTTTCACACACATCATCGAATCTGTATTGATAGTTATCATAATTAAGAAATGCAAATCAATGCCGCAGAGAGGATAGTGACTCAATTAGTTAGATGTACCTCTCCTAGCTGTACTATGTATGTCTGTTGAAATTGTGATACTGGAAATAATTGAACTGTTACAGCACGAAAATGATACATTTTGAAATATTTGTCACCCTTTTAACATGTATTATCAAAAAAAAATGTTGACCCGGATGGGGCATCGAACCAGACCACCCTCTTTTTCTCCTCTTTTCTCTCTCTTCTCTTCCCCCTCTTCCCCCCGGCAGGCGAGAACTTCATCCCCCTTTTTCCGCGGTGTAAAGCACACGTGATAACCGCTACACTACGGAACCGATGAAATCGATTTGAATCAGGTTGGGTAGTTCAATATCATGACAGCGACCTTGCCATTTATCAACAGCGCTGTGAGTTTGAAAAATCAACTGCTTCGAATTTAAATCATATTCTAAATTGCTCATGCATTGAGTTATATACCGAATTTGTTGAAAAAAATGTTTAGTTTTGAGAACTGTACAAAAAATCAATCAATCAAATAAATAAATTATACAAATAAATTACAAATGTACGAATGAAGTACATTATAATTATCCTAATAACATACATATGCAATACTACACTTATGCCAAATGAATAAATGTTTGCCAAGAATCGCTGGTGTAAATATATATTAAAAAAAAAAAAAATTTAAAGCATAATGTCAATTAAGCGAGAATCGAGTTCTGTTAAATTTCGATATAATTTCTGCTATGATTGGTACGATGATGCACGTGAAAACCCAGTGTAAAATATTTCGATATTTATAATCATTGACGACCCAAACTAGGATTATTTAACTGCGGCACGTCCTTATAAACGTCCACTTGTCTATGGTAATGCAATATAATATTTTTATTGGGTATATTTTTTTCTCACACGTGAAAATACATTGTATAAGCAATCTGATTGGTTAGATTGTCTTTTCACGTGTGAGGAAAATTATATAGTTGAAGACACTGATTGGCTGGATATATATTGTATACGTCAAGAAGGATAGTTTGATTGTAAAGGTATTTATTGGAAATAGTCACATTGATATTCTGTAGTAGTAGTATAGACAGTCACATTATAGGAATGTGCCGTCCCTCTTACGCCTTACATATTTGCTACATAAAGAACGCCACAAAACACGGTCAGACATAGCTGACAAAGAAACTTTTAAATAACACAATTCACGATACAAAACATTATGAAAAGATACTACTCTACCATAGCCCCGTCGAAGCATCTCCTTCGGTTGCCAATGAAGGATGTCATGCAGCGGTTGAGGGGCATACTTTTACATACTTTTACAAACTTTGAGGTGAGGCTTTCATCAAGAACGGACGTGTTTCGGCGCGCGGTTTCTGTTTGAAGTTTTATTGGCCTTTACGCGCACTTTTATTAGTTGCTGCGGTAGCCAGAAAATTACCATCATTCCACCTCCCCAATTAAAACTTAAGCCAAGGTTTTGTCGACGAGGTTTCCGTTCTCAGAAAGCACTTGCTGCAAGAAGAAAGCGTAACTCCGAACATCGTAATAGAAACAGAAATCGTCACAAACCGAAGGCTTCAAGTTTTATTGGATCAGAACTGCGATCTCGCAATCGAGTTCCAAATGGAGATAGCACATTATCTCCTTCAGCGAAAAGACCCTCTACGCCTACGATATTCTGTACTCTGTGTATAAGAGTTATAAAATATCAACTTGTGTTGCTAGGCTAACTTCAGACTCTTCTTGTTAAAACTCAGATATAGAAAAACGAAAACTGTCAGGTTGTTAAAAAAAAAGTTATTTTAATTAATTTATTAGCATATTTAGTTATTAACCTCTTTACCAATTAACCTCATGTTCGTAAAGTATAAATAACCTTGTTAAACATATTTAGACTGAGTGTTATTCAAGCAGTCTTAATTGAATGCTGCATTGTATTATCACAATCTACTTATACTAATAATACTGTCTGTTTATATATCACTATATCACTATCCACTATCACTATATATCACTGTTTATATTGCTCTGCTTTTAGCATTGAGCACTCAAATTGATGTTTTGCCCACACAATTACTTTATTATTATTAGCTCCTATTTATAGTCGAGCACTCTCACAGCACTACACAACTCAAAGATGTATCCAACGAAGTTTAATTATTCTATGAAGAACATACCGGTGCCGCCCAAGAATACATACTTAAAGCGTTTAATAGAAAAAGTAGAAAGTGTTATTAAGAGAATGCGTTGGAAGGCGTTTTATTTTGATGATAAGAACAGGATAGAAGAGCAGCAAGAAATCATCAAGGAGAATTATAATTTATTATAAACATGACAATTTACTAAATAAAAGAACGGAACTCATTTCTAAGTGCCGCCACGAAAACAAATATTATTTAAGAAACTATAAGAATAACAAGTAGATATTTAACAATAGCATCGATAATACAATAGAATGTAATAAATATATTTAAACAATAGAAACGCTTCATTAATTCATGTATATACTTGAGCACACCGTAATGATTTTTCATTTAATAAAACCGTCTGAAGAGCGTCTTTACGCGAAACTCAGAGTAACGGAATAAACTGGTGATCTTTGATCTACTATTTATATCACTATATATATATATCCATTGGACGTTATACTTTGATTTCTTACTGTTGTTGTAACTCATTCTCTGGCTAAAGTTAATTCAAAACTCTAGCAAAGTGAACATTCTAAAATACTTTTTTTGACTAATTTGGAATGTTATTGTGAATAATTTTAGACTATTCCCAATAATTATATGATAATCAAAGTCTCCATGCGCATTCTCTCTGTTTCTATATCAATTCAAACGTGTTGCATACTTGGAGTAATTATTTTCCAACATCAAATATCAGCTAAGCTAAATATCAGCAAATATCAATTAATCGATGGAGCGATTCCATGATGGAACAGCTTACCAGAGAGTGTGGTCACCTCCAACTCATTCATTTCTTTAATCAAAATTGAACACTGTTGATCTAAATGCCTTATACAAAGTTAATTAACAATTCTATATGAACTACTAATATAGTTAACACAATTAACACATTTTTATTTTATGCTTTCTTTATGTATTTAAGGATATATGTAAGTGGAAGTTCTATCAGAGAGTGTGGTCACCCCCAAAACATTAAATTCCTTCAAATTAAAATCGAATGCACTGTTGACCTAAATGCCTTATGCAAAGTCAATTAATTAACAATCTATATGATCCTAGCTACTATAGTTAACACTATGCACATTTAAATGATATATGTATATGTGGACGTTTTGCTTTCCTATATAATCCGTCCAGTATTTTTGACAAATGAACAGCAACAACAACAACAACAACAACAACAACATCAAATTATGACTCATGCAAATTAAATAGATTTAATGATTATATTTTTTATTAATGAATGCAAAGCAAATTATTGTATACATAACTTTTTACTTTCAATGTTTATTGTTTTAAAGAAATAGTTTTAGAGAATTTAAAATAATCCATGATCCATTTGTTGTTGGATAGTAAGCTGTCTTAATGTTTGAACATTTTCACTTCCTCTTTTGCATAATGCACCAATTGAGTTAGATCCTTGTTCATTAACGGATTGCTCACCAAGTCTATGGATCAACTAATAAACCAATGGAAAGACATTTATTTACGTAAATTTTGAAGGAAATTATTTGATTGCGTGCGCCATACTGTCTCATAATGTTTCTAAGCAAAACAGTACACCGGAAATGCATGTACTAGTATATAGATAAATTTTCTTCCTTTGAGAAATATTTTGATCAAAATTATCAATATTATAAGAAAATGTGTACTTAAAATAAGAAAACATTTCCTTAATATGTGGACTATAGTTTGAATGCGATTGTTTCAAGTAAAAATCTAGTTATTCCCAGCAAACATTTTCTTGTTTTAAGCAAATGGATATTCTGAGTAGAAATATTACTTATAGTAATACCTTGCTTTGCTCTCGTATTATTTTACTTGAAAAAAACTTGTTGATGCTTCACGCACGCTAGGGAGTTAAAGGTTCTATGTGAATAGCGCATAGGGTGTACTCTATGCAGCTAATATATCACATAGGACAAGTTTTGGCAGTCATATTGAAGAGGCCTCAACAATTACTGGGGATCCAATCTTAAAATGAGAATATTGACAACAGTTTCACATCATTAAACAATAGAAATAACAAAATAAATGAACCCTAGTATAAAAACAGCCCATACACGTTAACTACCCAATTTTACGTAAGGTTCATTAGCAGGGAATACAATATTGATAAATTTTTATGTGAACATTCCATGAAATGTTCATAAAGTTCGTGAACAGCTCATGAGCAATACGCCCGGGCAATACGTCTACTCTGTAAAAGTGCGGTCTATAAAAGAACACAAGTTCAAAAATATCAGGCTTAGGGAATTCAATCTTATTCAAATGGTTTTCACTCAATAATTCCTAACGCACATATATGCATCATACTGTTTATATGAATCTGGATTAGTTCCAGATCCCACTTACAAACTCAGTAAACATTTCTGCTACCCATGTTCTATATTTCATAATCATTTCAAACTGAACATCAAGTGTTAATTACCCCTAGAAATTCCTCAAAGTCTATTGCTCCAGATTTATCTTCATCGACCTCGCTAAAGTACTTGTGTCTTGTTTTCACATCTGATTTATCGCCAAGATCATCCAACACTTGCATTCTGCATGGTAAACATAAAATACAACTTCAGAGATTTGCATTAATGACATCAATTATTAGGGTCTTCAATCTTCCAGTTTAAGACAATAATAATTAATAATGAGTTATTTTTTTGTTGCAAATTTTTTATCAAAATCAAAATCCTCATCAAAATCTTGACTTCATTTGAAGAATTAAATGTCTTCAGTATTGATCGACGGAGTGATATTACGTTCGTACAACACATTCTGACCAGTGAAAAACTATTATACATACATCTTAAACATTGTAAAATAATAAACGTATACATACATCTTAAACATTATACAATAATATACATACATTTTACTTAAACATTATACATAAATTGTTTCAGTGCCTTCATGTAGATATCATTATTGTTTTGAGCATGTCTTAAGTAACCCTTTTGAACCAAGTCGATCAGATATGATCAGATCTGAAGTTCTGTTCTTTGAAGTTTGCCTTCTGAGCTAATTTTCCGTTTATACTATGCTATACTACTACTGATACTATATGGAGAGTCTATATAGTACTGTCTCCATTATATACATACTCTAATACTTTGGTTGCCTTTGTATCATTATCAAAAGTTGTTTTACTTACAATTCTGTTGAATCGATTAAACCATCTCTGTTTAAATCAAAACTTTGAAATTGTAGTCGAAGATCTTCAATATCATCAGTGTTAAAGCTAGGAAAACGTCCAATGAGAGCTAAAACAGCATTGTTATCCATATCTATAAAAAAAGATAAATTATTACAGTCACTTTTCGTTCCCTTTTTGTTAGATAGGGGACCATTCATAATTGACATCAATCGATTCTAAGCATCAACTTCTGTTAAGACTCATTATTTCTTGCACAACAACACTATAGTTTAGAAGTTTTCTCGTCAAAATCAAAACCGGGTATATATTTTATAGGAAGGATTATACAATTTGGCATCATCCCATCGGATTCTTTTTGCGCTTAATTAGTATTATTCCCGTTTTGGACCCCCTCCTCTTATAGAGATTCTTAGTAAGAGTTTTCTGGATTTATTAAATGTTGCCAGCTTGCAAACACCCTCCCTCGATCTCCTTATCACTGGTTGACACCCCGGGGTTGACGCAGGATGGTACATTAAATTTGTGATGTTACATTAATATTTCATCCTATCGTATCGCCGAATACAATCTTCTACTGGATATAACAGTTACTATAATGATTAGTTTACACTCGAACATGTACGAAAATTGTACGACAGTCTTACCTCCATCAGTAAAACGTAATTCTGTAATAATTTCGATAATTTGTAAGTAATTAAGTCACAAATTTATAGATGTGACATATGCATGGTACAATATATAAATAATATAAACATATTAATCATAATCATAATGACAACGATATAATTGTAAAAAACAATGACTATGATACAATGTATAATGATTGCTATACACCATGTACTTTTGGTATACTGGCAAATAAATGCAACAACAACAACAACTCGAACAAGTTCTTTATAAGACCCGGCACAGATGATGATTAAAGAGATGGAATATCTAATTTATAAATACATATAGTATTACCCTACCAAAATCACCCGTACTAATCCTCAATTTCTAGAGTAGTGCCTCTTTTCACTAAGAGCAATGATTTTAAACGCTCTTTACTGATCTCAGCCGCGACACTGTGAAGCAATTTCAACATATTTCATGACAGATATGTTTTGATTGCCAATGCGCAACGATATGCCGCAGCTACTCACAATACAATTCCCGTCGGCCCATTCTCTTCACCGCAGAAGATGGTGTGAGACCATGCTTAGATTCTCCGTAATGCTAGCATACTCGTAAAATATGAACTTGGTGGAATAGTAGAATGTCTATAGAATGCTACTGTTTACATTTTGCCATACTACATACTACTGTATCACCAAGTTTACATTTGACAGTTACTCTGCAAGCAGTCGTTACCGTGATGCCACTATATAGTCGTTACCGTGATGTCATTCATATCATTTCAACTGATCAAAACTGACAGATCACATTTGGCTGATTCTATCAGTGTGTGTGTGTGCAATTTTATGTAACATCTTTTTTCAACATGAGAAATACTTCTCGTTTACAGTGTTACGATGGGTGAGTGTAAATAATTCACCAATAATACAGTAACTACTTATGATACTATAATAGCTTCGAACAGTTTTGAATTATGAACATAATTTTACTTCTCATTTCAAAAAAAAAAAAAAGAAGTCAATTCTACATATAGACCGTTCTACATGGATTACGAATTGAAATATTTTGATACCTTTAAATTTCATCTTTGCTTCTAGATCGCGTTCTCTTTCTTTTATTAATTCGACCCAATATTTTTCTTGAAGTTTATGAAACACTGTTATTTGATTTCCAAAATCATTCGGTCTTCTTTCGCCTGCATTGCCAAAGATATAATACCAGATTATAAATATTTGAAGCTCAAGAAAAGGTATAGCTGTCATAACTATCCTACTCCAATAAAGTACAGTTTAATTCGCTTATGTGAAAATCAGAAAGTGAAGTTTCTGCTTACATGCAACCTGGCTTTGAAACCCTATGAACTATTTTGTGCCCGGGGGTAACTTCAGCTCTTCAGGGACGGGGAGGTGCCACTTTGGAAAAGGTAAAGTACCCAAAAAGTACCAGAACTTCTTTTGATGCTACCCAAAAAGTTCTAGCCGGTTGATTGATTTTAGGTAAATACACAAAAATGATGCAAATTTTTTAAAAATTCTTGAAAAAGTCAAAAAAATAGGATACCCAAAAGCTCCAAAATTTGAAATCTCATATCCAAAAAATGTTTTCTCAGCTGGAATATGGACACCAAAAAAGTGGCACGTCCCCGTATAGCCATCCTAGTGGAGTTACCCCCCCCCCCGGATTTTGTGTTCAAGTCCTTGTTAATCAAATTCGGATAACTGCAAATTTGAATAAATGCAATCATGTAAACAATGGACAATTTTGAAGTAGGTTATTTACACTGTTTCAAAAAAGTTCTTTTACTCCTTGCTTTCATTTGATATTCGTAAAATGGATCATTTTGATGACATTGTTATAGATAATAAATGCTTAAATTGCATTTAATTTTACATCTACATATTTCTAATTCTGCATGCTTGTATTTGAGTACCAAACTGCTTTGCATTTTATCCTAAATATTTTGTACCTTACTGTTATAGCCTAATGTTACATCTCATATATAATCTATTCAAATTTTTAATTGATTTACTTAATTAATCGTTGAAGCACAAGCTGGCATTTGTCTGTCGCCATTCCTATGAAGAACATCGTAAAAATGTTGGTTCTATTTAACAGTTTATACCACTTATTTCACGGTCAAGGTGTCTTGTTTTGAATTTCGAATTTTCTTTCAAGAGTTTATGGTTTGCAAGTCGTAAAATAATCTTAACATAACATCACCCGAGAGCTGGATGTAAGAACAGTTGCATGGTATAAAGCAAGAAAAATAATTCAAGGAGCAGAGCTTAGTAAATCTGACATGGATTTTATCTGCTTAAAATTTGTATGAAGTATAATAGATAAATAATGTAAGTTTGCCCACACTTGTATAGGTATATTGCTCAATGATAAATATCAGAGCTTTAATAGATTAATAAATAGTTACTTGCCTGATGATCACCGTATGGCGTGAAACTCAGAGTAGCGAGAACAGTATGTCTTTATTTTGACTTATTTTATTTATTAATCTATGAAGTATATAGTATATAGATTATAGAACTGTTACATATATAGATAGAGATATCTTACAACAGACATTATATGATCAATCTAAATAACTAATAGAGCTACAATTATAATTATTATATTAGCTGGAGTAGTTTATATATCTATACATCCAGTACGCATATCTATATTGTATGTATATATGAAAATTATAATCGACAATTAAAATCATTAAAATCCATTATAATATTCGCGTTAACTTACCCAAACAATCGTAAAAAGAGTCAGGCTCATAGCGAATAGGTTCCTGTTTTAATGGAAAACTTGGTCTGATCCCCATTTTCCATTCTTAACATACTAAACAATTATTATTAAGAGCCATAGATGAAATCGTCGCGTGTTATTTTGTGCGTAAGGTTGAAATCAGCTGTTACTTGTGACGTCATAAACTGTAATCGTAGACAAATCGAACATGGCTTTGCAATGGTTTCATAACGATTGTGTTTTTCGAAAATCAATGCCTCAAGCTCCTCAAGCTTGTTGAATGACAAATAGCCATTATATACCCTATACACATCAACTTAGACCATGACCAAGCGCATACATTTAGAATATGAGTGTAAGTACAGGTATATCCCAAATAAACGAGCATTGATTGCTCTAAGGATTACCCTCATTATATAATACTGACTTTCAGGTACCTCGGTTTGTATATATTAAGTGTTTTAAATGATTAAATAAACATCTATCTATATTGAATTCAGAAAAGTGCATTATTGATCTTATTATGACACATATACATACCATATGAATATGTGCCTCCATAGCTCAGGGGTTAGAGCACTGGTCTTGTAAACCAGGGGTCGAGAGTTCAAATCTCTCTGGAGGCTGCATCATAATTCTAATTTTGTACAAAGAAATAACAGCCTTTCATCATAAAAACAATACATTCATTATGGATGGAACATTGACTGATCCGTGAAAACCCGTCCAGTGTAAGGGCCATCTATATCAAGTACACGTACTCAGAGATGTTCCACTATTGAACATCCCTCGCCTTGTACGCAACTGTATAATTCGGGGTTATCTATCCCCTTCTGCATTTACGTACTGACAATTTTGCAGCCCTGCATTTTTACAAATTTTATATGTGTTTTTTTTTCTAGACAGAATATTAACATAACTAGTTTCTCACAACGTTTCAACACATTTTCTTGTGCCATTCTCAAGTGAATATTTTATTAATTATAAAATTACAATTTACAATAAAAATTGTTTGTTCCTTGTGGGTCGAATGTGGGTGAATTTGCTTTTGCAGCTATCATAGAGCAATGGGATGATGGTATGAGGTCTGGGGTTAATACAATACCAAGGTCACGAACATTGGCAACATTAGCAATATCTTTGTTTCCAATAAAGACGATTAAGATATCTTCAGATTACCTAATTAAATACGAGATGTCATCTCCAAAATTGTATCAGAAAAGCCAATCTATCATTATACCAAATTAGACAAGTCAAAAAATCATTAAATCTTAACTTGGCAAAATCGCTTTACATCACATACATCCGTCCTCAACTTGAACATTGTAGTCTTCTTTTACTTGGAATCACTCAAACTGATAGATTAAAACTAGAAAAATTCAGAAGAAAAGTCTAAGTCACGTAACACGACGTAATATTGAAATTGAGCACCATCCTTACAAGTCTACACATCAGAAGAATTGTAAAATTATCAAATTATTCACAAGACATTGTCAACGGAAACTACCAAGCTCATACAAGCTTGGGAACATATAGTCCGGCGCATGCCTGCTAAAACCTTCAAAAATAATCTTGGCAAATTAAAAACAAGATTATATAGACTATATAATGTATCACAAAACACAAAAATAATTTGTGCCTTATCAATTCTAGTTTTATCTTGGCAGTTAATTTCTAGTTCAGTGTTTCTGAGATCAGCAAGACATTTATTTATAGGCTGTTAACGATATGATCATAAAGGCGATTGGGATCAGCTCTCAGCTAGCATATATCTATTGATCTTGTCTTGAACCACATGACTTATATATCAATCTGATATGAAGCGTCCTGATGGTCAGATTCCCTTGTCCCTGTGGTGCTTTACCTAGACCATGTCTATGTCTTGATCTGGATCTATCTATTGACAACCCTTAAATTCCAATACCTCCTCTTCCCTTCCCCGATGTTACCCTTTCCCTCCCTATGACTGCCCAATTCCTTTTCCCTCATAACTGCATTTTTCTGGGCTTAGGTTGAACAGATGTATATACCACGCACGAGTTGATTGAGTGCGCAATATTCTGCCGGTCCTAGTATGCAAATAGTATATTCTTTGAATATTAGTAAACAGCTCCGATATAATAGTTCCCGGAATTGTTCAATTGTACGTATACAGTTTACGAGTTTATACTTGCTAGCAAACTTTTCAATCTAACCAATCTATAATCGTGTTATCGCGGGTATTATCGCAATGATTTTTCTCATCTTAGAATCGTTAACAGTTATTTCTTGAACCGAGCAGCTAGAACAAATTCTAGAACATGATATAAATAACGCAGACGCAACGGATCTTGCCAGAGAAAATTTTCTCTAGATTTCATCCCGGAATTCATGGTTAATCTTGCTTCAAATTTTGAAATTATTTTTGGTTTTGGTAACATGTTGCGTTCACTAAAATGTTCTTAATAATTTATCTGATACAATCCAGACAGAAAGCTAATGTTCCCTAAATAAGCTGTTCGCAATAAAGTATTCGCATACTTTATTTCTTCTTTTAGGGACGATGAGCTATAACGTTACAGTAAGATAGATATTTTTGGATGTTAATTTATAATACTAATTTGTTTGGTTTTGTTGTATGAAGCTTATAGTAAGGTAGATAAATGTGCCTCCATAGCTCAGGGGTTAGAGCACTGGTCTTGTAAACCAGGGGTCGAGAGTTCAAATCTCTCTGGAGGCTGAAAAGTTTCTAATGTTTTATATTGAGAAGCTATCCTTTTGATAGCATAGAATCAAGCTGATAGCATCTATACCATTATACAGTTATGCCTCATGCTTGCTCGTTCAAATGCAAAAATTTGACCCGGCGGCCTTTGCGCTCGGCCTTCGAATGTGTTGCTCGATGCACTAATCCACTCCACTATTCGTGGCTTGAAAAATGGCATTCATTTTTAACTATGAACACGCAATGCGCGATAGTCAAATTTATGCCTTTAATAGAATTCGCACGGACTCAAGATTGTACATGAGATTTCTTTTATGTGTGCAATGACAAACCAATTGCAATTGTTACAGAATACAAAACAGGCTCTACAGCACATTCGAAAGAGGACAACTGCAAGTCAGTTAAGGTGTTGCCTGTGATTCTTTTTTTTAATGCCAAAAGAACGAATAATTTTAGGGTACATATTGGTTTTCGCAAATGTGAATGAGATAGATGTACAAATTCTGTAATACAATAATGGCAAATTTAGCACAGTCTTCAATCCAATCAGTAATAGATAGATAATAACGTATCGACTCATAATCAGTTTTTCAAAAGTTCAAATTATTTGCAAAAGGTTCTATATTTGAACATTGCATGTTTTATTATGTCGCAATTGAAAACTCGATATAATTACCGTTATGATCACATCCGAGTGAAAAAGGAGGACCAATCTGTATTTCTGAAATGCTTTCAGGGTTAGAAGTTGGAACAAAGTAACACATCTGAAATATTGTTATTCCTAGTATAGGCACTGTCTTGTCGATTACCTATACGTATAAGGCTATTTCTGGTGACAGCATTGATGAATTCATCGTGATTTCTACCTCCATAGCTTATGGGGATTGACCAATCAACAAACTAGTCTGCAGATCATAATTATAAGATCATAATTTCATGTCGACAACAACAAACTCAACATCTTGCATAGGTAATTGAAGTTGTATGTTGGAAAATAAAATTAAACCTGTGATAAAAGTTGCTACGCCACCATCTTTAATACAATTGGGCTCTGTCTTTGTGTATACGCTGCAACCATCGCTATCTTTCCAGGATCATATCCAAACAGAAAGCAAAAAGCATCCATATGTCTATCAATCTATTTCAAAATCTACCCGATTTGTCCTCCCAAATCGCGATGGAAATATTCACCATGACATAGTTGTTTTTTATGGTTTCCAAGTCATTGGTTCCTATTTGAAATTATCCTAGATTCCCAGGACCCAGATCAACACAATCAACATGCGGCATCAAAACACAGTTCATGAAAAAAGCACTTTGACTCCCGGCTTTGTTTGACTACCATCATCAGCATCAATTTTCTTTTGTATTTGCTAACTCAGACATCTTTTGTCACAGACCAACTCTCAATTTCTTTCATGTTTAGCAAAATTGAGATGAAAAAATGTATTGAAAATTCACTCTTTCAAAATACAAAATTGGATAAAGAAGGACGTAACATAACGTGATGCCGACGTGATGAAGACTTAATCATAAACTTAATTGTCTTGATCAATGGTATCATAAACCAACTGCCAAGTGTGTTTGTAAAGAGTGTTGCTCTTATGCTTCTTATATTAGCTACACATTCTAGACTGTCCTGCATTAACTTCCTATATGACATATGCAAAAAGAGCTACAGATGTATAATTACAGTGTTTAAAATTAGCTTTTATATATTTGTTTACTTGTTTTGATTCTATTTTTTAATTGTTGAAGCTTTATATTACCATAACCTATAATTTTAATTACTGTATCAAAATTTATATAAACCTAGAAAATAATCTCAATGTACATATAGCAAAATATGTTTTACCTTGAATTTGGTGTAAATGTCAGTATGAATTACATATTGTTAAATGTTAACAACCTTTTTTCATCTAGTTTTCAAATATTTGACATCATAAAATTAATAGATAATGATAATGTATTTGCAAAACAGAAATCATCCAATATCAATACTGTATCATTACATTACAAGCGCCTCCATAGCTCAGGGGTTAGAGCACTGGTCTTGTAAACCAGGGGTCGAGAGTTCAAATCTCTCTGGAGGCTGATATCGTGCGGAGTATTTCCGCATGTCCATATCGCGGTTTTTGTGAGTCTGTATAGGAATTTTTAGCTCTAATGAAAGTTGACTTACAAGAGCATTTCATTTGTTTTACCACCAATAGAGGTTGCGTCAGATTTCTTGACATTTTTAGACGGAAAATTGCAAAAACCGTGCAATTTTGAAGGCATTACGGTAGTGGAGCTTCCAAATGTGCAAAAGATATGGCTTTCTTTTTTTCTTTCATCCTCATTTACGGCCGTGATTACAGCAAATTATTGGGTGTGTGGCGAATGCTGGTATGCAGTTAGATGGTGTGTGTGCAAATTTATTTAACGTCAGTCGTTTTTCAACATTAGAAATATTTCTCGTTACATTGTTACAATGGAAAATAGATGTTACGAAGCGCTATGAATTACTCTACCTCAGAAATAGCCCATGAAGTCTAAATTTAACACACTAAACGTCTGAGTGAGCATTTAAGACTATCAACTTACCCTCGGGATTCTTTGAAAAGGGCATCCTCGTGTCCACGATTACCAGGAAGTTCCCGTGTCTAACAGTCTATATGCTCTACTGTACAAGTCATAATACGTCGAGTCTACTTATACGTCGTCTGTGTGGTTTCGTCCTACGATATCAAATTATAGAATTTCTCATTAGATTTCTCTGTTTTCAGTTATTCATCCTTATATGAGCTAGATAATTTTCACTTATATATCATCTTAAATATATTACTTCGGTTCGGCCTCCGGTTGATATCAAGACATATCATTCGTTATATGGTTGTTAATTTGTGTAACATAAATTCAGCCTATCTGTGACCCTGACCAGGAAGCGTTATCGTTACTGTATTGTTTTGTTTCCAAGTTGAATTACATTAATTAAATTACTTATTGTTATTGTGTGCAAATCAAGTGCCAAAAGCTGCCGCATGTTCTCAAAATTTTTTGCCGGAAAGCGTCCTTCCATGCTAAGATCACCTTAACTTGCTTAAAAAATTAATCTTTCTGAATGTTTCGCTAGTCCTTGGTGCCGAGATAATGGCAACATTTGTTTAATACGGTAGAAGTAACGACTATTTTTGGAAGGCTGTAGGTGTTGAAGAGTACAGTATGCGTGTATTTGAAAAATTGTAATATCATGAGCATTGTTTGAAACCTGATTTTAAAAGGAAATGGTTCCCTAATTACTTGAGTGAAAATGATGCTGATATAAAATCTCATTTGATATAAAGAGGAAGCCGTGCTACCATTCGTCACAAAAGTTGTATTGAACAGCAATATCAACTAACTTGGTGTAAAGGCATCAGGCTCATTGGATTACTTGGTAGGGGAGTATTTCAAATGTTGAATTATTAATACGAGCGGAGGGAGCCAATTTTTGTGTGATTAAACAGAAACTTCAACTATAGTTATGTGAATGCAAAGACGTTAATTGTAAAAGTACTGCGACCGTAGTGAGCAAAAAAAAAGTAATTATAGCAATTCCAGTATATTTCTTTGATTTTGAGTTGTTTTTATCTACAACATATTGGTTTATACTTATTGAAATGTATGTCATTTTAAATTAATAGGAAATTTAATACTATGATGCTCCTTATCTCCCCAAATCTGTTCAAGATCTCCCCATCTCATGTTCCCATCGCAAAAATAGCCCAAGTTCCCATGTTCCCTGTACCAGAGCCAACTATTTACATCTGATTTACATGGCAGTGCCCTGTACCCCTGGGGGCCTCAGTTCTTAGAAATGCAAATGTTACTTAGTTGTTAGTTTCAGGGGTAATGACAGAATATTTCAAATGTTTTATTAACTGTTTAATATACCCATTTTATTTCACTGATAAATCCAACATGATATACTAAGCTAAATTCAACAATTTTACACATCAAATGTATTCAAATTTTTTTCAAATAAATACAGTGTTTTATTATGGGTATTTAAATGCTTGCCTAATGCGCTTGGTAATGTTGATGTTTACCCCCCGGTAATCCCCCAATATTCCGATCTCAGCAAACATTGTGGCACAGTTATCCAACTTCATTCCTCAAAGCAAAAGCGATAGCAAAAGCGGTAGCCTAAAAGTACAATTTTCTGCAAGTAACTTTCTTTCGTGGAAGGCAGGTAATATATATATGTCATTAGTTAACATTTTGGATTCGATTTGGCATCTTACTCAAACATTATTTCTGAATTACTGCATTATTTTCGGTCCGCCATGTTTGTTACTGTTCAAGTGTAGGTCTATTGTCATTTTTGTAATTTTGCACGGCGAAACTACACTACTCCCAGCCAAGATGCATGCATATTCTTCAACCTGCAAAGTGATATTATTTAACTACTTCTTGAACATATATTCATACATTTTTCATTATTCATTACAGAAACAATTTTGAATTTGATTATGTTATGACCTTGCTTATATTACCTGAATGGCTATCAGAGCCTACTACCAGGGCCCAGGGCTAAAACCCATATTCCTGATGCATTGTAACTTGAATCGTCACAGTGCAACCAAAAACTGGACAGGTACAAGAAAGTGGGCGGAGTCTGGGTGAAAAGGGGCGAGGCCCCCCTCCTCTTAGGGATGTTCCAGGAATGCCCCCAGGAAATGTTTTCGAAATTAGAATCCATAGACGACCTTAAACGCAACTTTCAGGATCGATCAGGCTCTGATCTGGCTAACTTGAATAATATAGATACCGTTATAATCGGACAAATTATCAATTTGGCTTGGCCCTAACAAATAATGTAGATTATTGAAGATCATTAATTTACTAAAGCATGGCAGTATCGAGAATAAACGTAGGGTAAACATAAACAAAAATAAATATAGAAACAGTGAGCACATATAATTCTATATATGTGTAAATCAAAATCAATCAAGATAGGCTTTTCAGACAGGGACACGATTTGCTGCACGTACACGCTCTGATAATGAAAATTGCAAAATCAAAAAGTTACATATTTCTACTTTGTTATGCCTAGCATTTCCTTTTCGAAAATGTCCTTAACAATCTCCACTGGTTTCAACCCTTCCATCCTTACTGCTTTCTCACCACGAGAACAATTAAAAATAATCTAAAACGATAACAAAACACATAAATTGATTGTCGCCATTGTGGATTTGATTACGTAATAAAAAGGAGGCTAACTCAAACTCTAACTGAATTCTGAAATTTTGAACTTCAACAATCAAACTTCCACAGAATATGACTGGTACACTGTGTTTCCCACCGTTGAAAATATTACTAAATACTAATATGGTGTTTATTCTTTGGTTTTGTATTCTTCTTCTTCTCCCACATTGTATTTTGTCTATGTTAATACCGGATAGATTGTAAGACTACAACAACCATTGATAAAGTTGACATAATAAGAGAAAAAAGGGTGGATTATTAATTCATTATTGATTTCTTTTTTCTGGGAGCCACTTCTTGCCCCTGCTAGCCCCAAAACCTTAACGACAGGAGGGGCAGTCTAGTGCTTAGACATGAGAATGAATGGAAAGCTTTTTGCCATAAAAAGTTTCAAGTCAAAAATGTTGCTGTCAAAGGTTTAAAATCAAATATGTTACATTGAAAAGTTTTAAATTCAAAATCCATGCAGAACAGACCTTTAGTATAATCCTATCATCCCAGTTCCACTTGGAATCTTCCGTTTCAAATGTCAAATTCTCGATTGCTGTCATATTATCCTAGATTCAGATAAACTTTCCTGTAATTTTTTGTTTTGTTTTTGTTTTTCTTTGTAGATTCGATTTCAACGAAAGCCATGGGCTCTTGTTCGGTGGCTATAGTTGGTGCTGGTATCGCTGGGTTGTCATGTGCATTATGTTTGAAACAAAACCATCCACAATTAGATGTGACTATCATTGCTGATCAATTTTCTCCTGACACTACATCTGATGGAGCTGCTGGCTTTTGGAGACCATTTACCATGTCCAACACTCCAGATGATCTACAAACGTAAGAATGTTATAGCTTGTTGTTTAATATTAAATAAATCCAACACAATATCACAGTTAATAAACACTTTGTCAACTGCTTAGGCTTAAATGTTTACGCGAGGTCAAAAACTTGGGTTTTCTAAAGTCTTTCAAAAGTCCACTTTTGAAAAGTTCAGATAAATGATCAGTTTACACAAGGCTAGATTTATCTATTTTGTCTATATAAAACGCTGTAACTCAAGTATTTCTTATCGGATTTTCGTTGAAATTGGATTTTTATACATTTTCGATGCTGTAGCTCCAGATCGATATGTTTTTTTATTTAAATCATTCAAAATTACTTTTATTATTCATATCTAATTAAATTCCGCGTGAATTGACACCGCTTTTGTAAATAATACATTTTAAATACATGTTATTCACGATTTTATCTTGTATAAACAGATTCATTGAATAGTTTTACTAAACTATAGTATTTCATCCTAAAACAGAGCCAAGTGGTTGCCAATATTTACAGATTGTATTGCCGCGAAATAAAAGTGGACATTTGTAAACCCGGGTTTTCTATAAATCTCTGTTTAAACGACAGAAAGACCAGGGTTTTGCAAAGTCTGGCTTGAGTAACCCGGGTTTCCTATGCTTACTTTCAAAAGTCCTGATGGAATTGCTAAGCGGACTAAGTTCCAATTGGATTTCCTGTTTACGTCTAGACACGAGGGCGATCCAGACTAAAATTCACCCGGGTTTCGTAAATCCACTTGTCGTGTAAACGCAACCTTAGATTCAGCATGACTAACAGAGTGACTCTTTGATTGTCTATATTTTCGAAAATATCTGATTGGATTTCAAAAGAGCTACATCATTATTTCTGTGCTGTGGTACTTTCAGTAGGCTGACCCGTAAAATGCAAACAATTTCACCCAAGACCTAATTAATATCACAATCTGAAATACTTCATTTTTTTTTTGTTTGACTGCAGCATTAAAAGTAAAGTAATTTGGACAGTGACGCCCTACCGAAGGCACCCGTACCACTCCTCTATTTCTAGAGGAGTGGCTCTTTTCGCTAAGAGCAATGATGTTAAACGCTCCTTAGATCTCAGCCGCGACACTGCAGTTCAATTTCAACAGATTTCATGGCAGATAGGCATTGATTGTCAATGCGCAACGATGCGCCGCAGCTACTCACAATGCAATTCCTTCTGAGCCATTACATCCGCCATCCGTAGATGATACTCATTTGATATTACAGATAAAGTCAAGGCTGAGTTGACCTCAGGGGGAT
This sequence comes from Haliclystus octoradiatus, assembly GCA_916610825.1. NCBI lineage: Eukaryota > Metazoa > Cnidaria > Staurozoa > Stauromedusae > Haliclystidae > Haliclystus > Haliclystus octoradiatus. Next base: position 4,131,856 of record OU744450.1, read on the forward strand.
TTGAACCACAGTCGATCAGATATGACCCGATCTGAAGTTCGGCTGCTCTGCCAATTGAGCTAATCACCCCTCAATGCAGCATTGACAGTAATATTATCAAGGTTAACACTGTACTGTAAACAAGTAAATTGTATCCTTATGCAGTTCAAATTTATTTGTACAGTCAAACCTGTTATAACGATCACCTCTATATAACGGTCACCTGTCTGCAGTGGTAACTCATTGTAATGTCTAAAATAAATACTTTCTATTGATTGAACCCCCTGTATATGAATTTCACCTGTCTATAGTTGTCAATTTCTTTGCCTCCCATGGCTGGCAAAACTCTCATTTGTAGTTAAATGAAATTTTACTGAGGCTAAACACTATCTACATGACCCTCTCAGTTCCTACGTCCTAGGACCCTAGATTAAGCCAATGCAGGTCAGGACTCTGTCGTTCTTTCTTTGCTTCAATGCGCCGCTGAATGGTTTAGGAAAGTTAATGAGGAGTTTTTGCTTGTCGAGTGGCTTGTTTGATCTGTGACTGTATGTATGCTATGATCTGTTATGTCAAAGCCATTCATCTCAAAAAAAGTTGTCTAGTTTGTATATGAACACAATTTTAATGTTGTTTCTATTGTTATTTGTTGATATGGCTAATTCATGTGCTGTTGATATTTTACGCTGTTTATTATTTAGGCTACTTTTTCCCCTCCCTTCCCATCCCTTGTTGGTTGACAAAGGTAAGTTGTAAGTACAACTAGGAATTCCACTGACTTGCAGTGTAACCGGAGCTTGGTTGGTGGTGTCAGGTCTGCTATTGGTCAACTAATAGCTATTGTATTTTTCTGCCAACCTCCCACCAACCAAGCACCTAAGCCAAATTATGGTGATGTTAAGGATTTGAGATAAAAGGTTTAAATACAGATTTCATTGTAATTGTCTTGTGTAGAAAATGGTCTGTGGCAACCTATTATTATCTAAATGATTTGATCAAGAGAGAGGATTCACATTTGATTGGTTTATCGCGTGGTTATGGTTATGAGTTATCTTCCAAGAAGATCGAGGTAGGCTGATGCTGATGCCAAGTTATAACACCCAACTGAATACACATAGAATTTTGGATATACCGCTACTGAAAACATACTGGAATGGGATTGATTATTGAAACCACACTGAAATTCACCAGACACTTAAATCTATCATTCTACTGAAGAATTACTGAAACGCACCTTAAAATTCAAAAACTTCTGAAAAGAGCCCAATCCAGTAGATAACTAGCCTGCGGTACAGACCGCGATTCATTCACAAAAGAATAGGGTCTGTGTGAATTGCTCTGTTTCTCTGTCCAGGCCTCGTATCAGAATAAGATTGATGTCACATAATTATGCAAGATTAAGGTGATTCTCAACGGGATTCTCACATTACTTTGTTCACTTCAGTTGACATGATTGCAATAAGTTCTATTTTAGGCTCCGTAGCTATGACAATTAATTGATCGAACAGAGGTGATGAATTAATTATCCAAGAACAATAGATTTACCATGCATCGATCAGAAACTTCCGCTCTACGTTTTCGTAGAGTGGCTGGACAGAAAACTGTGCAAATCACACAGACCCTATTCTTTTGTGAATGAATCGCGGTCTGTAACGCAGACTAGTAGATAACCTATTCAATAAGTTTTCAGTATATTTTCAGTAGGTTTTGCGATGTTCAAAATTCATAATGAATAATTGCCATTTGTTTATAGTGACCGGTTCGGTGATGCAGTGTAAGCCGCTTAAGTGTGAGCCAAAATCGCCAACAGTTGTCATTACATTTATCAAAATTTTTTAGACAAGTACTTGACCACAAAATAGGTAATATGTTTTCATACCTAGGATTTTTTTGTTTTTGAGTTATCATTTATCCACAAGCCGGGTAAGCTTGCCACTTTTTTGACAGCCTGACGCGAACGTGTGTCAACCATATATCAAGAAACTAAACTTTTATTGATGTAAATAATCTTTTGATAAAGGTGAAACTAAAATAAAGAATACATTAGAATCTATTGTAGTAAATTAATTAAGCTAAACTAATACGAATATATAATTAAAGGTATTAAGTATGAAAACATATATAAATGAATGCTATCATTTTTTTATTAAGTGTAATATTAAGAATTCATTACTTACAACTTGTTTTTTATGCTCTCTGACGACCATCAATTGGTGAATTAAGGTTAATAATAGGTCATGCGGCTATTGCAGTAAAATATATAGAAAACGAGGTTTAATCATAACGAGGCAAAAATGCGGAGCTTAGCATCAACCATGTATATAAAAGCCCATTCTAATTGTAATGAATTTGCATTTTGTCTACCTACTCATTTGTGAGACGTAGTCTGTATCTGCAGACAGACTTTTCCTTCGTTTAGTCGGTATGTGTATTGGCGCCGACAGGGTCCGACAAAAGTAGGAATCCTTGAATCTCAAATTCCGGAATGTTAGAGCAGATTCAAAATATTTTGTTATTTTATGATTTATTGGTTAAACCTCAACAAAACTTCAGAAGGAAATGTTGAAATGCCTCTAGGATTCCAGAAGATCAAACCTTTTGTCGCACCCTGGGCGCCCTATCATTACTCAATTTTCATTTTTTTAAAATACTTGCCAATGGTTGACATCTTTTATTTGCCAATCACATCATACTAACGTAAAATATGTGGAAATGACAATCAGTAATTGGACCATTTTGTTAACTGTTCATGAACTAAACATATTTTACCTTTCAACCAAAGTAAGCGTATTTGTTAATAACTACTTGGATGTAATATTATATATTTTATTGTTTGTTTACATTTAGAAATTACCTGGCTTTATGAGCCTTATTCCAGGAAATCGAAGAGCAACTATAGAAGAGCTAAGAGAGAGATACCCATCATATATAAAGTAAGTTATTTGTCTGGCAACGTGATTTTACAATTGATTGAAGAGCATAATAATGATTGGTTGAAATATGTGAGCTTATTACACTATCAATCTTTGATAATATTGTCTGATTATATTATATGTCCACTCTGATTGCAAAAGAGCCGCAAATAAAAAAGTTTTATTTTTATCGATACAGCGAAAATAATACTACTTAGGCATTGTTGACCTAGCACTGTTTTCGTGAACATCTCGAGACTAGCCATGCCAAAGTAGTGACTATCAACTAAGGTTGATACTCAATATTTGTCTCTGTGTTTTTGAATGCAAGACTTTTGTACATTTGAGACAATGCTCGTCCTTGATTTCCAAACACTTTCAATAATCAACCAATCGTATTCACGTTATATAATTAAATATGTTAACAGATACAACAGTATTATCACATCTGGTTCACGATTTCATGGAAAGCCCGTGGAGAAATATATAACTTTAAAATGTTCTCAAATGATTCTCATTTTGAAGTCTGTCTAAAGCAAGCCTCAATAACCTCAGAAATGAAACCAACCCAATGGACATGCACCATGAATCTTGATAATACTGAATCGCAACTGATCACCTACTGAAAACATATTGGAATCTGATTGGGTACTGAAACCATACTGAAATTCATCACACACATCTAGATTCTACTCATTCTACTGAAAAACTACTGAAACACACATTAAATTTTGAAAGTCACTGATTTAAAATTCCTCAATTCAGTAATAGCCTATGCAGTAAGTTTTCAGTAGGTTTTCAGTATGATTTCTGTTTTTCAAACTTTGTAATCCGTAATGTTATAGGATCGGTATGGACGAGACAGAAAATACGAAGTAACAAAAATGACTGGTTCACTCTATGCGCTTAGAGTCGTACATGAGTGTCTACATTCTAGTTGTCATTCGTATTGTTTCTTTGCCTGAAACCATGCTGAAGCTTGAAGTTTGAAGCCATGTGAAAGCTATGACTGACATTGATTGTTGAATTATTCTAAGCGTTTTTCAAAATTAAGCTCAGAGACCACCGTTCAATGTTGCCCATTCAAGGATTCACTTTCTTTATTCAGTCAATTAGGATTGACAGGCATGATAAGGCCTACCACAAAACGGCTGAGCTGATGACATAATCCCAGGGTCCGACAAACTGTTTTGCCTTCTGGAAACCTGGATTTACATTCCAAAATCTTTGGAAAATTTTCTCGGGAAATACTAAAAACCCATTGAAATATGAACTTTCCAATTTTGGAAACAGGGAGAATTTTGGAGAAGCAGTCTAGCAATATGTCTTGGCTTTCATCCAAAATGTTCCTTTTGAAATCCTTGACAATTATGACATTGAAAATAATAAGGGAACAGTTTCTGGGTAAACTAATTCAGAGCCATTTATTTACATCATTGTAAATAAATGGCTCTGAATATTATTGATTAAGGAAAATAACAATTATTATAGTACAGTATCTTATTATTAAATGTAAAGTAAATATAGAAAAATGTGATATGTATTATTTAAAATATTACATCATTCTATCTTAAGAATTAGATTATTTTGAAAACATTACGTCAATATAAAATTAGAAATGCAAGAGTAAGCTCAAAAATTCAAATGTAAACAATAACAAATGCCGATGTAAAATGTTTAAATGTATACTTTTAGAAAATTAGTTCATATCTAGGCCTATTATTGTTTTGCTTAGCATATCAAATGTATAATATGCTGAATCATGTAGAAAATTATATAAATAACACTCTGCTTAATATTATAATTCAGTAAAGGAGCAACGTTCGAAACAAACCTAGATCACATCGTATAATTATCAACATTTATCGTAATGTGTATTATTTCAATTGTGGAAATTATATAAAGATTAATGAACAGAATTATATTTATGTGTCTTAACAGTATTCACCTAAAGCCTTTATTCATTAGACAACAAGATAAGTCGTAAGGACGAAACATGAATTAATTAGCTTTCTCTGCAAAAAGCGTTTTGCATTTGCTGTTTTTCTAAGATCAAGTAAGTCAAGTGTGAACTGTGTGATCATTCATGGGAGGTGTTGACAAAGGTGTCTCTTCACAACTTTGCAAGTAACAATTAAACAAACTTTGAAAAGAATCAGACATTTTGTTGTTAACATTTGAATGGCGGCCTAATTTTACTTATATTTTGCTTTGGAGGCATTCAAATGAGAATAATATTCAAGATAATAGACAAAAGCAACAGTTAAAGGAGACAAAAGTTCACAATAAACTCTTCAAGCATGATTGAAATTAAATTACACCTTCGGAAAATCGTTTTTCAAACTCATTTTTGAAAGATAACAAATTAAAATTGAAAGGGAAAGCAGTTTTTCTTCGGGATCTCGTCTAGCCTTCCGGAAACTTAGCTGCTGGGTTGCTAGGTTTTGTCGGACCCTGCATAATCCAAAGCAAAAAACTTTCAAACTATCCATAACTGAATTGAGAAAAAAAATAATTGATAAATTTAGTCAGGCCCCTTTATACTTTAATCAGGCATACCTTACGCACTTGTCATCATTATAACATCTCGTCGTTATTTTATTCTAGGCATGGTGTTTTTGGTCCTTGTCTCATGTGCGAATTTCCAAAATTCTCTGTTTACATGACTGATGAGTATGTATTATATCTGGTAAATATTTTGAAGTTTGAAGGAATAATAAGTTTCAATCTGGCCTCAAAAATTGATATATTTTACAGAGATGTTCAACGTTGGATTATTAAGCACATGAATTTCCCCTGCGAAAACATTTCTGGAGTTCATGAACGGTTCATGAACGTTAAATGGCCCCAAATTTTCATGAAATGTTCATTAACTGTCTGTGAGAGTTCATGAACTGTTCATGAACAGTTCAGGAAAATTGGAGCCATGTAACGTTCATGAACTGTTCATGAACTATTCATGAACTCCTGAACTCTTTTTCGAAGGGGTTGAGCCGTGTATCTCAGGATCTATAGTGCTTCTGTCTCTGCCAATTTATAAGCTGCTATTGGAGATTGCTGCTGATCAAACAATTGTGTTGACTCATACAAATTTCCTGGCAGGTCTTGAAGGCGGAATATTGAGAATGCCGATAGATTTACAGAATGCTCCTATTGTACTTATCCATTCGTCAAAAGGATACATAATAATAAAGTAAATTAGTTGTTAGATAGAACAACAAATTGAGGTACACATTTTAAAGTTTACTTTTTATGAGTCAACCCTTGAAGGCAAGTAAAAAGTTCAAGAAAATCAACATTTATAAAGATCTTGAATCTGTATTGTATATTTGTAATATTTGAAATATCATTGATCTACAACAACGCTCAAAGAATAGTATCATTTACGTGTTGATATAGAGCACATTTTGTTGTTGTTGCTTAACATAATAAATTCCAGGATCACAGTCTTCATAATCACTACCAGAGTTATGAATATGTTTTTTTTTATTTAACTATCGATGGACTCATTGGGAACCTGTGAAAAAGCTCTATCGATGTATATGTTCAAGCTAGTTTGCATTCAGGATTTTTTTACCGCAGGATATTATCCGCCGATATTTTATAACCCTGATTTTCCCGCCAAAATGATATGATAACAATAGAAAATGCATAGTTTTTATATCAAAATAGACTTCAAAAATCCCTGCCAAAGTGTTTAGAGGGAAATTCCACGCCAATTTGCAATAACGCTGAAGTACTGGCGGCCTGTGACGCCTGATATCTCCGACTGGAAGCCTGTGGAATGCAGTCTGGTGCTCAAGCAGAGACATCTATTTACAAGAGTTAGGACACTCTTTCATGTTCCGCTCTCGACTCCCATTGGACAGATGCCAGACAGATGATTTTATGGATGCCATTTTCGTTCCGTTAAACCGAGGCTAGCGAACTTTGAACAAAGCCAGCATAAATAATATCATGAATTCTAAAAAAACCTTTTGATTAAAATGAAAAACCTTGTTTCCAATGAAACAAAAATGAAGATTTTCAAGCCTCAATGTTCAAGAACAGCAATGAATTTTCCATGAAAGTTTGTTCCCTTTCACGTTCATGGTACTGTTCATGTATAGTTCATTATAACTGTATATAATTTTTTCAGGGGTAATTTATCATGAACTGTGGTAGCTAAGTTATATATCATGCTGTGAAATAATATAAAGTATCTTTACGATTCTTTCAAATTCTCAGATATCAAAAGCTTGGAGGCAAAATTCGAAAAGCAACAGTGGAAAAGTTAACTGATGTAAGAATAATTTAAGACACATCTACTCATTATATTTACAGTTTTATTTTTGTTCGAATAATTTCATGGTGCTGTCTTAGTTTCATGCTTATGTTATTCCCTAGCCCACTTCCCCTTAAAAACAGTTCAGGAGTTCATGAACAGTTCATGAGCAGTTTATTAACGTTAAATGGCCCCAAATTTTCATGAACTGTTCATGAACTGTCTGTGAGGGTTCATGAGCAATTCAGGAAAATTGGAGCCATTGAACGTACAGGAACTGTTTATGAACTATTCATGAACTCCTGAACTGTTTTTCGCAGGGGTTCTATTCAGGATGCAACAAAAGCAGGAATCCTGCAATCTTAGATTCCAGAAAAAATTCAGAAGAGAATAGTCATTTTTATGATTTGAGATTTATTATAAGACTAAACTTGATCAATGATCAAAAAATTCGAAAAAATTGTTGAAATGTTCTAGGATTTCAGAAGGCGAAATATTTTTTGGGATTTTGTTTCTATTTATAGAGTTTGAATGTTTGCCTGATGTCAATTCTCCATAGGAACAGACAGTTAGCTGGTAAAACGATTAATGTGTTTTTTCTTTGGATGTAATTGATTACTTTATTAGCTTTCTAGTGAATTTGATATTGTCATCAATTGCACTGGTCTGCGTGCAAAAGAGTTGTGTAACGACCCACTGGTCTTTCCTGTCAGAGGTCATGTTTTAAGGGTATGTATGTTAAACTCATTTTGGGATTAAATCCTGCTGGATATAGGTTCACGATTTCAAAAACGTTAATAAGCCTCTTTTTATGAACCTTTTTTCATGATCTTTTGATGAACTGCTTTTCAACTTCTCAAACTTTTGCTGTCCTGCTTGTTTTAGCCCTTAAATTTATTTTTTTATAAAACTCATAAGGACTATATGAATAACTAATACCGGTATATCATCTATTCAAATTCTTTAAATTTCATGTCTAAATAATTGTTGCTTCAAGATTGACTTGTCAATCATTTACTGCTGCATGTATTGATTGTAGGCTTGGCAGATACATGTTCATTGGTCAATCCAACAATTATTTCAGAACTACCATTGATATTGTTTATATTATTACCTTGAAGGTGAAAGCCCCATGGATTAGAAATTTTTCATTATACAACCCTGGTGAGGGTGACCATGTTGTCTATTTGCTACCAAAGTAAGCATATCTAAATACTAATATTATTTGTGTTGACAAAGGGAAAACTTCTTCTGCGAAAACAGTTCAAACAATTTATGAACTCCAGATTGCCCAATTTTTATGGACTTTTTCATAAACTGTTCATGAACCCCTGAACTGTTTTTCGCAGGGGAAGCTTTCTATTTTTCAATACAGTTCCGGGAAGACTAAAACATTTGTTTATACCCTGAAAGTGACGGATAAGAATTATGTACATAATAATGTATATTATTATTATAGTAATGATTACATTGTTGTTGGTGGTACAAAGCAGTTGAATAACACAAACTTAACACCGTTAAAAGAAACAAGAGATATTATCATGGCCAAAGCAATGGAATTTGAACCTTCTCTCAAGGTAGCCCCTGCAAAAATCAGCTCAGGAGTTCATGAACAGTTCATGGACTACTTCATGAACGTTAAACGGCCCAATTTTCATGGATAATTTCCTGAACTGCTTTTTGTGGGGGAATTTATATATATTTGCATCAAATTATCTAATATTTTGCTTTGATTGTAATCATTCCCGATAAAGAACTTTCAAGTCATTATTCCAGCTTCATCATCATCAACTCAGTGCCATCAATTTTTCTCAGAGGGAGTCATCAGTTTTGATAGGAAGGTGTGTTCCCAGAAGATCAATTCTTAACAAGGATAATTCTTTTTGCTTCAGCATGCTGAGATCATTGGAGAATGGGTTGGATTAAGACCTGCTAGAGAACATATGCGACTGGAAAGAGAAGATATAGCCATACCAAGAAGCACTAAAAAGCTCAAGGTGAGAACAGTATTACTTATCCAACTAATTTTATTAATTATACTGACTATACTGACTTCCTTGCATATTAAAACCAACAAAGTAGACAACCAACCAGCTTGAAAAATTAAAACCAGTACAAAAACTGAGTATGAACATTTGCTCAAAAATTTATTTTATTTCATAATAGGTGAATTTTATAGAAGTTCATTTTTCATGCGTTTATTACCTTTGCAAACCAATTTCACTGAGTTCACGAACTAGTCATGATTTCGTGAAAAATTCTCAAATGGTTGAATGATTCCTAACAATTTGATTGGTCAAGATGCGTGCACAAAGGTTCATATGAAGTAAGTGGGATTTATAGATTTCGAACCAGTTTCAATTAGACATAAAATTCGTTTTCTGGTTCGCATAACAAAATAAATATAATGTTTCAAGATTCTACTGTATTAGTTTTTTCGCTTTCGTTTCGATATGAAATTTCACTTGGTGTAGAATTAGAAAAGCACATCCCCTGCAAAGAATAGTTTATCAGTTCATGAACAGTTCGTGAAAAATTGGCTCCATTTATTGTTCATGGACTGTTCATGAATTCCTGAACTTTTTTTCACAGGGAATCAACCGAATTGGAAACATTCATCATTGTTTACCTCTGTTATTTAAATAAACTCAGCAACGTGGGTGACTCATTGCTAGTATTATATACAAACAGACATCATTATTAATTAAGAGGATTATATATATAGTCATCACATATTTATCATTGTTAACCTACTGTGTGTTACTTAAACTAACTCAACAACGAGAGCAACTCATTGCTACTATTCTATATAATACTCTGTATCTATTTTGCTCTTTTTATATCGTTTAAGGTAATTCATAATTATGGTATGGGTGGTTCTGGTCTTACAATTGGTTGGGGATGTGCTCTTGATGTTTTGGAATTAACAAGAATTTGTTTATCAGAAATAGCAATCAATCAGTCTAAAAATGATTTGTATTCAAAACTTTAAATAGGGCCATTGTCACAAATTCCTAATTTCTTTGAAGATACTGAAATCAAGTTTTGGGTACAGATTTTATTTTAATTGTCTATAATCAATTCATTTAGAAATTATTTTAGTAGTTTGTATTATTTTTAATTAAAAGGCATTATTGGCTTGTTATTTCAAAGCTTCATTAATTGAATTTATATGATTTATAAATTTCTATACTGATTGCTTGCAGATATTACAATAATTTTGAAATTAGGATACACGTCCATTAACAACAGCGATACGACATCTCGCTGACATGTTTATCCTGTATAAATATTCATAATAAATAAAATAAAATAAACAAATAAATAAATAAAAGCTTTTTCTAGCAAAATCAATCTATATTTTATTACCATAGATATTTTATTTTAATACATTTATTTAGATTTCTGTTACATTATTAATTATTATCATGGTGTTTTTGTTCATAATATATTTGTCGAAATTTTTAGACAAGCAGCGTTGTTCGTTTTCATTTCATCGGATAAATTTATACGAATTTGATGCAGAGAAAATGTTGAAATCGAAAAGTAAAATTAGACTGTATTTGAATGTGTATCTTCTATATAACTTTTCAATGTTTTATATTGAAATGTGGAACGTTGATATAAGTAGGATAAAACATTCTTCAATTTAGCGCCAAAGTTATCGAGCTCAATCCCGGATGAAATGAGAACTTGTATGATATTAAACATTTTTAATAATAAGTTGAAAACATTTTTAATAAAAAATTGAAAACACCTTTATTCAAGAAACCATGTGGGATTCGCTTGCAAAAACAGTTTACGATCTCATGAACGTTAAATGGCTCTCTTTCCATTAATTTTATAAACAGTTCACATGACATGACAAGTTCATGAAAAACTGGGCCATATAGCGCTCATGATATGTTTTTTGCAGGGTTTAAGAAAGGTGTGACGTTAAAAAGAGGATATTACTGCAAATTTTGTAACAGGAATTCCTTCTTCACTTAATAAGGATTTAATTCTGGAAATTGTTTTTCCTCTTTAAAGATTTTTAGCACAAACATCAAATTTGGAACATATTCAAAATGTTGAAAAAATCTAGCGTAAACATAAAATGTCAAATAATTTGCATGTAGCCACTTTCTTAATTAACTAGTACACGCATTTTATTAACTAAATGTGTCTAATTAAAAACCTGTAAATTAATTGTAGCTATTGAAATGATATTATTTATCAAGACGTGTGCCCCTTGTAAGATTATGAGTTTTGTAGAACATAACACCCCTTGGGACAATGCCCCATTATATTATGCCCGTCAAAACAACTAATTAGAAACTAGACCAGAGCTGACCAGTAAGACCACCATTTAGTAGGCACCAGGCAGCTCATCAAATCAGATTTATTGGAATTTAACGAAGTAAGTGGCTGTATTCATCAATTCACATACATTATACCGGTTGTTGATCCCTTTGTAAATTTGAGTTACTATGTATTATGCTCATTTTCTGTATTGAATTCGACTATTCTGGCTTTGGCTAATTTTCCACTTCCATTTGCAGTTTTGTTGTGCAGCATGTTCCTCTGAGTGAGTCTCTAACACACAGTTTCAACTGACAGCGTAGAAGTGCAACCTCAATAAAGCTAGTACATGCTTTGATGTTAACTCATTTATTTATAAATATTGCATGGCCAGAAAATTAGGCAGGCCTAACATAGTGAGAGAAATCAGTGTCATGTGATCGGATTTACGGGCCCATATAGGACTATCCATAACGACGTTGTGCTTTAGGAAGCCTTAAGTTAGGGTTTAGTAAGCCGGACCTATATCCTACTTACCCTATTAAGACCCTATATGCTTTATTTATCACACAGGGACATTTTTGATAGGACCCATTGCAATATAATATCTTAATGTTTTAAAATTGTGAGTCTACATCTGCACAATAAGGGCCCCTTATAAGGGGGGAGGGACCGAGTTTCAAATATTCAATTCAAAGATAAGAAGACACTTTCAAAATCGACCATATTTCATTATGAATATCTTGAAGCATTTCATATTTCATTTACTCTTGAATTAAGTACATACTTTCTCAACTTTGTATTGAAAATGTCTATTCTAATTCTTTAAATGTTGACAGCAGTGTACCCCAGGGCTCCGTACTTGGTCCTCTATTGTTTATTATATTTATTAATGACATTGTAAGTTGCCTTGAGGACGAATGTCATATCAAATTGTTCGCAGACGACACAAAAATATTTTCTACAAGATCAGAGCCAAATCTAAATCTACAGAGATCATTAGATAAAGTAGTTACATGGGCGCAAACATGGCAGTTACGTCTAGGCTTTCACAAATGTTGCGTATTTTCCTTTGGAAATGTCAACGTTCAGCAAAAGATTTACAACTTGGAAGAAAAAGAACTGAGAACAGTAAATAGAATAAAAGACCTGGGAATTGTATTCACTACCGACCTCAAGCCTTCAGCTCATTGAGCTATGATTACTGCAAAGGCCAAGTCTAGGTCATTCCTAATAAGAAAATGTTTCTCAAGTAGAGATGCTGATGTTTTAATGAAAGCATACAGTGTGTATGTGAGACCACTTTTAGAATCAGTGTCTCCTGTATGGTCACCATATTTAATAGGGCTCTTTCACCGACTTATAAATAGATTCGCGCAAAGCCTTATGGGATAGCACAACGTACAACACTTCGATATCATTTCTGAGTTAGCTGCGTTTTGACCGCGTTCGTTGATGTTTATTGCCCAAGTTAAAAACTAATTTACTCGATATGCAATCCACAGAACGTGATAAACCAAAAACGAAAGGTACCACGAAGCATTACTGTTGGGGTACCTGTAAATCAGATTCCTGAAATCCGGAGAAATAAGCCGTATGAACGTTTTGTATTCGCTTCCCAAATCTTGGCAAAAAGTGTGAATTGGTAGAAAACAACAAAACAATAACAACAACTAAATTTAAAAATGTATACCAGTTTTACTAGAAATAAAATAAGGACTTGTAGCAAGTAATACACATGAACACACATATTCAAAACTACCAAGAAGACACGTAGAATTTCCTTTCAATTATTTTATAAATAGTATTTTAACTACAAATGAGTATTAGTAACATATCATTCGGTCGGCTTATAGTCGATATTCTCGTCGCTATCAAATGACAACTTTTAAACATAATACATTTCAATTAATAATGATGAAATATATAACCAGTAAATACAGTCGATAATCTCTTAATAAATAGTTATATATTGTAAATCAATTATAAACAGACCCAAGTAAATAGCAATCATCGTAACCACATAATAATCTGAAATACACCATAGTGACATCTTGAGGGCTACATAGTTGATCTCTCCTGAAAATTGATAATTTGAAACACTAAATAACACTAACTGAGAATAATACACATGAAAATAGCCCCGGAATGTCCTAATGGGGATGACAAGAGTGGATAAACACTGATGATAAATAGGATAGGTAGCCTACGTTACTACGTAGTTCTGATTTAGCCTAAACAACATCTGCGTATTTGCAATACAAGAGGATGAACACCGATCCACTTGCCTTACTTAAAACAATATTCACTTTTGACGAAAATTCTTTTTCCATGGAATTTATGTTGAACATAAGCCCTCAAAAGTAATTTGCTAGTTCGATATAACAATATCATAAATGTTTCAACAAAACGACGTGCTACAAAATGTATGCTGTATGCCTACCTTTCTTCAAGGGTTTGGCTGGTAACATGTAGTATATGGATCCTCACACAGATCTTCTTCTTCTTCACTGTTGTTATATTGATGAAACACATTTTCTGACGATGACTCCACAATGTAATGATAAATATGACCATAATTAAAGCAAGAATAGCAAGAAGCCAAGTCTCTTGACAGAAATTCACGCCAGTCTGTTGTTGGTATTTGCAACAGACCAACACTAAAACTATCACAAGATAATGCTGAAGTTGAAAGGGAAATATATTTAAATCCATACTAAATATCCACTATCAATCTTTGGGTCAACTGCTTTTGCAACAGATAAATATGCCTTCGACCCTTCGACACAACAGAAAAGATTTCAATCCAGTTGTTTTCACCATGACATTTTTCAAGCCAACGTTTTACTTGAACAAATCAACAATTTGAAGGAATATGAGGTAAAACAGCACCAGGCACCTTTACTCCATCTAGAACAATCATAGGATGGTCAAGATCCATAGTGAATCTGATAGCAGCAAGTAAAACAGCTAAAATAAATGATGTTGTGAGATAAAATTCACCCGCGGCTCAACAAATTCGACAACGCAATAAAATGCAATGTACGTTGAGGTATCCCACAATGCTTTTCGCGAAAAATGTGTGACGTAGGCGTGAAAGAGCCCTATTAAAGATATCATTAGCATTGAAAAGGTTCAAAGAACATTTATCAGGCATGTATGCCACATCAAACACATTTACGCTCAAACATATCAAACTCGTTTGAAGTATCTTAATATTGATTCTTTGGAATTAAGGAGAATCAAAAGCGATCTGATAATGATGTTTAAAATTACTAATAATCTAGTAGATTTACATTTAGAAGAATTTTGTAAATTCAATAAAACTAAATATTCAATGCGAGGTAACTCCTCAAAGTTACAACTGACAAATGTATCCGGTAGGCTAAATATCAGCAAATACCAATTTATCAATCAAGTAATTCCATGGTGGAACAGTTTACCAGAGAGTGTAGTAACCTCAAAATCATTAATTTCCTTCAAATCAAAATTGAATACTGTTGATCTAAATGCCTTATGCAAAGTTAATTAACAATCTATATGAACTACTAGTATAGTTAACACAATTAACACATTTTAATTTTATGCTTTCTTTATGTATTTAAAGGATATATGTAAGTGGAAGTTTTACTTTCCTATAAAATCCGGTCAGTATTTTTGACAAATAAACAACAACAACAACACAAAACCAGCCTATTTTGGTTTTTCCTTGTGTGATATTGTGTTGTGATATTAGATATAACATCGTTCAGTTTTGCTATAGTTGCCTGATAAAAGTAATCAGTAATCATAATTACTTTTAAAAGTTGAGTAATTTGTAATTACAATTAATTATGTTTAGAACCACAGTAATGATAACTGAATCATATACAGTGATTGTTCAAAGAAATTGTAACGGTAACTAATTACAAAAATCTCAGTAACACTCCAAAAGAAAAGTTAAATGATGTTATATATTAGTAAGCCTACATACAGAGATTTTGTAACAAAATTTAAATGCCTAACCGGTAAGGAAATGGTTCCAGTAGATGACTATCCTGTAATGGAATCATAGCCTTACCCCTGTGAAAACAGTCCAGCAGTTCATGAACAGTTCATGAACGTTAAATGGCTCCATATTTTCATGAACTGTTCATGATCTGTTCATTTACTGTCCATGAACAGTTCATGAACTCCTGAACTGTTCTTCGCAGAGGTAACGTTCATGAACTGTTTTCATGAACAGTTGGAAAAAGGTTCATGAACTCATCAAATTTTTATTCTCAGGTGCTATCATTGTGCAATGGGCAATTGTCGCGTTGCCATAGTTGGTGCTGGTATTGCTGGATTATCGTGTGCATTATGTTTGAAACAAAATCATCCTCAATTAGATGTGACTATCATCGCTGATCAATTTTCTCCTGACACTACATCAGATGGAGCTGCTGGCTTTTGGAAACCATATACGATGTCCAATACACCAGAAGATCTACAAACGTAAGGATGTGTTTCCATATTCTGTATTTAGAAAATCTAAAATAATCGCTCCACATGCTACAATTTATTCAATATTGAAAGTTGTAACAGGCCTGTAGGCCTAGTAATTATATTGTTTGTTCCCATTCTTAGCTATAGGGTCGACTCATAAAATATCAAAAATCAAACTTTTGACTTGTTGTACTGAATGGTTTGATCACTTTGCCAAGTTTTTGGGATAAACGGATCAGTATTTTTTGATAAATAAGCATTTTAATAAGTGCGAATTTCAAATCTTGAAGAATGAAAGTAAATGACGTCATACTGTAAAACTTTCTGTCACGACGAGTGAGCGTAATAAGATCACGTCATCTATCAAGCATTCGTCCATTATGCAACAACACGATTATTGAATATTCCGTTCTTACTCGGAATCGCGATTAATCTTGGTGATTGAAATTTGTGCAGTCTCTTCTATTATTCTTGGTGGCTTACCCCTGCGAAAAACAGTTTAGGAGTTCATGAACAGTTCATGAACATTAAAAACGGCTCCAATTTTCCTGAACTGTAATAGTTCATGAACCCTCACAGGCAGTTCATGAACAGTTCATGAAAATTTGGGACCATCTAAAGTTCATGAACTCCTGGACTGTTTTCGCAGAGGTAAGACTGCTATCTAAACCACCTATATAGTACTGCATATATGCCACTGCTACATCGTAGTAAAAACTGAGACACAAAATTTCATTATTTCATGTAACCAAGACAAAAATGAATACAATGTATTTTTTTGCATCTAAGATTGAATAAGTCACAAAAATAAACACGCCGTAGAATAAACATATTGAAGTATCAAAATATGCAATCATTTCAGATTACCAAATCGGCTTCAGACTTGAGTAAATCAATTTTTTAGCTATTTTTATGATACATTCAATCATTTATTTGAAAGGAAGTTTTTTCATAAGAAATCCCCATTGCGCCTGAAGTAAATCCCATATAGTTTATAAAGTTGATCAACTTTTTATAGACAGTTCATGAATCAATTCATGAACTTCGGAAAAGGTTCGTAAACTGTCAACCAAAACTCAAGTTATCATCATCAGCTGTGTGTTTATGGACCTAGATTGATGAAAAAGTTCATAGACAGTTCATGAACAGATTAACAAACTTTACGAAGTACATCAACTGTTCATGAATTTTATTTTGCAGGGGATCTGTTCATGAATTTCAAAATTTTATGTCACAATTTTGTTTGTGTTTTCTTTTCAATTAGTAAATGGTCTGTTGCAACATATTATTATCTCAATGAGTTATTCAAAAGAGATGATTCGCATTTGATTGGGTTATCTCAATGTTATGGTTATGAAACATCTGCCAAAAGGGTTGAGGTATTTTTACTTTTAGATTAAATCTATGAACTCATTCAAGAGTTTGAACTACAGAAAATTCAGCTCATGATCACTGTATAGAATTACGCTGAATGCATCATATAAGTCATGCGTCATATCAGTTTAAGAATTTTTTATAATCCATCAACTTAAGGCATGGGTATGTCATGAAGAGTGCATCAGCACTTTACATAATAAATTAAAAATTTATTAACAGAAATAGCATATCTTTTCATGGAATTGTTAGGAATAATTCATGAACTATTCATGAATTGCTCTGTGAAAAAAGTTCATCTGTTCATGAACTACTGAAATGGGATTACTGAATAGTCTTGGAGGGTAATTCAAGATTGATTGTTGGGATATAAGCTAATCCTAGCATGCCTCTAAAAACTATAATTCATGAACATCATATTGCCTGATTATAAATAATAATTAGCAATTCATTTACAAAAGGTTTATGAAATGTTTGTGAAAAACGTTGAAGAAAAACAGGCCATTAGACATTATTTAACCTTTCTCGTGGAGAGCTGTTCATGAACAGTTCATGAATTCTTCTATGAAAAAAGCTTATAACTTCATGAACATGATATTGCTTAAATGTTTTTAAAATTTTCATAAAGTGTTCATAAAATGTGGGCAAATTCAAGATTATAAACAGTCATGAACAATTCATGAAGCCAGAAGGAATTGTCCATTAACTGTTCATGAACTCATCATTCTTATTCACTGGTGCCTAGAAAATGTCTGTGAAAAGTATGCAGCTCCACATTTGTTTAACTTGTTCTCTAGAGAATGTACCCTAGGCCCTGAATTGGACTATTGAATGGTCTTAAAGAATAATCCAAGATTGATTGATGGAATATTCCTGATCCGGAGCTCTAGGCCGCAAATAATGGGTCTATGGGCCTATCAATCCAACCCTGCTTTAGAGGTGTCATGGACCAGGTCCTGATCCCAGAATGCGGTCAGAATCGTCACCTTTTGGCAGATCTTGATCAGGAACCAAAAGCAATTCTTATATCCACACAAAACAGATTTGATGAAAGAAAATGCTGACGTTTAATTAAGATAAAGTCAAATATAGTTCATGAACTTTGATTAATATTTTGATTAATAAACTGCTTAGGCTAATCATAAAACGTTTATGAAAGGTTTGTGAAAAAGTTTGAAGAGAGACAGGCCATTTGACTTCTTGAAATTTCGATGAAACTGTTCATGAATGGTTCCTGAATATATCATGACTGTTTGTACAGTTCATGAACTGAATACCAGTTGATTGATATGATGCGCTTCCATGGGTTAAATCGAGAAATACATACATAGATGGTCTAATGATTGCTTTTTTACATTTTCTCAAGCAATTACCTTGCTTTATGAACGTAATACCTGGACACCGAAGAGCAACTGAAAAGGAGCTGAAGGAGAGATTCCCACCATATGTTAAGTGAGTTTTTACTGATATGTCTCTGATATGTAGGCCTACTAGTGCAGACATGGGATACTAGGAAGACGTGTGTCAGAGCAGGGCAATTTAAAAAAGGATTACTTGCTATAAGCTGCACCTCAAAACACATATATTTTATAGAACATTACAATTTCGAAGGTCATTTTCTGGTAGAGGAATAATTTTTATTTATATACGTCTCCATAGGATTTCACTTGTTTTGTTACTATTTTTGGATTGACCATGACATTGCTGTTTGTAGGGGAGACCGGGGAGACTTGGACCACTTTTCACATTTTTAATTATTAAAATTATTGTGGCCGTGCAAATGTAACAAATTTTATGTCATTAATTAGCCAACATGCTCAATTCAAAAGGGTAAGAATATCAATTACATAAATGTAGCAATTTTTCAAATATTTAGTGTGCAAGACCGACCATTTTAGAGGGGAGACTTGGGACACAGTGGGGTGACATGGATCAGGCATATTTTCTCAAAATTTCATTAAATAACTGACAAATTTACTTTCCAGTACCATACAATACATCTGGTGCTTTGACTTAGGAAGTTTATTTGATCAAAATTAAGCCAGCAGCAAGTAATTTTAGCATTAATAAATAAGATTAATTTTTGACACACCTGTCATCAATCTAATTGTAATTGCTTTAGCAACTTTATCTCCACAAAGTAAAAAAGTCAAATACAGCGCATATAAATGAAAATAAACTCATATCTCAACTAAATGCTATCGGTTACCCATTCGTGGTTGATGCTAAAACGCGCTGTTCCATTGAAAACAATGCAGCTGATCATTTTAAGCTATTTAATTTAGCCTTGACTTTATCTTAACATCAAATAAACACCATCTTATAATTACTGGACAGACTATGAAACACGTTGAGATTTATATACGGACTGGAGAATTCTGGAGAAGCCAGCTCCTGTAAATAGAATTATATAATAATAATAATAATAATAATAAATTTTTATAGCGCCTATATCATTTGCTCTAAGCGCTTTACAATATCTAAGTGTAAAAAAAATAAATAAAAATTTACAATTAACATCATATTAGTTTCGAACTTTAGTAAAATTAAAAAGTAAAAGTAAACGCTAATGATTAATACACATTTATGTGCCTAAAATATAGTGTCAATAAAATAAAGTTGAGTTATTAACTGCCAAAAGCTACACAAAACAAATGTGTTTTCAATTTACTTTTGAACACATCTAGTGATGCACTACATCTAACTACTTCCGGTAACTTGTTCCACAAAATAAGTGCCGCCACTGAAAATGCCTTATCTCCATAGGATTTTAAATTGCTTGAAACTACAGTTAATAAAGTTTCTGATGATGATCGAAGACAGCGTTGAGGTTTGTAAGGAGTTAAAAGTTCTTTCAAATAATTCGGAGCAAGATTATGTAAACATTTGTAAGTCAATAATAAAACTTTGAAGATGATGCGTTGCTCAACTGGAAGCCAATGAAGTGAATATAAAAGAGGTGATACATGATCATATTTGTTAGCGCACATTACAAGTTTAGCTGCTGCATTTTGAATGCGTTGTAATTTCTTTATTAGATATTTTGGTAGACCATAATATAGGGAGTTACAATTGTCCAATTTTGATGTAATAAATGCATGGACTAAAATCTTGGTTGTCCCAATATCAAGGTACCTTCTAATTTTCGAAATACGACGTAGATTGTAAAAAGATGACTTGCAAACTGAATTAATATGTTCAACCATTGACAAATCTTTATCAAAAATAACACCAATATTACGTGCAGATGAAGTAGGAGCGATGTATTCACCATTAAAGTTGATATTAAACTTTGTTGGATAGTGACATATAACACTATCATCCAACACCAAAACCATTAAAATGCCATGAAAATGTCGTGGAAACACCATGGAAATGTAAAAAGGTAAAAACCTTAAATTTATCTAGCCAAGAATTGTTTGAAACCATAATAAAATATTAATCGTGATGTTAATATGTGAAAATGCCATAAAATTTTACTCATTTGTTACTCAGCATCAAAATACCTTATGTAGGTTCGTTCAGTGAGACAATTCCTTCCTTCCAACACGTAATTAATATAAGAAATAAATCCTTGTTGTTACATTTGAGAATTGAGGCATACCCCTGCGAAAAACAGTTCAGGAGTTCATGAACGTTAAATGGCCCCAAATTTTCATGAACAGTTCATGAACAGTTCATGAACAGTTCATGAACAGTTCATGAACAGTTCATGAAAATGTGGGGCCATTTAACGTTCATGAACTGTTCATGAACTCCTGAACTATTTTCGCAGGGGTAACAACAAAATAAGAACGTTTTATTTATAGTAGATGACATTAATTGTGATTTTATCTTGACTCTATATAGGCATGGTCTGTTTTGCCCAGCTATCATATGTGAATTCAAAAAGTTCTCTGTTTACATGACTGATGAGTATGATTATCTACTTCTTGCCGAACCTTTACAAATTTTGATCATGGAATAAATCTCTATAATTGGTTTTGCATTTGCGTAGCGTACACTCTTTTTTGTTTGAAGGAACGCGTAAAATTGAGTCTAGCTTCAAACGAGTGCACTGGACACCTAGAAATCAGAAATGCCTAAATTTTTCGTGTCGTGTGCACTTTAAGTTTATAGCGTAGCATTTCATTTATTTTGATGTTCTGATGTTCGATTCGATGTTATTTTAATGTTCTTAGTTTTGTGTTTAAAATGTATATCTAATATTATATACGGTATATTTCATATCTTCTGAATTAATATCTCCAAAACTGAGTTTCAGAAAGATCTGAATTAATTCTTGATTTTCCAATAGCTGAGCTTCAATGTTGTACCTTAAGAAAATGTATTATTATCAAATGAGAATTTAGTATATGGATGCAGTAAATAGGTTGCTAAACCGTTACATATTAAAACGATTAGTTATAATAATTATAACCATTTCTAGATATCAAAAGCTTGGAGGAAAAATTCGTCGAGCCACAGTTGAAGACCTTGTCGATGTAAGTAAAAAGTATCTTCATTTATGCATCAACATACGAAAGTTTTAGATCGAATCGCTATCCGATTGAAACGAAACTTTCCTTTAAACGATAGCTATGCGACCCGATGTAGATGATAAAAAACTATTACAGTGAAACTTGTATATAACGGCCAGCTAAAAGAGGTAGATAAACTGACCACTATAGACAGGTGGCTTTCATATACAGGTTTGATTCAATAGAAAATACCATTTTAGACATTGTACCATTAATCAAATGTTTTTGCCTTTGAAAAATGCAATTTACATTCCTGCCAAGGTTTATACCCGGGTTTATCGACTGGTTTAAAAAGTTACAAGGGCAATGTCACAATCAGGCTGATAGATTGACAGTATATAATTCAGTACAACATATGCATACAGTTGTAACGAGGGGAATAAACTAAAACATAGGTTACATTACATATTACAATAATAACAGTCATGCTCATATCACGTTACACATACTCAGGCAACATGCAGTTAAGCTGTACGACACAGGCAATTACATTTGGAAAATCAATTCATTTGCGACAAGCATCATCATACGAATTCAGACAGAGTCGAGAGAAAGACAGAGTAAAAAGCTGTTACTCGGGAGTAAAAGCAACATAGTCTTCTTCTAAGCCGGGCTTCTAAGGCCGAAAGCAACAGTTTGGAATAATTAAACGCTTACCAACTATCAAATTTCGGCAATTCATAGGAAGCTGGGTTCAGCAACAGCCACGAGGACAACGCGACTTCACTTTCCAGAAGTTTTGCCTCATTTGTTGTAATCAAAGCAACAAAATAAAACAAACGCTGCTTGTCATTTTATGTTCTTTAAAGAGTTTTGACCTCAATCTGGTTTCTAAATTGATTGTCGATGAACTCCGAGATAACATTTGACGAAAACGAATAACGGGAAAGCAGTTTTTATGAAATGAATTTTTATGGAAACTTTTATGAAGAATTTCAAGTTGCCAGGAGAAACCTGCCGATTTAGATTTTGGAAATGATTAGGTGTACAATTATTTTGCTTGAATCACACATGTTCTCTAAAATGAATCTGCTCAGCTTGTGCAGAATATGTTTAACCAGTCAGGTTTCAGATAAGCAATAAGCAATCTTTTAACCATTTTGTGATGCTCTCAAGTTTTATTTTCATTTTATTAAGCTTTGTTTTCTATGTTTTATTCTAGCTTTCTCGTGAATTCGAAATTGTCATCAATTGCAGTGGTTTACGTGCTGCTGAGTTGTGCAACGATCCATTGGTCTTTCCTGTTAGAGGACATGTCTTGAGAGTATGTAAGGCCTGGATTATACAGCGCACTTTCGAACGTGCCGTGCTTTGGTTTACGTGAGTTGGAAGTCGGCTTGCTGTAAGCGTGACCGTCTAACTACAGACACGGCTTTCTGTCATTAGCACCGCGCGTTCCAAATCGAATCCCGCATAGGTAGAGCGCGCTTCCACTCTGAATGCGAACTTTCCTTTGAACTCCCAAGGATTCCTCTGACCATATTTGATGAAAGCCGTTGATTGATGTTGATAAAGAAATGTCTAGCCTCTTTTTTGTCGTCCGTTGCCTAAATACAGTCCCGTCCGTTTTGAAAATATACACATGAATAAACATTGATTTTTTAATTTAATTATATAATTATAATCGAAAACCACAAAATAATAATAGGAAAAATTGAAAACTAGTCAAAGCATCTGTACTTCTCAATTAAAGAGGAGAAAACTTCTAAATATTATTAATTAGACAAGGATGCATGTTCTCTAGATGAGATATAAACCACTGTGATCGAATTGTAGGATCTAACAATTATTTCAAGATTGAAACACTATCATTAAACAATAAATTACAACTATTTGATGACAAATTGTGATAAAAATCACATTGAAACAATATACGTTTATTCCACAAAAGCGTGTAATTGTCAATCGGAAGTCTTGTGAAAAACATTCTTCCACATCATCATGTAATTCACAGGAAGTTTTTACACAAGTATGAGGACATGCAGCTCGCTGTTTAACTAGACATTTTCAGAAGCGCGCTCGAAAGCACGGCACGCTCGAAAGTACGCTGTCATTACAGTATACTATAAAATGCATGCATGTTTATCTTTTTAAATAGACTTGCATTAATTAGGAATACTGTGAAAGGCATCTGTTGATAGCAAAAAATCTTTCAATATGGGAAAAGACTTAACATTCCAAATGAAACTTGAAAGGCGTCAATTCCACGATTGTCCCACTCCAATGTCATTTTAACATCATATCAACATCATTTCATCCACATGCTTCATTCGCTAAACGTGAATTAACATCATGTCAGTCCAATTTTGTCTTATTGGATTCAGTAGAGAGCGGTTGAACATAGTGGTAACATAGTAGAATTCATATCGGGGGAATTGATAATGGATGTGCCATGGTTTTTGATGCACCATTTCATGATCATGCTGGCAATTCCGGTGTTGCAAAGTTTCCATGTTCTCTTACTGCTGTCAGCTTTCCAGTTTCGAGCAATGAAATCAGACTATGTCCTGCTGTGAGATACCCAAATTGTAATGATTCGATTGACATTTCTTCTGTTCCCTTTTTTTAAGGTTAAGGCTCCATGGATTAGACATTATTCAGCGTTTGATCCTAATGAAGGAGATGATTTATTTTATATGTTACCGAAGTAAGTTTCTGCAGCTCAGATGACATAATATCAGAGATATTATCATGAGACCTAATTTCTAGGGCAATTCTACTTTGAATGTTGAAGAATTTCGAAAGGTCGTAATATTATTTCACATTTAAGTATTAATAATGCTACTGAACTGTAATTAACATTTTCAAACATTGAATAGTTCAGAGTTGAAACATCTTCTCCGGCCTATATCAATGACATCTTCAATAATATGTTTTTTTGTTGACCTCCCAAAATTTGCAAGCAAAATTATTGAAAATTCTTATCAAGGAAGCAAGTCGACTGTCCAACTATCAAATTATAGATTGTCAGATTATTTGTTTCTTTTTAAATTTGTACGCAAGCTGTCGACTAACAAATAATATCTGTGGAGTGTATGTATACTCATCTTCAAACAAAGTTCAATTGCAATATTTTTATTAGTATAACTTGACTCACTCCAATTCCATTTAGTCATTTAGTCAAATTGATAAAAAAAATTAACATTTTCGATTGACTTTTTTCTTTCATGATCATCATTCTGAACTTTTGTCTTCAAAGTACTTTTTTTCTTTAAGTGGAAGCCTTTATTACGGTTATCCATCCTCTATGGACTTACGTATTTACCTATAAGATAAGTGACAATGTTTAAACGACAGCCAACTTTATTGATTTGCTTTAAAGGTATCCAAAATAGTACTGTACTTAAAAGATACAAGTGAGCCTCAAATACTGATTCATTGAAGCTGGATTTTACAAAGTTTGATTTTTATTTCATTTCAGTCAGGATTGCATTGTTATTGGTGGTACACACCAGTTAAATAATCCCGACTTAACACCGTTAAAAGAAACTAGAGACAAAATGATGGCTAAAGCAATTGAATTTGAACCTTCACTCAAGGTATCGTGTATTAAAATGGATTTATGTGATTCACTATTAATCGTATCAATGGTAGCATGAACCAAGCACTCAAGAATGGTTGCGGTTATTTTCTGGGTATAAAACTTATCCTTTGACTTGAATATTAATCATAACATTATGTCTGCATGACTTGGGCTTGGTTCTTATTCCGTTGCGCATGAATTTTTCGCAACGCGTAACTGACATTCCAGTTTCGTGCTATCTTATAAACGTCTATGAAGGAGTCTAGGTTATCGATTTCTAATCCAGAATTTTTGGAGGTGTGATAGACTTTCTCTTAATTGACCATCCAGCTGATTGATTGGTGTTTTATCGTCTTTCCTGGAGGGTAATAAATGTTACTTATTCTGCAATGTAGTATTGAAACAAAATAATTATGTAACATTTGTCATGAAAAGCTATTTTATTTTCCAGCATGCTAAGATTGTTGGAGAATGGGTTGGATTGCGACCTGCTAGAGAACATATGCGACTTGAAAGAGAAGATCTAGCCATACCAAAAAGCATTAAAAAGCTCAAGGTTTGTGTGTGTGGCTGTTCAGTTTTATTTTAATTCATTAACCAAAATGAGCATGATAAATTCTTGTCTACATTGATACTAATAAAGTGAATTAAGGTGATGATAAATGCGAAAGAGCTATACGAACAAGATGAGACCATATCGGGCCTTTCCATAACCTTTTTATTTTTAATATTTTTATTTATAATATAAACACCTTTCAACATCAATGATTTGGCCAATAATGAGAAGAATTATAGGACGCATAATGCTTTTCTACCACGATTGGGTACTTTTTAATTTCTCTGCAGAACTTTAATAAGGAGGATCCTTTATCACGCTATTGTTGCTCATTTTCACAAAAACCTACGTTTTCGATAAATAATTTACGTAATAGTTTAATTAATGATCGATAAATAATTAACGTAATAGTTTAATTAATGTTAATTATTTACTTTTTAAGGTAATTCATAATTATGGTATGGGTGGTTCTGGTCTTACAATTGGTTGGGGATGTGCTCTTGATGTTTTGGAATTAACAAGAATTTGTTTATCAGAAATAGCAATCAATCAACCTAAAAATGAATTGTATTCAAAACTTTGAAAACTGTACACTCATCTTATCTATTATCAAAATTTCATATGAATTCATATTTTTGACATTATTTTTTATTTATGCAAATTGTTTAGTTCATTTTGAGAGTTTTACTAGTAAAAATTATGCTGATGAACCTTGATGCAGAAAATTAAAATAGGTCTTGGTCCAAATGTAAGAAGTTAATTGGAGATTTTCCAGAGTTTAAATTCTTCTCACCGATAAATAAAAGTAAGAGTGAAATTGTTTATTATGAAGATATTGATCAATGACCAACGGTAGGGAAAAAAAGCTGGCTACTGAAAGAAGACACTGACATCTCTTAAGAGAATAAAGAGGTTGTACAACATCTATCATGGTATTCCTATGTTAAATTAGTTAGCCGAAAAATTAACCCAGCAAAGCGGTTTCCTTACACTATAGTATTATGTATATACATATATACATATGTATAGAAATTGATCTGCACTGTCGCGGCTGAAATCCACAAAGAGCGTTTAAAATCATTGCTCTCAGCGAAAAAAGCCACTCATCTAGAAATAGAGGAGTGGTACGGTTGCCTTCGGTAGGGCGACACCGTCTACATTACTTTCTTTTTACGTATATACCAAGATCTGCTTTTGGCCCAACTGTAGATATTTTTTTATCTTTTTCACAGCTGAAAAAACATATACAGTTACAGTATCTATACAGGGTGTCTTCAACAAAACAAATATTATTCATTATATCATGTAACCAATTTATTCAATTAAATAACGATTTGATTGTTATAAGTCCACCATGAGCCTTAGCTATACTTTCTTTTCAAATTTGTCAAACAAGTTATAGAATTTATATCAAAAGCAATTTCTGAATTTCCTTTGATGATTGATAAGTATTTTAGAGCATACAGTTCGTATTTTTGAAAAAAGTTCTTCATGTTCATTCAAAAGCAACATCTACTTTTCTAGACTTGAATACATCACTAGCACTGCAGTATTCAATATGGATTATCGTAGCTTGGAGCAAAAGATCATTGAGGTCTCAATATTCTGTATATTAAGTTTGGCATCAATTATTGGGAACTCATTGGTTTTATTAGTGTCTATTAAAATGAAAGAACTTCAAAATGTATCTACCCTATTTATATCTAGCTTGGCTATATCAGATATGGCAATGGGTATATTTGCTATGCCATTTACGATTCTTGTTTTGATCAAAGGTCAGTGGATAGGATCATTTCAATTGTGTCAACTGAATGGATTTTTATTATTTTCATCGGCTAGTCTGTCTTTGGCTATGTTAGTATTGATAGCTATTCATCGGTATGCATTGATTTGCTACCCAATAAAATGTAGGAAATATTTTACATTTAAGAAAGCCAAGATATACATTATATTTGCTTAGATTTTGCCTCTATTCGCTTCTGTACCTCCATTACTAGGTTGGGGTCTTTACAAGTTTTTACCTGGGAGAGCATTTTGTTTATATCCATTCGAAGCAAGTCTCTCATTTACTGTTTTCCTTCAAGTTGTTTTTATTGGAACACCATTGTTTGCTATTCATGTATGTTATTATAAAGTATTTCAAGTTGTTAATGTACAAATAAGATTTTGTTGTTACTTTCTGTATAAGCACATGGAAATCAGTTGTTAGTGATAGCTTGATATCTCCTTGTTCATACAAGTTGGAAATAGAACAGGAAATATTGATTGCAAGGATTAACAATTGAAGACAATACTGCTGTTCGTCCCTGCTACGTTGCAGAGACCCTTTTGCGACCATGGTTCAACCAACCTCCCTGAGACTGTATATGGTACCATCGAAGGGCGGTCAGTGTTTACTTGGATAGATTGATAGTAGGAACCCATAACGGTGGTACTTCTGTGGTACTTTGATTAAAATAAGAAATTGTGATCGTCTTTTCAATTTTAATCTCTTTGTATAACTTTTACTTTTATCATTGAAAAATTTACAATAAAAAGTGTGATAAGTGATTAAAAATAAATTAAAAAAAAAATTAATATAGAAATAGAAAAAAATAAATCACAATAAAAACAGCCAAACAATATTAAATATTTAACAATTCTAACTCGGGTTAGTTGTAATCCACCTTATTTTGTGCGTGGGTTTTGACTTAGTTAGTTGCATCTTGCATGGAGTGCGAAAGAAACTAGGGTCAAACCCGTGTTAGATTTTTTCATGTGTATTGGCAGATCGCGCTGATGAGATAAATATATTTTAAAGCCTATACTGTTTAATACCCAATTTCGACGGATCCGAGAAAATTTTAGTTGTTATTACAGCTCTGCCATAAAAAGCAGGCGAAGAAGATATTTCACATAACCTTTTTATATTTAAACATTCAGCTATTAACATCGAGAGAAAATTCAGATGTAAGGTGTTTTCTTATTTGTTTAATTCCGATGAAAAGTCGAGGATGTTCATGTTTATGTTATCATCTAAAATGCTGGTGGGCTTGTACAGATAGAGAGAAAATCCGGGCTTGCCCTTCATATTTTGTTTATATGGAAATGTGTGCCTTACCCGCTGGAGACTCCACTGCATATCAGGCAAGATCTCACCTGAACGGACTAGCCCGCAACGGGGCCCGCAACCATATAAACGCATTGCAGTAGAACAGTGAAGAACATTAATGGATTTTGATCTCACTAAAGACGAAGATTGTCACTTCACCTTGCCGGGATGCAATTTCCGAGTCAAATAAGCATAATCATTCCTAAGAGTGTTGCCTAAGAAAATCAAGAAGCTATAAAGAAACTGCTAACGTTGTTAAATACAAGCATGGCTGCCAGTAATAACGTGAGTGATTTGGATGCAGCAACTCGCGACAGATCGCGTGATCCATAATGGCTTCCATGGACGAAACTACACTATCTCTGCCGAATCGCGGGTGCTGCGATGGCCTAACTCATGCAAACAGCGCTCAGGTAAAATTGAATTGAAAGATCGGCTACGTTTATTGCGTTTTCCAACTTGGTTTGCTTGTGTCGATATTGTAGATTGTAGATTTGGCGAAATCACTCCAAAACCAAGCAGATGGATGAAATCAATTTCGCTACTATGGAAATTCTCTAGAAAAATTTTCATGCTTATAAATCTACCTGTCAATGTTATCCTTCGAAATATCTTATCCCGGGGGGTAACTCCGCTATGACGGCTATACGGGGACGTGCCACTTTTTTTGGGTCCATATTCCAGCTGAGAAAAAACTTCTTTGGTATGAGATTTCAAATTTTGGAGCTTTTGGGTATCCTATTTTTGAATTTTTCAAGAATTTTTGAAAAAAATTTGCATCATTTTTGTGTATTTGCTTAAACTCAATCAACCTGCTAAAACTTTTTGGGTAGCATCAACAGAACTTTTGGAACTTTTAAAGTACTTTACCTTTTTCCAAAGTGGCACCCCCCCCCCGTCCCTGAAGAGCTGGAGTTACCCCCGGGTATCTTATTTCGATTGTATGCCGCTGCTTTGAAAGTTCGATAGAATTAAACTGTCGTTATTTAACCAAAACATGTCGATGATTAACAATATTTTGTGCACGTTATAAATAGGCTTCAGGAGAATATAATCAACATATTGAATGTCTACCTATAATGCCCTAATCGTAATGATATGATGTTGATAATATATCTAACTCTACTTGTAATTAATAGACTGTAAAACGTATTGGCGCAGAATTGATTACCGTCAAACTGGTTTACAATAAACACATTTAATCAGAAAACGTACTTTACTCAATACAAATTATATGCATTTACACAGAATAACATAATTTAGTTAAATGAAATCGTTCTTAAGAAATTTCACTTGATTTTGTTCTCAGCAAACGAAATAGGCATTGCTTTATATTTTATAATTTGTATTTTTTAATATTTTATAATATGTTATCATATCAGCATAACGTAATTAATATCATCAACCGCAATCTTGATCAACCAGATATAAATGATCATAATCTCTACCAAGTTCCATTTTATCTCTAGCTTCAAAATTTATGCATCCAATAAGGTGTTCTATATAATATGTCTATATATATTTGATTCCCAGATGAAATGTACATTTTAAATTTCATTGTAACCTTTGTATCCTTTGTAAAATTTTCGAAAGCTTATGAATAAAAACGATTTCATCATGTTCTACTACCAGCACGCTCAAATTACACCTTGCCTTCTTTGCTTAGATGTATTAAACGGCTGGAAATGGTAAACCCTCTCATTGTATTAGTTTGTGTGGCCAATGTGGGTCATATGTACAATTTACCATATGCTTCATTATTATTCATTTTGCCCTGTGTAACCATGCGCAATTGCGTATTAATGTTCTTGCTCTGACGTAGCATGGACGTAGTACTGTTGAGGATTGTATAGTCGCTAATTTTGATACTATCAGTACGTGTAGTGCTTTAAAATATGCTTTATTAACAGTGGTGATTCTATTTTTTATTGCAAAATAATGCCAAATCACCTCCTATTATCAAATTAGCCCATTTTAAGGCTACGGGCTATAAGCTGTACTATTCTGCCGATAGTGCGCATAAGGTGGAAAATATATCTCATTTGGAAAGTCCAATTTACCTTCGCAACTGGCATATGAAACTTTGGTAAACATTATCTAGCAATGTAATGGTTAATGAAAACTTCGTCTGGAATCTGAATTTTTGTATGACATTCAGTAACATGGTACTCTCAGACAATCATACTGCTACTTTTGATTACATATTATTGCATCGCTCGTTAACACAGGTTGTTTTCGAGATAATTGCCATATATGTCTGTTATGCTTGGCTTCGATCATAGGTAATTTATTAGTTATATTAACTGTAATCAAAATGAAAGATCTTCGAAATGTATTGTCGCTTTTTATAACTAGTCTCGCTCCGGGTCTCGCTATCTCAGATATGATGATGAGTATGATCGGCTGCAATGCCATTTACAATTCTCGTATTAATCAAAGGTGAATGGATTGGATCGTATCAAATATGTCAATTAAATGGTTTCCTATTATTTTCAAGTGGGATCTATCTTTGATGACACTAGCGTTGATCGCGATACACCGTTTTGCTTTAATTTCTACCCATCAAAATGCAAGAAATATTTTACGCTAGATAAAGCAAAAATTTACACTTTGGTTACGTGGATTCTGCCTCTTTTTACTTCGATTCCTCCATTACTTGGATGGGGCCATTATAAATTTCTGCCTGGACGCGCATTTTGTTTCTATCCGTTCTACACTAGCGTATCGTTCACAGTTTCCTTGAAGTCATCTTTATTGGTACACCACTCATAGCTATTCATGTGTGTTACTATAAAGTATTCCAAGTTGTCAAAAAGTATAACAGAAGCATTTCATCAAAGGGGAATGTGAGTATTTAATTATGGTTCTAATACGTTTAACAACGTTTTTATTCCACCTTTTGCCATATCTTCCTTGCACCAATGTTTCCCCTCTTACTATTTCCCATCATTGTGGAATTCTTTTACCTTCGATTTTAACTTGCAGCTTCCAATTTCTAGTTTCACTAGCTACCTAAAAAAGTACCTGATTGACAAATATAACACAACATGCACTGAACGTGACTGCTATTTAAAAAATTGTACCTACTGTATTTTTTTGAAATTTGTATTAAATTATTGGAAAACACTATTACCATATATTACTTTTAATTTCAAAAGGAAAAATATGAAACCATATTAAGTATTATAATATTTCTATTTACTAATCTAATAATATTATTCATATGCCTATATACCTATAATTTCTCAACTATTTGAGGATTTTATAATAACTTGTTAATTATGGGGTCACCCAAACAAACAAGCAGTTTTGCTTAAGGGTTGACCCTGGTCATAATTTATTAAGCTTATTTTTTTATAAATATGTATGCTTTTTATGACCAAATATCTATCACATCACATCACATCAATATTGGCTATTATTTATACAAGTTAACTACCAGGCATAATATACATATTATTAGGTCCAATTCCCTACTTACAAGTATGGATAATCTTTGCTATCATATAGATCAGCTTTAACATGCCACAATGTTATTTTCTGAAACAAATACTTTGTAAACCTCAATATTGATGTCTAATTCCCGGCTGTTATATCAGTCCAGAACATTCAAGTTACAAAGACCTTATCCATTGTCGTCATTGGATTCGTTCTTTGTTGGACACCAGTTTCAATGGTAGATTTCTTTTCTCTATCAACAAAAGGAATGCATCTACCACTTGTTGTGTACTTCTTAACTAAAATCCTGATCATCACCTCATCTGCAATTAACCCACTTATTTATGGAATTACAATCCACAATTCCGTAAGGTTAGTTCTAAGGCTGATTTCCACCAGACGAAAAGTTTTCGCGGCGAAATAAGCTAATACGCATCCGTAGTGTGACTTTGAAGCCACGCAGGAACTTTAGTTGGAACTGTTCCTACTTTTTTGCAATTTGCTTCGGCGAAAAAACTTGAAGCCAATCAGAGTATTGCATTGATGTTGTCATGGTATCAGGTCAAAGGTGCCACTGCAATATGGATTTACAAAATTTTAAGTTTCGAAAATTTTCGCGCATCTGTAGACGAAATCATGCAGCGAAATTTCGTCTTGTCGTAACCAGCCTTTACGTTTGTGATATTTAATGTTCTTTCGAAGCAAAATAATCAACTTAACCAAAATAATTGGAAATATTGTTAAAC
This sequence comes from Haliclystus octoradiatus, assembly GCA_916610825.1. Lineage (NCBI taxonomy): Eukaryota > Metazoa > Cnidaria > Staurozoa > Stauromedusae > Haliclystidae > Haliclystus > Haliclystus octoradiatus. The sequence continues at coordinate 4,165,007 of OU744450.1, forward strand.
TTATAGACAATCATGAATGTGATAGGCAAATAAATAATCAACGGTTTTTATATAGAGAGTATGATCTCAGAGGTATGAGGTTCTCCGAGGTTAACCGCTGATATCTAAACCAGGATTTGGCCGATTTTCTGTTTCTATTTCCATTCTATCCGTTTTTAGCAAACCTTAAACTAATAATATTTTCATAACACCGGCTTTGCGTCACTGACATGATCATTGCCGCTGAAAACTTCGTCATTAAACTGTTCGTTTTTTGGCTCTCGTCCAACCAGAGGATGATCGGCAAATGTGGGCAAAGCTTTTGTCAATGTTTTCTTTCGTTTTTCATTAACTAGAATAGAAATGGCTTTTTCAACTCTTAGAGAACACTGTTATTTTATCAAATGATGTTATAATCAAATTGCCTCTCTTTTAATTTAAAAATCTTGCCGGGCAGTTTCATTGGATTGTTGGAGTATACTTTTGAGAATATAATTATTGAATAAAGTAAAATTGACAATAACTTTTAAATCCCCCAGTTGTCTCATTTCCCCCATCATTGTTGCCAGTTTTGCATAATTCAAATACTATATATACAGGGCTTTTACTGAGATTAGTTATCATTTTCAGCTGCACTCAACTACATTTATATATGTTTCATTTGATCAGCTCAAACTGAGAAAATCTTCTGTCATTTTTTCAGGCGTATCGAACACTCTTTGAATATAAAAAGAACGAAGTCATTGACATTGTCTTGCAAGAAAATTGATCACACGAGAAGAAACATTTTATGAAGATAAATGTGAAAATAGTACTATATTCAATTTCATATATTCATCTCTACGAATTTTTGATAAGCGTGCCAACATTGTTGTTCGAGCATCTTCAGTGTATACTATAAATGACTGGTTTCAAGATTATGAAAAGTCACGAGTCCTAAAATCGTTTGTCAATGTGCCATATCAAATATCTATACTTTTGTTTCCACCCAAATACAGTACATTAACATAAAAATCGTCTTGTCTTGAGGTTGTTTGTATACAATCTAGCATTCATCATACATTGCTATGAATATGCAACACTTAGTAATGCTGTTTCTAAGATCAAGATAATAATAATAATAATAATAATAATAATAATAATAATAATAATAATAATAATAATAATAATAATAATAATAATAATAATAATAATAATAATAATAATAATAATAATAATAATAATAATAATAATAATAATAATAATAATAATAATAATAATAATAATAATAATAATAATAATAATAATAATAATAATAATAATAATAATAATAATAATAATAATAATAATAATAATAATAATAATAATAATAATAATAATAATAATAATAATAATAATAATAATAATAATAATAATAATAATAATAATAATAATAATAATAATAATAATAAAATTTATGTTTATCTAATAGCAGATAATATAGGGCTCTATGTCTTCATTTGACAGAGCGGTAAATAATAATAATATATGGCGAAAGAGTCAAAGAATACACATTCTTTACTGTTACTCAAGTTTCACGCTTTTCACAGCGATCTTCAGACAGATTTTTTACTCAATCGAGTAAATATTCACTCTATTCACTCTATTGAGTAAAAAATCTGTCTGAAGATCGCTGTGAAAAGCGTGAAACTTGAGTAACAGTAAAGAATGTGTATTCTTTGACTCTTTCGCCATATATTATTATTATTAATAATAATAATAATAATAATAATAATAATAATAATTTATATCAGAATCTTCTTGGTGATAATTTTGGTACAAAATAACAACACAACTAAATTTGCACAACGTTTCGACTGATTGACTTCAGCCATACTCAAGTGAATGTTTTTTATTATTAATTAAGATATATTTATACATAAAAATGTTTGCCCCTTGAGGGTAAAGTTACATCATGAAAAATATTTACAATTATATGAGATCTATATCAGTGACAACAGTAACTATGGTAACTAGCCTATAGATATGAAATGCATGCAGTTATTTGAAAACTTTGGCCCGGATGGAATCGCCCTGAACGTTTAATGTTGGTTTCAGTTCTTGAATTGCCAGCATTTCATTCACGAGACAATCGAATTTATTTTTGCACTTTTTTATTATTCTAAAATGTTTTTCAAATTGATCAGTAGATATTCCGTGCTCTTGACGGACGTGTGTACCAAGATTACTTTTGTTATGTTCATCTATGCGAAAGTACGGATTTGGATTCATTAAATGCTTATAATACATCGACTTTAACATCATCTCTTTTTAAAGATGAACCTTCTCGTCATGGAAAAGTAACAAAGGATTTTTTAGATCGAAAACAATTACTTCATGATTTAGAAGTATTCAACATTTGAATTTATGTAATATATTTGATATAGATCTCATATAATTGTAAATATTTTTCATGATGTAGCTTTACCCTCAAGGGGCAAACATTTTTATGTATAAATATATCTTAATTAATAATAAAAAACATTCACTTGAGAATGGCTGAAGTCAATCAGTCGAAACGTTGTGCAAATTTAGTTGTGTTGTTATTTTATTATTATTTTGTTATTCTGCTATTAGATAACCATAAATTTTATTATATAATTATAATAATAATAATAATAATAATAATAATAAAATAATAATAATAATAATAATAATAATAATAATAATAATAATAATAATAATAATAATAATAATAATAATAATAATAATAATAATAATAATAATAATAATAATAATAATAATAATAATAATAATAATAATAATAATAATAATAATAATAATAATAATAATAATAATAATAATAATAATAATAATAATAATAATAATAATAATAATAATAATAATAATAATAATAATAATAATAATAATAATAATAATAATAATAATAATAATAATAATAATAATAATAATAATAATAATAATAATAATAATAATAATAATAATAATAATAATAATAATAATAATAATAATAATAATAATAATAATAATAATAATAATAATAATAATAATAATAATAATAATAATAATAATAATAATAATAATAATAATAATAATAATAATAATAATAATAATAATAATAATAATAATAATAATAATAATAATAATAATAATAATAATAATAAATTTATATAGCGCCACTTCTAACATCAAGATATATTTCCGTTATCAATCTATTAATGATTTTCAATATATTATTTATGATTTTCAATACACTATTTATGATACCAGTATCCAATCGTTGGGGTCACTTCCATTGGGCTTTGACGGGGTCGCTCAATTACAGTTTTGGAAGAATGGCCATAAATAATTATAAATTTAGAAATCATGAAACAGATATATTTTATAAAGGACAAATTACCTTAATAAAATCATATAAAAAGTTTTTGGCAAAACATTTATTTGAGAATTGAATCTTTTGATACTGAAAAGTCCCTACCCTTCAGTATCTGAACACCATGTACACGTATACCAAAAGTATGGAAGGAGTACCCCAGGTATGCAACACATCAACTAAAGCGATAATGTTGGCAATAATATTCTGATATTGGACTCACTGGAAATGTTTATCTTTGATGCTGCCACATTTAACCAGCTAGTTTTTGAACAGAAGCCAGACTAGGGTGAATTGATCTCATTCCACCACGGCCCTCATTTCTGCGCTGTGCTCCAGCGAGAGCCTAATGAAACTGAAGTTTAAAAACTGTGCCATAAACCAAAAATATGTTGTGCCTAATCAAAGCGAACCTTGGTATCACGTTAAGTTTCATCGAGCGCTGGTTGGTAAATAAAACACTAAAAATGTAAACAAACTTGCTTGAATCATTCTCAAAGTTTATATTTATATCGTTGTATTGTTCTTCGATGGGCTGATCAACCAACACCTGGATGTAGCCTGTAACTCACGTGATACCAAGGTGCTAATATTTTTGGTTTATGGCACATTTTATAACCTTCCGTTTATTAGGCCCTCACTGAAGCGCCGCGCGGAAATGAGGGCCGTGATGAAGTGATGCTAGGAGTGAATGGCTTGCCAAACAGGTTGCCAAACAGGAACAGTCGCAGTCAGAGCCTATTTTTCGGGATGCACCAAGAGTTTCGATTTGCTTTGCTTCATATCATGTTCACCAGTTTCATTATTTGAGTTTTGGGCTGATAAAATACAATTAATATGTGGACTTTTATACAGGAGTTGATGTTTGAAATATTTTGGAGCTCGGAGTTGTTTATTTTGTATCTGGATTCAGAGTCAGATTCTTCTATTTTTGGATGCGGAGTCATAATAGTCTTAGTCAGACAACGCTGCTATTTAGACAGGTGGCTTCGTAAAAATCAGAGAGTAGATTTTAATTAAAAATTTGAAATTATGTTTTAGGTCTTAAGAGTTTACTCAAATTATTAGCAACAATAAATTGAAAGAAGTATTCAAATCTAAATGATGCCTCAATAAATGAAAACAGATTTTCAATTGAAAACATTATAAGCAGGTGGATGTCGAAAGGTCATTCATTATTATTTACTACAAAATGTCAATTAAATTGGTTTGAAGCTATTGTTTTAACCCATCAGGGTATTTGCATACACACTATGCACAGACTGTAATATATAAACGAGAAAAACATAACTTGAATTGGGACTTTTGATATGTTTTCAACTACAAATTATTTTGATTGGTACAAAGCGATAAAGAAACTACCAAACCAATATTTTGAGAAACAAGCCAGGCAAATTGAACGTATCGAAGTACTGGAGAATACAGTTGAGCGTATGCCACACTCATTTTATATGGCAACATTAGATATACCCTCTAATCAAGAGCACGTATAAGCAGAGCCATCTATTTACAAGAGTTGGGACAGGCTTTCATGTGCCGCTATCGTCTCCAATTGGACAGATGCCAGTCACGTGATTTTTGGATGCCATCTTTGTTCTTTTGAAAACAGGTTCTCAATCATTTCAAGTGAAACGCGCGAAAAATACAATACAATATGGCTGAAAAAACACACAACAATCTCCTGCACATGCGCACTGTTAAAAACGTGCTAGGGTCCAGGCAAAAAGATACAAAAATGGCAGAAGGGTCCTAACTCTTGTAAATAGATGGCTCTGGGATAAACAACATTAATCTTACTTGAAAACATATTCAGAAATATAAGACTATGTCGCTGAAAACTCCGAGTGAGGATATTTTTACGGTGCTATAGTTTTAGATTTAGATACAAGGTTGATTAACTATTTTGAATTCCATACTTCTTGACATTTCAAAGAGTTGTATTGTGTCCGTACAACTTGTAACGTTTTTCTACATAACTGTAAGTGACATAGAAAAATATGAACACAGATTTGGATGGCTGATGTTAAATGAGGATAAATGGTGAACAGAGCTTTTTTTATTTGGATGTGTAATTTAAGCAGAAATGATTAAAGTAGGAAGTTTACGCTATTTGAATGTCGAGTTGATAAGAGGGTTTATATAGGGGAAAAGTGAAGTCAGGATTAAAAGCATTGTATCCCCTTCCCCGAGATATTAAATTTCCAATCCACACCAAAGCCATGTTTGCCTACACATATTTGATGTGTACGTCAGGCTTCGAGGCGAGTACACACTCAAAACATATTTATCTTGCGCTCCTAGATAATATAAATATAATAATAACAATCATCGTTTCAAAACATCTACTGCATTGTTAGCATGGGATGTTAGAAACAAATATGTCCTTCTTATAATAACGATCTTTTTATCACACGAAAAGGAAGAACACGAGCCTGCACAAGACAGGGTTCATTATTCCTCGAATTAATACCGTATGTGGGAAGTTATTACCATCATATCAATGTGGAACACTTTTCAATAGGCTTAATAAAAACAATAGCAACATTACATCTATGAGCAGAGATGCTTTTCAACGTGAAATGAAGGACAACTTTGCACATTTTTAATTTTTAGATAATTTTATCCTTTTAATGTAAATACAAATACTTCGACTTTTAGATTTTAATAAACCCATGTGATTATCTTTTTATATTATTATATCTTTTTATTTATATATTTTCTTTTTCTTAAAACGTAGATATCAAAGTTGAAACAAACTTAAATTAACTATTTCATAATAATTATTTTTTTAGCTTAGCGATATCTTGCCATTTTATAAAACATGCCAATTCTGGCAACTACTGTATATTACGTACTATGTAATAGAATGCGAGTTTAATTAAATTAAAATTATTAAAAATGATTAACAATGATATAAGAATATAATGATATTTGTTGAATAATATACGTCTTATTTGAATAATATATTTTGCCATCATTAATTATTAACCATAAGATGAAATCAATCGCATATTCGACGTATATATAGATAACAGTTCAGCTAATGATACGAGTATAAATGTTATACCGAAAAGACTCCTCAGGTGCATTGTGTGAAATATCTTGAAAGCGTTGTTTATCAATCTAGAAATATTTATAATGTAAGCAAAAACGATTTGTGAGGAATCATTTTATCTAATTTCCTGATCTGTGCATTTTATTATTCACTAGAAAAAAAGGCAGCTTTTTTGTAGTTCGGCTCAATGTTGTTGCTGTTGAGAAGCTGTGTTTAATTTTCTTCACTAAGGATGTGGTTTAGCTCTATATATAGTATGGCTTTATATATAGTAGTATGGATTTCAGAATCAAAAAGCTTTTGGTAACATGAATGAAATATAATAAAGATTGACTCTTACAATTTAATCGTTATAACATTTCAAAAGCGTTATTCGGTTTCAGTTAATTAATATTATGTTGAAAAATACTATGTATAATGTAACAATGATTATTGAAGGGTTTGGAACATCGTACGGATTTCAGTTACGTTACACGATGTTTTAATTTAGAAGCTGGCTGATGAATGTCAAAGCACAACTATACAGATCCATTTACGAATTTGTAATCAACTTTAAATTAAGCATTTTATTAAGTTTTGGACCCAATAACATTGTTTTTCACTTTTTTTTTTTTTGTTTTTTTTGTATTTATCATTTTTCCACGAACCGGGTAAGCTTACAGCTTATTTTCACCGGGGTGGTTGGTTAATTTGTTAGTATTTTGAAGCTTGTGTGTGTTTAATAGCCGGATGCCCTTCCTGACGCCAACCTGTGAACCCGAGACCCTGCGGGCCGTGGTCCAACACCCTAGCCACTACACCAAGGCCGCTACTGAAATCACTATTCGTAATATAGTACTGATCTTGTGAAATATGTGACTAAAGAATGCATGTCGAAACACAACTATTAATACAGACGTATTTATATCACAGGATGAATTTCTAAAACATGATACTGTATTTAAATACTGTATTGGTGATCAGCATTGTTAAAAGTTAAAAACATGTTAAAGATGTCTGTTCATTTGTTCTCACTTCGATTATTTTTAGAATTAGACACTTTTGGCCATGGTCCGTCCTCATTTTATTGATTTTAAGAACAATTTTATACTTATGTAAACTGTGAGCTGCCTATGAGCATACTTTTTAAAGCATCCGTTAATGTAGTAGTAGTAGAAGTATATAGACAGTCACATTATAGGAATGTGCCGTCCCTCTTAAGCCTAATATATTTGCTACGCAAAGAACGCCACAAAACACGGTCAGACATAACTGACAAAGAAACTTGTAAATAAGACAATTCACGATACAAAACATTATGAAAAGATGCTACTTTTCCATAGCCCCGTCGAAAAATCTCCTTCGTTTGCCAGTGAAGGATGTCATGCAGCGGTTGAGGGGCAATACGTCTTGTGATCTTTCAATGTGACCTAAAAAAGACTTTGATGTTGGTGAGCAATAGCAGAGACAGAAAGGGGAAGCTTCCTAAGTTTAGCAGTAGTTTTGCTTTCTTGATTGTTGACAAAACAAAAAAGTTATTCAATCAGATGTTTAGAAACTCTCTAAATTAGCTCGAGATTCTTCACCAATCAAAAAATCATACGGTAGAATCCAAGCAAATATGTCAAAGTACAGCAATCAGCAAAAAATTTAGATTTATGCAAAACAATTACACAACGGACATTTCTAAGATGACCCACTTTATTTGGATGTAAAGAGGCTGGCACTAGTTCCGATGCAGCATTTTTATTATTTTTTCTTTTCCTTGCCAGTCCGAACAATCACTGTTGAATAGATGAATTAGTTATCTGTGTGATCATAGGTGTGATATTTTCCAGAGGGATGTTTATCAATTCAGATGCACTTTGTAATTCAATCGGAATAAAATAAAATGATACTGATCATTCTAATCATCTAATGGTAGATAATTATTAATCATAAGATGATATCTTACTATCAGAGCGGCTGATCAATGTTCATATCTCGAATAGCAAATGATATTCACATGAACAAGATTGTTACTAAAGGGATCCACATGTATGTCAATAAATTCAATGTTTTTATTTCTAAAATATTCTTGGATTAAATTTAGATTTCAAAACGTTAGTCTATTACAAGACTTAAGTAGAGACTTTTTTGCTGATATTATTTCTTTAGTATTACATTTTCCTCTTCTTCTTCAGCTTTGAGAATCTGACAAAATTTTATAGACAAATTTCGACAAGAATTTTCGAAAAAAGGTATTTCCAAACACACGGACCAACCAATCAAATTGCAGAATTACTTTCGAATATGACGTCATGATTTTGAATGTACTCTATAGACAGAAAAACCTATTGTCTTGAAATTTCTGCATTCGAGAATTTTTAGGGTCAAAATAACAGGAGTTTAAGAATTTTTTACTTCAAATTAGAAAATGGCTTCTGACTATGTGGACAGGTGTATTATTATTTATATTCTTGTTTCAAGCAAAAAAATTGTTCAATTTTGAGAAATTATTGTCTAAGAAGCGTTCATGTGTGATCCAATTAACTCATTAATTGGCTTAGCATAACTCATTTGCTTTTCTCGACAAGCTGTTCTTTTTATAATAATTTGAAAACATATCAAACTTGTAACGTGTCATATTCGTAGGAGTGTAGAATATGGTTATCATGAACACAGTGCAGCGCACAGTTCGAAAACCGCGGTTTCTTATTCACTTTATTTAAGCGTATTTTGTAGATCCGCTATAGAATTGCCTCGAACGAATATTAATTTGTTGGATTTCATAAAATTATTTATATCCTGTCTATTCTAAATTCAAATTTGTGGATTTCTTGTGCTGTTGTTTCATTGAGATTTAGTATGATTTACAAGTGTTTTTCGTAAAGCATAACTACACGATATTGTTGTATTTGTACTCCCCCTCCCCCATATGTTTAGCATACAACCAGCTAGCGTATTCCAGCTGATCACTAGATTAATATTCATGCTTTCAATCATTGAGGCAAGTAGAGAAACCTTCTATAATATTTCAATCTTTGAAGATACCTACAGTATATAACACGGATAACACGATGAGTTCAAAAAATATCACTGATCATGTGGCATTTAGCTTAGCACATCGTAGTCTTGTACAAATTATATTTGAAGTGATGGTGATCTGTATTGTGGCTTTGATTTCAATTATTGGCAATTCATTGGTTTTGTTTATCGTGATTAAGCTTAAAGAAATTCAAAACATTGCCTCATTGTTTATTTTCAGCCTGGCTATTTCAGATATAGCTATGGGTATATTTGCAATGCCATTTACAATTCATGTTCTAATCAAAGGTCAATGGATAGGATCAAATCAATTATGTCAAACAAATGGATTTCTAATATTTTCATCAGCAAATCTATCTCTAATGACATTATCCTTAATTGCTATTCACCGTTTTACAGTAACTTGCTATCCAATCTTGTGTAGAAAATATTTTACAGCTAAAACAGCAAAGTTTTATATTTTGGTTACTTACATTTTGTCATTATTTACATCTGTACCTCCATTATTTGGTTGGGGTCATTATGAGTTTGTACCTGGAAGAGCATTTTGTTTATATCCATTCCACACTAGCGTATCATTTACTGTTTTTCTTGAGATTGTTTTTATTGGTACACCACTCATAATTATTCATGTGTGCTACTATAAAGTATTTCAAGTTGTAAAAAGACACAAAAGGAGACATTTAACACGAAGAAATGTATGTATATTACCTCACACGTTTATATCCTTCTGTTACATAAAAATTAATTTATGTAATTTTAACTTATTTCTAATTACTTACTGTATATATTATGAAACGCTTTAAATACTGAAATTGTGATAAGATGAGCACGAATTTTCTCTACCTGCAGCTAGTGTGTAAGTTGACGCTGTTTTTTAGAGTGAAAACAGTTCAAATGTTTAAAGTCTGGAGAACAGTTTTCTTTACAAACTATACTAAATTCATTTGACAAAAAAGTAAATTTTTCTCAATTAAATCGTTTGAGACATTTGTTTTATAAGTCACCGATAAGTTTTGGTTTGTAAATGGCAACCAAACATTTCTAAGTAAAACAATCTAACTCTAGTTCTATTTTATAGAACCACAGATGTGGTATTTTAGTAATCTACGCTTTGCTGACAGCCGTGTCCGGCCAATGCAATAAAACGTCATGATTAAAATTCAAAGCAGCATGTATTTGATTTAAATTGATTGGAAGGTAAATAAAGTTGAAGTTTTAGTAGAAGTTTTGTAGAAATTTGCTGTGGATTAGAAGTTAATTCACAGCAAATTTCCGATTCTATCCCAAGAATATATAAGAATATATTGATTCTAAAATAAGGCATCGTAATCGAACGTAGTCCTGCAATTTGAGTGGTTGATTGATGTGTTTGGAAATTCAAGGATATAAACATTTTTCAAAAATTTTCCTCGAAATTTGTTGATAAAATTTTGTCGGATTCGCAAAGCAGAAGAACAATACGAAACTGCAATGTATTACTAAAGAAATAATATCAATAAAGCTGTTTCTATTAAAGAAAGATTAACTCTTTGAAGTTTTATTTTGATCAGGGGCATTTTAGTAAGAGAAAACATTGGATTTAAATTGAATTTTAAAACATTAATGCAAAATTGGAACAACGTTCTGCAATATAAACAAACTTAATTCTGAAATTTGTTTTATTTTGGTAGATTTTGAATGAAATTCCTACAGTTGCCATTTCAAAATAGAGCACGAAGAATCCAACATAATGGTTTTCCAATCCCTTTACATGTTTGCATTACCAAAAATATAGTAATAGTCACATCTGAATATCGAAACTCCCAACCTGTTATTAATTTTTTTTTCCAAGTGGAAATGTTAATTACAGAGCACAGAGTGTTATGAGGGTAAAATGATTGAGAGCGATAAAATAACATCCACTCTCGTAGAGATTTCAAAACGGAGTCAAATGTAATTAATAAAATAAAGGGCAATACACAGGGGAAAGGGGAAGTCGATATTAGTCTAATTATGGTAATACGCATTAGCATAACATACCCCCACTGTTAAAAAAGCACCGCCCCGGTGTTTAACATCTACATTAATTTTATATGAAGGTAATATAACTGATGATTGTAAAATAGAAATAATAAAAATAACGTAGAATAAATGTAAAATAGGATAGTTAGATATTTAATAAAATTGCAAATTATAGATAATATATCTATCACAACCAATCAATGAAGCAGTTGCATGTAATTAATAGATAAAAATTATGGTTCAAATATTATAGTTGGTCTTTTCTTCGTAGTCTTTGGTGTTACCGGTATGCCAATGTTTTTTTAAGTTACGAGAGTCACGTTATAGGTCGGGCGTACAAAAACGATTTTCTCTGAAGAATTATATTTAGGATATTTGAATGTTGAAATTCTTTATTTTTAGGTTTATGTAATTGTGTGTTAATCAAATAAATACTACTGGTTGTACTAAGCTCACAGCAACTTGAAGTTGTATTTTGTTCAAATCTTTTTTTGGTGAATGAAACAATCGTACCATCTGATTGCTCATTTGTTAATATTTTTTTTAAACATTTGTCTGAAATTGGACTGATTTCTAATTCAACATTACGTAAATCTTCATTACTTTCAGTTGATAATATTCTAATATCATGGTTTTCATTAACGTTATTAACATCGTTGTTGACTGCTATAGCGGAAGGCGTGGTTTCCCTTCTCCACTGGAAACAGCAAGGTTTAGTGCAGCGAATATATACACAATTGTATTCGCTTGCCATTTTACGTGCCAGTATTTTAATAGGGTAAGGCAAAGTTATTTCGAAATCTTTTACGTTCGAAGGTAATTCAGCCATAAATTGTTCTGTTTCAGCACGGGACTCGTTAACAGCTTCATTGTAAATTCTATTTTCAAATTGTTTATATTCCTTCTGTTTTCTCCGTATATAGTTTACTAAGGAATCCATAATTGTCGACATTGTAGAAGATTGAATGGAATAAAAATTATAACCAATAATAAGCCATGAGAATATTAATTATATGATACAAACAAAATGTATAATAAAATAAAATTGATCCTTATCGGGCTCCAAATGTTATGAGGGTAAAATGATTGAGAGCGATAAAATAACATCCACTCTCGTAGAGATTTCAAAACGGAGTCAAATGTAATTAATAAAATAAAGGGCAATACACAGGGGAAAGGGGAAGTCGATATTAGTCTAATTATGGTAATACGCATTAGCATAACAAGAGTTGATTTGATTATATAAAAAATGATTCAATTTGTCGCAGTTCGTTGTCATTTTCATAAAAGATGTTCAGCTAGCTGTTTGAATAAAGCCGTGCAGGTATATAGCTATATACCTGCACGGTCTATACCAGACATAGAAAGAAAACCATATACTTTTAATGGTTGCCATGGAATATCTGTGGGTTGTCTTGACATAGCTACAAAACACTTCTGCCAATTATGACTCTCTTTTTTTAAGTGATTATTATAAAAGGGTTACCACACGCCTGCAGGTGTTTAAATTAAGGGATTACATCACTCTTGTGAGTGGGTTATCGAAGTTTCGATGGCCCACAAGTGATGTAATCCTTTTAATAATCATGTGTGATATGTTGTTGTTTTATTCTTAGTGAATATACTCTTGTTGTATAATTTTGAGGGTAAAAATGAAAAAAGAGAGTCCATAGGAAGATCCAATAAATTATTTATGATTTTATAAGCCATATATTTCGCCAACATTCATTGGATTTTGTTGAATTCATAAATGTTGGCGAAATTAAAAGTCATTTGGCCGGGGCTTAACTGTTTCGCTAAAACTGTGCAGGTATAGATCTTTAGCCCCACACGTACGGTTATAGACCTATACCTGCACAGCCTATACTTGACGTAGCACGAAATCCCATATCCTTTTAGTGGTTGCCATGAAATTTCGTGGGTTGTCTTGACATAGCTACAAAACGCTTGGTACAAATCTGCCAATTATGACTCTCTTTTTTTAAATGATTATTATAAAAGGGTTACCACACGCCTGCAGGTGTTTATATTAAGGGATTACATCACTCTTGTGAGTGGGTTATCGAAGTTTCGATGGCCCACAAGTGATGTAATCCTTTTAATAATCATGTGTGATATGTTGTTGTTTTATTCTTAGTGAATATACTCTTTTGGCCGGGGCTTAACTGAACCGCTAAAACTGTGCAGGTATAGATCTTTAGCCCCACACTTACGGTTATAAACCTATACCTGCACAGCCTATACTTGACGTAGCACGAAATCCCATATCCTTTTAGTGGTTGCCATGAAATGTCGTGGGTTGTCTTGACATAACTGCTAGACACGTGATACAAATCCACCAATCACGACTCGTGTTTTTTTTCAAGTGATTATTAATCATATTTACTACACTCGGAAAAGTTTGAAGACACTCGGGAATAGTTAAAATCACTCGCCTCCAGCTCTTTCAACACTTCAATTGTGTCTTGGAACATTCCCCTTGTAATATGAATACAAACCCGGCCCATACAAACAATACAAACACAGCAAGTGCATGTGTGATGGTAATCCTTTGTTTCTTGTTGAAAGCTTATGGGTTGTTCCGTATTCTCAAGTGAAGATTAATTTTAATTTATAGCTCATCGACTTCATCAAATAAATATTCAAAACAACACAAAATGTTTTTCAAAGTTGGTAATTTATTTCTACAAACAACATTCTTTAAAGAAGTAGCTTGTCAAAAATACGAGCTGGTTTATAAAATAATCGGTTAATTTCAAAGCAGGACATAATTATGTATGATCAGATATACTTATATACTTATATAACACGCTGGCGAAATGACATAATAATCGAAATAACAATTAGTGGTATGAATAACTATTGAAATGAATATAATTGTTTTTATATTTAACTGCAATCTTTCATCAATCTTATATGAAATAATAATTTTAACATTCAACAGTACACGCTGCCCAAATTTAAATGGCCAAACTTTCACCAAGAACAATAGAATGTATGCTACCAATGTTGGGCAAATGTTCGAACGTATCGTCCTCGCATTCCAAAACAGAGAAATCAAACATCAGGCAACAACAGCTAACATCATGGAAGATGGCCAAAGGATTTTTTAGGTGGAATAAAATTCATTTGGACAAGGCTTGAAATGTCTAATATGTCTAACTTAAAATGTACTAATTTAAGACTGAACCATTTTGATTAGACGAAAAAACTTGTGTGTATGTCGAAAAGACCCCCACCATAATGCTTATTGTGTTACCCCGTTGAAGTTAAACAATCAAAATTCCCTTTTTCTTTAAATTGGTCTGTAACTGACATGGACATCACCAAAGGGACTATGTTTGACTACTGAGATATTATTTCATTTATGAGAAAGTTTTTTCCATCACAAATTGACCGTAAATGTTGTGTATGCTTTCATTATAGAATTCAATACCTAGCCTCTCAACAAAAAACATCCAAGTGACGAAGACATTATCTGTTGTTGTTATGGGATTTGTTCTCTGCTGGACACCAGTTTCTATAGCCGATTTCTATGATTTGGCAACAGGAGGAATGTATCTACCACGTGGTATATATTTGCTAAATACGATTCTTATATTCACATCATCTGCAATTAACCCAATTATCTATGGCATTACAAACCCACAATTTCGCAAGGTATGTTGGATATATTGTATTCTGCCCTTCCATCGTAATTGTACTTTGTTCAATGCGAATATAATTGTTTTGTTTGTAATGAAACTACATTGTTTTTTAGCTATACTTTTTACGCATACTATGCTGCGGTTTGAGACGACGTGCATGGTAGTTTGAATGTAAGATACAGCTACCCACCAGAAATACTAGGTTCTATAGGTTCTATACGAGAAAGTGGCAATTTATTTATACCATTTTGGCAATTTCATGGCAACTAAGGAATATGATTTTTCTGATTTTAGCTACCTGTTTTGAAAATAAGGATTACAACTGTGAATCCGGTCTTCCAGCTGTGAGATGCACAATTAACAATTCAATTTATAGCAATCTAGGGTTATTGTTTCAAGCAAAGCCTGCAGTTTTGGGATCATAGCAAGATTCTTAAAATGTACATTCTGCTCTTCCAGGAAGTAGACGTGTTTAGATATCTTCTTTCCCCACCTCTCATTTGAATTTCATTGAATCATATCGAATCAAGCTGATAATGACCGAGATTCGCTGATAGTCATCGAGCCTAAGTGCAGATCAATAACTGTTTTAGTCAATGATTCACTGATCAACTTTGGACCATATAATCATAGCATTGCAATTTATTGCATCAAAGACGCAGTTGTTTTTATTTAACGAAAAGATTCAATCAATCTGATAGATTGAGAATTTGGCGCCATACCAATGCAGAACAGAACTAGGTTCGAAAACGCAATCGATCATAGAATTCAAACTTGATATGAAGGGTCAAAATTCGATTCATATAGCGATGATGTATTTCATATGGCGACGATGTGTTTTCACATGGCGATGATGTCTTTTCCCGAATCTGTGATTATTCGAGGAAATCATTTCCTCGTACTCTGGCAACGAAATGGCGTTATTTTGCTAGCGTGATTATCGACACTACCTCATGGCTATCTTCTCTTAAACAATTTTTAAATTTGACATCAAAGGGATATGATTTTTGCTTGCTGCCTTTTATTTACTTTGATCTGCTCTTAAATCGGGAGAGAATAAGATCGATCCAACTACCGTTTTAGTCATAGAGACCTTGTCCAACTCTCTGCGCCGTTTGTTTTTCGAATTCGGATCCACGCTGCAACAGTTGCACTGGTCTCAGAACAGTCGAGCAAATCGCCCGTCTGGAGTTGGAAAGAAAATGGCATTGTTTGGCACGCTCTTGTACGTGTAAGGGAAAATGAAAATGAAAACTATTAGCTAGCATGATTATCGACACCATCTCGTGGCTATTTTGTCTCTAATAGTTTTAAATTTGACCATTTTGCCTTCCGTGTTTCGCCTACTTATCATATAGCGTCCTTCCGCGCTTGGATGCTTAATAAATCGTTTGAAACGATCGATATAGTCCTTCAAAAAAGTTCTGATAAAGCTCTTACATGTCTTACATGCTAATGCCTAGACCCTGGCAAAGACACAGTCAAAATCCCTTCACGAATGCTCAAAGAAGGCATACAATTTCTTGTAAACTTCAATAATAGCAAATACAGGTCATACGACTAAAATGTCAATGTTGATTGACATTCTAGGCTACAAACGTTTCGATAGTTTGTTGACCAATGGCTGTCATTGCAAAACAATGGGACTACCAAGACAACCATTGGTCAATCTACACAATGGAACTGACAATCGTAATGCTAGACTTGAATCAACTTGCGCAAAAAGGTTACCGTAATAAAATGAAAACAATCATTTAGAGTTTACTAGGTCTGTTTTTAGCATTTTTGATGAGATTCTGACCATTTTTGTTAGCAGTGGCTCACTGTCTAAGCAAGAAGCATGTAAGAACCTTCTATAAACTATTTTGGAGAATTAGCAACTGTTTTCACGGATTTTTGTAACATCCAAGCGTGGAAGGACGTTATACAATGACCTGGAGGAACACAGGAGGCAAGATTTGTCAGGTTTAAAAATTGTTGAAGAGAAAATAACAACGAGATGGTGTCGATAATCATGCTAACTAAATACATTCAATTTATTTATTTAAAACGTCCAACGGCGAGCCAAATAATGCCATTTCGTTGCCAGCGTTCGAGGGGACGAACGAGGAAGTTGGATTTTGATCCCGTATTCAAACTATGTAGGTCTGCTCGTAGGCTACTTTCCTACATCGATCCAGGAATACATATCATCGCATGGGAAACACATCGTCAACAAGTGAATCGAATTTTGACCATAATTCGGCTTCATACACGTATGATTAGAAATATTAAAGACATTATATGAGTAAGATGGTCAAGTAAATGTTTATAAAATCCGTACAACTTATCACACAAAGCAATTAATTCACACTTTCCGAGAGTTATGTTCTCTTCAGCGCCACTCGAGTCACTCCAGGTGAAAACTGGAAGTTGAAACCAACTACCGCGGCGGCTCTTGATTTTTTAATACCTTCTCGTTTTCTCCTTACGTACCCTCTCGTGTGCCAAAAATCAATCATGCTATCATATCATCAATAGCTCATACTCCACTTCCTTAATATAACACTGGGTGGTAGATGGAGTTAAAAATAGACTGAAATTTGACCATATTCGACCACTCGAATTTGGGCTCGAATTGCTCTATTTCGTTAAATTTAAATTTATGAGCCCAGGAAAGAGGATTGAAAGTCACCCTGTCAACAGAACCGGGTTTGATGATTTCATCCGAACCGCGCGAATAAAGGTTTTCCTTTTCACAAGAAACCATTAAGTTTGTTTGTTTGATAATCTGACCCCCGGAAATTTTGTCGCATCAAAACGAGATGATCTTAAAATAGCTTTTGAGGCCAATGCTCAGTGATTCTGCCGTGGCAGAAGCGATCAAAATGTTTGGAAATGAACAATATTTGGTCAACAAAGATAGACTTTTGAGAATGTTATTGATGTCGGACGAAGATGTTGTATTAAATTTTCACAAAGGTTAGATAATATTATGGCCTGTAAAACACAAATCTGAGGTAGATTATCTTGGTTCAATTATAATATCTTGTTGAAATGTATGTGTTTTTGTTCAAATTTGCAGGCATACCGAAAAGTTTTGAGATTCAAATTCGGAAAAGTCACTGACAGCTCACAACTTGATCAATGAATATCCTAAACCTAAAGAAGGGTAATGCTAATGGGTAAACCTAAAGAAGGGTAAAGGGTAATGTAATACACCGTATTTATCATTAGTATCTATCACCTTAATCACGACTCGATGCTTTTGTGCATTTTGATGGGCTGCACATGCACAATCATCTTCATTTTTCTCATATTACATATTTGGCAAAATCTGATTGACCTTGAGGAATATTTCACGTTTTAATTATTATTAGAAAGAAAGACAAACGATGAAATGTCGTAATTTTGCGATGAATCGTTATTTTACTAATATGACATTTTGAAGCTAAAGAGAGAACTCTGCGAATTGCGACGTTTCGATGTTCAGATATCATTTTCAAGCGAAAGAGAATAAATTTAAAGTTGACATGGTATATATAATATAAAAAATAATGTAATTTACATAATCTATTGTATAATAATCACAATGAAATTTTACGTACGGATATAAGACAAACAATGACTATTGTAATTATAAGGAAATACATTATGTGAATAATGTTGACTTCACTGAGTCAGTTTGCACGTTTAATATGGGGTGCAACTCCCTGATGGCTAGCATGTCGTGTATTAGGCAATAAAATTTTGAAACGCACTTCCTGACAACAGTAAACAGGCTTTTCTCGTTCAAAGCGCTACGTCCGTGACCGTTTTCTGTTGGTTCAGAAAATAAATAATCTGTTTATTTTTACATTAAAAAGCTCAACATAATGATAACATTTTTAATAAGTTACGTAAATGAAAGAAAATAGATTGAAAATAAATGTGAAGAGCATTGATTGTTATAAAGTCTGAAAACAGTATCTATACAGAAGCTTTTTGATGAGAATCCATGTCTCGATACGTTTGAAAGATGGTCCTTGCAATCGTATATATACAACCACACCGGCAACCAACTGTATTTTTACACTATTACATTATATTATTATTATTATTATTATTATTATTATTATTATTATTATTATTATTATTATTATTATTATTATTATTATTATTATTATTATTATTATTATTATTATTATTATTATTATTATAATTATTATTATTATTATTATTATTATTATTATTATTATTATTATTATTATTATTATTATTATTATTATTATTATTATTATTATTATTATTATTATTATTATTATTATTATTATTATTATTATTATTATTATTATTATTATTATTATTATTATTATTATTATTATTATTATTATTATTATTATTATTATTATTATTATTATTATTATTATTATTATTATTATTATTATTATTATTATTATTATTATTATTATTATTATTATTATTATTATTATTATTATTATTATTATTATTATTATTATTATTATTATTATTATTATTATTATTATTATTATTATTATTATTATTATTATTATTATTATTATTATTATTATTATTATTATTATTATTATTATTATTATTATTATTATTATTATTATTATTATTATTATTATTATTATTATTATTATTATTATTATTATTATTATTATTATTATTATTATTATTATTATTATTATTATTATTATTATTATTATTATTATTATTATTATTATTATTATTATTATTATTATTATTATTATTATTATTATTATTATTATTATTATTATTATTATTATTATTATTATTATTATTATTATTATTATTATTATTATTATTATTATTATTATTATTATTATTATTATTATTATTATTATTATTATTATTATTATTATTATTATTATTATTATTATTATTATTATTATTATTATTATCATTATTATTATTATTATTATTATTATTATTATTATTATTATTATTATTATTATTATTATTATTATTATTATTATTATTATTATTATTATTATTATTATTATTATTATTATTATTATTATTATTATTATTATTATTATTATTATTATTATTATTATTATTATTATTATTATTATTATTATTATTATTATTATTATTATTATTATTATTATTATTATTATTATTATTATTATTATTATTATTATTATTATTATTATTATTATTATTATTATTATTATTATTATTATTATTATTATTATTATTATTATTATTATTATTATTATTATTATTATTTTATTATTATTATTATTATTATTATTATTATTTTATTATTATTATTATTATTATTATTATAATTATATAATAAAATTTATGGTTATCTAATAGCAGATAATATAGGGGTCTATGTCTTCATTTGACAGAGCGCTAAATAATAATAATATATGGCGAAAGAGTCAAAGAATACACATTCTTAATAGTTAAGAATGTGTATTCTTTGACTCTTTCGCCATATATTATTATTATTATTATTATTATTAATATTATTATTATTTTATTATTATCATTTTATTATTATTTTATTATTAGTTAAATGGACAAGATATAGAAGACTAATAAAAATGTATTTAAAATCAATTATTTAAAATATTGTTTTAGCACATTTTTTATTTTAATCGTTGCAACCTCTGCTTCTAATAAGACATGCCTTTGAGGCAACTGTACATAACTGTTCAATAATAAACCAGGGGTTTAAATAGAATAAATTGATTGCATTGATTGCATCTCTCCGAATTTTTGTAATGTCGATATAAAGTCAGCCTATTGTTCTGAATCGAAAGTACTAAGATTTTATAAACAAAAGGATATTAAGAAGCCTTCAGTTCAAATCATAAATTCTAAAACTATATAAAATTTCAGTAAATTCTCAATTCACTCAATAATTTGCCTTCAACAAATGTCGTATTCTATTGGGAAAATTATCCAATTTTTCATATCAGGGGCCTTTGAGAATAGCAAACAGCAACGCCCAAACAATTAAACAGGATGCTGTTGTTGGAATGCTTTATGCACAAGATGAAGATAAAATCTGAACTTCTCTCTCGAGTGCTGGTCAATCTTTCGAAAAGTATACACTCAACACTCATTGAAGCTTTATTTCTAGAACAGCTATAATTCTAATTAAAATAAATTATTTGTGGTACTGAACCACACTCATTGCTTAGTCATGTCTATAAAGGCGATAACAGAATAGCCGTTTTTCAAAAATCGAAAATCAAATCATTCAAACAATAGGCGACAGTCACTTAGAAAACTCCAACATTTATACGATATTCCTAATGAAAATGTTGACCTTAAGAAGCAAACAGTACATTCGATAGGCTATGTATTTAGGTTTTCATGTGACGCCCAATATCTCCTTGCCTGTTCTCGTCAATCTGTTGGTGGAGGTGATGTTGTTTATCTTTACAAGTGTGATTTTTGTATTGAAAAGTATGTCTGTTTCACCTGCTGGCACCTGCACCAATGGACTGAAGAGCACAGGCATGGAGATATTGGGCGTCACGCGAAAACCCACAACCGTGAAATGAACAGCATTTATGCCAATTTTTCAATTCTAAACCAATAAAATATAAAATGAAATTTATGAAATGCTATTCTAAAATATCATGAAGGTTTTCTGCGATCTGATTGATCGAAAGAGCGTGCATGAAATCCTAGGGTAAAACATGGCTCTGAAAACCGGGAAAAACTGCAAGCTTCAAAAAGTTTGATCTGTGATAAAATACAGAATTTATAACTTTTTGATAACAATCCAATAAATATCTCAATAATGGCTACGATTTACAAAACGACATTTAGCTCAAGATGTTTTTATTTATTGAAAAGCGTGGTAAATGAGTTATTGGTCGTGTAACATGCAAAATAAAAACACAGAACGAAAGACAATTATAGGCTAGGCTGTTTCAAGGTAAACCTAAATTTTAAATAACAATTACTTCATTAATTTGCTAAATAACTATTGTACCACTTATATTACAGGCGTTCTTATATATGTCTTTCTTTATTCGACAATATCTATCTTGTTGTGGGATTCTCTTTGCTTGGTTTAAATTGAAATTGAATTTTAAATTGTGAATTCATGAATTGAAAATTCGCCGTCGAGTGAGCATCCGACATTTGCTTTATTTTAGAAAAGGATTACCACATGCTTTCAAACGTTTGTATTCATATTTACTAAACTCGAAAATGTTGGGAGACACTCGGGAAGCTAAAGATCACTCGCTCGGAGCTCGTGATTTTTTAGCGCTTCACTCATGTCTCCCAACATTTTCTCGTTTAATCAATATGAATACAAACATGGCAAGTATGTGGTAACCATTTATTCATCAGGGAATTAAAACCTAATCTGAATAAACAGTCTGATTCTATAGGGCAAAACTTTTTAATATGTATATTCCATAGACCTACCTAGACTGCATTCCATTGCCAAACTTCATGGTAAACACATAGCAACCATGGGCATCCATAATGGCTGAAGCAAAGGATCAAAACAGAGGCTTGAAAACCGCGAAATTTCAAGTCACCTTTTTAGCAATTTTTGTTTCTAAATGAAACAGACTTTTTTGATAAAAGACTCAAAAGGGTTACTTATGACAACCAATTTCGAGTTGCATCTTTCATGAGCAAATTATCTCCTTTTTAATCATATTTTGAGGTAAATAGTTTATTTGTTTTTTTAATTCTTATGTTTCCTTTTCTCTTTGTTTGATTTCAAAGTATTCATAAATGTTTGAAAATAATTGTGATCCTATGAACAATTCTCGCTTCGCTGTTAGGAAAATCCTATATAAACTATCTTTCTACGACGATGAGAACATATTGCTTAGAGTTTAGATTGCAAAAGAGTATATAGGAGAGATCAAATAATTTTGAAAATGTCAATGAGGAGAGCGCTAAAATAAGTCCTTTTCGTCATCCATCTTTGTTCCCCATGTTTCATATTTTCGTCAGCAGTCTATGTAGTCTATAGTATATTCCCTTCATTTAAATGTTCATGAATTTTTGGATAAATAGCATAGCTTATATGTAATATTTTCTTAACTTGAAAATGGCAGATGTATTAAACTGCCAAAACGTCGTTCGAAATTCGAATAAATAGAAAACAATTGCTGTTGCACTTAACCTTTTTTCCGAAATTTGTCACAAGAACGCTTTTTATAAATTTGTAATACTCATCTATAATTTGACTTGTTAATTAACCTCCTTCGATCACATAAAAAGTGAACTAAAATGCACAGCTATACAAACATACGTACATGTTTATTTGGAGAACATGCTTGATTGGTTCAATATTATATTATACTAGCAATGGATCATTACTCACGATTCTGTGCTCATTTAATTAGAAGTAAACAAAGATACTGCATCTGTTTTACCTCAGTTGTTATTGTCTTTGTGGAGTCCGACAACTGGTGAAATTTTTTATCGAAAATGAATGCCGTACAATTATTAGAGTTGAAATAGTATATTTTCTTTCGTTATGCGAAATAAAAATCGAAGCTCTTCCGTGCCACGACCGGAAAAGAGCAATTGTAATGATTTATAACACAAATAATTTAAAAATAGCAGGAAATTGGACAACACACACATGCACGCAAACTTTCGCGCTTACAGGTGACACCTAGATCACTTGATATAGCGGACAAGCTATTGCTTGCTTGCTTTCAAGCCTCATATTGAGCCTTGCTTAATGTTTTTTTTTTATCTAATCAGTGTACGTGCAGATAGATATCACTCTGTGATGCACGTAGAAGATATATGAAATACAATCTGGGTTGTAAAAGTGTGTTGAATGACATCACAACTTCCATCTGTTATCTATTTTTAGCAAACATGAAACGAGACTGAATGTAGCTACATGTTTTTTCTTTCACACAATTAGTGTAGCATGAAATCTTACTCATTGATTGATATGTGGCACTATGTCTTTGCATATTGACAACAGACATACATAGACTGCCAATCAATGCTATCACATAGTGACCATATAGAAACTCAATAGTCGTAAATGACCAAACAAACCTTACACAAATAATTCGAGCCATTTTTCGGTTGTTCCTGGTGTCTGTTCTCTGGATGAAAGATCTTTTAATGATTTCCAATGTAATCAACCTTGCATT
Organism: Haliclystus octoradiatus; assembly: GCA_916610825.1. Lineage (NCBI taxonomy): Eukaryota > Metazoa > Cnidaria > Staurozoa > Stauromedusae > Haliclystidae > Haliclystus > Haliclystus octoradiatus. The sequence continues at coordinate 4,189,175 of OU744450.1, forward strand.
GACTATATATGAGCTACATTGTCATATTTGTATCACTCTTGTGATCAATTGATACTTGTTGGGACCCTTTATTTTCAGCAATACTATTCTCGAAGGGTTCACGAAAGCAGCGTAACGTCAACGTCATACCGATAATACCGATGTACACCATTCTAATAGAAGGATTACGTCAGATTGCAGACCAACCGAACTTCAGATCGGATCATATCTGATCGACTGTGGTTCAAATCCCCCTAAGGTGGTCAACTCAGCCTTGACTTTATCTGAAACATCAAATGGGTACCATCTGAGGATGGCGGATGGAATGGTCCAGAGGGAATTGCATTGTTAGTAGCTGCGGCGCATCGTTGTGCATTGACAATTAAGACCTATTTGCCATGAAAAATCTGTTGAAATTGATCTGCTGTGTCGCGGCTGAGATCAACAAAGAGCGTTTAAAATCATTGCTCTCATCGAAAAAAGCCACTCATCTAGAAATAGAGGAGTGGTACGGATGCCTTCGGTAGGGCGACACCGTCTACATTATTATAACTGGGTTTGTCTTGTTCAATTAGTATTTAGATAGATAGATAGATAGATCATATATTTCAAACATATTAAAGGAAGATACAAAATTACAAAAGATAGCATTGAGCCAAATATGACAGTTACTGTACAAAATATTAGGCTAGCTAATTACAATGATAAATATAATATGTTTGGCGTGACTCCTGAAGCACGAGAGCTTGTTTGTTTGGAGTACGTGGTTAAGGCAATTTATTACATAGCATTTTTTAATAAGAATTATTGGTTAAAAGTTAAAACTGCTTATAAATTGAATCTAATGGGTTTTTAACAATGATTAAGGTATTATACAAAACAATACAACAAATAAAATAAAATAAAAGAGGTAGCAAAAATAGTAAATCAAAAAAGTTTTAAAAGTATAAAATATTTCCAATTATATGTAAGCTAATTAATTTCAGCATAATACAAAATATTAAGATAACACCAGGATGTTACAGATACAGTAAAATAAAAGTTAAAATTTGTAGAAATTATATATTTTTTTTATTTATGATGAGCACACATAGCAATCATTCACAGTGCACACATTGTAATATTTTTCAATAAGGCTATCTTTCAATTTAGAAAGAAATAGTTTTCTCGAGCAATTGATACTGAAAGTCCAGTTGAAACTGTTCCAAATATAGGGGAAAATGTAGCATGGCAAATTTTGGAGATGGCTGGTCTTAGCAAAAGGCACGACAAAGAAGTTGTGATGACGGTATCGCTCCTCTATAAAAGAGAACATGTCCTGTATGATAGGAGGGCACTTCTTGTAAATTACCTTAAACATAATGGAGCATATACGAACTTTAAAAAGATCACCAATCTTCAAAAGACCTAATCTTTTGAAAATTGGTTCACTGTGAGCGTTGTATGGAGAGTTGAGGATGACACGGATACATTTTTTTTGAAGTTTGCAAACTTTCGACATGGCAGAACTATTACCCCAAATAGCAAGACAATATTGTAGATGTGGATTAATCACAGCTTATTAAATTTGCAGTTTGTGACGAGCAGTAAGGAAGTTTTTTAGACGGATCAGTGTGTAAATGTTCTTCCTAATACGGGAGCAAATATTATTTATGTGCTCATACCAATTTAGTTTTGTGTCTACAAAAACACCTAAAAATTTGACAGAATGACATTTGTTGATAGCAATATTATTGAGTTTTAGAATCATTTCAGGTTGTTTGTTGGAATTTGAGAATAGTATGAATTTGCATTTAGCTGGATGTAAAGTCAGCTGATTGTCAGAAAACCATTTTGATACTTTGAAAAGTTCCATATTTGCTTTTGTTTCAAGTTCTGATAAATTGTTAGAGGACATTTGAAGGGTTGTATCATCAGCAAATAAGCTTGTACAAAATTCAGTAGAAGAAGGAAAGTCGTTAATAAAAATAAGGAAAAGGAGTGGTCCAAGGATACTTCCTTGAGGCACACCACAAGATATTGATTGAAGATCTGAAAAACAACCGTTAAAAACTACAAGCTGTTTCCTGTTTTCTAAATAATTTTTTATCCATGCAAAGGAGTTACCACGGAAACCATAATGCCATAGCTTTTTCAGAAGAAGGTTATGAGACACAGTATCAAATGCTTTTTTCAGGTCAAGAAAAAGGCCGATGTGATATTTATGTTGAGAATTTTGAAATTTATTGTTCAAGAAATTCATTATGCAATGAACAGTTTCTGTTCCTGATCTGAAACCAAATTGAAATTTGCTGAAAAAGTTTTGATCAAAATATAAATAAAATTGTTTGTAAACGATCTTTTCCAAAACTTTCGAGAAAGAACTTAACAAAGAAATTGGTCTGTAATTGGAAAAACTGTGAGGATCTCCAGATTTGAAAAGGGGTAAAACTTTTGCACATTTGAAAGAGGATGGTATGTAACCTGTTTCAAGAGACATATTTATTAAAAATGTAAAAGGGGAAATAATTTCTGACTTGATGTGTTTGATACATTTGTTGGAAATTTCGTCAAGGCCACAGCTGTATTTGTTTTTAAGATTGTCGATAACTTTTCCAACAGCAATGTCAGAAACAGAGTGAAAATGAAAATTGTGGTCTTGATTCTGAGGTAAATAACTCATAAACTCGTCTGATGAGGTGAACTGTTGTGCAAGTTTTTCGCCAACTCCTATGAAAAAGGAATTAAAACTGGAGGCAATATCGTTGTTATTTGTAATTATTTTATTTTGATGATTGAAAAAAGTTGGGTATCTGTTTTTCTTCTTGCATCGTCCAAGTAGAATATTTGTGGCATGCCAAATCAATTTCACATCTTGGGAAAAGTTTTTGTAAAAGAACTCCCAATAGAGGGTTTTACATTTTCGAATTAATTTAAAATATAGCTTGGAGTAATTGTCATAAAAAATTTTGTGAGTGTCCAAACCAGATTTAATCCAGCGATTATATAATTTTTGTTTTTTCTTCCTAGAAATCAGCAATCCACGAGAGAGCCAAGGATTAATCTTATGATTTTTTTTGTTTAATTTTTTGTGCATTAAAGGACATGATTGATGGAGACAATCCTTCACAGTATTTTCAAACTTTTCAAAAGCCAAAACAGGATCAAGATTCTGTAAATTCAGATTGGATGACGAGAGTAGTAATTTAAACGAATCAAGATTATTTTTTGAGAAATTGCGACAGTTTATAATGGTTTGTTTGGATGGGATTTTTTTGTCCAACATTGCAAATGGGGAAAGATGATCTGATATATCACTGGTCAACACTCCAACACTAAGATTATTTCTATAATTGGTGAAGATATTATCAATGAGTGTGCATGATTTTGTTGTTATTCTAGTGGGATTTGTGATAAGTGGAAATAACTTATGAAGTAAGAGTGAATCTAATAAGGCTGATGATTTAGGTGACATGCTAAGAATGTCAACATTGAAATCTCCGGCTATGAAAATGCATTTGTTTGATATAGAGGAGAGGATATTATGTAGAATTAGTAAGGATTGAGATAAAATTGCATTAGGTGGAATGTAAATTGAGGCAATATAAAAATCTTTGGTGTTTATGATAATGATTTCTATGTTAACATCCATGCAAGTGAGATGGTTTAAATATTCAAAATCTACTGAGCAATGAACAGCGAAACCGACACCACCTCCTCGCCGTCCCTGCCTTTCACTAAGAACCATTGTTTAATCAGAAATATTACAGGCATCACCACCCTGCCAAATTTCTTGCAAAGCCAAGCATTTGATTCCAGTATTAGAGAGAAATTCAGAGAGAGATTCCTCATGTTTCAGTAAGCTTCGGACATTTTGTGAGGCAATAGAAAAGTTGGACTTGGATGGAAATTTGTCGGGGGAAAGATAGCCTAGAGATTTGATTGGATTTACAGAGTGACCTGAAAGAGTGTGCTCGTCAAATCTAGAATCAAGTTGAGTACTCATGATTAGGAAAAGGTAGGCATTAAACTAAATAAAATAAACTGTAAATATAAAACCATAAAACTAATATAATAATATACAAAACTCATAGTTCCGATATATCGTCTTCTTTTGTAACTTCCATAACTTCATCTGAATTTGATTTGATGAAAACTGATAGATCATTTGTCCAAGTTCCTTTGATTTTTTTTGATTTTTTCAATTTACGACATTCATAAAACAATTTTGCTAAGTTTGCTGGGAGATCTTCAGATAGAAACAACCCAGTGTCTTTTAAAAGTCGTCTCGAATGGTAGATTCTTCTTCGTAGCCAGACATTATGAAAATTGATCAGGATCGCATTCGGTTTGTTATTGCGCAACGGTTCGCGGCTCGTTAAAGATGGCTGATTTTTATGCACGCTTCGAGGAGTTAATATTCTTGTTGAGAAATCACTTGGTTTTAATACGATGTCGAGATTTTCTTGGGCGATTTCTATTATTGCTGTATCAACAGTCTGATTCTGATTTTCATTTAGAACAAGTCCATCCAATCTCAGGTTGGTAAGTTTCTTAGATTTTTCGGATTTTTCCGCTGATGATTTTAGTTTTGTAATTTCTTCATTATGGATATTCAGACGTCTTTCCAACTGGTTGATTTTATGTTGTTGATTGTCGTTGATTTCTTTCAATGCTTCAATTTCTTCAAATAAAGTGGAAGTTGCTAATTTAATGGCATTTTCAAGCAATAATTTGAAGTCGGCGGATTGCAACACATCTAATAAATCCTGTTTTGTTAGCAGGTCTTTTGATGAAGGCAAGGCCTTTGTAGATAGAGATTTACCTCTTGTTGTAGACATCTTGTTGCAATGATACTTTTTAATTCATATTGATTGGCAAATCGACAATATTCAATTTCGAAGCGGTAAAAAAGGGTTTTAAACTGGAGAGAAGAAAAACACGTCCGCTTTCCAATTTCGCAATTTCGCAATTTAATCGGTTTAATCTACACTCACTACCCATGTAGTCATATCACTGTCGATATCACTATCCGTTACAATCCACTATCAATTACAATGAGTTTGATAATAACATTTATTACGACAGCATGTTATTCTCGCCATATCAGTCAAAGTAAAGTGTTATATATGGTACTTAAGAAAAGTCAACGAAAATGTTATTAATTTTTTATTCATATTAATTAACAACGTTTCGATTGCTTCATGCAATCATTTTCAAGTTAAAGTTTACAATTCATTATAGGACTATTTATATGGGCTAATTTAATACAATATACAAAGGATAATAGTATAATAATACGAAATGAAAGTACAAATAAAATTGACAAGAAATATTTATTTAAACACTAGGGACTTTAGGGAATCCTTTTGTGTGTTAAGTGACTGTTTAATTTTTGAAATGAATACCATCTCTTTTATTAAGCAGTCAAATTTTGTGTTGCTACGTGACAAAACTTCAAAAAATGGTAAAATGTCATTGTTTTTGGTATCAAAGTTGTGGGCATCTCTTAAATGTTTTCCAACAGCCGTAAAACGATGGTCATTAACGCGTTGATGTAGATGCCGGCGTGTGTAGCCAACCTAGTCAGCATCGCAATGACAACACTTAAATTGGTAAACAACGCTTTGTTCAGATAAAATGTCAGGTTTTACTTCTTTATGTCTTAGCTTGTCTTAAATCTTCGGACAGATAAAAATTGGTCTTACTTCGATGGCAATCGAGTTACTTAGCCGTGAAAGGTCTTGCTTGATGACATCGGCTGGTTTCTTGTTCCAAAAGTAATTAAGATGAATTATTAATATGTATTTTACAACATCAATGAAAGAGCGCTGAAATTTAAAAGGTTGTGTTATAATGAGTATTGAATAACGGGAAGTCTATATAAAGTTTATAGTATTGATGTTGGAGTATCGTGATCGCTTGTCCTCGTTGATAATGTTAGTATTCGATAGGTAATTTGTGTCAACACAGTGCATCGCGATGCCTCGTAATTCGAAATTAAGACAATTTGGATTACAAAAAGAGTATAAATGAATGCCTCTAATCTTATACTGCTGTTTTCTAGCTTGTTTCATCTATTGCGTATGCTTGCATAATTGATTAATGTTTTAATAATTTATAATAAAAATGATAATTAATAGTTTTTGTGTAATCTATTGGGAGGATTTTTCCCTGACTGTTTAGCTTACACGATATAGTATATGCAGTCTCTCAATTCTACCAGCGGGAGTTATTTACTCAAAATGTTTACAAAACATATAAATATACGCATGCATAACGTAAATACATTATTTATTTACATAAAATCTTTTCATTAAAAGATAACAATAACAGAAGTATTCATTTTGCTATCAAATGATAGTTTTTAATTTTAAGAACAACTTAGGAACAATAAGAGCAATCAGTCTCAACATAAATTACTAGTTTCTTATATTACTAGATTAAAATTTGCATGCAAGTGCATTCATAAATTGAGTTGTGAATCACCAGCTGGCTTAACAGGTTCAGAATAAATGCATGAAAAACTCTTTGTAGAAAAGCCGATCGAAGCCAGAATTTAATTTAAAGATATTCTTTTCCATTTTTGCTGTGGAAAGAAGCAGGAAGTGTGGAAATGAAAAGTGGAACGTACAGGATTCCATTCACAAAATTAGGTACTATTTAGTTTATCGCAAACCACGTGGAAGCTATAGCGATAACCCCAATAAAAATTTTAAAAAAAATTACTAACCCGAGTGTCATAAAGTTAAAAAGTAACAATTTTTCGGGGGGTTGTCTAATTAAATCTAACTAAATAATTAAAATTTTTGTTGTTTCACCTAACAACACCGGCAGCACAGCCAAGAAAAAGTTCAATGATTTTTTTCTTTATTTATAACGTCATTATTCAGCATTAGATTCAAGTGATTTCTGAAAAAGTATAGAATTTGAAACTCTTTATTATTTCTTTTGCATCTAATTTCGTTAATTAAAGTAGTGTACTTTTTATATATTTTAATTTATTTGTTTTCACTGATGGAGTGAAAGATGGCATTGCAAAGTTTCTATACTTTATTTCTTTTCATTATCCTGAGTATAATTACTGGCTGTAAACCTGTAAATTATCACGAAATATTTGAAATCATTGTAATTTAATTCTCATCACGAATAGTTGCTACGATGACATGGACGAATTATATTACACGTCACAAAACAAAGGATCGTGTTGTTTTGTATTTGCGAGACAATAGAATGCGAACTGTTTAATCAGCGCTTCAGTCTGAGACATGATTATTGTTAAAAAAAGGTAACGGTTTTCATTGGTTTTTTTAACTTAGATATATTTATTTGAAAAATGAAGCCGGCCAAGTACCCCTCTAGTTAATGATGAATCTATCGATATGTATTTCAAGTATATTGCATCTAAAACGGCATCGTGAATCCCGCCTTACATACATACACACATACAAATGGAAATAGCGTAAATTTCAAAGTAGATGAAGGAAAAAATGAGGACTTTCCAATTAATAATAATACAATATTGAGATATTTTAGCTGGAAAGTCAAGGGTCGTTACTTGCACGCATTGTTCCTTGCGCATTCCCCTGTGCAGTTGTGATCATATGAGAAAAACTCAATAGAATGACTTGAAAATATTATATCTCTTATATGAAATGAACTATCATAATACCTATTATAAATTGTATTACTAAGTGCTATATAGGATGTCAAACATGTTTACAAATGTCAAAAAGAAAGCGCTGAAATCTAATGGGTTTTGTCATGAGTATGGGGGAGTCTATATAAAGTTTATAGGATTGACGTTAAAGTTTTGTGATCATTTGACCTCATTGAGAATGTTAGCACTCGATAGGCAATTTGTGTCACAGTGCATCACGATGCCTCTTAATCCAAAATTGAGACAATTTGGGTTACAGAAACGTGTTATAAATAAATGCATCTAATCTTATACTGCTGGCTTCTAGCTTGTTTTATCGAATGTGTAGAGTTGCATAATTTATTAATATGATTCGAATAATCTATTGGAAGGGGTTTTAATCTGATTTTCAAGCGTATATTTATAGCATGCACTATCTCAATTCTACCAGAGGGAGTTCTTTACTCAAATTGCTTATACAAGTGCGGATACATGGCAGTTTTTATTTGATAATGCAAGCGAAGGATCAGCAAAGGAAAGACTGGTGTATTCTGTGATGTTGCTCAATGGTATTCGATAAATAACTATATATTAACGATATGTAATACTTGCCATCTGCTTCAATTATAATTATCTAATTTATGTATAGTACCGAACATTTGGGAATAATGTTAACGATTAATTAGGTATCAATTGCAGACTCATTTGAACATTAAAGTCAGTATATATATACCTAACATGTAATGTAACAATGCCAAATTACACCAAACCGCTGAATACTACCCTCTCTTTTAACGATTATCTAGCACATAGTTTATCAAATCGCAGCTTACCTCAAATTACTTTCGAGGTAATACTTTTAATTATTATTACAATTGCTTCACTTACTGGTAGCTCTTTAGTGCTATTTATTGTATTGAAATCGAAGCATTTAAGACAAATAACATTTCTATTAATATGTAATCTTGCTATCTCGGATATGATGAGTGGTTTGTTTTCAATGCCGCTGACAATGGTTGTATTGGTTGAAGGTCATTGGATTGGTTCCTATGAATTATGTCAATTTAATGGATGTCTAACATTTTTAACTGGACGTGTATCACTACTGACATTAACTTTACTAGCAATTCATCGTTTTACAGTCAATTGTCATCGATCAACATACAATAAATATTTCACAATGGAGAAAACAAGAATATATGTTTTAATTGCTTGGATTTTACCTTTATCTTCAGCCGTATGCCCGTTTATAGGATTGGATAGCTATTACTTTTTACCTGGTAAAGCGTATTGCTCGTTTCCATATCATCAAGGCATATCATTCGATGTTTTCTTTGAAATGATCAGTATAGGCGCACCTCTCATTATTATTCATGTATGCTACTATAAAGTATTTCGAGTAATCAAAACACACAGACGAGACAATTCATCATTAAGAAATGTAAGTATACTTACACTATGCGAGCCCTGTGAGTAGCTCATTCTAAACACCCGGGGGGGGTAACTTCCATACTTTTGGTATACGGGGACGTTATATTAAAGGGTACCTTCTTCAAAATCCAGAAAATCTTTTTAGGGTATGCCTTTACCAGAAAAAGTTTTTTTGAGGTATCATTTTGACACATTTCAAATTTTTCATTTTGCAAAACAAATTTTGCATATGAACTTTTTATTTTTTTTCATTTTTGGTTGAATCTGTCATTCATAAAAATATATTTTCCATCATGTGAAAATTTTTTATGGTCATTCTGCCAAAGTTCCATTTAAACAACCCCGTCGAAGCGCAATGGAAGCTACCCCCGCGGGTCTTAACAATGTCATCGTGGATACAACCTTTTTAATCTTTCTAGTGTCAGTGGAATGTGGGTAGATGAGTGATATCGGATATCACGCTGAGTAATTATCAGGTTAAGGTTCCAAAACACGTTGTTTAATGACGTTATTGGTTATTATTTGGGTTATTATTTTACTTCCTGTACTCTCTGAGATATGGCCAGATTATTTTATCAAGCATTTGACTTAATTCAAACATAATTCAGTAACATCTGCTTGCAGCATTATTACCATTTGTAACTCCTAGTAGAAAGTTTATTTATTTCTATTAATGCTATTTCCGAAATTGCTTTATGGCTAGAATTTGCAATCTATAAAAGTTACGATAGCTATAAATCGATAGTAACTATATTTTCTTTGATACATTTACTGAGAACTTAACGCCGCTTCCGCCTCTGATTGCTTTTCTTAGCTGTCTCATTCGTAAATTTTCCCTTTTGTTCTTCACAAACCAAGCCACTTTAAAATAAGTCACTTTGATATCTCTTGCTTTTAGTTTCTTTCTTGTTTCCAGTTCAATCAACATGGAAAAGTCATCTGGCAGGCTGCCTTATAAAATAGCAATCTCGTCCTCCTCTTACTGGTTTCCCTATCGTGTAGCCAAAAATAGGTTTATAACAGACTGTGAACATATACAACATAACAACATGATAACAACATTTGAATGCATGGAAATATAACAACATAACAGATATGATTCGTATTCCAACTTGGTTCACAGCTTGCTTTAAAATCGATGCTGAGTTCAGCTGAAAACCCCCGCTGAAAACGCTATATCATGCTATCTAATATGCAAATACTTGTATTCAGTTGTGATTGGAATATAGATATTCTTGTTTTTCATGCAGGATTTCAACAAAGTTGCTCTGATAAGAGATATTCAAGTAACAAAAAAGGTGTTTTATATTTTGATGGGATACACGTTATTATGGTTGCCTATTCCATTATTGGAAATCTGCCACGAGATAGCACGAAATCTAAATGTTAAACTACCTCGTGCTGTTTACTTTCTAAGTACGGTTCTCATCTTCACGTCATCTACAATCAATCCACTTATTTATGGAGCTACCAATGCACGATTTCGCAAGGTAAGTCTTTTTTTCTTCTACTTTAACTCGAAAATTTATAATTTTTGATATTCATTTTATATGTATATGTATACACACTGGTCTTTATTTTTGTTAAATGTTGTTAACAAATTTTAACTCACATTTGTAATAGTATGAGAATACTGTGTGTATTAAGCAGGATTAAGATAGCTATACAGCATATTGAGTTATTCATGTTATTTATTAGAGCACGAAGGGAGAGATGAGATTACAATGTCAATAGACAATATTTAAATGAGTTAGACGATATTAGCACTGTCACGTTAAAGACACAATACTACCACATGCCCCCTTAGGAGTGGTTAGCAATACGAGTGCTGAACGCTTATGTGTCTGTGAAATTAATTATATGAAAAATATGTTTCCAATAATAAAGTCCTTGTATAACATTAGATAACTTTGACGTCTTCATAATTGTCTTCATTCCACTGATTGAAAGTCTTCCCGTTGAAAGATGCGTCGGACTACGTGTCGTTGGATGTTGATCGTGACGATAGCTGTGATAATGATCACCGTGACAATAACCGTTGTTTTCGCTGTTTTGACTATTTTGATGTCGGTGCTGATTTACAAGATATTCCTCGTACTTGAAGAGAATTTCGGTGAAAATTCCGTATATAATTCTTTCAATATGGCCACCCATTCGCAGTAACAAATCAATAATGTTGAAGACGGGCTTACTGACGATTTTGATGTATATGTTCAATGCTGAACATTGGAAGCGCTTGTTATCCCATCGTGTAACAAATCCGTTAATGGTTTGGCCTTTGAATCTTGGTAAGAGCTGTACATTCTCGTGCAAGGGTGTAGAAACCACTTGTCGAGTTGATAACGTAGCTAATTCAGGCGTTGTCTTGGCTGAATGTATAAAACTCAGGGTTTCGTGGGTTCGTTTCTCCAGGTGAACGATTATTGGCTGATTGAGGTTTGATATACCTTGTGTTGAGGGGATGATTGGCACCCTCGTGATTCCAAGCTTTGAGATGGTGTCTTCTGAAGTCTTCGTGGCAATCTTCGCTGGTCGAACACAAATAACAACAATACAATCTCGACGTTGTTAGTGAAGATGAAGGATAAAGATGAGGACCTCTTGTTATTAAATCCTGCGTAACTTTGTTTTGATCCTATCAACTGCGAGTTAGTAATACTATGAGAATACTGTGTGTAAGCAGGATTGAGTTTAGATGTTGCTCATTAGAGCACCAAGCAAGGAATGAGTTTACAAGTCTATAGATAATGATATTTACGTGAGTTACAATGAAGGGATGATATTAGTACTGTGACGTTAAAGGCAGTGATACAAAGATTACGATATAATAACAATACTGCTACAACATTTAAAAATTTAAAGTCAAATGTTCTTAGCATTTCAAGAAAATGCAACAGATGAGCTTTAGCTCCGTAATATAATTTGACTAAATGAAAAAAAGGGAATGCATTTTATTGCAATGACGTGTTGATAATTTCGGATGCATATTAGACCGAGCGTTACATATCTAAAACGGCAGATTTCTCCGGGCAATTTGAAATTCACACAAAATGTTCATAAAAATACCTTAAATACTTTTCCGTTTCTTCTTTTAGTCAAATTTTATTGTGGAGCTCACCAACGATGAATTTGTAAATCATTTCACGGTCATAGCCCTCTTAATTTATACATTTCGTGTTTTCGTTATGCTTCTATGGATTCGCAAAATCATAGGAGAACAGAAGAATCACAGACCATGAAGCTCACATGCAGCATTTTCTCAAAACGATAAGAAGGTTTTGACCGTGAATCATGAAATATAAATTGAATTTTTGAAGGGTTCACAATAAAATTTAATTGAAATAAGAAATAGGGAATTGTTCAGCATATTTTTATGGACACTTTTATGTGATTTTCAAGTTGCCCGCAGAAACCTGCCGTTTTAGATATGTAACGCTCGGTCTATATCGTCCATTTTGATCCAAAATGTTAATTGCTGATAGATCGGGAATCGTTCTGTTTAATTTTGAAGCTGGCCAAATCTCCATCAAATTTCATTCGCCCGAAACCTTTTGCAAAAAACATGTTCTTAATTAACTAATTCAGAATTCACGGAATCAAAAATAATTACCTAATGTTTTCTACTGTATATAGTGTATAGTATAGTATTAGGACGTATTAATCAATTCAGTTGTAGCTGTAGCTTTGCTATTTGTTTTAGACCGAGCGCTACAGAACTAAAACGGCAGGCTTCTCCGGGCAACTTGAAAATCACATAAAAGTGTTCATAAAAATATGCTAAACAATTACCTATTCCTTGTTTTAGTTAAATTCTATTGTAAACCCTTATAAACCCTTAAAAATTTATGTTTCATGATTCACGGTAAAAGCCTTTTTATCATTTTGAGAAAATGCTGGATGTGAGCTTCATGTTCTTTGATTTTTTTGTTCTCCCAAGATTTTGCATGGTTGCAATACATAGAAGCATGACGAAAACACAAAATGTATGAACTAAGAGGGCTCTGACCGTGAAATGATTTATAAATTCATCTCTGGTGAGCTCCACAATAAAATTTGACCAAAACAAGGAATGGGTAATTGTTCAGCATATTTTTATGAACACTTTTATGGGATGTTCAAGTTGCCAGAAGAAACCTGCCGTTTTAGTAGTGTGGCGCTCGGTCTATTTATGTTAAAACGTTGATGTCTAGTAAAGCTCAAATTCCAGCCATGATCTCTAGAAAATGGTCGATCTCTAGAAAAACGAGAAGTCTCCAGCTGATCACCAGGAAAACGAGGCTTAATCGAGAATTAAATACCTTTTCTAAAAATCGACATTTCTAGAGATCGTCATGCACTCTTATGAAATTAATAGCTTGGATAACTTAAACGTTAAGAACAAACTCAATGTACATTCAACACGTTGTGTCAAAATATCACTTTACAGAATATTGCCTTTAAGTATATCTACATCATTAATTCCTTCTGATATACTTTGAAAATGTCAGTTTGTCGCAATTGCAAGCTAACGCATCGGTAAACGCCTGCTCCTTGTGAAGTGGTTCGATTATCATCTTATATCTCAACTTGTTATACTAATCGAAGTACGAAGAATTAAATTGTGATATTTTATATTATTCACAGGCATTTCGTAACGTGTTTTATATTACAAGAAGGAAACGTACAGTCCATCCGTTAAATCTGTCCAGTTAAAAATACTAGCTGTTTGTGTGAATCTAATGGTGATGTAATCGTATGCCATTTATTCTAATGAGATATATATAAATCTATAAGGAAACAAGGAAAATAATGAAAGTGTAGGGTTAAGCGGCTTTGCCCATTTAACAATGAATGCCTCACAGAAAGCCTCGTTTACAAGGCAAAAGTTACTACTACAGAAGACTTGACTTGCTCAAGTCTCACTTATGTGTTACGTCGATCTTGATGGATGGGAAATGATGAAAATGCAGCAAAAAGAAAACGGGACTTGAGCCAGTCAACAGAATATCAAGAACGACGAATAATATCGGCTTGATGGGAGAGCCTTCAAACAAAGATACACCGGTATTTCAATGGCAGAATGCTCGCAGTCCGGGGTTCGATTCCTCGTCGGTTCACAAATTTGTATTTTATCTGTATGTAACTTTGATCATAGATTATAGAATACAGGGATTGGCAACTCTATTGTTCTCGGCCGCGCGGTCAGATTATGTCGAATTTGAATTTGAATCACGTGAAACGGAGTCAAGTGATCTTGAGCCGACACAAGATTACAACGATGCGGTCAAAACCTTGTAATCGTCGTAACTTGCATACTATAATATCCTACGTTGCTCAATATTTTTTCCAAGTTTTATGTTTAGACAATGTTAAATAGAGCTTACTTTAAATGTCCATGACAATTTAATTACGTTTAATTAAAATAGCGAGTAGATATGGCCAATTTAATGCACCCATGTTTTGCGGTATATTTCACCAAAATATTGCTTTTGATCACTTTTGCAATTTGCAAATTAAGGTTTGTAACTTTGAAAAAGAAAATGTATGTGATTGGCGTGATTCAATTAATCTACAAATATACTTATAACTAACAAATCACAATCAAGCTGAAATGTTCACTGAAAAATAATTGCGCTCCTAAATGACAGGAATACAGTATACAGCTAGGCAGTCTATATAAGCATACGACATGCACAAAATTGTGTCGATGTATTACATTTATAATTACGTTATGTTACACTTACATTTACAATGCATTTTACACAATATCAAATGATGGACGTTCACCTTATCATTCAAATTAATGTTTAATTGCTGTTACTTTAAAGTTTGAATTTGAAGTGATTTCGTTTTCAATTCCAGTTTCTCTTTCAAGTTACAAGCAGTAAGCTCATGCCGTTCGTGTACGAAAATTATCTTACTTCATATATTAAATTATCATACCTTGTAGACAAATAAAAAATAAATCATCAGTATTGCTTGTTATCTAAACCAGAGTGTTGTACTGCTACATCCAAGGTAGATTAAACGTTTGGCTTTCGCAAAACACTCAAGTGTGTTTACTTCAAGAGTCCATCTGATCTCCTTATGATAAATTACGAAATTCTTTTTCACAGTTCCACAACAATAATAAATAGACTTTCCGAAGGTGCTCATCCACGCAATGAATTTCAGATAGATGTTTTATTACTGACGAGCAGATTTGTAGGGAGTAGATCAAAATTGTTGAATATATTTGACACATCTCCAGAAATGTCTGAGGAAATAACTCATTCGTAGTAACTTTTGAGAAGCGCAGATTTATTTGGTCGCGAACAAACCTTCATCTTCATCGATTCGATGGATAATTTTATATCAGTTTGTTTTGATCGTGTGTGAAGGGTTACTGACACCGTTAAACCACCTTTAGTTTTCCAAACCCTTCAGCAATATTAGCATTAACGTAAACTTCTCTGTAGGCACGCTTTTCTAAACTTTCACTGATTGAGTTTGCCATTTTCTTCGTCGCCTTCCACGTTCAAGAAATTCGAAGTACTGAAAGTCATTGCCATTTTTTAATTGACCATCCATTGCAAAATAATGAAACAGTCAAGCGTACATTTACTAGCCAGCTTGAAGATATGAACGATGATAAAATGAGTAGACCAGTCGACCGCGTTGTTGTTATGACACTTATGAAAATTTTTCACAAAATTATGTGTCGGCTCAAGAACACGTGTTTCCGGTAAATCTCAAACAAAAACATATTTCATGCCCAGACCTCAGTTGCCAATCCCTGTATTCTATAATCTATGCTTTCATGTAATAAAAGCTCATTGTAATTTCAATTAGATGTATGTAAATGTGACTGTTGGTCCAGTCCTTCGTTTCCACGCAAACGAGCTTATATAAGCTCATGTGGTTGTATTTACAATAAAATTACAAAGTAAAAGAAAATTACACACACGCAACATATGATGTCATTCAAGCACAGAAAATATATTAACATATATTATTATTTTGAAATACATTTGGAGATTCGATCTATGTATAATCGAAAAGTACAATATCATTTGTGCTACAGAAAACCTATTGAATAACAAGTCTAAAGTTATATCCGATTACAGACATAAAGATAAATTTTATCTAGCTAATTATAAATCCATGAAAACATAACATATATACCCGGCATTATCCACATATATATTATTATTTACATAGCACATGATAACTAGCGATGATAGGAAATAATAACAATGCAATTTATTTGCAGCATCAATAGCCTTAATCATGTTAAACAATAACAGCAAATTTGTAAATCAATATAGGCGGAACTGTATGTTTTTCATTATTTAGTATACTCATTGCGTATGCATGAAAGTATTAATAACAATTATGAATTTGTAGTCTTTGACTCCTTTTATTATATTCAATTGTAGTCTTTGCTATTTTGGAATGTATTTTCACAGCACTTCAATTCACAATGTTCAAAAATACTGAAGAGAATTTTGAAATGTACAAATACTCATTGTGAAATATTCATCCATGCTTCATCACATCGAAACTTGACCATTGTAATATATTCCAATTTTCAATCTTTATTAAAGACACATCTTTTTAAAATAGCTTATTTTTCATGACATTTTTATTTTTAAATATATAACAAGTTTTAATTTAACATCTAGTTTTAATCCCTATCCTTTGTTAATATTTTATTCCATTTTTGTATATACATTTGTATATTTTTGTATATTTTTGAATTTTTTATAATTGATTTTGATATCTAATGTAATTTCAGCGCTTTAAAATATTTTTAATTTTAGCGCTTTATAAGCCTTTGAATTATTTATTATTATTATTGCTATTTCATGGCAGTTCCACATTTTTGGATAGCGTGAGAATTCATTTTTGATACGTATTTCATCTGCATCTGAAACATCAAAACTATACTATCTAACTCCCGGGGGGGGGTAACTCCAGCTCTTTAGGGATGGGGAGGTGCCACTTTGGAAAAAGGTCAAGTACCCAAAAAGTTCCAAAAATTCTGTTGATGCTACCCAAAAAGTTCTAGCAGGTTGATTGATTTTAGGTAAATACACAAAAATGATGCAAATGTTGTAAAAAATTCTTGAAAAAGTCAAAAATAGGGTACCCAAAAGCTCCAAACTTTGAATTCTCATACCCAAAAAGTTTTTTCTCAGCTGGAATATGGACCCAAAAAGAATGGCACGTCTCCGTATGGCCGTCCTAGTGGAGTTACCCCCCCGGATCTAACTAGCATAAAGCTTTTCCACAAAAATCCAATAGGCCCTATTGTAGTCAGTGCAAGTCAAAATTTGATACTCATTGCATTTCTCTGAGTTTGCATCGATCCAAAAAAAAGTTCATTCATTCATTTAATTCGTCAAAAATTACAGGCAAACACAAAAAAAGTGTCAAACTCTCATTAAAATGTGGCCTAGTTATAAGCTTAATGCAGATTTGTATTTTACATGCAGCTAGAACATTTATGATACTGATAAGCTAAGTTTGAAATACTTGAGGAATGATATTTAGGTCCACATTAGAAATTAAGCCCTCTTTCGAATGGATATAGGCTTTTGGATGTTACGGTACTATAGCAATTTAGGCAATGAGTTTCTCTGAATTTCAGGCAGATAATTTCTCTGTAACAGAGCTGACATCTACACATTCAGATTCCGCACGATACAATGATGTAAATTGTTTCACAAGGACCAGAAAACGGTTTACATGATTTTAAAACAAGTTTGAATTTAAAGCGGGAATTTTCCTTGTCTGAATTGCGCTTAAGCGGGATACGCACACTGCAAATGATAAGGAATTTAAATATATGAACGTTAGCAAATTGGGCTGATCATATTCCTGATCATTCAGAACTGTATATGCTGTCTCTTGAAGATATAAGATATATTCATATTCATACTTCGAGTGTAACTGTCGTACACAGCTGCTTCCTTCTTAATCTCCCACTGTAACAGTGAAATCAATATAAATTCCAACTCAACCGTGATTATTTTAAGGTTCATGATATAGTAACATTGCTGCAAGAAGTGTCACTGATTTTTGATTTGTTCGTCAAAAGCAAGAAAACTTTTCGACATGCCTGAAAATACAAATTAATAATACCTTGGTATGAGATGATTTTGGTACAAATCAATTCAACACAACCGGCTAAGCTTGCACCACGTTTTGATTGAGAATATTGGAAACCAATAAAACCGAAACGTTGTACAAGCTTTTATGTCGTGTTGTGGTGTTGTAATTTTATAACCAATATAAGTATAGGCAAATCAGTAGAGATGAAAATTTCGTGTTGCAATTCCAATAAAATGATTTTTTATCCTTGTAATCCAATTCTCGAAACATACTCCCGTATAAAAAGTATCGAGCCCCCCCCCTACACCCAGGGTGTAGATAAAGCATCTGATCAACTGCACGAGAGGATCAAAACACATTGTTCGGCATCTTCTGAAATCGACAAGCACCATAAAACAAATCGGACTGCTTCATATGAAAAGCATTTGATTCATGTCCATATGAGAGTTGAAGCCAAATCTCAATTCTAGGGTGGGCTCAATATGTTCTGTATTATTTAAAACTTTAAATCTCTAAGCTTATAATTTGCAAATATTTTCAACATAAATCTTTGAAGTATTTTTAACGTTTCATTCATACTCTTGCATATAGATAGATGTACCTGTTATCAATAGATTAACCAAAACATTGGGAACAATCAAATTACAAAACTGTTGCATTTGACTATTAATCAGAACATGAACAAATTAAAATAATTGAATTTGAGAAGGTAGAATTCAAAATATTGGATCAATCTGACATAATTTTGAAAAGATAGTGAGACAGAAAAATAAAGGATGATTTTATCAATAATTAATCATGCATAATATCATGATGTTTAAGCTGTTCTTTACCTTTCGAAATTGTGGATTCGTAACCCCATAAATGATAGGGTTAATTGTTGATGACACGTAGATGAGAAATGTAGTCAGAAGGTAGACCCAACGTGGTAAATGTGTCCCCTTTGTTGCCAAATCATAAAAGCCTATTATTGAAACCGGTGTCCAACACGTGATAAAAGCAAAGACAACACACATTAATGTTTTGGTTATTTGAATATTCTTTGTTGTCAGCACCAAGGAAGAATCCTTTGAAAAGAAAAAAATGAAGTAAATCGTTTGTAACAAAAATCATGCTGAACTTTCCATTTTCAATAACTGCAATACAAGATTAAGAAAAGACAAATGCACGAAAATCATAACTATATCCAAACTACAAGAGGTGTAAAATATTGTTGTTATAGTTTCTTGTCATTTATCTGTCAATTTCCTGATCTTGTATTTCCTGACCTGTATTCAACTTTTGCTTAGGTGAAGAATCGGGAGACTCTCCTGAATCGCACATTCCTTGCGTGGTCTTTCCTACACTTTACTGCAGTGAATCTTGTTGAAGGGAAGGTTTGTGGCCAAAATTACATTTCCGGTCTTTTCTGAAAGAGTAATGTTCAATAATGTTCCCGAAAATTCCAATGATGGAAATCCAAGCAAACCAATTTCGCTTGCTCTGCCCTCCATATTTGCTCCTCTCGACTCTAAGATCATGATAGTTTCATTTCAAGTGAACGTAAACGATGTATACAATGAAAACATAGCTGAAATTACCATCACAAGATGCACAGTTTTGGCTCGCTACAGCTCAAAATATATGTTAGTTTTACCTCGTTATATAGCTTCGCAGGATTCCTATTTTTTTGTCTATTTTAAGTGTTTTGTAGCATACAAATGTTCTTCAAAAATTCGGCTATCTTATCACATATGCTAACTTGAATGAAGATAAATAAAGCTATCGCAAACAATGACAAACAATTCTATTTGTATACTTACCTTTTGGCTACGTAACTGCCGTTTCTTGTGTCTTTTAACAACTTGAAATACTTTATAATAACATACATGAATAGCAAACAATGGTGTTCCAATAAAAACAACTTGAAGGAAAACAGTAAATGAGAGACTTGCTTCGAATGGATATAAACAAAATGCTCTCCCAGGTAAAAACTTGTAAAGACCCCAACCTATTAATGGAGGTACAGAAGCGAATAGGGGCAAAATCCAAGCAAATATAATGTATATCTTGGCTTTCTTAAATGTGAAATATTTCTTACATTTTATAGGATAACAAGTCAATGCATAACGATGAATAGCAATTAATGCTAGCATAACCAAAGAGAGATTTCCAGATGAAAATAATAAAAATCCATTCAATTGGCACAATTCAAACGATCCTATCCACTGCCCTTTGATCAAAACGAGAATCGTAAATGGCATTGCAAATATACCCATTGCCATATCTGATATAGCCAAGCTAGATATAAATAGGGTAGATACATTTTGGAGTTCTTTCATTTTAATAGCAACTAGTAACACCAATAAATTACCAATAATTGAAGCCAAACTTAATATACAGAATATTGAGACCTCAATGATTTGTTGTTCCAAGGTACGTTCATCCATCCTGGAATATTGCAGTGCTCAGGGAAAGGTTTCTAGAATCTATAAAAGGGTCTATAAATGTTACTACAATCCTCGCTAACACGATCTATATATTTTAAAATTCAAATCGAAAGAAATAATCTATTCAGAGTTGGCTTTCGACATGTAATTCAAACATTTGCAATTAAAATGGTAACCTGTTTGACACATTTTGAAAGAAAGTAACTGTGCCGCATTGTTTACCTAACAATATATTTGATAGTTTATTGATTGATCTGAGGTCGTATGAATGTTTAATATTTGTTCTCTTGACTATGCTCCGTATAGAGACTTATTTTATATTTCTTCAGCTGTAAAAAGATTAGAATAGATACAGTTGTTTATAAATATGCACAATGTATTTAACCTGTTATTATGCTATGGAGACTATAAACATGCGCTAGCTATTTCATGAACACGTGTATTCAAGTAATATTGTACAGATTAAATAATGTTGCGTATAGGGTAACTCCCTAAAATGGGTTGACAAGAGCTTTTCGGGGTTGTAATTCCCAGAAGATGCTATAGGGGGATGATTTTATGTACAGTTAACTATATATACACTAAGAAGAGCGTCAGTTAATATTGACTTTCTGTATATAGTTTACGAACTGCTAGTTATGCTACAAAAGAGTAAAAAAATCAATATTATTTATAATTTTGTTTTAAAAATGTCCAAATGAAATGTAGTGATAATGAGTTCAGCCACGGAATTGCACAATGACAAAATTAATACTTGGTAGAGTAAAGGCGTTGTATTTTGAATGTTCTTAATTCAAGTTTGTGACCCGTAAAGTGTATTTTGAAATATATTACTTGATTGATAAAATTTCTATACTGATTATTACTGCAGATATACAAAATTCAAGACAATAAAATAAGAATTAAGATTATGCAACTCAAATTTGCGTTTTCAAGAGTCGTAAAAAGGCGATAATATTATCTCACATTTACGTTAATATTCCAACTGAAGTACGAAGGACAAGTACGCAATTAAGTTGGGACTCGACTATTCTCGATAGAAATCGTGCCGGATACAAGTGGCGCCATCAGACTAAAAATCATAACGAGTTGATTGTTGGAATACAGTAGCTCAACTCTGATATTTTGCGTATTCTGATCGGTTGATTGTTTGGGTTTATTGGTATAACCAGTGGACAGGTTGGGCGTCTCAAGGCGTGGCCAATAAATGAAAGGCGAAAGTGGCATATATGCGCTTCTGTGAAGCCTTTGATCCAGCTGGTTCATATACAAATCACTGTTGATATCAGCGTTCGGATGTCTATATAATTGCATATATGATGATAAGTGCTCTCTGGGAAGCATCTACTTGTTCTGCTAGTGTATTGTTGAGTGTCCATGCTTCTGAACTATAACATAGTACACTTTCAATACATGATGTGAACAGCTGTATTTTACATGAAATGATTACAGAAAATTGAATCTAGTTCATTAACTCAAAATTTATCAATACAAAAACGTACAGAATCAGAAAAGAAATTAATATAAAATAATGGAATATTGACATGATTTTTATATTTTTCAATGCTGTGTATAAGTGACACTTCATATTGTGCATATTTTCTATTATTTGCCTGTCACAATGATAACATCATATGTCACATCATATCATATAATCTGAACTCCATAGCCAATCAGCTTAGCCAATCCAGCCTATACTGGACCGGGATACTGGAATATTCAAACAAATTCAATTGTATAGAATTTGTGATAGGAGATTAAACAACGGCTGTATCCTATAGACTCCGGCCCGATGTCCTTCTCCTGCATGGTAAGACATTCACTCCAGTCTGGATTTTGTTCAAATGTGGATACTCCTACCGGAATCGGAGTTGATCCCTTCCCCTGTACACCTCTGATGTGTTAGATGTATAATACAGTATCAGCAAGAACTTATCATCACGATCTAGATATCGCCAAAAGAGAGGACCGGACTTCAGATCTGATCATATCTTGTTGACCGTGGCTCAAATCCCCGAAGGTCAACTTTATTTTGTCAGGCTTTATAGTCAAACTCAAATAAAGTCAACATTTTGAAAGTATCACTTGAATAAACGAATGAATGCTGGAGGGCTCCATTATTTATCGACGGAGGTCACGTGCAATTTTGAGAAAACAATGAGGACTGCAAGCAAATTTCAGTAGGCAAGAATGGAGACGCTAAACAAGCTTTTAAAAAAATTAAAGAAGAGTATACTTTGTATGTGTATATTCGATTTGTATATGACATGCAGTCAGAATATTTATAATACTGATAAGCTACGCTTAAAATGCTCTACAAAATGAGGAAAGGTCCACATTAGCAAGCCTTTTTGAATAAATAGAGGCTTCTGGATGTTAATAATAATTCAGGCAGAGAGTTCCACCAGGGGATTACTCTGTATGTAACAGAACTGATTTCTTGTACATTCAGGTGTCACACCATACAATGGCATAAATTGTTTCACAAGGTCGACCTTACCAGAAAACAATTTACAGGATTTCAAAACAAGGTTGAATTTAAAGCGGGGATTTCACATGTCCAAATTGTGCTTAAGTGGGTTACGCACACTTCAAATTATAAGGAATTTAAATATATGCTAATTTAAACTTATGTTTCCTGTCTCTTGCAGATGTAAAATATATTCATATTCAGACTTAGCTGTAGTACACAGCTGCTTCCTTCTTAGTCTCCCACTGTAACATTCAAACCAATGCTAACTCAATGTGATTATTTTCGAGGTTTATGATACAGTAACATTGCTTTCATTTTAAACATTCCAGTTCAGGTGTCACTGATCTTTGATTTATTCGTCAAAAGCAATAAAACTTTTCGACATGCCTGAAAAATACAAAATAATAATCTTAACATATAACAGAGAGTCGATTCAAACGTATGTACAACACTCTCAATTCTTTATCAAAATGTTCGAAAGTAGTATCATTCGAATCATCGTGCATGTTATGATCTGTGTTTTTTAGCTTTATATTTCATTTTCGATTTGTACTCTTCGTATCGAAACAAAATGCATTTTTTCATTTTGCGGCCTTTCTGTCTTTACGTCATCGCTGCTATTGTTTGCTAGGGGTCTCCCTGTGGATCTCCCCAATCAATCATAACCGCTCAGTGAAATCTCACGTGCTCTTTCCAATCGCACTGCCCAAATTCGAAGCTGCAAGTTCACGGCTTTTGGTATTTTGTAGGCGCGAACGTGGAGAAGCTATTGAATGATTCAAATGCAATGTTTGGGGTTTTAATTCATTTTGATAGGAATTAACTTTCCACTACCTGAATGGAGCATAGAAAAACATAACATAAGGTAATTTTAACTCTGCTCAAATTAACCCAGCAACGCGGGAACCTTATTACTAGTATAATATATCACTTATATACATAATACTGTCTGTTTATATATCACTATATTTCTGTGTCTGTCCGCGACTTATGTACGTCTTACTGGCGAAATAATACGGATAATCCGTTGTCGGGAAATTATGCAAACATTTGTGTCGAGATAACCGTGTACAGTAACAAATTTGTTGTATGAAAAGTATGGGTCTATGACGTTGTTTTAAAATAATATACTTCATCTGATATTTTATTTGATATCATTACATTAAAAAATTCAGAGATTTTGAAAAATTTCATAGGTCGATAATCTAGCGGGCAGCCAAATCGACTTCAAATTGAATTCTCCAGAACAAAAATATTTTGCTTTGAATTTAAAAGCTGCGTGTAAATTGTTTGAACAAGTGAAACTTGAAACTGAATCGGTTTTATGATAATTAAAACAATACGAAATACTGAATTACATTGAATTACCAGTATAACTAGGCCAGACAAAATATGTTTTGAAATCAAAGAAACGTAGACCTATTTCATGTAGTGTTGATATCATCAATACATATAGCGCGGCACAAACGCTATGAAAATTAAAGAGACTTTAGGTCTTAATTTAATTTATTAATGAAACAAAATGCCGTTCATTACTTTTATCAAAATCGAGATATAAAACATTTCACTTTTAAAAAGGCTATTTTGATATATAATTTGTGAGAACACTGAGCAAACAATCTGTTTTGAAATGAACAATCTATCGCGGGGCATAAAAACAAATTAACTTGCAAGAATTTTCAAAATGACGTTGGCGTTCGATCAATTCGAAAAATATTCAAAGTTCGAATAGATTATCTGTCTACAGTTTAAAATTATAGAGTTTAGAATTAATCAAGGCATTGCACAAAAGTATTTCTATAATTTATTATTTAATATAAAAATATGAATCATTTGGTTTTGAGCCGGCAGGCTTTTAATTTCAGATTTTGCTTCCATAAGTAACGAAGGAATTATAGGCATCGATAAAAATTAAAATTTCATTTTGTTGACTTGCTATACGAATAAGACACAGTTATGTTACTACAGTTTCGAGAATAAAAATAGCGGTGTCTTGTTATTATCGTTGATCAACATTTAATAAAGTAAATTTCAGGTATATCAAATTTAACAAAGTTAAATTGAATTGAGCGTATGATTTGTGATAAATAATAATAATTATAATATTTTCAGCGTTCAAAAATTTTGCTTTGAATTTAAAAGCACAAAAACATAATTTAAAAACATTTTTAAATAGTTAATACAGTTTGGATGAGTGTAACAAACCTTGTGTTACAAAAATAAAAGGCGAAAAGGTTGCATGAAATAATCGATCATAGCAAACAATATTTATTAAAATACAACTTACCATTTTCCAAATGAGATCCAATTAAAAACTATACGAGCGGCATAATCTCCGAACAACATTTAAATACATAATAGCGGGCTCTCTGAGTTAATACACCAATCAATAATAAGTTAACAACCATATTTTATCGAAGGAGAATGTACGCCCGATAAGAATAAAATAAAGATTGTCTTTTATTCGAAATAATTCTGACAAAAATGATCATTTCATATCGTGATCAAATGCATGGTAAAGTAGATTCATTTTCTACATAGTAAATTATCCTTTTCGTCAGACATCATAACATGAGCATTTAATTATTACCATCGGCTGTGGTATTTATATCTTTGAAGCTGCACTAAACATTTCCACTCTATAAACCATCGCGTCCGTTTCAATAAATTCTGAATAAATATGCATATCACGAATCTGGCAAAATGAGTTGTTTTCGTTTTTCTCTCAAAATAATTAATTTATTCATAATCATCTTTTCTTTCATTCGTCATCTGTAATGTATTATAAATAGCGCGTAGAAATATTGACAACAAGATGTAACATAATATCAATATCGAATTAGTATAGCGATTTATTATAGAATTTTATTTCCTGTTAAAAGAATGTTGATGCTATTAGTCTGGAAAATTTGATAACAAGAAGCACTATGAGGTCAACTTTTCACATCTTTTGTTTACTTTTAAAATTTTATTTTCAACGAACTCTTAGTATTTTGATAGACTGCCATGAAAATCACAGGCCTACTTGCTGAGATTGCAAAGATCAAAAATATATAGGCTCATATACTATCATATCATAATATTTTCAGATTATATATATAGTTTGAAATCAATACACGCGCTGTCGCCTTGTTCAGTAATACGTTGTCGAAGCAGCAGGTTTGTTGATTAGTACAGTCAAAGCGTGTACAACAGTAAGTAAGGGGTTGGCTCATTGGTTAATGCTCTGGTATTACAATATCAGGGTCGTAAGTTCAAATCCGCCATACGGCGGTTTTTATCAACGATTTTTCTGATTTTTTTAAAATATGAAGCAGTAAATCATTTTTAATTAACAAAAGATATCGTTTGATCATGTTAATAACAGAAATTAGTGGACCATGTGTCTTGTCGAAGCTAAATTAATTTAATACTGAATATATTGCATGCAATGCCACGAGTTTGAGCGGCCACACCTTGACGGCGTTATTTTGTGAACACCACATTAAGATATATTAAGATATGTATATATTGCCATAAAGATTTATGAATTCGAACCGAACGCGATCCGATCGTGTCGGGTCAGATTCGGGTTAATATTTTAGGTCTTCGGATAGGATCGGATTTGAAGTGATTTTTTATGGATAGTTTCATATTTCGAAATTTGACTGAGTATTTGTAATTTATAATAATTAATGTGTTCTGGCTTCCTTTCAACACATAAAATAAAGTTTTTCTATGTAGACAAAGCTACGTTAAATTATACATTTCAATCGACTCAATTGATGTGAAATAAATTAAATTTTTATTAAAGGAATGATTAAGATGTATTGATTAATGCTACATCGTTTCAATGCGTATTGTGTCTAATGTTCTCCTCCAGAGTTCATACTCCGTATTATACAGCGATAGAAAGCTTAGTCAATTGTTTAATTATAAGTGATCTGAAAGTTTTATCATAGAAGGTCCATTATGGACTACACTCATAGCTAGTATACATAATACTGTCTGTTTATATATCACTATATTTCTGTGTCTGTCCGCGACTTATGTACGTCTTACTGGCGATATAATACGGATAATCCGTTGCCGGGAAATTATGCAAACATTTGTGTCGAGATAACCGTGTACAGTAACAAATTTGTTGTATGAAAAGTATGGGTCTATGACGTTGTTTTAAAATAATATACTTCATCTGATATTTTATTTGATATCGTTGCATTAAAAAATTCAGAGATTTTGAAAAATTTCATAGGTCGATAATCTAGCGGGCAGCCAAATCGAATTCAAATTGAAATCCCCAGAACAAAAATATTTTGCTTTGAATTTAAAAGCTGCGTGTAAATTGTTTGAGCAAGTGAAACTTCAAAATGAATCAGTTTCATGATAATTAAAACAATACGAAATACTGAATTACATTGAATTACCAGTATAACTAGGCCAAACAAAATATTTTTTTGAAATCAAAGAAACGTAGACCTATTTCATGTAGTGTTGATATCAGCAATACATATAGCGCGGCACAAACGCTATGAAAATTAAAGAGACTTTAGGTCTTAATTTAATTTATTAATGAAACAAAATGCCGTTCATTACTTTTATCAAAATCGAGATATAAAACATTTCACTTTTAAAAAGGCTATTTTGATATATAATTTGTGAGAACACTGAGCAAACAATCTGTTTTGAAATGAACAATCTATCGCGGGGCATAAAAACAAATTAACTTGCAAGAATTTTCAAAATGACGTTGGCGTTCGACTAATTCGAAAAACATTCAAAGTTCGAATAGATTATCTGTCTACAGTCTAAAATTACAGAGTTTAGAATCAATCAAGGCATTGCACAAAAGTATTTCTATAATTTATTATTTAATATAAAAAAACGAATCATTTGGTTTTGAGCAGGCAGGCTTTTATTTTCAGATTTTGCTTCCATAATTAACGAAGGAATTATAGTCATCGATTAAAATTAAAATTTCATTTTGTTGACTTGCTATACGAATAAGACACAGTATGTTACTACAGTTTCGAGAATAAAAATAGCGGTGTCTTGTTATTATCGTTGATCAACATTTAATAAAGAAAAATTTAAGGTATATAAAATTTAACAATGTTAAATTGAATTGAGCGTATGATTTGTGATAAATAATAATAATTATAATATTTTCAGCGTTCAAAAATTTTGCTTTGAATTTAAAAGCACAAAAACATAATTTAAAAACATTTTTAAATAGTTAATACAGTTTGGATGAGTGTAACAAACCTTGTGTTACAAAAATAAAAAGCGAAAAGGTTGCATGAAATAATCGATCATAGCAAACAATATTTATTAAAATACAACTTACCATTTTCCAAATGAGATCCAAATAAAAACTATACGAGCGGCATGATCTCCGAACAGCATTTAAATACATAATTGCGGGTTCTCTGAGTTAATACACCAATCAATAATAAGTTAACAACCATATTTTATCGAAGGAGAATGTACGCCCGGTAAGAATAAAATAAAGATTGTCTTTTATTCGAAATAATTCTGACAAAAATGATCATTTCATACCGTGATCAAATGCATGGTAAAGTAGATTCATTTTCTACATAGTAAATTATCCTTTTCGTCAAACATCATACATGAGCATTTAAATATTACCATCGGATGTGGTATTTTATATCTTTGAAGCTGCACTAAACATTTCCACTCTATAAACCATCGCGTCCGTTTCAATAAATTCTGAATAAATATGCATATCACGAATCTGGCAAAATGAGTTGTTTTCGTTTTTCTATCAAAATAATTAATTTATTCATAATCGTCTTTACTTTCATTCGACATCTGTAATGTATAGCGCGTAGAAATATTGACAACAAGATGTAACATAATATCAATATCGAATTAGTATAGCAATTTATTATAGAATTTTATTTCTTTTCAAAGAATTTTGATGCTATTATTCTGGAAAATTTGATAACAAGAAGCACTATCAGGCCAATTTTTCAGATCTTTTTTTTACTTATAAAATTTTATTTTCAACGAACTCTTAATATTTTGATAGACTGCCATAAAAATCACAGGCTTGCTTGCTGAGATTGCAAAGATCAAAAATATATAGGCTCATATACTATCATATCATAATATTTTCAGATTATATATTTAATTTGATTTTCAATTACACGCGCGTGTGCCGGCCTTGTTCAATAATACGTTGTCGAAGCAGTAGGTTTGTTGATTACGTCAGTTAAAGCGCCTTTAATAACAAGTAAGGCAATGGCTCATTGGTTATTGCTCCGGTCCCTCAATATCAGGGTCGTCAGTTCAAATCCGCCGTTCGGCAACTTTTTATCAACGATTTTTCTTATTTTTTTTTTAATATGAAGATATCGTTTGATCATGTTAATATCAGAAATTAGTGGACCATGTGTCTTGTCGAAGCTAAATTAATTTAATATTGAATATATTACATGCGATGCCACGAGTTTGACCGGCCTCACCTTGACGGCGTTATTTTGTGAACACCACATTAGTGTTGTTTGTATTGCAATGAAGATTTATCAATCCGAACCGAACGCGATTTGATCGTATCGGGTCAGATTCGGGTTAATATTTTAGGTCTTCGGATCGGATCGGATTTGAAGTGATTTTTTATGGATAGTTTCATATTTCGAAATTTGACTGAATATTTGTAATTCATAATAATTAATGTGTTCTGGTTTCCTTTCAGCACGTAAAATAAAGTTTTTCTATGTAGAGATAGCTACGTTAAATTATACATTTCAATCGACTCAATGGATGTGAAATAAATTAAATTTTTATTAAAGGAATGATTAAGATGTATTGATTAATGCTACATCGTTTCAATGCGTATTGTGTCTCATGTTCTCCTCCAGAGTTCATACTCCGTATTATACAGTGATAGTCAGCTTAGTCAATTGTTTAATTATAAGTGATCTGAAAGTTTTATCATAGAAGGTCCATTATGGACTACACTCATAGCTAGTATATAATAATGTTCTTGTTGATGCGTAAGTCCAACCATATTGAAGGAGTAGCTAATCAGTTTCGAGTCTTCACTACATTAAGAATCCAAGTCGTACTGCTTCGTATGAAATGCCTTGAATTCATGTGCGCAAGAAACTGGAGTGGAAGCCAAATCTCAATTCCAAAGTGAACTCAATGTGCTCCATATTATTTAAACTTTAATCTCTAAGCATATAAATTACAAATATTTTCAATATAAATCATTCAAATATTGTTAACTTTTTATTCATACTTTTGCATATATATATATAGATGTACCTGTTATCCAAATTGTTGAGAACAATCAAATTAAAAAAACTGTTGCATTTGAGATTTTTTTGAGAAGTAACTTTTATTCTAAAATACCACGAAGAATTTCTGCGATCTGATTGGTTGAAAGAGCGTGCATAAAATCCTAGGGTAAAACACTCCTCCGAAAATAGGGAAAACCTCTAGCTTCAAAAAGTTTGATCTGTGATAAAACCTACAGAAATCATAACTTTCCAATAACAATCAAACAAATATCGCAATTATGACAACGATTTACAAAACGATATTTAGCTCAAAATGTTTATATTTATTGAAAAGCGATGTAAATGAGTTATTGGTCGCGCAGCATGCAAAATAAAAACACAGAATGAAAGGCAATTATAGGCTACGCCGTTTCAAGCTAAACTTAAATTTTAAATAACAATTAGTACATTAAATTTCTAGAGAACTGTTATAACGTAAAGAATAAGCATGAATATTGTATAAGTATGTAATCATAAGTTCAAGATCTCCCTAAGCTTACATGTGCTACTGAACTTATTGAATAGCCTCCTTTACATGAATAGTAAGTTACAGACTAAAGATGGCTAACATTATAACATCTCCTTTTTTCACTGATTATAGCCTATCATTATAATGTTTTTGTTTTTAAAGTATAGGTACAGTACATTAAGACTGTAGGTATCTGCTTGGTTTTGTGATTGTACGATCAGATTTTCTATTCTCAAGCTCCATGTCAGGATGGTGATCTGTAACATTATTGGTTTGAACTGGTACAGCTCTAGCATTTGATTCTTCTTGGAGTTGGTTGTTTGGTTGTGGTGTGTGAAAATATATTTCCGGCTTATCACCATTATACTTCTCTGAATCTACAAGAAGGTGACTTCTTGTACGTCGCAATATTTGACCTGTTGCTGCTTCAATAATGTATGAATTGGGTGCATCTGCATGTTTGATAATGTTTGCTGGTAGCCATAATTTTCCTTGCCTATGGCGCACTGCCTGGCCAGGCCAGAGGACACTTCTATGGGCAGCTGAGTTCTGATAATACCAAGCGGCAGAGCCTTGTCTAGTAGCAAGTATTCGGCGGACATCAGTTGACTTCAAGAATTGTGGTTTGAGGTGGTGTGTTATGCTATGTAATCCAGTTCGCAAGTTTCTTCCTTGTAGTAGAACAGCTGGTGAGGGCAAACCATCCCCAAGTGGAGTGCTGCGAAGAGCTGTGAGAGTTTCTTGCAGATCTTTCCCTTCCTCCTTCATCTTGATAAAGTGTATTTTTGTATTCTGCACATGTCGCTCCGCAGATGCATTAGACTGCGGATAGATTGGGCTTGATGTTATTTGTGTTATGTTATTTGCCAATGCATAATCTCTCTTTTCTTGACTGCCGTATTGTGGTCCGTTATCATTGATGAGCTTTTCTGGTATGCCATAATTTGTGAATATTTTTTTAAATTCCGTTATTACATCCAAAGACTTTGTTTGATTTAACCGTGTAACAGTGGTCCATTTTGAATATAAATCAACGGTTAGTAAGTAGTGTATGCTGTTAATCTCAAACAAATCAGTTGATACTGTTTGAAAAGGATAATCTGGTATTGGGTATGTAATAAAGTTATCTTTCTCATTAGAGTTCCTATGTTGTTGGCATATACCACATGACGAAACTAAATCTGTTATTTGGGCTACGTATCCTGGCCAATATACGGCAGACTTAGCACGTTCGATACACTTGGATATACCATAATGACCATGATGAATCTCTTGTAGTGTAGACGATATCAGTTTTGAAGGGATGACTATTTGACTATTTCTGAATAGTATGCCATCATAATACGATAAATTGTTTCTTTCACCCCAGAATGGCTTTACTGCATTTGGTAGTAGGGCTTTCTTCTCTGGCCAACCATTCTGTAAATAGAGAATAACCGCTTGAAGGGTAGGATCCTTCTTTGTTACCTCGGCCGTATCAATCTTTTTTTCGGTACAATAACGTCACATATGTGAATAATCTCTGAATCTGAGTAGTCGGCACATTCGATAGATAGCGGAGCTCTCGACATTGCGTCAGCCAGTACAAGATTGATCCCAGGTTCAAAACAAAGAGTGAAATGATATCGTAAGCATTTGAGGCGCATCCTAGCCAATCTTGGTGATACCTCAGATATTGGTTTTGCCATTATTCCCAGTACTGGTATATGATCGGTGATTATATTTCCTTCTCAATTTGTGCATAATTTCTTTGTGTTTTATCTAGCGAGCAAGAAGCGTATTCAATTGGCTGACCATCTTGCAGAAGGACTGCCCCTAGTAGTATAGACAGTCACATTATAGGAAAGTTCCGTCCCTCTTACGCCTTACATATTTGCTACACAAAGAACGCCACAAAACACGGTCAGACATAGCTGACAAAGAAACTTTTAAATAACACAATTCACGATACAAAACATTATGAAAAGATACTACTCTACCATAGCCCCGTCGAAGCATCTCCTTCGGTTGCCAATGAAGGATGTCATGCAGCGGTTGAGGGGCATACGTCTTTGATCTTTCGATGTGACCTGAAAAAGACATCTGACTTTGTTGAGCAATAGCAGAGGCAGAAGGGGAAAGTTTCCTAAGTTTAGCAGTAGACAGTAAGTTGGGCCAATGTACTCCGAAAGCATGCCGAAGCATGGCGTCCTAAGCTGAGTCAAGTCGGGTCAATAGTGAGGTTGATAGAACCCACGTTTCAGATGAATATAATAGAAAAGGTTCTATCGTGTGTCTGAACAGTCTTAACTTAACGTCAGTGTTGACATCGGACGCCCAGAATTTATTCAGACCTCTAATGGCTGCCCAAGCCTGGCCTCTACGTTGTGTTAAATCATCTGAAGAAGATGGAAGTACAGAACCTAGGTACTTGAACGAATCTACACGTTCTATGTCACCATTAGATGTAGCAAGGTGTGCCTGTTTTATGCCTAAAGCAATAAATTTCGTCTTAGTCATGTTAATTGTCAAGCCTACCGTTTTACCAACCCGTTCAACTTCATCAAGAAGCTGTTGTGCATCAGATATGCTATTTGTTAAGATAGCAATATCGTCAACGAATGAGAGGTCCGATACGCTGCGCTCTGGATGACGTGAAGACCTACTACGATCAAGGGTAAAACCGGAAGAGTCAGGACATGAAATACGAAAAACATAATCAATAAATAGTGTTAATAAAAAAGGGGACAATGTGTCACCCTGTAGTACGCCACACGCTGTCGGGAAATCATCAGTATCACCATAGTGAGTTCTAACAAAAGCCGAAGTAGAAGAATAAAAGGACATAATAGCATCGATAAGAACAATAGGTACATTATAGAAATCTAATAATTCTGGGATTCTGCATCTTAACACAGAGTCAAAGGCCTTTTTGAAGTCAATAAAAATTGCAACAATGTCTTTTTGATGAGTCCTACAGCCTTCTAACAATATCCTAGCTGATAGAATTTGGCCTAAGGTTGACCGGCTATTCCTGCCACCATTTTGATTGTATCTTAAATATGGGTCAATTACTGACGCCAGCCTTTTATGTAGAATTTTATTATTAGCTTTTCCTGCAGTACAACTTAAAGTGATACCCCTCTGTTGGTCTAGGTCTCTAGACGTGTTCTTGTTGACGGTGATGACAGCAGATCTTCGCCATTGACCCGGTACTTGTTGCTCCCCTGACAAAACGGCATTTATGATGGTAAGTAGCTCATTTTGTACAAGAGGTTCTCGAAGTGCAAGGGTGGGGACTCCATCTGGTCCAGGAGCCGCAAGGGGTTTCATAGAAAATAGAATAGAGCATAATTCGTTATTAGTAACAGGAGAAGTATTATAGTTGGACATATCAGGAGGGGAGAAGTTAGGCGGTGGAGCTAATTTATTTAACGATAGTAGACAGGATGGGGGATTATATAAATCATAAAAATAATTACGAATCATACTTTTTGCCTCGACAGAATCATACGCTTCAACTAATAAGGGCTTGTGGGATGAGTTCTTAAGACGCCTTATCTCTTTCCATGCTATACAATGCATATTACTATTACTAGCCGTTTTTACCGCTAAAATTATAGCGTTTAATTCACGCTCGATTAGGGCGTTATGAGCGGCAGCGAGATCTAGTTTCAATTCATATCTTACCTGTGTGATCATTGCGTCACTGTCCCAAGAGACGCGTGACCATTGTCTTTTCTTCCGCGGCAAAGCGGTCTCGGCTGCTTTGATGATGGCTGAGGGAAGAATGGAGAAATCACCTCTTGTGGGTTGTCCAACAAGAGAATTCTTAAGACAGTCGTTAAACGCTTGTGAAAACTCTGCCAGACTTTCCCAACAAAGGGATGACCCCACCTTTCCTTTGCAGTACCGGATGCGATGTTTCATGCAAGAGAAAACAAGGCGATGATCAGATGGAATAGCAAATGGTGCTATAGTATCACAATCGTAAAATAAACGTGGACAATTATTGAGAATATAATCAAGACGTTCTTTCCGGCCTTTCGGACCAAAGAAAGTAGCACGTCTTGACAGAGGTTTACGATACAAAGAATTTAACGGAGTAAGGTCATAGATATTAATAAGATCAATTAAATAAGGGGAATTATCATTTCAATTACGTCCTACAGGGTTTAATGACAAGGGGTAACACGCATTAAAATCACCACACAACATAATAGCATCACGGGATGGTATTTTAACTAAGATTGAAGATAACTGAGCATAGAAAAGGGAGGCCTCGATCTGTCTGACAGCAGTGGGAGAGTAAACAGAGAAAACATGTACGATACGATCAAATAATTTAACAGACAATTCTAAAATACGGGATGAATGAGACTTTACACGAACATAACGAACATCAACACACGGATTACACATAAATCCTACACCACCAACACCATAACATTCAGCAGACGATGTAATAAATGTACATTTATAATCTAAATCAACATAACGAATAGGTTCATCGTGGATAATACCATGTTCCTGAACAGCAACAAACAGAAAATTTAACTTACGTGTGAGTGTAGCTAACTCTTTCTGTCGCCACGGACACTTCAGGGTTCTGGAGTTGAACGTAGCAATACGATTAGGCGTAGAGGGTCTTTTCGCTGATGGAGATAATGTGCTATCTCCATTTGGAACTCGATTGCGAGATCGCAGTTCTGATCCAATAAAACTTGAAGCCTTCGGTTTGTGACGATTTCTGTTTCTATTACGATGTTCGGAGTTACGCTTTCTTCTTGCAGCAAGTGCTTTCTGAGAACTGAAACCTCGTCGACAAAACCTTGGCTTAAGTTTTAATCGGGGAGGTGGAATGATGGTAATTTTCTGGCTACCGCAGCAACTAATAAAAGTGCGTTTAAAGGCCAATAAAACTTCAAACAGAAACCGCGCGCCGAAACATGTCCGTTCTTGATGAAAGCCTCACCTCCTTTTGATCTCCTCCTGCCCATGGCTAGATGCGTCAACAGATACAGTAACATGAGCACCCACATTGAATAATTTTAGAGTTGGTGCTGAGATAATTAAACCTTTTATTTGTTTGAATGATTTTGTGTGATTTTCATCCCACGTAAAGGCAACTTGATCTTTCAAAAGATCTCTTAGTGTTCCAGTGTGTTGCGATAGATTCGGGCAGAATTTTGCAATGTATGTTACCATGCCTAGTAAGCGGCGTAAATCTTCCTTATTTTCTGGTTGTGGCATGCTGCATATAGCTTTTACTCTGTCTGGATCCAGTGAAACGCCCTCTGCGCTTATAATTTGTCCAAGGTATTTGGTTTTGGTTTGACTGAAATTGCATTTGTTTCTGTTTAGTTTTAAATTCAACTTCTTGCATCTGTCTAGAACAGCAACCAGGCGCCGGTCTCGGTCTTGTTCCTGATCTTTTCCATGCATTAAAATGTCATCAATGTATATTTCTACACGTGGCAAGTCTTGAAAATGTTCTGCTACAATTCTGTGGAAAACCTCTGGTGCCGAACAGATCCCAAATGGAAGCCTAGGAAATCGATACCTGCCAAACGGTGTCCCAAATGTTGTAACAAAACTGCTTTCTTTATCAAGTGCTACTTGCATGAAACCACTCATTGCGTCAAGCGTAGAAAATATGGTTGAGCCATGAATTTTGCTAAATATTTCTTCAGCTGTCGGTACTTGATAATGTTCTCTTTTAATGGCTTGATTCAATGACAATGGATCCAGGCAGATTCTGAGTGAGCCATTGGATTTGGTAACAATGACTATTGGATTGACCCATTCTGTGGGGGTTGTGACTCTAGTTATCATTTCATCATTTTCCATAGTATCTAGTGTTTGTTTCAATTGGTCTTTTAGTCTAAATGGTACACGGCGTGCAGCATGGATAGTTGGTGTATGATTGTCTCGTAATTTAATGTTTGCACACCTGGTAGTTTGCCATTACCAACGAAAACAGACTCATAACGTTTTACGATCTTATGATTAGGTTGATTTACTGTACGTATTTGCTCTGGTTGTGGTACAATATTTAGAGATCTTAATGATGGGTAGCCCAATAAAGTGGCTGTGCCATTGAGGACAATAATAAATTCTAGTAGACGATACTTTGCTTGATACAGGACCAAAATGTTACTTTTGCCAATAACCTTAAGCTTGGTACCACCGTATGCTTCTAGTACTGTATTGCATTTTTCAAGAGCTTGTTTCGGAAGTAATCTTTTGTGAATTTCTGATGGCATAATATTGCATCCTGCACCTGTATCTACTTTAGCTATGAACGATTTATCATTTTCTAAACCCAATTTTACATTCCATTCTTTTTTCTGTCCTGCTTTGTTTACCTGGAGAACAAAACGATGATCAATTTCCTTAACTTGACTGTTTATAGTGTTTATTGATTCTGGATTATTTTGGTCACTGCTTGATTTACTTCTCAAACTGTAGCAAAATGGTTGAGTTTATCACAACTATGGCATTTTTTTCCATAAGCCGGACAGCTACCTTGTACATGTTCACCCCCACAATATTTGCAATTCGTTGTTTGTCTCCTCTCCTTTCTTGTCTTTACTTTAGATGAGTTGCTTGTGACAGAAATTCTGTCGATAGATGTAGCTTGTGGTTATTAATCTGGCTACCAATTTTTACTGCACTCTCCTTGTGACGGCAAATCTGAATCGCTTTTTCCAGACTTAATTCGTCAGTGTATAATAATTGTTCCCTGATGCTGTCCGAATAAATCCCTAAGACTATTTGGTCTCGAAGAAGTCTGTCTTCTAGCATTGCGCCATCATCTGATTGTATTCCTGGATAGTTACAGTATTTTAACTGATTTCTGAGATCAGTAAGAAAAGTATCAAAAGCTTCATCTGATGCTTGTTTTCTAGAAAAGAATTTATAGCTCTCAAAACTGTCATTTTGTTTAGGGTTGTACTATGTTCTAAATCCTTTTAAAACGTCTTTCAAATTGTTTCTATCCTCTAGTTGTAATCCTCTGTAAATTGTTCTTCCATTTTGTCCCAGTAAGGTCAGTAATATTGCTACCTTTGTTTCTTCGGGTTGCTTCTTTTTATTGGTAGCAATAAGGTAAAACTCAAAACCTTCTTCCCAGTCGTTTTGCTTAAGTCTTGATTATTACTTGCATCAAAAGGTCCAGGTGGTCTTAACCCACCTTCATTTAATGCCATTTTATTCAATTAATTTGTTAAATCCCACTTGACACCATGTTATAACGTAGAGAATAAGCATGAATATTGTATAAGTATGTAATCATAAGTTCAAGATCTCCCTAAGCTTACATGTGCTACTGAACTTATTGAGTAGCCTCATTTACATGAATAGTAAGTTACAGACTAAAGATGGCTAACATTATAACATCTCCTTTTTTCACTGATTATAGCCTATCATTATAATGTTTTTGTTTTTAAAGTATAGGTACAGTACATTAAGACTGTAGGTATCTGCTTGGTTTCGTTATTGTACGATCAGATTTTCTATTCTCAAGCTCCATGTCAGGATGGTGATCTGTAACATTATTGGGTTGAACTGGTACAGCTCTAAGATTTGATTCTTCTTGGAGTTGGTTGTTTGGTTGTGGTGTGTGAAAATATATTTCCGGCTTATCACCATTATACTTCTCTGAATCTACAAGAAGGTGACTTCTTGTACGTCGTAATATTTGACCTGTTGCTGTTTCAATAATGTATGAATTGGGTGCATCTGCATGTTTGATAATGTTTGCTGGTAGCCATAATTTTCCTTGCCTATGGCGCACTGCCTGGCCAGGCCAGAGGACACTTCTATGGGCAGCTGAGTTCTGATAATACCAAGCGGCAGAGCCTTGTCTAGTAGCAAGTATTCGGCGGACATCAGTTGACTTCAAGAATTGTGGTTTGAGGTGGTGTGTTATGCTATGTAATCCAGTTCGCAAGTTTCTTCCTTGTAGTAGAACAGCTGGTGAGGGCAAACCATCCCCAAGTGGAGTGCTGCGAAGAGCTGTGAGAGTTTCTTGCAGATCTTTCCCTTCCTCCTTCATCTTGATAAAGTGTATTTTTGTATTCTGCACATGTCGCTCCGCAGATGCATTAGACTGCGGATAGATTGGGCTTGATGTTATTTGTGTTATGTTATTTGCCAATGCATAATCTCTCATTTCTTGACTGCCGTATTGTGGTCCGTTATCATTGATGAGCTTTTCTGGTATGCCATAATTTGTGAATATTTTTTTAAATTCCGTTATTACATCCAAAGACTTTGTTTGATTTAACCGTGTAACAGTGGTCCATTTTGAATATAAATCAACGGTTAGTAAGTAGTGTATGCTGTTAATCTCAAACAAATCAGTTGATACTGTTTGAAAAGGATAATCTGGTATTGGGTATGTAGAAACTAATTTACCATATTTGTTGTCATGGTAACTTGTTAATTCACATTGTCTTTGTCATCACCATAGTAACATTAATATTGTCATACAGTCATACAGCACATGTCAAACTGTTTCACATTCACTGTCATAGTTCCTGTCATGTTGTCAATTCACTAATGGTTATTTGTCTGTTGCCCTAATTTAGTGTTATATTGAGTGTTTGTATTGTGATTGGTCAACTTGTAATCATTGCTGTGTTTTAACTAATCTTGTGCTACACTTCCCA
The DNA here is from genome assembly GCA_916610825.1 of Haliclystus octoradiatus. Classification (NCBI taxonomy): domain Eukaryota; kingdom Metazoa; phylum Cnidaria; class Staurozoa; order Stauromedusae; family Haliclystidae; genus Haliclystus; species Haliclystus octoradiatus. Next base: position 4,228,589 of record OU744450.1, read on the forward strand.
TCCACTGTTCGTCTTGGGGCCACATAGTACGGTCGTAATAGATTGTTATTAAAATTATACGCTGTAGTTTTCTCTTGGCCTACTTCTTGTCTTGTTGTTCTTGTGGTCTCAAGCGGACAGTCAAATACAGTTACAGTCCTCTGAATTCAACGTTAGGCTTTGGAAAGCAAAGCAATTATCTCAGTAACATGGTCCGTCTTTGGAACCTGAATCAGTGGTAAGTTTTTTTTGTGCTTATTTGTTAGCACTCCTTGAGTAGTTATTTTAGTTTGTCTTTTAGCATACTAGACAAAAACAGAACGCCGTTTCTATTAGCCTGTATCTCAGATTAGATCAGGGATTGAAACAATCCTAGAGTTTTCTTTTGTGCATTGAAAGCACTTTAGAATAGAACGCAATTTTTGATCAGTTTTCTTTGTGTTTTTTACAATTAAATTACGCATTAGAATATAACGCATTTTCAAGTTTCTTTTTACTTTCTGAATTAGTTTTTTGTTTATTTAGTAGACATCTTCTCTTTGAATATTCCTTTGTTTCCGATCGTTTGACTTTAATCGTGATATATATATCGGCCCTCTTGCTTATTGGCACGATTCTTCAATAATATTTACTCAACTTTTTAAATTATTTTTGCTAGCGTATTGTGTTGTTTTGCTCATTGGCTGCAGACTTTGATGCTTAAGAACATAATATAAGTCTATGCCGCATAGCTTAGTAAAGATATAGTATATTCTGTGTGGGATATCAATTTGATTTTCTCTGATCTTTTGACGACTTTGGCCTGATATCAGCATTTAGGTCTACAACCAGGCTAGATGCCCAAAACAATGCTTCTTTGTTCTGCTTTTGTGTTTATTTTATTTTGTTAGGTTCCAGTACGTGGTAATAATTTGGTCTGGCTTGGTTGGCACAGCATGAGCAAAAGTAAAGCAAAAGCAGAAATGTACTCGGTGAGTTCAGACGACTTTCTTCGGGAAGCAAACGAATTTGATCATGCGATCGCACAAGCCGCTAGGAATGTTTCCAAAGTAAATTCAGCAACAAGAAAATACATGATTACCAGGTTAGAGCGTTTGTTTTCAAGTTTAACTAATGCGACGTACTCTTTAGCCCACGAATCTCCTACCGATATTTCTGTAGAAATAAGTGAGCAATACATTCATAGGGAGGCACTATTTTATCAAACTATCGATTTATTACATTCAGTGACTCCTGAGTCACCAGGGTTAACAAGTTCTTTCGTAAATCAGGCTCGTCAATATTCTGATTCCGACGAGATGCGAAATAAATCTGCAGTTCCTAGAAATCCTAGCAATTTGCCTTCAGTAAGCAAACAAACACCGTCAAGTAGAAAAATTAAGCGACACCATGTCAACAAAGGCGGCGCTCCTTTAGATCAAACAAATGTGTTAACAACTAATACAAGCGAGTCAATTTTAGCATCAATTGCAGATGCGTTATCTGCAATGCAAATCAAGCTTCCCACGTTTTCTGGTATAGCCATTCAATATCAAGATTTTATTTCTTCCTTTAAAGCACAGGTTGATAGTAGGCATACGTTAAGTTCTGCAACAAAATTCCATCATTTAGTATCACATTTATCACAAAATGCCTTGTCATCCGTAAACTCATTGCCTCGTGATGATGAAGGGTATGCAACAGCTTTATCAACATTAGACAAATTGTATGGAAACTCACACAAAATTGCTAGAGCACATTTAGATTTACTTTGTATTGATGAGCCAGTGTCGTATAAATTTCCGCTAGAAGTAGAACGGCTTTATCATCAATTATTAGCTGCTTCTTCCACCTTCGATAGATTGAAATATAATAATGATGTAAATTCTACATCCACGCTTTTGAAAATTATAGATCGTCTGCCTGAACATGCTCAGTATCGTTGGCGAAAACTGAACAATTCACAAAAAACTTTGGCCACTTTTCATGATTTGGTTTTATTCATGGAAAAGGAGACAGATTTTGTCAATGATCCAGTATGGTCACGTTTAAGTCACAAAGCAACGGTACATCCTTCCAAAAATATTTCTTCAATAAATGTTACCACCAATCAAAATTCTTCAAGTAGTAATAACCCTTTTTGTGTATTTTGTGATCAAAATCATAAATCTCGAAACTGCCCAAATACTGGTTTATCGCAAGATGAAATAATCAAAACTTTAAAAGATAATCAGCTATGTTTTCGCTGCTTTTCCCCTGGTCATTTTAGCCAGCGATGTTTTTCACGAACAATATGTTCCATCTGCAATAGAAGGCATCATACGTTTTTACACAAAAATGCTCCAACCTTTGTTCAGACTGCACCTGCAGCAGTCACTAATACTATTCATACTTCGTTAGCAGACAGTGCAAAAGTACTATTACCTGTTGTTGTTTTAGATGTAATCGGACCAAATGGATCCACTCAAGTAAATGCATTGCTTGACACAGGAAGTCAATTTACATTAATAAATGCATCTATATGCCAAAAATTAGGAATTGAAGGACATGTTGACACGTTGAATTTCAATACTGTGTCCAATACCAAAACTGTTCAACAGTGTGAACGGGTTACAGTCCCAGTAAAATCTTTGACCAAAAATTGTTTTCGATTGACCAATGTTGCATCCGTGAAAGGATTATTTTTACCTTATATTTCCAACATTCCTCCTTCTATAAAATCCCTTCCCCATATCGCAGAGCATGTTTCTAATTTTGCTCAGGGACGCCTAGATATGCTGATTGGAGCCGATCACAGTGATCTCATCCTTCCAACAGAAACCATAAATGGAAGCTCTACTAAGGAGCCAATTGTCATAAAAACGCCTTTAGGGTGTTCTCTTTTAGGAGGGGAAAGTAGTTGCAAAAATTTAAGTTCTTCTGGTGGAATTAATGTGATTGCCAATAATTTAGAAACTCCAACCCTACAATCCTTTTGGAACGCGGGTGATCTGTCAGAGGAATATTTTGGTTTGGATAAGCCATACTCCCAAGATGATCTTTTTGCTATACAAAATTTGAAGAGCTCGTTAAAAGTTGTAGAAGGGCATTTTCAAGCCGATCTTTTATGGAAAAAAGATTTTACAGGGTTACAAAATAACGAAATAGTTGCCAAGAAACGTTTGTCTTCATTAGTTAGAAAATTTGAATTTGATCCTAAGTTCAAGGAAGATTACTGTAAGGTGATGCAAGGATATATCAATGATGGTTGTGCAGCTCTAGTTCAAGATCCGTCTTTAAGTTCTCGTTATACACATTATTTACCCCATTTTGCTGTTTTTCATCCACGTAAACCAGATAAGCTGAGAATAGTTTTTGACGCTGCATGTAAATTTCGACAACAATCATTAAATGACCATCTTTTGTCTGGTCCTGATTTGTTAAATTCACTTGTAGGATGTCTGTTGCGCTTCAGAGAAAATCGATTCTGTGTCCTCAGTGATATCAAAGGCATGTTTCATTGTATAAAAGTAACGCCAGAACACACAGACGCCTTTCGTTTTCTTTGGTTTTTAGATAATGATTTTTCAAAACCTGCAGTATTTAAAATGCTTGTTCATGTTTTTGGGGCAATTAGTTCCCCAACTGTTGCAAATGAAGCTTTGCGCAGTATTGCCAACTTTGTTGAGGATCCAAACATTAAAGCAGCCATAAGGGACAACTTTTATGTCGATGATTTCCTTTACTCATCTGATGATTTACTAATAATGAATGAGGTTGTGTCTAAATTGTATGTTTTATTGCAAAATTTTGGTTTTGTTTTGACCAAATGGATAACAAATGCACCATCTGTTTTAAAACATATTCCTGATGTTGATAAATCTGCCACCCAGGTCAAATTAGATTTAGGGGAAGATGCTTCTCAAAGAACTTTAGGTGTTGTCTGGGACATTAAACAAGATATCCTTCAATTTGAATTACCATCAAAGCTAGAAGTTACTGACACGAAACGAGGAATCCTTTCCTTAATTAGTTCTATGTTTTCCCCTGATGGATTTCTTTCACCAATATACTTAGTTCCCAAATTAATTATGCGTTCCCTGTGGGCATTGAAGATCGACTGGGACGAACCACTACCACCTGACCAAGCGTCAGAGTGGAAAGAATGGTTGGATGGCTTAGCATCCTTATCTAAAGTGTCTTACCCAAGATGTTTGAAAGGCCCTGATGTATTATCTTCACATAGCTCTGTTAGTATTCACACCTTCTGTGACGCAAGTCAAGACGGGATAGGTGTTGTTAGTTATGTAAGAGTTGATCGTAAATTAGAAAGGGGGGAGGGAAAAATTAATGTTGATTCTGGAGTATTTTGCAGGTTTCTTTTTGCTCGCTCACGCTGTGCTCCGATCAAGTCAGTAACCATCCCACGTCTGGAACTACATGCAGCTACATTAGCGGTAAGGACAATCAATCAAATCAAACCTGAATTGCGCATGAAAGTAGATAAGTTTCATTTCTGGAGTGACTCCATGACAACTCTTGCCTACATTAGAAATTCTAGCAGGCGCTTTCCTGTTTATGTAGCAAATAGAATAAGTGAAATTTCATCTAGCACTTTCCCTGATCAATGGCACCACTGTCCTGGAAAATTGAATCCAGCTGACATTGCTTCAAGGGGAATCATGCCCTTGGCATTTAAGGAGTCTATGTGGACTGAAGGTCCTGATTTTTTGAAATTGGATGAATCTTTATGGCCTTCTTTACCAAGTAAAACTATTGATAAGGCTGAAATTGAGCAATTGTCAAATGCTGTTACAAATATTGTTTCCATTGATTCTGATAACCCTATTGCGTCTTTGATTTGCAAAACACGCTCGTTTTTCAAATTAATATGCATTGTTGCAAGAGTTTTGATGTTCATCTCCAATTGCAAAAATTCTGTGAAAACAAACAATTTGTCAAATAATAGTTACAATTTAAGAAATCGAAATGTTAAAAATGTTGTTGTTTCAAATGTTAAAAATGTTGTTGTTTCAAATGTTAAAAATGTTGTTGTTTCAAATGTTGATGTTTTAACTGATAACTTATTGTTAGAAAGTAAGAGTGTTGTTGTGAAATGTGAACAGTTAAAGGCCTATCCGAAAGAAATCAGTGCACTTAAAAATAAATCAAAAAGGTAAATAGTAAAATTCTTTTATTAAATCCTTTTCTTGACGACCGAGGAATTATTCGTGTTGGAGGAAGATTGGAAAATTCGAATCTTCCTTATGATGTTAAACATCCTATTCTTATTCCGAAACAATCTTTTTTGGTAAATTCAATTGTTGAGGATGCACATTTATCTTTGAAGCATACCGGTGTTATGTGTATTGTGAATTTTATCAGGCAACATTTCTGGATACCTTCACTAACTTCTAAAGTAAAACAAAGAGCTCATGCATGTATCCCTTGCCAGAAACTACATGGACGTCGAATGGAACAATTCATGGCACCTTTACCTCATGACAGACTAATACAGACATTCCCCTTTGACGTAACGGGGGTAGACTACTTTGGGCCCTTTTATGTAAAAGTTTTAAGATCTACTGTTAAGTATTGGGGGTGTATTTTTACCTGCATGTCAATTCGAGCTGTCCATTTAGAAACCTCCTCCTCCCTAGACACAGATAGATTTATTTGTGTACTGAGAAGATTTTTAGCTAGGAGAGGAAAACCTAGTAAGATTATATCTGATAATGGGACCAATTTTGTAGGGGCTGAGACCGAACTTAAGGTGGCGATCTCCAATTGGGATCAAAACCGTGTTTCGCAGTTTCTTCTATCTTCAGGAATCACATGGAAATTCAATCCTGCCGGTGCTCCTCATCATGGTGGTGCGTGGGAAAGATTGATTCGATCTGTCAAACATTGCCTGAAAACTGTCCTTGGTAACCGATCATATGACCTGGAGACGCTTCAAACATTGCTCACAGAAGTAGAAGCTGTTCTAAATTGCCGCCCTTTGACTGTTCTATCAAATGATCCTTTGGACCTGGACCCTTTGACGCCAAATCATCTGCTGTTGTTACGGAATGGTGTGTCTCAACCCCCTGGTACGTTTGACGATTCAGATATGATTCTAAGAAAACGCTGGAGAAAATCGCAAGCCCTCGCTGACTCGTTCTGGACAAAATGGAGTCAAGAATATGTCACCCTTCTCCAAGCAAGACAGAAATGGAAAACCTCCAAACCAAATATCCAAGTTGGAGACTTGGTTCTAGTCATGGATGATAATTTGGTTCGTTCCCAATACCCAATGGGAGTTGTGATAGATGCGCCTGATGGGAAAGATGGTTTGGTACGCCAAGTTAAAATCAAAACTGCAACTGGTCAGCTAGTGCGTCCGCTGACGAAGATATGTCTCTTGGAGGGACAACCCTGTAAATAAAGACAGTAGCTTGTCGCAATATGTAACCCTGTTGGTTAAATTAATAATTAATTTCTAAGAAATAATTTTTTATAGTACGCTACATTGATAAAATAATTGTTACTTTTCAGTTTGTAAATTAGTTTAAATACGTTTAATATGAAAGACCAAGATATTTCATGGTGGGGAGTGTAGAAACTAATTTACCATATTTGTTGTCATGGTAACTTGTTAATTCACATTGTCTTTGTCATCACCATAGTAACATTAATATTGTCATACAGTCATACAGCACATGTCAAACTGTTTCACATTCACTGTCATAGTTCCTGTCATGTTGTCAATTCACTAATGGTTATTTGTCTGTTGCCCTAATTTAGTGTTATATTGAGTGTTTGTATTGTGATTGGTCAACTTGTAATCATTGCTGTGTTTTAACTAATCTTGTGCTACACTTCCCATCCACTGTTCGTCTTGGGGCCACATAGTACGGTCGTAATAGATTGTTATTAAAATTATACGCTGTAGTTTTCTCTTGGCCTACTTCTTGTCTTGTTGTTCTTGTGGTCTCAAGCGGACAGTCAAATACAGTTACAGTCCTCTGAAGTCAACGTTAGGCTTTGGAAAGCAAAGCAATTATCTCAGTAACAGGGTATGTAATAAAGTTATCTTTCTCATTAGAGTTCCTATGTTGTTGGCATATACCACATGACGAAACTAAATCTGTTATTTGGGCTACGTATCCTGGCCAATATACGGCACGTTCGATACACTTGGATATACCAAAATGACCATGATGAATCTCTTGTAGTGTAGACGATATCAGTGATGTAGGGATGACTATTTGACTATTTCTGAATAGTATGCCATCATAATACGATAAATTGTTTCTTTCACCCCAGAATGGCTTTACTGCATTTGGTAGTAGGGCTTTCTTCTCTGGCCAACCATTCTGTAAATAGAGAATAACCGCTTGAAGGGTAGGATCCTTCTTTGTTACCTCGGCCGTATCAATCTTTTTTTTCGGTACAATAACGTCACATATGTGAATAATCTCTGAATCTGAGTAGTCGGCACATTCGATAGATATCGGAGCTCTCGACATTGCGTCAGCCAGTACAAGATTGATCCCAGGTTCAAAACAAAGAGTGAAATGATATCGTAAGCATTTGAGGCGCATCCTAGCCAATCTTGGTGATACATCAGATATTGGTTTTGCCATTATTCCCAGTAATGGTTTATGATCGGTGATTACCGTAGTAGGTTTACCATAGACAAATTGATGGAATCGTGTTAATCCAAATTGAATTGCTAGCATTTCCTTCTCAATTTGTGCATAATTTCTTTGTGTTTTATCTAGCGAGCAAGAAGCGTATTCAATTGGCTGACCATCTTGCAGAAGGACTGCCCCTAGTAGTATAGACAGTCACATTATAGGAATGTGCCGTCCCTCTTACGCCCTACATTTTTGCTACACAAAGAACGCCACAAAACACGGTCAGACATAGCTGACAAAGAAACTTTTAAATAACACAATTCACGATACAAAACATTATGAAAAGATACTACTCTACCATAGCCCCGTCGAAGCATCTCCTTCGGCTGCCAATGAAGGATGTCATGCAGCGGTTGAGGGGCATACGTCTTTGATCTTTCGATGTGACCTAAAAAAGACATCTGACGTTGGTGAGCAATAGCAGAGGCAGAAGGGGAAAGTTTCCTAAGTTTAGCAGTAGACAGTAAGTTGGGCCAATGTACTCCTAAAGCATGCCGAAGCATGGCGTCATAAGCTGAGTCAAGTCGGGTCAATAGTGAGGTTGATAGAACCCACGTTTCAGATGCATATAATAGAAAAGGTTCTGTCGTGTGTCTGAACAGTCTTAACTTAACGTCAGTGTTGACATCGGACGCCCAGAATTTATTCAGACCTCTAATGGCTGCCCAAGCCTGGCCTCTACGTTGTGTTAAATCATCTGAAGAAGATGGAAGTACAGAACCTAGGTACTTGAACGAATCTACACGTTCTATGTCACCATTAGATGTAGCAAGGTGTGCCTGTTTTATGCCTAAAGCAATAAATTTCGTCTTAGTCGTGTTAATTGTCAAGCCTACCGTTTTACCAACCCGTTCAACTTCATCAAGAAGCTGTTGTGCATCAGATATGCTATTTGTTAAGATAGCAATATCGTCAACGAATGAGAGGTCTGATACGCTGCGCTTTGGATGACGTGAAGACCTACGACGATCAAGGGTAAAACCGGAAGAGTCAGGACATGAAATACGAAAAACATAATCAATAAATAGTGTAAATAAAAAAGGGGACAATGTGTCATCCTGTAGTACGCCACAAGCTGTCGGGAAATCATCAGTATCACCATAGTGAGTTCTAACAAAAGCCGAAGTAGAAGAATAAAAGGACATAATAGCATCGATAAGAACAATAGGTACATTATAGAAATCTAATATTTCTGGGATTCTGCATCTTAACACAGAGTCAAATGCCTTTTTGAAGTCAATAAAAATTGCAACAATGTCTTTTTGATGAGTCCTACAGCCTTCTAACAATATCCTTGCTGATAGAATTTGGCCTAAGGTTGACCGGCTATTCCTGCCACCATTTTGATTGTATCTTAAATATGGGTCAATTACTGACGCCAGCCTTATATATAGAATCTTATTATTAGCTTTTCCTGCAGTACAACTTAAAGTGATACCCCTCTGTTGGTCTAGGTCTCTAGACGTGTTCTTGTTGACGGTGATGACAGCAGATCTTCGCCATTGACCCGGTAGTTGTTGCTCCCATGGCAAAACGTCATTAATGATGGTAAGTAGCTCATTTTGTACAAGAGGTTCTCTAAGTGCCAGGGTGGGGACTCCATCTGGTCCAGGAGCCGCAAGGGGTTTCATAGAAAATAGAATAGAGCATAATTCGTTATTAGTAACAGGAGAAGTATTATAATTTGATATATCAGGAGGGGAGAAGTTAGGCGGTGGAGCTAATTTATTTAACGATAGTAGACAGGATGGGGGATTATCTAAATCATAAAAATAATTACGAATCATACGGTTTGCCTCGACAGAATCATACGCTTCAACTAATAAGGGCTTGTGGGATGGGTTCTTAAGACGCCTTATCTCTTTCCATGCTATACAATGCTTATTACTATTACTAGCCGTTTTTACCGCTAAAATTATAGCGTTTAATTCACGCTCGATTAGGGCGTTATGAGCGGCAGCGAGATCTATTGGTTTTTGATCAACAATGGATTGTAAAAGACTGATATTGTGTATAGTAGGAGAACAATCACGTAATTGTTTTTTAGCAAGTTTCAATTCATATCTTAAATGTGTGATCATTGCGTCACTGTCCCAAGAGACGCGTGACCATTGTCTTTTCTTCCGTGGCAAAGCGGTCTCGGCTGCTTTGATGATGGCTGAGGAAAGAATGGAGAAATCACCTCTTGTGGGTTGTCCAACAAGAGAATTCTCAAGACAGTCGTTAAACGCTTGTAAAACTCTGCCAGACTTTCCCAACAAAGGGATGATCCCGCCTTTCCTTTGCAGTACCGGATGCGTTGTTTCATGCAAGAGCAAACAAGGCGATGATCAGATGGAATAGCAAATGGTGCTATAGTATCACAATCGTAAAATAAACGTGGACAATTATTGAGAATATAATCAAGACGTTCTTTCCGGCCTTTCGGACCAAAGAAAGTAGCACGTCTTGACAGAGGTTTACGATACAAAGAATTTAACGGAGTAAGGTCATAGATATTAATAAGATCAATTAAATAAGGGGAATTATTACAGGGTCCTACAGGGTTTAATGACAAGGGGTAACACGCATTAAAATCACCACACAACATAATAGCATCACGGGATGGTATTTTAACTAAGATTGAAGATAACTGAGCATAGAAAAGGGAGGCCTCGATCTGTCTGACAGCAGTGGGAGATTAAACAGAGAAAACATGTACTATAGGATCAAATAATTTAACAGACAATTCTAAAATACGGGATGAATGAGACTTTACACGAACATAACGAACATCAACACACGGATTACACATAAATCCTACACCACCAACACCATAACATTCAGCAGACGATGTAATAAATGTACATTTATTATCTAAATCAACATAACGAATAGGTTCATCGTGGATAATACGATGTTCCTGAACAGCAACAAACAAAAAATTTAACTTACGTGTGAGTGTAGCTAACTCTTTCTGTCGCCACGGACACTTCAGGGTTCTGGAGTTGAACGTAGCAATACGATTAGGCGTAGAGGGTCTTTTCGCTGATGGAGATAATGTGCTATCTCCATTTGGAACTCGATTGCGAGATCGCAGTTCTGATCCAATAAACCTTGAAGCCTTCGGTTTGTGACGATTTCTGTTTCTATTACGATGTTCGGAGTTACGCTTTCTTCTTGCAGCAAGTGCTTTCTGAGAACTGAAACCTCGTCGACAAAACCTTGGCTTAAGTTTTAATTGGGGAGGTGGAATGATGGTAATTTTCTGGCTACCGCAGCAACTAATAAAAGTGCGCGTAAAGGCCAATAAAACTTCAAACAGAAACCGCGCGCCGAAACATGTCCGTTCTTGATGAAAGCCTCACCTCCTTTTGATCTCCTCCTGCCCATGGCTAGATGCGTCAACAGATACAGTAACATGAGCACCCACATTGAATAATTTTAGAGTTGGTGCTGAGATAATTAAACTCTTTATTTGTTTGAATGATTTTGTGTGATTTTCATCCCACGTAAAGGCAACTTGATCTTTCAAAAGATCTCTTAGTGTTCCAGTGTGTTGCGATAGATTCGGGCAGAATTTTGCAATGTATGTTACCATGCCTAGTAAGCGGCGTAAATCTTCCTTATTTTCTGGTTGTGGCATGCTGCATATAGCTTTTACTCTGTCTGGATCCAGTGAAACGCCCTCTGCGCTTATAATTTGTCCAAGGTATTTGGTTTTGGTTTGACTGAAATTGCATTTGTTTCTGTTTAGTTTTAAATTCAACTTCTTGCATCTGTCTAGAACAGCAACCAGGCGCCGGTCTTGTTCTACCTGATCTTTGCCATGCATTAAAATGTCATCAATGTATATTTATACACGTGGCAAGTCTTGAAAATGTTCTGCTACAATTCTGTGGAAAACCTCTGGTGCCGAACAGATTCCAAATGGAAGCCTAAGAAATCGATACCTGCCAAACGGTGTCCCAAATGTTGTAACAAAACTGCTTTCTTTATCAAGTGCTACTTGCATGAAACCACTCATTGCGTCAAGCGTAGAAAATATGGTTGAGCCATGAATTTTGCTAAATATTTCTTCAGCTGTCGGTACTTGATAATGTTCTCTTTTAATGGCTTGATTCAATGACAATGGATCCAGGCAGATTCTGAGTGAGCCATTGGGTTTGGTAACAACGACTATTGGATTGACCCATTCTGTGGGGGTTGTGACTCTAGTTATCATTTCATCATTTTCCATAGTATCTAGTGTTTGTTTCAATTGGTCTTTTAGTCTAAATGGTACACGGCGTGCAGCATGGATAGTTGGTGTATGATTGTCTCGTAATTTAATGTTGTGCACACCTGGTAGTTTGCCATTACCAAGGAAAACAGATTCATAACGTTTGCGATCTCATGATTAGGTTGATTTACTGTAAGTATTTGCTCTGGTTGTGATACAATATTTAGAGATCTTAATGATGGGTAGCCCAATAAAGTGGCTGTGCCATTGAGGACAATAATAAATTCTAGTAGACGATACTTTGCTTGATACAGGACCAAAATGTTACTTTTGCCAATAACCTTAAGCTTGGTACCACCGTATGCTTCTAGTACTGTATTGCATTTTTCAAGAGCTTGTTTCGGAATTAATCTTTTGTGAATTTCTGATGGCATAATATTGCATCCTGCACCTGTATCTACCTTAGCTATGAACGATTTATCATTTTCTAAACCCAATTTTACATTCCATTCTTTTTTCTGTCCTGCTTTGTTTACCTGGAGAACAAAACGATGATCAATTTCCTTAACTTGACTGTTTATAGTGTTTATTGATTCTGGATTATTTTGGTCACTGCTTGATTTACTTCTGCAAACTGTAGCAAAATGGTTGAGTTTATCACAACTATGGCATTTTTTTCCATAAGCCGGACAGCTACCTTGTACATGTTCACCCCCACAATATTTGCAATTCGTTATTTGTCTCCTCTCCTTTCTTGTCTTTACTTTAGATGAGTTGCTTGTGACAGAAATTCTGTCGATAGATGTAGCTTGTGGTTATTAATCTGGCTACCAATTTTTACTGCACTCTCCTTGTGACGGCAAATCTGAATCGCTTTATCCAGACTTAATTCGTCAGCGTATAATAATTGTTCCCTGATGCTGTCCGAATAAATCCCTAAGACTATTTGGTCTCGAAGAAGTCTGTCTTCTAGCATTGCGCCATCATCTGATTGTATTCCTGGATAGTTACAGTATTTTAACTGATTTCTGAGATCAGTAAGAAAAGTATCAAAAGCTTCATCTGATGCTTGTTTTCTAGAAAGGAATTTATAGCTCTCAAAACTGTCATATTGTTTAGGGTTGTACTATGTTCTAAATCCTTTTAAAACTTCTTTCAAATTGTTTCTATCCTCTAGTTGTAATCCTCTGTAAATTGTTCCTCCATTTTGTCCCAGTAAGGTCAGTAATATTGCTACCATTGTTTCTTCAGGTTGCTTCTTTTTATTGGTAGCAATAAGGTAAAACTCAAAACCTTCTTCCCAGTCGTTTTGCTTAAGTCTTGATTATTACTTGCCTCAAAAGGTCCAGGTGGTCTTAACCCACCTTCATTTAATGCCATTTTATTCAATTAATTTGTTTAATCCCACTTGACACCATGTTATAACGTAGAGAATAAGCATGAATATTGTATAAGTATGTAATCATAAGTTCAAGATCTCCCTAAGCTTACATGTGCTACTGAACTTATTGAGTAGCCTCCTTTACATGAATAGTAAGTTACAGACTAAAGATGGCTAACATTATAACAAGAACTATTATACAATTTATATTACAGACGTTCTCTGTATATATCTTTCTTTATTCAACAAAATATATCTTGTTGTGGGATTCCCTTAATTGCTTGGTTTATGAATTGAAATTGAATTTAAAATTGTGTATTCGTGAATTGAAAATTCTCTGTCGAATGAGATTCTGCTATTTGTTTTATCTTAGAAAAGGGTTACCAGTTACCACACGCTTGCATCATCATCATCATCATCATCATTTATTCAAGACCTGATAAGTTCACATAGAACTTTTTTTCATAAGACTGATGAATGTTTGTATTCATATTTACTTAACTCGAAAAAGTTTGGAGACACCCAGAAAGCTAAAAATCACAAGTTCGGAGCACGTGATTGTTTTGCGCTTCACTAGTGTCTCCCAACATTTTCTTGTTTAGTAGGCCACATGAATACAAACATGTTAAATGACTTAAGTGTAGTAACCCTTCAATCAGAACATAAACATAATAAAAGAGCTGAATTTAAGAATGCAGAAATCAAATTCTTGGATCAATCTGACATAATTTTGAAAAGATAGTGAGACAGAAAAATAAAGGATGATTTTATCAATAATTAATCATGCATCACTTATCACTTATATACATAATACTGTCTGTTTATATCACTTATATCACTTATATACATAATACTGTCTGTTTATATATCACAATATTTCTATATTTCTATATTTCGATATTTCTGTGTCTGTCCGCGACTTATGTACGTCTTACTGGCGATATAATACGGATAATCCGTTGTCGGGAAATTATGCAAACATTTGTGTCGAGATAACCGTGTACAGTAACAAATTTGTTGTATGAAAAGTATGGGTCTATGACGTTGTTTTAAAATAATATACTTCATCTGATAATTTATTTGATATCCTTGCATTAAAAAATTCAGAGATTTTGAAAAATTTCATAGGTCGATAATCTAGCGGGCAGCCAAATCGAATTCAAATTGAAATCCCCAGAACAAAAATATTTTGCTTTGAATTTAAAAGCTGCGTGTAAATTGTTTGAGCAAGTGAAACTTGAAAATGAATCAGTTTTATGATAATTAAAACAATACGAAATACTGAATTACATTGAATTACCAGTATAAATAGGCCAAACAAAATATGTTTTGAAATCAAAGAAACGTAGACTTATTTCATGTAGTGTTGATATCAGCAATACATATAGCGCTGCACAAACGCTATGAAAATTAAAGAGACTTTAGGTCTTTAATTTATAAATGAAACAAAATGCCGTTCATTACTTTTCACAAAATCGAGATACAAAACATTTCACTTTTAAAAAGGCTATTTTGATATATAATTTGTGAGAACACTGAGCAAACAATCTGTTTTGAAATGAATAATCTATCGCGGGGCATAAAAACAAATTAACTTTCAAGAATTTTCAAAATGACGTTGGCGTTCGATCAATTCGAAAAATATTCAAAGTTCGAATAGATTATCTGTCTACAGTATAAAATTATAGAGTTTAGAACTAATCAAGGCATTGCACAAAAGTATTTCTATAATTTATTAGTGAATATAAAAATATGAATCATTTGGTTATGAGCAGGCAGGCTTTTATTTTCAGATTTTGCTTCAATAATTAACGAAGGAATTATAGGCATCGATTAAAATTAAAATTTCATTTTGTTGACTTGCTATACGAATAAGACACAGTATGTTACTACAGTTTCGAGAATAAAAATAGCGGTGTCTTGTTATTATCGTTGATCAACATTTAATAAAGTTAATTTCAGGTATATCAAATTTAACAAAGTTAAATTGAATTTAGCGTATGATTTGTGATAAATAATAATAATTATAATAATTTCAGCGTTCAAAAACTTTGCTTTGAATTTAAAAGCACAAAAACATAATTTAAAAACATTTTTAAATAGTTAATACAGTTTGGGTGAGTGTAACAAACCTTGTGTTACAAAAATAAAAGGTGAAAAGGTTGCATGAAATAATCGATCATAGCAAACAATATTTATTAAAATACTACTTACCATTTTCCAAATGAGATCCAAATAAAAACTATACGAGCGGCATAATCTCCGAACAACATTTAAATACATAATAGCGGGTTCTCTGAGTTAATACACCAATCAATAATAAGTTAACAACCATATTTTATCGAAAGAGAATGTACGCCCGATAAGAATAAAATAAAGATTGTCTTTTATTCGAAATAATTCTGACAAAAATGATCATTTCATATCGTGATCAAATGCATGGTAAAGTAGATTCATTTTCTACATAGTAAATTATCCTTTTCGTCAGACATCATAACATGAGCATTTAAATATTACCATCGGCTGTGGTATTTTATATCTTTGAAGCTGCACTAAACATTTCAACTCTATAAACCATCGCGTCCGTTTCAATAAATTCTGAATAAATATGCATATCACGAATCTGGCAAAATGAGTTGTTTTCGTTTTTCTATCAAAATAATTAATTTATTCATGATCATCTTTTCTTTCATTCGACATCTGTAATGTATTATAATTAGCGCGTAGAAATATTGAAAACAAGATGTAACATAATATCAATATCGAATTAGTATAGCGATTATTATAGAATTTTATTTTCTTTTAAAAGAATGTTGATGCTATTATTCTGGAAAATTTGATAACAAAAACCACTATCAGACCAATTTTTCAGATCTTTTTTTTACTTATAAAATTTTATTTTCAACGAACTCTTAGTATTTTGATAGACTGCCATGAAAATCACAGGCATATTTGCTGAGATTGCAAAGATCAAAAATATATAGACTCATATAGTATCATATCATAATATTTTCAGATCATATATATAATTTGAAATTCAATACACGCGCGTGGGTCGGCCTTGTTCAATAATACGTTGTCGAAGCAGTAGGTTTGTTTATAAGGTCAGTTAAAGCGCTGATATGAGTAAGTAACGGAGTGGCTAATTGGTTAATGCTCTTGTATAATAATTTCAGGGTCGTCAGTTCAAATCCGCCATTCGGCAACTTTTTATCAACGATTTTTCTTATTATTATTTAATATGAAGCAGTAAATCATTTTTAATTAACAAAAGATATCGTTTGATCATGTTAATAACAGAAATCAGTGGACCATGTGTCTTGTTGAAGCTAAATTAATTTAATATTGAATGTATCGCATGCAATGCCACGAGTTTCACTGGCCACACTTTGACGGCGTTATTTTGTGAACAGCACATTAGTGTTGTATATATTGCAATAAAGATTTATGAATCCGAACCGAACGCGATCCGATCGTATCGGGTCAGATTCGGATTAATATTTTAGGTCTTCGGATCGGATCGGATTTGAAGTGATTTTTTATGGATAGTTTCAGATTTCGAAATTTGACTAAGTATTTGTAATTATAATAATTAATGTGTTCTGGCCTCCTTTCAGCACATAAAATAAAGTTTTTCTATGTAGATATAGCTACGTTAAATTATACATTTCAATCGACTCAATTGATGTAAAATAAATTAAACTTTTATCAAAGGAATGATTAAGATGCATTGATTAATGCTACATCGTTTCAATGCGTATTGTGTCTCATGATCTCCTCCAGAGTTCATACTCCGTATTATACAGCGATAGTCAGCTTAGTCAATTGTTTAATTATAAGTGATCTGAAAGTTTTATCATAGAAGGTCCATTATGGACTACACTCGTTGCTAGTATCACAATATTTCTATATTTCGATATTTCGATATTTCGATATTTCTGTGTCTGTCCGCGACTTATGTACGTCTTACTGGCGATATAATACGGATAATCCGTTGTCGGGAAATTATGCAAACATTTGTGTCGAGATAACCGTGTACAGTAACAAATTTGTTGTATGAAAAGTATGGGCCTATGACGTTGTTTTAAAATAATATACTTCATCTGATATTTTATTTGATATCGTTGCATTAAAAAATTCAGAGATTTTGAAAAATTTCATAGGTCAATAATCTAGCGGGCAGCCAAATCGAATTCAAATTGAAATCCCCAGAACAAAAATATTTTGCTTTGAATTTAAAAGCTGCGTGTAAATTGTTTGAGCAAGTGAAACTTGAAAATGAATCAGTTTTATGATAATTAAAACAATACGAAATACTGAATTACATTGAATTACCAGTATAACTAGGCCAAACAAAATAATTTTTGAAATCAAAGAAACGTAGACCTATTTCATGTAGTGTTGATATCAGCAATACATATAGCGCGGCACAAACGCTATGAAAATTAAAGAGACTTTAGGTCTTAATTTAATTTATTAATGAAACAAAATGCCATTCATTACTTTTATCAAAATCGAGATATAAAACATTTCACTTTTAAAAAGGCTATTTTGATATATAATTTGTGAGAACACTGAGCAAACAATCTGTTTTGAAATGAACAATCTATCGCGGGGCATAAAAACAAATTAACTTGCAAGAATTTTCAAAATGACGTTGGCGTTCGACTAATTCGAAAAATATTCAAAGTTCGAAGAGATTATCTGTCTACAGTCTAAAATTACAGAGTTTAGAATCAATCAAGGCATTGCACAAAAGTATTTCTATAATTTATTATTTAATATAAAAACATGAATCATTTGGATTTGAGCAGACAGGCTTTTATTTTCAGATTTTGCTTCCATAATTAATGAAGGAATTATAGGCATCGATTAAAATTAAAATTTCATTTTGTTGACTTGCTATACGAATAAGACACAGTATGTTACTACAGTTTCGAGAATAAAAATAGCGGTGTCTTGTTATTATCGTTGATCAACATTTAATAAAGAAAGATTTAAGTTATATCAAATTTAACAAAGTTAAATTGAATTGAGCGTATGATTTGTGATAAATAATAATAATTATAATATTTTCAGCGTTCAAAAATTTTGCTTTGAATTTGAAAGCACAAAAACATAATTTAAAAACATTTTTAAATAGTTAATACAGTTTGGAGGAGTGTAACAAACCTTGTGTTACAAAAATAAAAAGCGAAAAGGTTGCATGAAATAATCGATCATAGCAAACAATATTTATTAAAATACAACTTACCATTTTCCAAATGAGATCCAAATAAAAACTATACGAGCGGCATAATCTCCGAACAGCATTTAAATACATAATAGCGGGTTCTCTGAGTTAATACACCAATCAATAATAAGTTAACAACCATATTTTATCGAAGGAGAATGTACGCCCGATAAGAATAAAATAAAGATTGTCTTTTATTCGAAATAATTCTGACAAAAATGATCATTTCATACCGTGATCAAATGCATGGTAAAGTAGATTCATTTTCTACATAGTAAATTATCCTTTTCGTCAAACATCATAACATGAGCATTTAAATATTACCATCGGCTGTGGTATTTTATATCTTTGAAGCTGCACTAAACATTTCCACTCTATTCGCGTCCGTTTCAATAAATTCTGAATAAATATGCATATCACGAATCTGGCAAAATGAGTTGTTTTCGTTTTTCTATCAAAATAATTAATTTATTCATAATCATCTTTCCTTTCATTCGACATCTGTAATGTATTATAAATAGCGCGTAGAAAATATTAGCAACAAAATGTAACATAATATCAATATCGAATTAGTATAGCGATTTATTATAGAATTTTATTTCCTTTTAAAAGAATGTTGATGCTATTATTCTGGAAAATTTGATAACAAGAAGCACTATGAGGTCAACTTTTCACATCTTTTGTTTACTTTTAAAATTTTATTTTCAACGAACTCTTTGTATTTTGATAGACTGCCATGAAAATCACAGGCCTACTTGCTGAGATTGCAAAGATCAAAAATATATAGGCTCATATACTATCATATCATAATATTTTCTGATTATATATATAATTTGAAATTCAATACACGCGCGTGGATCGGCCTTGTTCAATAATACGTTCTCGAAGCAATAGGTTTGTTGATTCTGTCAGTTAAAGCGCCGACAACAGTAAGTAAGGTAGTTGGTAATTGGTTAATGCTCTGGTATAACAAATTCAGGGTCGTCAGTTCAATTCCGCCATTCGGCAACCTTTTATCAACGATTTTTCTTTTTTTTTTTTAATATCATCATCATTTTTAATTAACAAAAGATATCGTTTGATCATGTTAATAACAGAAATTAGTGACCCATGTGTCTTGTCGAAGCTAAATTAATTTAATATTGAATATATTACATGCGATGCCACGAGTTTGACCGGCCTCACCTTGACGGCGTTATTTTGTGAACACCACATTAGTGTTGTATGTATTGCAATGAAGATTTATCAACCCGAACCGAACGCGATTTGATCGTATCGGGTCAGATTCGGGTTAATATTTTAGGTCTTCGGATCGGATCGGATTTGAAGTGATTTTTTACGGATAGTTTTATATTTCGAAATTTGACTGAATATTTGTAATTCATAATAATTAATGTGTTCTGGTTTCCTTTCAGCACATAAAATAAAGTTTTTCTATGTAGAGATAGCTACGTTAAATTATACATTTCAATCGACTCAATTGATGTGAAATAAATTAAATTTTTATTAAAGGAATGATTAAGATGTATTGATTAATGCTACATCGTTTCAATGCGTATTGTGTCTCATGTTCTTCTCCAGAGTTCATACTCCGTATTATACAGCGATAGAAAGCTTAGTCAATTGTTTAATTATAAGTGATCTGAAAGTTTTTTCATAGAAGGTCCATAATGGACCACAACACTCATTGCTAGTAATATCATGATGTTTAAGCTGTTCCTTACCTTTCGAAATTGTGGATTTGTAACCCCATAAATCATAGGGTTAATTGTTGATGACACGTAGATGAGAAATGTAGTTAGAAGGTAGACCCAACGTGGTAAATGTCTTCGTTTTGTTGCCATATCATAAAAGCCTATTGTTGAAACCGGTGTCCAACACATGATAAAACCAAAGACAACACACATTAATGTTTTGGTTATTCGAATGTTCTTTGTTGTCAGCACCAAGGAAGAATCCTTTGAAAAGAAAAAAATGAATTTTAATTGTACGTATACTCTGTAATGTAAATCGCTGTCTGTTATAATGTATCAAGTCTCTTCACGTCTGCCCATCGTGACGACAACACGCATACACTTGGCAAAGCTGGTCTACCTTCATATAGGCTCTGTTTATCAACAGTCATATTAACTCTGTTTATCAATATCATATTATTCATTCATCCACTCCCTGTTGGTGGCCGCAGTTAGTATTACAACAGCTACATAATCTAATCATTTTCTATGTATGTGGTGGTATTCTACCAATTACATCTTACATTCCACCCGCTACACATAAGGAGCTTTCAGAATATAAAATTCCGACAGCTAATGTAACAAAAGCAACGCTGAAATTTTCATTTTTGAATAATGATAATTCAACATAAAGAAATTCAATAGAAGAAAAGACAGACGTACGGAAATCATAACTATCCAAATTACAAGAGTTGTAAAATATTGTTGCTATAGTTGTTTTTGTCATTTCTCTTTTATTAATAGCTGATCAATCTTATTTTCAAATTTTGTTCGGGTGAAGAACCAGGAGGTTCTTGTGAATCGCATATGCCTTTGGTGGTCTTTCCTAGTACTCTACTGAAGTGAATCTTGTTGAAGTGACGGTTTGCGGCCAAAATTACATTCAAGTGCCAACTATGGAAATTAAAGCAAAACAAAATTTGCTTGCTCTGCCCTCCACACAATTCAATTAAGATCATAATAGTTTCACTCCAAGTTTCAAACTTTTGTGAAATACTGCTTTTGTTTGCATTTATTATCACAGATACTGCAAAATATTACTCATCAAATGACTTAATAGCTAGGTTTAACTCTCTAAAAATTCAAAGATCATGAATTAAAGTAATATCAGCCTTCATGTATTCTAGCTATGCTGTACCAAAAATGTCAATGATGAAACTCCAGCATAATATTTCCACTTGCTCCCCTCTCCATAGTTGTTCATCTCCATACTGTCATGAATATAATGATTTTAAATCAAAGATCTGACAGTTGCAGGTCACAAATGCTGAATTCTATTACAAGTTTAACAATTTTGATAGGCTAAGACCACAACACCGTTTGCTTTATCCTGGAATTTTTACTCTTTGGAATAGTTGTGCACCATATGAAAATTACAGGATGCGGATGATAACTATAAAAAAGTCAAACATGTTTGATCGCTCCATTCGCACTACTTCTCAAACTATAACCTCTTATTCTTTACATCCGCATACAACAGATCAAGGCTAATAAATTATTAGTACATATATAACGCCGAACCAGTGGAGATTTCATTTTAATTGAAATTTTTTTCCTTACTACGTTCGCGATAACCCAACCTCCTCACGGACGACTAACGAGGCATGGACAATCGGGGATACTTCCATTGAAAAGATAATAGTAGTTCTTTAGGGAAATTGTTCATAGTAAGTAAGCTGTCAAAATGGTTTGTAAATATTTCTGCAATTTAACTACATCTCAACTATAGTACTAACCAAAAATTAGGCCGTTCACAACCTAAAACTCCATGACAAAAAAAATGAATTTAAATAAGGATGTTTTGATTTGTAGAATGTTCATTTCCACTGTAACGGCTCCATTTATCCTGTCAGCCGTATCATATCAACACCAATGCCATTTTAAAATAAACATCATTAGTTATTGAGTAATGAAGGAGAAAGCGAAAAAGGCTTTCCTCTCTCAAAGGGAAGAGCTAGGGAAGATCGCTGATGAGGAAATTGATTGAAATTGAAATTGATGGGATAAGATTTTAATGGGAAATTGATATGATTGGGAACCTGTGCTCTCCGTGGGATACTCAGCTATACCCACGTTAAAGCGGTATAAAATTATAATCTTGATCTAATCACATGAGTTACTATAAATGCCGGCACCTATATGAACGCTTAGATGAACACAACAAAGGTAACCTTGGTACACATGTCTGTCAAGAGCACGGTCTATCTACTGATGAATTTGAAAAACATTTTAAAATCATAAAAATGCAAAAATAAATTCGATTGTCTCATGAATGAAATGCTGGCAATTCAAGAATTGAAACCAACATTAAACGTTCAAGGCGATTCCATCCGAGCCAAAGTTTTCAAATAACTGCATGCATTTCATGATACAGCATTTCCTCTAAGGATTAGAGATATATCTAGGCTAGTTACCATAGTTACTGTTGTCTCTGATATCGATATCATACTGTAAATATTCTTCATGATGTAACTTTACCTTCAAGGGGCATACACTTTTTATGTATATATATATATATGCATTGCCCACTACTTCGGTAGTTTGAGCACTCTGGTATGGCACAGATGAATTTTTTCATCACATTTATAACTCATCTTGACTTAGGTGTATACTGAAGTCAGTTCCTTGTTCGCTCACTGAGCAGTACTGATGAAGGCTAATGGCCAGAAACATGTACTTGTCTGCCTGCTATATATATATATATATATATATATATTAATTATTAATAAAAAACTTTCACTTGAGAATGGCTGAAGTCAATCCGTCGAAACGTTGTGCAAACTTAGTTGTTATGTTGTACCAAACTTATCACGAAGAAGATTCTGATAAATAAAAATTTGATCAAGATAAATGCAGTAGCTTTAGGAAGTCAGGATTAACACGATGCTCCTGTCGTACATATAAATCAATCTTCCATTTTTCAATTGATAAAATATGTGATTTTCTCCATTTTCAAAGCATCCTCTCAATAAAATAAATTTTGATTAACTCAAAATGTATTTCTGATGAGTTCCACAATACTTTCAGCATGCATAAAAGCCCATGCAAGAGAGGGTAATTGCTGCCGCGGATTTTTCTACTGTAACAGTAAACCATGTAAAAATAGAGATACATTCGATGGAGATAAAAAATTGTTATCGTAAACAATGACAAACAGTTCTGTTTGTATACTTACTTTTTGGCTACGTATCTGTCGTTTCTTGTGTCTTCTAATAACTTGAAATACTTTATAATAACATATAAGAATGGCGAGCAATGGTGTTCCAACCAAAAAAATTTGTAGGAAAACATTAAATGAGAGAGTTACTGCGAATGAATGTAAACAGAATGCTCTCCCAGGTAAAAACTTGTAAAGATTCCAACCTAGTAATGGAGGTACAGAAGCGAATAGAGACATGCAAATCCAAGCAAATATAATGCACATCTTTGCTTTCTTAAATGTAAAACATTTCTTACATTTTATAGGATAACAAGTCAATGCATAACGATGAATAGCAATTAATGCTAGCATAACCAAAGAGAGATTTGCAGATGAAAATAATAAAAATCCATTCAATTGGCACAATTCGAATGATCCTATCCACTGCCCTTTTATCAAAACGAGAATCGTAAATGGCATTGCAAATATACCCATTGCCATATCTGATATAGCCAAGCTAGATATTAATAGGGTAGATACATTTTGAAGCTCTTTCATTTTAATAGCAACAAGTAACACCAATAAATTACCAATAATTGAAGCAAAACTTAATATACAGAAAATTGAGACCTCAATGATTTGTTGTTCCAAGGTACGTAATTTATCCATACCAAATATTGCAGTGCTCAGAGAAAGTTTGTTGTTCAAAATTGTTATTTTGTGAGCCTATACATTTTTCAACAATCCTCGCTAAAACGAGCTGACTGGAAATGCAAACATTTACAACTAAACTGGTAACATATTTGACACATTTTGAAAGAATGTAACTGTGCAGCATTGTTGATCTAACATTAAAGTTGATAACTTATGTATTGCTCTGAGATCACATGAATGTTTAATATTTGTATAGCTGCTTTCATAACAACGTAGCAGCTGAGCCGTACGCTCCAATCGCCTCGATGGCTACGGGGGTGAAAATTTATTTAGTTGCCAGCTGCATGTTCAATTGGTTGGTACCAGGAAGGGCATGATTAGGCCATTAATCTGAAATACGGTTCAAAAATGCTTTCGGAATTTCTGTTCTTTTGCGATTTCAGCAGCTGCTCTGCTTTGATAGATGTTCTTTCGATGTAGCTGGGAGCAAGAGTATCAGGGCATGTAAAGTCCCATTAAGCCGAGCGGAATTTTCCCCACTGAATAAGGATGATTCCATCTGGTCTTTAAAATATGATCTTGCTAGGCCATGTTTAGAGGGGGACATTTACAGAACACAAAGCATTCTTGATGATGGCATTTACTTCATGATACCTTGCATATCACCCGTAACTCTTTTTACATAAATTCTCGTTTCTCGTGCCTATTTAATTTTGAAATGTTTTACGTCTACTAATCCAAAGTTACTTTTACACGCCTGCTTAACATTTGTACGTCCATTTCTTGATCAGACTCGCCTGTATGGAGCCGATACCTAATAAAAGATATAACCATGGTTGAAAAAGTACAACGGAAGTTTACAAAAATAATATTTACACGCTGCTTTGGAGATGAAGATGCAAGCTATAGCGATCGTCTCTTTATTTTTTCGAAATAAAATCATTAGAATACAGACGTATTATGCTAGATTTAACAATGGTATATAAAATAATTAACGGCATTATAAATATTCCACCTGAATTTGCATTTCAATTTAAAGTTACCAAATATGACACAAGAGGACACTCAAAGAAACTCTTAGCAATGAACAAACCTGTTAATAATATTATCAAACATTCATTTTATAATAGAGTTGTGCCGACATGGAATGCTTTACCTGAAGAAGTAGTAAGCGCAAGCTCAATATATATTTTCAAATTTTATCTATCAAAGGTAGACTTATCACCTTATTGTAGTAAACGTTGCACGTATAGAGTTCGTTTAAATACTTACCGTGTTTGCCTGTCTCTATTATGAATTTTTATTATCGTAATATTTGCAAATCAAATCAAATCAAATCAAATCAATTAACGGACTATGGACTCTAGTTGGTTACATTTGCATGTATGGGATGTCACCATGTACAATCCCAAATGAATTGAAACTATTATTCGTAGCTGATCCTCATTCAGGATTAATCCCATGGAGGGTGACGGGATTGCATTGAGTCAGGGGCTGTCGGAGCTGCGTGTGTCCGGGTGTCCGGATACCCCCACTTTGAAGTCCACGGTTGTACAACAAAGGATGGGCATCCACAACATTTGTTTCGAAAGCTCAATTTTAAATGGGAACCTAATATGATGTACACTATGGAAAAATTTAGTTTTTGATCAATAGGTTACTATGTCAAATATATCATATCACATCATATGCTGTTCTTCATATTTTAAACCCCCCCCCCCCTATCATCACTCATGGGAAGTAGTCATGCTCAGTTTTCATCTATGCCTCTTTCCTAAAGAGTTGGGTATTAATCGAAATGACCACATGGACATTGCCAGTCAAACATGGCAGATGGTAGTATGAATTCTATTGGCAAACGAATGAAAACTACTGCTACACGACAATCTCAATTACCATTAAAAAAATTAAAATCAACTGAATCAAACGACAGCACAGTATTACTCGAAGAAAAAGATGTTGATCTGATATCTAATTCACAATTTCTGTGTGCCCTTAGTGTTTTCCATTCAAACAAAGACGTATTAGACACTATTAACGTGATTGATATATGCATATCTTTTATCTGTAATGATCAAAGACTTGGACATATTTTGGAAATTTCTAATGAACCATATTAACAATGCCGTCGATTGCGTGTTGTATTAATAGATTCTCAACTTGAAAATGACGATAACAACTTTGCTTTAGTTCAATTTTTCATTCATACCCTTCAACAAAGAAATCATACATTAATCGCATAATAAATACAAAATATTAACATGAACATTTTTAACCTTTAAAATGACTTTTATTACTACTATTCCTCAAAAAAATTTGTGGTCTGTTACTCTGTTTCTCTTATAGGCACGCTCTTTATTAATTTTAAAACATATAATTATTTACTAAATTATTAATGTAAAAATAGAGCAGCTGATTCTCAATACTTCAAGCTTGCTTCAAGATGTATTGATTTATGGCTTCAGATGACGGCTCATTCGACAGTCAACTTAGGCTATTAATAAATTGGTTTACTATTTTATTTATGAATATGTCAACGAAAATCTAATATTTCGAATCCAAAAACAACGGGCGATAATAATTCTGTTCAACCAGCCGCTCGAGCACACATTTGACTCTGGGCTAGATTTGTTGGCTGGCCGTATTGTTTGAGTTGAAGTAGTTTTCGTTGTGAACTAACATTATTATTATTTACAGCCGTACAATAACAAAAGAAAATTAAAAATGAAGTTTTAACAAACATGAGAATTCAGAATGATATATTTGATAAGTCAAGCAATTTAATTTAATTATATTCAATTACTGTACTAAAAATAAAAAAATAATTAAAATATATAGTTGATTATAGATGCTATGAAGAGCCGGGTGAAAAGCGTCAGATGGATAGTGATACCGGATTTGGGATTTTACTCCGGCCCTTTCACACCTCTGGTTCTGACTTCAGGATTTCTATGATTTTGTGGAACAAGAAAAAGAATGGTAAACGCATTCGCTAAATAGTTAACATCGCTAATTTTCTACACAAACATCTTCCGTAAGTTATACTTATCGATTCATATAAAACCGGTATCGAGAATCATCATTTTTAATTAATAGCGGAGTGAAGCAGAAATTTGTCAAAAAATAGTTGCGAGAAACGAAAACCAACATCAATAAAATGATAATCTATATTTTTTCCAAAAAGATGGATAAAATTAGCTGCTTTGTGCAAAATTGGTAAAATGTAAAACGTAAAAATACGATAGAAATAATAATTTTTTGAAAAGAATGTAAAACGCGAATTAGAAACATTTCCCCGTGATTCGAGAATTTCATTTCCCCCGTTTATTGGGGCAATAACTCCGCATCTAATCACAAATCGTCAGTGACTGAAATAGTGAACTTTTGTTTTACCAACGTTTGGGCTACATTCGTGGCCAGTTTTCAAGTTATGGTATTACAGTAAATATTATCTGTTTATTTACATAATGAAATTTACACAATTGAAGCAAATACTGAAAATATAAATCCATACTATTGCCACTGACGTTTGTGCTTAAATGTTTTACCCAGAACATTTTCTTCCTATTATCACGAATCTTCAATACGTTGCTCCACTACCGCTTTATTATTATTTATTATATTTCTGAAATTTCGCAACATTTACAACTTATTGAGTATTCAAAAAACTTCTACTAGCTTCATAGCTTCCGTCAGTCCTGCAGTTAGCGCTACTGTTTTTGAATTGCTGCTATCCCATCAAGTAACTTGTTGAATATTTCGGGCAATTTCGAAAGGAAACATTGCAAAATCGTGAAACTTTGAAGGTATTACAATGCGGAAGCTCCTAAATATGCAAATGTTACGTCTTTTTTCCGGGAAAACTCTCATTTCGTCGGGGAGAATAGACAAACCCCCCGTCAGAAGAATGTAGTTACCGCCGTAAGTTTCATTTCATTTCTTTTAAATTTAATAAAGTAAAAGTATTTTACGCTTTCGTGATAGCTTTTGTTAATTTTGTCTATATACACATTTTAATAATTAAAACTACATTCATAAATATATCTAATGCTAATTCGTAAATGTTCACTGACAAAAATATAGTAATTACAAACATTTTCATTACTAGGCCAGCGTGACCTACACAGGATCCGACAATATCGCCAATATCCGGAGACTAGAAACCTGGTTTGCTTAAGGCTATAGACCGAGCGCCACAGAACTAAAACGGCAGATTTCTCCAGGCAACTTGAAAATCACATAAAAGTGTTCATAAAAATATGCTGAACAATTCCCTATTTCTTGTTTCAATTAAAATTTATCGTGAACCCTTCAAAAATCCAATTCATATTTCATGATTAACGGTCAAAGCCTTCTTTTCGTTTTGAGAAAATGCTGCTTTGTCTTTGATTCCTTTTTCTGTTATGATTTTGCAAATTCATTGAAGCATCACGAAAACACAAAATATATAAATTAAGAGGGCTCTGACCGTGAAATGATTTACAAACTTATCGTTGGCAGGGGTCGTCAGTGAAGACTAAATTTTCTGTCGGGGAATTTTTTTTAATATATTTCGTAAAAAACAATAGAAATTAGCTCCATTCCAGTATTAGGGACTATTGTCAAATTGTTTCTATGTAACGTGGAAATTTGGTAAAGCCCCCCGTCGGGATGCCAGCCTCCTCTTTGGGAAAATCCTGGTGCCACCCCTGACCGTTGGTGAGCTCCACAATAAAATTTGACTAAAACAAGGAACGGGAAAGTATTTATGGAATTTTTATGAACATTTTGTGTGAATTTCAAGTTTCCCGGAGAAACCTGCAGTTTGAGATATGTGGCGCTCGGTCTACTTGGACAATTCAGAAAAAGCAAAATGTTGGATATAACTAAATAAAATCATTGGAAAAATATGAAAAATAAATTTTTTATTTTACGTTTTTATGTCATTAAAATCACCAAATGCTTAACTAAAAGTTAAGGTTTCACTCTGAATTTCAAATCAAATTGTACTACATACACAGGAATAATGAAATTCTTGCAAGAATATTTAGTTTATTTTAAATAAATTTAACTGTTACAAGTCGAAAAAATTCTTGCTTTGAGCAAAAATGTTTTTTTTAAGACATTCTTGCAAGCCAAAATCGCTTAAAAGTTGGACCTAAAACATAAATGGGGTTTAGAACAAGCCAATTTTGCTCAAAACAAGTTAAATTGACTTGATACAAGCAAAATATTCTTGCAAAAATTAAATTTTTTAGATCTAAATGATAGGCCTACAGTAAAATCCGGCAATAACGGTTCCGGATTCAACAGTATTTTTTGAATAACAGTAAGCCAAGGAAGTCCGGGAATGAATAATTTATGGTCAAACTTTTCTAAATATATATGTACCGATAATAGTGGATGCTGCTAAAAACGGTAAAATGGTTTGTCTCCCTAGCGTACCGTTATTGCCAGATTCAACTGTATTTTAATTAGCGACTATAATAATATATATACATATGAATATCATGGAATAATTTTGGTTTGGAAGAGTTTGGTAAAAAAAGGTGATAATCTCCAATAAACAGTCATGCATAAAATGAAATTTGAATTTAGGCCCAACGTAGGTTACGTTAAATATCTTGGTTCTACTTTTAAAGTAGACCAGATATACATTAATGTGAGTATATAATATAGGAATTCTAAATTGTCCAAGAGTTGACTACCAGGGAAGATGTGATCTGTAGGAAGGCAGGTCCTAACTTCTCTATAAAATCTATAGTCTTTTTCTTGTTCCACAAAATCATAGAAATCCTGAAGTCAGAACCAGAGGTGAACAAGAGCCGGAGTCAAACTCCGAATACGGTATCAGTGTCCATTTTTCAATAGACATTATCGACGTATTTCTTTTAATTCAAAGGATTATTAATTGTATAATACAGTGTTTTTATTTCTTGAAACTTATAAAATTTTTCTGATATTAGAACTTGTACTTTCTACTTTCATGTTAACATTTTCTGATTTTGTGTTAATACGATCAATTTGAGTATTTTGTCTGTCAATTTCTTGACCAAAATTTACAGCATTTTGTTTCAATGATTGCAATCCACCCATTAATAAATCTAAATTTTTATCCACAATATAACTTGGATCATTTCTTCTTGATGTTTCTAAACGTATATTATTACCTAATGATGGATCATTGTTTGATTTATTATAATTGATACCAGAGGATAATTGTTTTACACCAGATGTTTCTTGCTTTATTTCTTCAGTTTTCACAGATTCAACTTCAGGTTTCGGTTCCTTTTTGAAATAATTGCCAATTGTACCCCAAATACTTTTAATAGATGTAACATTTCGATCAGCTAATTTCATATCACCATCCATTTTATCTAAATTCTTTTCAACATTTTGTAATTGTTGACCTTGACGATGTAGATCAACTCCAGTTTCAGCAGCGATTACCTGTGTTTCTTCCATAACACGTAAAGTGCGATACGTGCTGTCGACCATACGGTCTTGATAAAACATTTTCTGATGTTGTACTTCAGTCATATTGTTACTGTCTATATCGACAAAGCTTTCATCTTCTTCATCACTATCAAATGGGTTCTTTCCAGGGTATTTAGCCATAATTTCCAATGTCAATTGAGGAACAAAAATATTTCTTGTAGAATAGTCAATCGTCCGCCATGACAGTATGATGTAAAAGGAAATTGCATGGAAACGGGGAAAATATTGAAGGGAGCGCGGGCCGGTTGATCAGCTGAGGAGGAAATTCGAAAAATTAAACATTCATATTTGCTTGATGATTCGTAACATCTAGTTATCTAAAATATTTCAAGCCACAGTTGTTTGGATCCCAAGGTTCGGACGCCGGAGACAAATACAATATCTCATCCATAGAAACATCCCTTTGAAGCATGAGTACTGATAAGTCAACCCTTCAATTTTGACAACAAGGAGCAATTTTCCCTAATACCTCTCTTCTGAAAAAAACACAATCCAAATTGGTAGTTACAAAAATTCCCTAAATAATCAAGTCACCATCAAATTACCTAAATTTTCATATATCTAACTCAATCGATTCATTAATCACAGATAAGTATGATCCAACCTGAGACTAGCCTGCTCGCAGACTCAATGTCAAATTTTGTAAAACATTCTGCTATTTTAGTCTACTGTTTTACGGGATGGTGGTATGTAGCACCTTTGACAGCGAGTCTGCAAGCAGCCTACACGAGACAAGACAATTCAATTGGGGGAAAATGTTGACACATTAAATCACACGTTCAGCATCACTAATTATCATAAAAATGTCATGTTTTCATAATTCTAATTTTCAGAGAACGCATGTCAAGTAATAAATATTTTGTAAAAAACAATATCAATAAAAACTATGTATGAATTTTAATGACATGGGTGAAGTATATAGAAAATAACAGATCTTTTGAGCTTACATCAATTATTAACAATTACTATGCTATTGATTCTTAAGATAACATAACTATAAACAATTAAATGTGTTGATTTTGTCATAAATTATCACATTGCATTAAGAAGTTTAATAGCTTCTAGGAAGCTTTGAATTAGAGTCAATTTGATTTTGACAATTGTGACAGCGCAGAAAACCACAGAAGTAAATACGTCCTGAAACCAATGCAATAACATATTTGTGAAGATCAACTTATCCTTTCGCCTGTGTCACTGACAAAATTCTTTAACGATAGAATATGGTCTGCTTTGTTTTTCTCCTGTCACATGATTCCTGATTTCCATGACTACAATTATTTACCACCCAGGCAAGTGACTGGACAGTCGACTAAACAGAAGTGCATATTACACAGATCTTTCAAGACTGAATTGGGTCTGTGATGCAAGATATCTTGTGAATTTGACTCAAAATGGATAAGATTGTCAGGAAAAAGCCAACAAGGGACTGTATTGAATGAGAGGGGGACAGCAATAGTTAGCCCGTATAAAATGTAATTACCAATTTATCACATGTCCAACGTGTTGTCTTCCCAAACTCTGCCATCATTAAATTTGATGTATTATTTTAAACGATTGAATACGGATTATCGATAGCTCTTAATTGTGAATTCGGATCGATTGCATCACGCGTTGAACGAACAGATCCACCTTGAACACGAGCATTTTGTGCAATACGATGCATTGCTCCAACATCATACGTTTGCACGCGTCTCATTCCATCTCGTTGTCCAGGAGAACTAGTGTTTTGACTCGGCAGGTTATTACGATCATCCAATATCAGATAATTAGTTAGAGTAACATCAGTTGGTCCACCATTTTCTAATGGAATGGGATGATTACGAAAATGTTCAAGCATATCAAAAATAGTTTGAAACCATAAATGCTGAACTTGACATTGTCCTTCAGGGTTGAGAGATAATCGCAAATGCTGAAAATTATAAAACAAATAAGGAATTACAAAAAATGTAAATGAGCAGAATTCACTATCAACAAAAAAAGCATGAAAACACCATAAAAATGTAAAAAAGTGAAAACCACAAACATTTTTAAGCCATGAAATGGTTTTTAAACCCTGAAAATATCAATATTCACAATATTAAATTGTGAAAATGCCATAAAAACGCT
The DNA here is from genome assembly GCA_916610825.1 of Haliclystus octoradiatus. Taxonomy (NCBI): domain Eukaryota; kingdom Metazoa; phylum Cnidaria; class Staurozoa; order Stauromedusae; family Haliclystidae; genus Haliclystus; species Haliclystus octoradiatus. The sequence goes on from OU744450.1 coordinate 4,261,132, forward strand.
GTGAAATGTCACAATTTTTTTGATGGTTTTGGTGTCAGTAGTGAATTAGTCAGTAGATTTAGATCAGATTCATATAAAATTATAATATATATTATCTACATGAATTTTTTCACCACATTGATAACTCATATTGACCTAGGTATATACCGAAGTCAGTCGCTTGTTCACTCACTGAGCAGTACTAATGAAGGCTAATGACCAGAAACCTGTACTTGTCTGCAGCTATGTATGTCTCAATTGCACATGCGCAATTTTGAGCACTATCGACTCGGGATGTGTCTATACTATTTGCGATATGCATTGCCCACTACTTCGGTAGTTTGAGCACTCTGGTATGGCACATGTTTTTTTTCATGTGATGAATTTTTTCACCACATTTCTAACTCATCTTGACTTAGGTGTATACTGAAGTCAGTTCCTTGTACGCTCACTGAGCAGTAATGATGGAGGCTAATGACCAGAAACCTGTACTTGTCTGCAGCTATGTATGTCTCAATTGCACATGCGCAATTTTGAGCACTATCGACTCGGGATGTGTCTATACCATTTACGATATGCATTGCCCACTACTTCGGTAGTTTGAGCACTCTGGTATGACACAGATGTTTTATTCATCACCACATAAATAGCTCATCTTGACTTAGGTATATACCGAAGACAGTCCTTTGTTCGCTCACTGAGCAGTACTGATGAAGGCTAAATGCCAGAAACATGTACTTGTCTGCTGCTATTATCTACAACATATACCGACACAAACTTGATAGTCATGTCATTATCAATCAACAACAACAAGCGTGCAACAAAATCTTTCTGTTTGCTGAATCATATCTTTTTTTGACTATTGGGAACTATTGTGTCACACCCAAGCAAAGGAAAGAATGTTATCATTGCTTTGCTGAAAAATTCAACATCGCTTTATCAACTATTTGAAAAGTTTACTAAGGCCAAAAATTAATTAACAGTTTCTCATCAGAGCTCGCACGTCAAAATTGCCTCCGCTTTTTAATTTTATCTTTATTTTGTTAAATCTGGTCTTTTTTATTGTTAATAAAGTCATAATGCTAATACAAATTAAGTCTCTAGTCGATGTACTCAAGTAGAAACAAGGCATATAAATTATTTCTAATAGTCATTAACACTACTATAATAATTATAGATTATGTATGAAATCCTGACATTGTATAATCTACGTTGCGACATTGTAGAAAAAAGAAAGACCTCATTTAATATTTGAACTATTTCAGATGAACAACCGTGAACTTTTATATTTGGCCTAAATATAAATCTTTGATGTTCTACAAAACATTTCAAGTAAAGTCTACAGTCGCGATCTAATTGTCTCGAGATCTACCCTATTGTCTCAGATTATTACGTCACGTTCGAAGACACTAGGAATTGTTGATGTTCGATTAACCAATAGGCATGAAAAAGTTCGAAAAAACTTGATAATAATACAATTTATTGAGTTGAGCAAATAAAATGACAGAGAAATTAACACTTTAGAGTAATTCTTGAGTTTTATCCTAATACTTGTAAACATTTCCAAGGAAATGATGTCCGTCTCTTACCTTAGATCGGCCCATCAAATTGAATGTGAGAACATATTCACCAACTCTTGATTCGCTTTGTCTGATCAAGAACACACCATGCCAGGGTTGTCCTCCTTCAAGAACAAGAAGTGAAGCCTCGACCCTTGTAATTGTCCCATGGAACCATGGGTAAACTGCCAATGGGTGATTCTCCCCAGAAAATGTTAACCAATCACCAGAAGGCAATGCTGGAACAATAAACATTTATTTGTAAATCAATTAGGTTTCTTGCACAGTAGCAAGATTATTCACTTCATTAATGCTGGGGGTACTTATTTGGATTTTTAGATAAATAAAAAAGTTTAACTGCCAAAAAGTATATGTTTCAAATATCTTGATACAAATTTCGACTGAAGTTGAAAATTGTTGGTAGATTTTATGTTTTGTGATAGCTAAAAAGATTATGATTTCAAATACACCTTACAGACCTAATATTAAATATAAATACAGTCAAACTTGTTATAACGGTCACCTCTGTACAGCGGCCACCTGTAGTGGTCACCCTTGCAATGTCTAAAATAGTATTTTCTATTGAATCAAACCTGTATATAAAGGCCACCTGTCTACAGCGGTCAATTTATCTACCTCTCGTAGCTGGCCGTTATATACAGGTTTCACTGTAATTGGGAAAATCCTTTGAGTAGCATGTACTCAGATGTACGGTGCAGTTAACTTTAGATCAAAGCAACTTTGTATATCAAAGCCATCCATCTGTAGCGTTCAAGATATCAACCTCTCATAGCTGACCTTGCCACCAAGTGATGTTTTATGGGTTTAGTTATATAAGGGGAACAGTAGCTAAAAGGCCATGGTCCACTATTGGTCCCATTAAGGCTATTTGGTCTACGGTTAAGGTCAGGCAAACACGAGAAGATGATTAATGTATTGATAATGCAAGGGCTTTGATAAGACACTTCGGAGATTCATGTCAGTTTCATATTTATCATTATTATAATAGCAGTCACCAAAGAAAAATGTGGGATAATTCTATTCAATTTACGTTGTTTACCTCACCTCAGAACAATGAATCTTCTAGACTCCAAAGAGGTTTATTAATGCATTTTTTGAGACCCGTTGAGTACAATAAAGTTAATGCTACTCATCATTTATACAACATAGTTATAAAATAGCAAGCAATATAAATAATAATACTGTCTAGCAGAGACACATAAAATAATTAAGTTCACTTTGAATGAAAATAATAAACAGACGATGTTCCCTACCAAAACATTATTACTTGGTGCCTGTGCAACAAAAAGTGATTTGACAAGAAACACAATGTATTGCTGAAAAAGAAACTCACCTGGATCGTTATCTCTGCAGGGCGAGTTACATAATATGGGAGTGTCATTTACAGGGCTTGCAGCAACAGGCATTTCTTGTGGACGTGGTGGAACCTCAGGCGGAGGAGTTGTTACCATGATTGCATCAGCTGCAGCTAAACATAATAACAATGTATAAGTAACAGGACAGTCGGTAGCTGTTTCCCACTTGAATCAAGAACAATTTGGTTACGCAGAATTACCTTCACTTCTGCACTTGCACCTTGTTTAGAAGTGTTTGGTTAAATCATATAATTGTACTTAGCTGTAAGTAATCAGTTTCAAAGTCAGTTGTAAAAGTATGCATGCTACCTTATCATTTCCCGGCCCTAAACAAACCATTGAATAATAAATGCTTGTCGGTTTGATGGTTACATGCAGGGTCTGACAATAGCAGGAATCCTGGAATCCTAAAATCCAGAAAGTTATATAGGAAATTCAAAAGAAAATTGTCATTTTTATGATTTATAGGTCAAACTTCAACAAAAAAATCAAAACAAAATGTTGGAATGCCTCTAGGTTTCCAAAACGCTGAACCAATTGTTGTTGAACCGTAATCGAAGGATATACATTATACACTTGAGAAAATTTCAAAGTAAAAACAGTATCTGTCAAACCAAAACATAGTATAGTTTGTACTATAATAATCTCAAAAGGTACTACATAATCATCTAAGTAAATGGGGAAATGCTGATAAATGTGTAAGTGACCACTCTGGTAGGTGTTAGCTGTCTTACAGAGGTTATTGCAAAATTTAAGAAGTGAAATTACAGTGGTGCAGTATAAATATATTACGCAGATATGTATATTATAGACATTACCTGAGTCTTGGCTTATTGATCGTGATCGTGATGTAGGTTGCCGTCTACTATTGATTCGTATTTGCGTTGGACGTACACGGTTAGCATTAGGTGAAGATACTGAACCAAACGCAGGAGATGACGGGGAAACTAAATATATAAAAGTAACAGCATTGTCACATTTGCACATTCACAAAACAAGTACAAAGAAAACTATTTTATGGGCAGAGTTTGACTGAGGGTGTAGCTCCCCGGAATAGGAAAACATTTCAACATTTACTTCAGAAATTCTTTTGTTGAAGTTTGACCTACAAATCATAACAGTATCAATTTCTTTTGAATTTGATCTAAAACAGAGTAGCCTATAACTGTTCTTCATTTTGTGGTTTTATTTTGCATGCTGCACGACCAATAATTCGTTTACCACGCTTTTCAATATCTATAAATATCTTTAGCTGAATATTGTTTTGTAAATCGTTGCTATAATTGAAATATATACATTGCATTTTCCCGGTTTTCGGAGCAATGTTTTACCCTAGAATTTCATGCATACTCTTTCGACCAATCAGATCACAGAAAACCCTTGTGATATCCAGAATTTCATTTGGTAGCTACAAGTACCAATAACAAAATAAACACAAACAAGGTAATTACATAATACTGTACTATACACTAACCATTATCATCAAATTGTACTAAAATTTGATTAGTACGGTTATTGTCAAAAATGAAATTGCTTCCATTCTGGATTGCATTTGGAGTGCTAAAAGAAAAACAAATAGATCAACTAGACAACTACAGGTCACAGAAATACTCTTCCCCTCAGTGATAATTTAAAATACAAAAAATGTATACACATTGAATATTGTATCTGGCATTTGTTTAGACTATTGTCTTCAAACTATGCCTCGGATCTACAGTGGCTATTTTATCGAGCCCTGAAGTTGGTTGTGATAGTAGTTTATTCTCCAGCGTAACGAATAATGAATATGTTTCTTTTTTTAGAATGAAGGATAGCAATGATATTATGATGGTATGACTATGCTAATATAAATGCAGGGTCTGGAATCCTAGACACATTTCAACATTTTCTTCTGAATTTTTTGTTGTTGATGTTTGACCAATAAATCATTAAAAATCTCAATTTTCTTCTGAATTTGCTCCAACCTTCCAGAATTTAGGAATCCAGGATCCCTACTTTTATCGAACCCTGAATATGACCGTGTTTAACCATGTATCCTGGTTATCTTACCCTGGTACTGAACTATCTTCTTCCATGCAACGTTTGATTATACCGAGCCATTCATTCATATCATCTTTGTCTTTCGCAGCAAGCATATATTCTTTATTGTTCACCGCCTATAATCAGAGAGTACAGTATAAAACATGTAAATAAATTTTATAGTAAATATTAGGCACATAGTGAAGGCTTTATGTACGGTAATAGCCACAGTCTATAAGATCTAGATAAATGTTCAACTTTAGACCAGTTGTCTTTATATACAGGGTTGATCCAATGGAATAATAATTTACATATATTATCATCAAAGTGGTCATTATAAACAGGTGGTTCATATAGAAGGTTTTTATTGTTTATACTAGAAGTGTGCGTCAGATTGGATTTTCTGAAAATTGATAATGGGTACAAACTGTCTGATATCTGAATCCGATCTGATCCGAATTCCAAGATTTAATTATATGCAATACGATCCGTTTCGAAATTTTTTCATCATAAATTCAAGAAAATCTAAAATATTTTTGTGGTCGCCATTTAGTTTATCCTCAAAGACAATTTTTAGTTGCAATGCAAAATAAATAATGATTTGTCACAAAAATCTTCAAATAGTGATAGAACATACAGTCCAACCTGTTATAACGGCCACCTCTATACAGCGGCCACCTGTCTATAGTGGTCACTCTTGCAATGTCTAAAATAGTATTTTCTATTGAATCAAACCTTTATATAAAGGCCACCTGTTTACAATGGTCAATTTATCTACCTCTGGTAGCTGGCCGTTATATACAGGTTTCACTGTATAAAATTATTACTATATTATGCTGTCTCTGTCTACCAGAATGGATTCAACATATTTTGTAATATTTATTGCTTGATGTTTGGCAAGATCAAATTAATTACCGGTAATGAAGATGAAGATTACCTTGACAACAAATACATGATCTCCATCTGGCATTTCTAAATCTGACGCAGGACGCGCTTCATGGAGGAGAAAGCAAAAAACACCATTCTTCGGTTTGGTAGCCTGTAAAAGATTGAAAATAAGTTAACATTTGATTAACATAATTATGATAAACCTCTTTCACCACAGTGCAAATATATGCAACAATCAAGTATTGACTAGAAGGGGCATAGTGTCCGAAACACGGGAAGAAATATCCGAAATAAATGATAGCAAGATCAATCCTATTTTTCTTTCATGTGCGCAATGGAGTTCAAAGGAGTGCGCAATGTGAGAAAATATTGTTTTTAGTGATGAATTTCCAAGGTGCAATGAATATAGAATTTGACATTGTTGATTGTCTGATTGCAATTAATTTTGTGCCAGCACATTCTGTTATTTTTTATTCGTTTAATTGATCAATGATAGAAAAGAGCACTAAATTGCAATCGATAAAAAAGAATATAAAATCGTAAATTGTTAAAATTGTAAAAAGACTGGAGGAGTAAATTAAACTGAATGTCACCATTATGAATCGTGACTTGTTTGTTTGTAAATTTGACATGACGTAATTTACGAATATTTGGGGCTTGAATTTCATCTGAAAATAGCATTCTTTCAATCTAGATTCAGCTAACATAGCCTACAACTTTGGCCATTCGTCACTAGATGCAATGAGGCATCATTCTGCAGCCATGAGAGTTGTGAGCCAAACAATTTTGCTGAAATTGAACAGTGATGACATGGGTATGGGTTGTAGAACTTGCAGAGGACCCATGGCCTATGGGCAAATGCTGTGTCACAGTCAGACCAGGATTGTGTACGACATTCTACGTAGAAATTCCATCACAATAGTTCAAGAGGCGACAAGCAGTTGATGAAATACCAACCGGCATTTAAGCAAACATTTGACATTGGCATGCTGTTAACATGTGACTTATGTCCAAACACAACAATTTAACAAGAAACACGTGACAAAGTCTAAGGTTTAAATAAATTAACAATTAGTTGGGAGCAAATGAGAAATATTTTCTGAAGATTTCAATAGTATTTAGATTGTCAGGAAAACAATTACGTCTCAAGGAAAATACGAAGTACTTGGTTTGGCAGGTGCACAAAAAGTGAAGTTTGTTGGTTTCAAATTTCAAGAGACGCCAAAAGTGTGAAAGGATATAAATTTGTAAACAAATCACGACTTATCCCGACACCGTTAATATCTTATTGTTATTACAAGGGTTTAACGTTAAAAAGGGGAAACAAATATATAGCAAATTAAGCGTATTATCGCATGTCTAGTCTACGTAGCTCACCTTGGGTGGAGAATAAAACTCGAGCATGTTTCCTCCAGGGGCTTTAGTTAAAACTATTCGACTTTTTTCCCATGATAAAGCTTCGTCACCACTCGACTCAATATTCACAAGTTCATGTACAATTCCTTCTTTGATTATGACTTTATTTTGCGAGTTTAATGAAGAAGGAGATAACGGTGTCCCATTTGTAATCACTGGATGTCCATTTTGACTAGTAGTGTGTGTGTGAATTTCATTCGATGAGGTATGCTGTGTAGAGGCTGAATTCAAATCTCCATTTTCGTCGATAACATCTTTGTCATTACTTCTTGCTCTTTTAAAGAATTTCTTAAAACGAAATGATAATTTTCTACGTTGTAATTTTGGACTAGGTCTTACAGGATCATTTTCAACTGATCTTAGAACCCTTGGATTATGTTTCCTTTGATTTTGGGGTGTCTGTTCTCCAGCAGAACCGGAATTCTCCTCGCCATTATTAGCAAAATGTCGATGGACTTCTTTCTCATATTCATTAACAAATGTCTCTAAATATCTTTTAGGAGCACCACGAAAAAAGGATGTTGTATTGTAAGCTGCATTTTCGGAAGCAATACGGATACAGCGACGAGCAAATTCAATTGCAGCTATAACAGCGAATTCATCACAGAAATCTTCATACAAAGTCCGATTTGAAATTCTCCGTTGCATCGCTGCTGCAGCCATTTCAAAGTAATACTTTCAAAAGTTCAAGCAGTTCAAAAACATTATGAACCCATCAATATTATAACACTGTTACATAGATCACATTAACTGATAATTTATTTTGGATTATGTTTAACCAATAATGACAGATCTTACGTAAAAAGTAATGTTTGAACCAAGCTAAAAGGTCTTCTGATCAAAATTCAGAAATCGAGAGTCACGAAAACATTCGACAATTTCACAACAGACCGCTGACCGTAACGATTCCTTTGTTTTATTTTGTTCCATTCGGTTCATATGAATGTACCGCCCAAAAGAACGCCCGCAACGAAATCATGACGAAGTTCCGGTACAATCAAAGCTATTGCTCTTCATTCATACATTTCAAAATATGTGGTAAATTGACAAATTGTCGTCAATGTTTCGTTTGAAACAGGACATAGAATCTATCTGATAACAACGCGAAACATTTTGTTCAAATTTTTTTCTATGTTTATAGCGATTATTTTTAAATTTGCATACTAACTTAAATTCCAATATTTTAATCCATTGATTATTCAGATTAGGGATTTTATCCGATTAAATACAATCGGATAAAATTTAACAGTATAATGCCTATATAATCAGCCAAGAATGTATTATAACCAACAGTCCTAAATCCGAAGGTATCATTTTGATATTAGTGTTGATGGAATACAGATATATAGATATTATAGAGAAATAAAGAATTATTTTTAGTATGAAAGATAGCGACAAAAATCACGATTAAATATATTATGACGTTTCGACTTGATGTCATTTTCAAAATGACAACGATAATGACATAACAATGAAAATTGAAAATGACAACAGCAATGTCGAAACGTCGGAATAAATTTAATCGTGATTTTTTGTCGCTATCTTTCATACTAGCTATCTTTCATATTAAAATGTTTTTCGAAGAAACTTTTAATTACTATAATAAAGAATTCTGGCAGATAAATAAATCGGATAATATATGATCGAACCCTATAGCCTGCTCAATGGCTGATACTGATAGACATAAAAAATGACGTGATTCTGATCAGGGGAAGATCCAGCTGAAAATCTTAGAGATGCAAGGGCCCGGGGTAAAGGGGCGAAGCCCTGCCCATCTAGGGTTACCAGGGTGCATGTCCTCCAGAAATTTTTTGAAATTTAAAACCTTTTGCATATCCAAATTGGATTTAAATAGCTACAAAAGTATGATCCTAGTTTGTTCCAAATCTACTGCGAAAAAGAATGCTGTTACCAAGAAAAACAAATATATAATATCCAAACTATCATCAGCATATCAAGAAGAGCCAAGAATAAATTTGAATGTTAACACTATAAAAGCTAGTAATGTATCCTGGAGAAGAATATTTGTCTTGTTTTATATTTCCTGAGTATAACGCTGAAAAAAGTAATTGAGGATCAGTCTTGATTGGCTGATAAGGGAAACGCAAGTACATGACCCATCCAATGAAAACACTCCAGTAAAAACAATTCGGATTATCGAATAGTCAAACAATTGGATTTATTTTTTCACTTGCAACAAACAAAATCTTCATCATACAATCATCATAATGGCATGAATAAATTGTATATGATTAAGTTCGAGAATATAATATAGTAATATTATTAAATCAAAATTGGTTTCAAATGTATTTTACTTTTTCCAAACACTCATGACGCATATGTGTACATTTGAATTTAAATCGTAGGCCAACATTATTGAGTAGTGCTTCCTGTTTACATTGATACGAATAAGAATATTCGTGCTTATATCAAGAAAATATTTCCTTAAAAAAATTTCTACACTTGAAATAAGAATGCATACAAGGTCACCTAGAAAATAAACCTGCCTTACACAAAATTTAGTTTAAAACAATTCTTGTTCCTATGGTTTTAGCATTATTGACAATTTAAGAACAGTTAAAAAAAAACAATTTCGATAATATCTTCTACGCAATAAATAAATAAATCAATCAATTACAACAATCTTTATCCAATGTTTTTTTTAAAGATATGAAGAATTTATACAATATCATACTATAATTTACAATATCATACACAGCATGCACAATAAAATCGAAAGTTGTAAATACAACAATTAATAATTGATTTTCAAGCCATAGTAATATAATGTTATCTAAAAATGTTATGCATGCATGTATTATCTATTCAAATATAAATATTTTTTGAATAATTATAGATACACATTATTGTGGCGCGCAATACCAAGTTAATCGCATTTCAATTGGCTCTTATCATTTATCATTTATCATTTTATCTTTCTGTCCACGTCTGTCCGTTAGCATTGAGCAGTACGCTCCGCTCTAATTCGATCATCAAACTACGGAATCCGACAAATGTAAGCCAGTGTAGCACTGCAATCTTGTATCATACTGTACACTATAATGTCACATTTCTCAATATTATTTAGTGCTTTTCAACTGGTCCATAAGCATCCATGTATTTTTCAAGTTTTCAATTTCCTATCATAATAAATCCAGAACCAAACTATAGAAATGTCATGTAATGTAATGTGGTATATAAGTCAATTAAACAACATGGGAATACGTATTACAAGTTAAAAAAAGAAATATAGTAAATATATTACATAGATGACTCAATTTTTGATTGCCAAATGGTAGGGCAACAGGTTATATGCTTTAATGGCCCTCAAAGTCAATGACTTCATAATGACTTCAAGTTTTATTTTTGTAACCAACATAAGCATGGATTGCTCGTTTACATTGGGATGATGAGATTCTGGGGGCATTAAACTTGATATTCTTGATATGTGATATTTTTTATGAAAAAGAACAGGAAAGTGCAGTCAATTCTTGAATCCCGTGGGGGCAATTCTTGAATCCCGTGGGGGACAACTCCAGCACTACATGTACTACCAACTCTAAAACCGTAAAAATGCCTTAAAGGAGCAAAAATGACCGGCAGGCGCTACGCACTTAGGATCACGTGCACGCTTATTGTTATAACACAATGTTCATTATTGACATGAATTTTATTACAAGTTAGGCCTGCGTATAACAATTGTTTCAAAGCGAGACGGTTGAATTACGCTAAGCATAAATTCAACTTGTGCTCGCAGCGGTCGCCGGTCAATTTTGCCCCTTTAAAAGTGTTGTGAAAATACCATGAAAATGTAACAAAGTGAACACCTCCACATTTTTATAAGTATTGCATAGAAATTTCACGCTTTTTCATCGGTTTGGAGTCAGCAATGATGGATGGGGGTACAACTTAAGGGCAAAAAAGTTAAGAGACCAAAAAGTTTCAAAAATCTAAACAAAATTCTATCAGTTTTCAACTTTTTTTTCAAAACTCATATAAAGTTCTTCAAATTCATCTAGAAAGTAAAAGAGGAGACCCAAAAGCTTGAAGATCTGGAATTTTCTTCCCCGAAAGTGGCATGTTCCCGTATAGTCATCATATGGGAGTTACCTTCCGGGTTTTGAATATTAGCAATGACAAAAAGGCCCCCATCTGAAAGTCATGATGTCTATCACGTGAGCTCAATGTCAAATTGAGGAAATAACATAAACAACACATTAAATAATTTGATATCATTGTTACCATAGGTTTACTCCCTTCTAAATGATAAGATCTGAAGCCAAGGATCGATACATCACCATGACAACGAGCGCAAGCAATAGGAGAATAGACAATGCTATTTTCAGCATCAAGAACAGCGTTTAACAATGATTCTGAAATCAGAAAACATACATCATAATCATTAATTATTTACCGAGTTGTCAAAGTATACATCTTTATGATGAGTTCATGAAAGTTGTTCTTGTATAATTTCATTTTAGTTAAATTAAAAAAAAAAAAATTCGAAGGTTATTCATAGACTAAAATAAGAATATAGTTACAAACGAAAAGGTGATTAAATGCTAACATATTAAATTTGTTTTACAAAATAGTTTTGGAATATCCTATTTTTGTCAATGATACTGTGATATTGTTCATCAAAAATGGCAAACTAATCAGTTCAGTGTTTGCTTATGTTTACTGATGGCTCTGGATAACGCAGAATGTAAGATTTAGCGGTATAGTAAAATACCAAATTTCTCAGATTTTAAAATGTTACAGTATGGTTATAAGTTTCCCAAATTTTGGTGGGATTATAGAATTGAAATATTCCAGATTATTTTGATTTCTGGATTCGTTTATAATAAATGGAAGGATACTTATAGAAAAGTACTTTTCGAAATTACTCAGTCAAATTAATATTTTAACTTCACTCAATAGCTGCGATCTGAAAGCGTAGACAATTTACACTGAGGATGAATTAAGTGGTAACCCTTGTGAGTTGAAACAATTGTGTCTCGGATATTCTTGATTTATTTCTTAAACCACGGGGGGGGGGGGGTAACTCCCATATGACGGCTATACGGAGACGTGACACTTTTCAGTCCATGGGTCCATATTCCAGCTGAGAAAAACTTTTGGGTATGAGATTTCGAATTTTGGAAGTTTTGGGTATCCTATTTTTGACTTTTTCAAGAATTTATGAATTTTTTTTGGATCATTTTGTGTATCTACTCAACCAATCAACCTGCTGGAGCTTTTGCGTAGTATTTTTAAATTTTTGGAATTTTTTGGAACTTTTGGGTACTTCACCTTTTTCCAAAGTGGCACTCTCCCGTCCCTGAAGAGCTGGAGTTACCCCCCAGGTTTCCTAAACTTTAAGCAATATCTGCTTAAGTGTTCCTATAAACTGTGTTAAATTAAAATGGGTACTTGCAAAATGACTTAAACTTCAAGCTATATATAGTTTATCAACATTGCATTACATAAAGTACACATCTAAATATCATAATTCACTAACCGATATTTTGACCAGCATTGTTTGGCTTTGAATAAAAGCGAATTCCATCTAAATTATGAAACTCGACGCGTAGAAAAGTTTTCGATAAACTTTGAATTTGTGATGGTAGAGCTCCATTCAGTTCTTTGTGGTTTAAAGTGATCGCAAAATGTTCTTAAAAACCAATTAGAGAAATGTCGTAAAAATAGCAAAATAAATTGAGTCAAACACGGCACATACTAATTCTATGCCGCTTGAGTTCGTACAATAACATACATGACACTTGGTGGACTGTGGAAACAGTCCATTTAAGCCAATTTTCTATCCCGTATCGGCAGACATGGGACGAGCCGTGACCATCGTAGAGCATTAATATACCGATGGCTAAATATAATCTAGGTGTTGACCTCTTGTAGTAGCCGAAAAATACATATCATAGAAATGAAAATACAACTGTCGAAAATGGTCGATATAATGGTATAAATGCTTAAAGGATTTCATTTATTTTTATTTTCTTTATTTATTTTTTCTTTCTTTCTTTCTTTTTTTATTAATTTTATTTCCATAGTATATATATATACAAATAATTCAAAACCTTAAAAACTATCATAACTAAAAATCAAATTACAAAGGTCTATATGTACATATTTCAAAACTATAAACTAAAATAAATATTAAAATTAATTTCAAAGTCTAATTCTACAAATCTAAATGCAAACTGTTTTGATTAAAATAAAATAATTCGCCAGATGGTTGACCATGTATTAATGTACCCGTAATGCTTGTCGCATTTCCACGCTGAATGGCAACGGCAAAATTATTTTTTTATCAAATTTCAATAAAAAGATACAATTTACTAAAATTGACACCATTATCGTTGGAATAGTGTAACAATTAAGTAAATAAAATTATCATGCGTTGATAATTAATGAAATCCTTACCTTGAACTTTAATAATTGTGTTTCCACATAATTTGCAGGAATAAGTAACTTCATTCTGTAAATCAAACATGATAGACGATCATCATTGCAATCCTGATTATCAAAAATCAACTCTGATAATTTAGTAAATTTAGCATTTCGTATCAATTAATATTAATGAATGTTAAAAGGTCTTGATATCATCGCTAGACCCTATAAGCCAACCTTCTCCCTCGTCCAAGCATGTCAATTTCATAACAATTCCAAAAACTATGAAACTTCAAAATACAAAAAAGTGTCAGCGCATAGGTATAAATCCCAGGAGACACATTTTAAATTGCAGGCAGAATTTTTGAGAATTCAATGAGATGGAGTAAACTTTAAAAAAATGTCCCGGGGAAAGATTGTACAAAATTTTATATTCACATTTTTGGGGTTACAAGAATTAGTACTATATATAAGGGAGAATAATAGAGAACAAACTAGCAAAGAAAACCTTACTTTCATGCTTACTAAAATAAATAAAATCGTCGAGTTTATTTTTGATCTCAAGAAACAGGTTTATGAAAGTTGTCCAGAGATAAAAGTCATAAATACACGATGACAATCAGCGCAAATAGATTCCACTGTACGTAGACCCCCCAAAAGAAAAACTTTCATTTTAAAAGCATTACGAGAAGAAAGCCTAAATAATTCATAAAATATTATTATTATTATCAAACGCAATATACCCCAATTGTAAAAATAATTTTTTAGTTTGTCATCGAACCACCCTTGCCACCTTTGTCAATAAACGACTTTTCAATAAAGGGTTACCACACACTTTGTCGTGTTTGTATTCATATTTACTAAACTTGGAAATGGTGGAAAACACGAGTAACGTGTTGAAAGCACGGGTCAGAGGCGAGTAATGATGATAACTAATGATGTCTATAAAAAAGAAAACACCAAAAAGTTTTCTCAGATCCAAAAATCCACCCATTAATAAAACCCCCTATGTAGGTCCCACTGTGCACAGACTACTAACCGTGTTATTTTCAGCATCATCATTGCTTTTTCCAGCAGCGCAGTGAATACGATTTTTACTATTGCGTCTATTATCACGTGCTCTTGGCATCGAATCACGCTTTAATTCAGGCGATTGAGTTCGATTCTGTCTAGCGCTTCGTCTTCTAGTAGTACCAGATTCGGAAACAGATTCTTGGTCTACAATTGAGACATCATTTTCTTCAACAGCAATTTCTGGAGTAGATTTATTTTCACATGTTTCGATTGATGTTGGAATTGTCAAATCTTGTTTTGTTGTTTTCGGTTGTGTATTAACTATTTCAATACTATCCACTATCTTCACAGCACCAATCACATTAGCTGCATTTGTGCTACATATAGCATCTGCACATTGGTTTGGATAGACAAATCTACCTCGTTTCAGATTGGGTGTAGATGTATCAGTTTGACACTCAATAATCTGTGTCGATGTAGGTGTATTAGTGATTTCATTGCTACCGGTGATCGGTGTGATTTTTGGAGTAATGATTGAGCCAGGTTTAAATATCATTGGCCGTGATGATGATGAAGATATATTTGATTCCAATTCAACATTTAGATGAACAGGGGTTTTACTAAGAAGGGATTTGACTGGTGATATATTTTTAACGGGTGTTGTCATGTCTATACATGTGTTTGCTGCAGTTGGAATGATTGGTGATTGAGATAATTGGGATGAAATTGATGAGTTGGGTGTTCCCTTTATGGGTGTCATTGGTTCAGTGGGGCATGGGTTTTCTTTACGTTCAGATGCGAAGTCCATTAATGAGACAAGACATGTTTGGTAATTATTATAACTTGTCACTCTAGGACGTATCCATTTTGATAAAGCTAAAATTGAAAATAAATCAATCAAATAAATTGGTTGTAATTATATTTGTTGGGCCACTATTTCTTCGACATTATATATTGAAGCTTTAGAAATAGCCTGCCACTACAGCAGGGTTTGACCATTCCAACTAGAGTAATTTCCTGTAGTGGTTGCAATCATATAACTGTTGAGCTAAACAGTATAGTGTTCGGCAGAAAACCCCTGTTTACAGCGGTGTTTTGATAGTTTTATATAACTTGGTGTTGGTATAACGTAGCTTCATTTTCATGTAATTAGATTTGATATAGTTGATAATTAGTCGTGTATTGACGAAATTTAGTTTGTATTCAAATAGTTTGTTTGATAATTTATAAGTTAGTGTGTTGTTGGAAGGTGTTGTGAGTTCATCAGCTCTATGAACCCAACCCTTAATAAATTGTACTTGATTGCATTCAAGATAGTCTTTTTGCTAATTGACTAATACATGCAGAACCAATCAACGGCATTACTCAACATTATACAATCCTCATTTAGGTCAGAACAAGTAAAGTAATTTACATTATTTTAATAACAGGATGATAATATAATATAATCTGAGGTGAGCACATGTATGCGAGAATGCTCAATATTTGTTAAGAAAGAGCATATTATATAGAGTAGATACAAAGATGAGGCAAAAGCCTTTTCCGTTACTCGGAGTTTCACGCGTTTACATTGCGTTCATCAAACCGTCTGATGAACGCAAAGTAAACACGTGAAACTCCGAGTAACGGAGAAGGCTTTTGCTTCATTTTTGTGTCTATTCTATAATAACAGGATGATAATTGTTTTAGTATAAATCAATTCAGTAGTGTAATCAATAACTAATAACGAAAACAGTCAGACCTCGAACAAAAATTATGTTAAGCATACATCAATGTGAATCAAGTCAGTTAACGTCAATCGTTGTAAAGCACTCTCAATCAAATTTTGACAGTCACGTGGTCTATCGAATATTAGACTACGATAGCACAGCTTATCAGAATTTAGAACATCCGAAAAATATATTTGATTACTTTTCTATAGATAGACGCAAAAGATATATTGTAGCTATATAGATACACACAACATTGTAGGGTATCAAGTTATATGCATTCATAGAAAATTCATATCATTCATAAGTTTTAAAATAATGACGAATAAAACAACAACAACAATAACAACAACAACAACAACAACAACAACAACAACAACAACAACAACAACGATAACAACAACAATAACAACAACAATAACAACAACAACAACAACAACAACAACAATAACAACAACAATAACAACAACAACAACAACAAAAACAATATATTAAAAATAAAAAAAAACGTTGACTTACAATTTATATATCTGCTAGTTTTTATAAATCGTTCGTCGACCATCAGCATTGCACCCCAATCACGCCTGTAATAAACAATATATGATATCTTGCATATTTAATATACCAACTCTTTAGATTTCTGACCAAGGACCAAGGCTTAATAAAATTAGGACTACTGGGACCACAGGTCACAAGGACATTTTGAGAACAATAGAACTACAAGAGAGCCTTCAAAATTGCACATATTTGAAAATTTGGAAGAACTATTTTCTGTTTTTCTGAATTAAACAAGTGTTGTTTATTTGAAGAATGTTATATCAAAATCAATGTCATTCTCACTAAAATAATATCCTTCTCAAGTCAGTAGCTTGAACAATATGCAGGTACCATGAAGGTATAAAAAAGTTGGCTGTAGACACAAATATAAAATATATTTTTTAGACTCCTGCCAAGCACTCAAGTGTGGACAAGTCTATAGATTTAAACAGCAAAACCTGTTATAAAGGTCATCTCTATACAGCGGTCACTCTTGCAATGTCTAAATTAGTAATTTCTCTTTCACATCAACCCTGTACATAAAGGTCACCTGAATATAGCGGTCAATTCATCTACCTCTCATGGCTGGCTGTTATATTTCACTTCATGGCAATTGTACATGACAATAGAGGTCTTAAACACCGATCCTTTGTTTAATGAGCAATATACGCTACTTCTAATGTAAGCAGGCAATGTATCATTCTGATAGGCTAATTAAGTAACAACATCATTAGCTTTCAGATTACCTGTGGCGTATACATCTTCCAAGTGCCTGAAAAGAACATAACAAATTACATTACTAACTATTTCAAAAGTAATAAATTGATTTAAAATCTAAATTTCATTAAACTTTCATTTTCACAATACGTAATTTCAATAGAAAAATGCTAATGTGGTGTTATTGAGTGAAGTGGCCACTATATAAAGGTGGTCGTTATAGCAGAATAACCTGAAATTGTATAAGATGATAGAATGATACAGTGGGTTACTGATACTTTGAAAATACAAGTACTTAACTTCTTCAACAGAATAACTGAAACTTTGAGCCAATTATCTGGGGGGGGGGCGAGGGGACTTCGACGATATTTTCTGGACGGGGTGTGCCCTCAGTTCCGTAGAAATCGAGGTGGAAGGTAAAATATTCTAGCAGATGAGAATTGAGTCAAAGGACAAGTTCAACCATAACGAAAATCGTTTAATTTCATACTTTGAAATTTCACAAAAATCCCGAAAAGGCATCCCTTGAAAATGGCTTGTCCTCATATAGCCAGTGTATGAATGTCCCCTCACCTGGGGCCAATACAATACCCTAATTATTGATCATAGTCTTACCTGATTGAGTGCTCTGAATGCTTGTATCTCATATAGCCAGTGTATGAATGTCCCCTCACCTGGGGCCAATACAATACCCTAATTATTGATCATAGTCTTACCTGATTGAGTGCCCTGAATGCTTGTATCTCATATAGCCAGTGTATGAATGTCCCCTCACCTGGGGCCAATACAATACCCTAATTATTGATCATAGTCTTACCTGATTGAGTGCCCTGAATGCTTGTATCTCATATAGCCAGTGTATGAATGTCCCCTCACCTGGGGCCAATACAATACCCTAATTATTGATCATAGTCTTACTTGATTCAGTGCCCTGAATGCTTGTATCTCATACCATCGATGGCCGCTTAGAAGACCACGTGACTGATGATGCATATCATTATATTTTCGTTTTTGTTCGACTTGGATGTCTCTGTAGTTTGGAAATGGTATGCCAACCTGTAACAATAATTTAAATAATAATATATTTGTTAGAGTATAATCTCTGTATGTATGTTTCTGTAATCTCTGTATGTATGTTTTATCATTACAAAATATATTCAAAGAGTAACTACGGTCATTCGATTTGTCAACATTCTGTAAAGTATTTATATAAAAAAAATAATCACTCATAGCATTATAATCATATAGTATCATCATGCCTTAATTAGTAACCTTTTAAATGATTTAATTTAATCTTAATTAAGGCTGTATGTAAGTGACACTTTCTATAGTGTAAAGTGTCTTTCATCTACCGGTCAAAATGATGAAATATATCATTTTTTTTTATAGTATATTTTATAGTATATATATATTTTTTAAGGCTTATAAACAACTTAATACATAAATAGCTAGTTCAACATATTTCACATTACAATTTAGACCAAGACAATTTTGCGGTTGTTTCTTGAACCAACACTTTCGAAGACAATAATAACAATTTTTTTCTAATAACACAAGGTTTCTAAGAACGAGAGACTACGGTCATTTGAGTTGTCAACATTCTGTAAAGTATTTATATAAAAAAAATAATCACTCATAGCATTATAATCATATAGTATCATCATGCGTTAATTAGTAACCTTTTAAATTATTTAATTTAATCTTAATTAAGGCTTTATGTAAGTGACACTTTGTATAGTGTAAAGTGTTCTTATTCTTGATGGTCCAAATGACGAAATATATCATGTCATATCATATCATAAATAATATTGTTTACCTGTTTAAAATTTGTGCAATTACGATGTGGAAAAAATTAGGAATTTTTTTAGGAATTTTTTTAGTTTTTATAAAAACTGTTAGTAATCTACATATTTTTAACTTTATTATTTCACTGGGTACCGATATTAGCCTCTTATGTTAATCCCTATAGATATCATACAAATTCAATTTAAGTTGAAGTAAATTAATCCTAATTTTTCAAATTTAAATGTTCATCTAGAAACACGGAAATCCACTTCAATAAATCTATATATCAATGATATTCTGAAGAAAACTTTAATTATCCTTTCTTCCTTTTCTCAGGATGGGCATATAGGCTTCACCAATTAGCCTAATCAAAATGAAATTAAAATGAGCCACATGATTTTCCACATGAATGCATTAAAACGAAGATATGATATTAAACTTAACTATAAAAAAACGATGACAAGGATCATCACTAAAAGATTTAGGTCTGGGCACAGGCTAAATGTCCTACAATTTCAGATTCAGATTTTTCTAACCGCCTATAAAACCTGCATGAGCGGTCACATTCTCTGAAACGAAATCAAAAGTTGTCGGCTGATAAAGTGTTATCTGTTATCTTGTGTTCTTTTACGAGCAGGTGTTTTGTTTGTTATGAATTTAACGCAGTACCAAAACAAAACGAGTATTAAGTAGATACATATCTTTATTCTTTTGCTGTCGATCCACAATTGTTAGGCAGCATAAATATTCGCTAAAACCTTATAAGCGCGCCAAATAAATGTCACGACATTCAAACATTAAAAACGCTGCGCTGGGTTCATCGCTGAAAAGCTTCGATAAATCAAACACAGAATAAAATGATTAATGCATAGATATGCTGAATATCGTTTTTCTTAATGTTTATTTCAAACAGTCGATCCAATTTACGGTGTGGGTGAATTTTTTTACAAACTTTTTACGATATAATTTTGGATCTATCGACAAAGCCATGTTTACTATCTACATACGCATTATCTTTTGAAGACAGCTTTCCGGCAGCCGGAACAATATCCACCGCGTTGATCATAATGTACAAAATCATAGTAAAATATACTCTACCAAAAATCATCTACAGAAAAACTCGTTGTAAATCGAACACTGTTTCATGTTGCTGGCAGGACTATAGTATATAACCTCACACACAAGTTGATTAGGAGAAAGTATTTGATAAAATAAAATGTGTCGCTTATGAGTCTATGAATCACCGTAATAACAAGTCTTGCGTTTTCATCACTAAAATCAAGACCTTCGCTGACTTTTCCACGACAAACAGCAAGCATTAGCGCACCATCTTGTGAGCAACGACCTGCGAGAGACAATATCAGCGTTAGTAAAGTAAACAATATATTAATTTAACTTTTCGTGTATCAGAACATTGTCAAGAATCAATTGAGTATAAAACGGATGCCGCTTTCAATTCAATAACATAAACATGTATGTTAAAAATATGTGCCTCCATAGCTCAGGGGTTAGAGCACTGGTCTTGTAAACCAGGGGTCGAGAGTTCAAATCTCTCTGGAGGCTGGAAAAATTTAATTTTTTCTTTTTATGTATTTTTTATATTTTTTTCACTCGTAACAACTTTGATCAGAAATCATATCCAGTTCTTTCGTGTTATCTTAAGTTTCTTTATTCAATATTTCTTCGTATTATATAGATTTCCAAAGAATTTCACGAAGGTGACGTCATGATCAAAATGCAGTCTGCATGCAGCAAGGTTTTTAACAAAAAGACTCTCCTGATACGTAACTGTACTGGGGAAGTTAATGTCAACACTTGCCAATTCATGATAACTTCCAGGTGTTCCCGGGGAGTTAAGGGGCCGTGATGCCAATTGACCAGCGCGTAAACAGCCAGGGAGAATATTGAATATTGGTCAAATAAATTTGAAAAGAAAACACTGGTGTTTCACTGAATATAAATATTTGAAGCCTTAATCAAGGATATAATTTAAAAAATATTTATAGGTTTACCCCTACATTTGATATTAAAACATAAAATACTATTGCAAGATTCCTTGTGCCCGTTGCAATGAAGCAGTTAAACCTTGGAAAGGACTGGTCTGAAGGGTTAATATCCTTCTATTTCCCGGGCCTCTTGGGTTTGCGATTGATTGTTGGTGCCTCAATAGCTGTTACAGTTGATCATTTCAATAGACTTGTTGTTGACTATTACCACAACGAACGCATTTGCTCAAACTTTTCAAAGGGTTAATATTTTCAACAAGATCACCCGTCCGGTAGCCAAACACCACTTTCAAATGATAGGCGACCGGCACTCAACTTGCGCATGCGCATTTTATTTTTGATGTAACGACTGTGAAAAATTGATTCAACAAGGATCTCTAATTTATATCCATGCTAGTCTAAGGACGAGTCAGATTTAAATTGAAATGCCCCTGCCCGGTAGCCGCACGGCTACACACTTCGTAATATTTTACTACAGTACTCACTACATTCAGATCCTTTTGTATCCTTATACTGTAGAAAGCAAAACTATTTAAAATGTAGATGTCGATTAACCTTGCCCGGCAAACAATTCAAGATAATTTATAATTCTGAAAGTCCAAAAATAACTGGCCTTCAAACAATTTAGATTTACTGTACAGTCAAACCTGTTATAACGGTCACCTCTATACAGCAGCCACCTGTCTATAGTGGTCACTCTTGCAATGACTAAAATAGTATTTTCTATTGAATCCAACCTGTATATAAAGGCCACCTGTCTATAGTGGTCAATTTATCTACCTCTCGAAGCTGGCCATTATATACAGGTTTCACTGTACCTCGATTTTCAGGATTTGCTAATTTGCATCCTTCGTAGTATTGCTGTAGCATATCATCAAATTCTACAAGGAGATGTCCAGAAAGTAATGCGATTAATAATCAGATCTCATCCCTGCACACACCCATGCTGCACACACCCCTGCGACAAGCAGTTCGTGAGCAGATCATGAATAAGTCCATGAACTGTTTATAAGGTGTTCATGAACAGTTAATTTTCACAGGCGTAGGAACTCCTCTATAAGGGGATAACAAGAAGACACATCAGGACATGAAATTGTACCCTAGCAATCAAAACATATTCACATAGCCACATGGTTGACAGCTTACCATGCTTGTCGGCTGATCTTGATTCCGATACAATGATCTTTTTATTGAAGATTTGATTCCACATGCCAGTTTGCTAGAAGAATATTAAGCAATTATTGAATGAGGCTGCGCGTAATATTCAGAATTATTCCGACCGAGATTCATGAACTTTCAGGTAATTTCACACTTATGAACCAGTTCATGGACCGGTTCATGAAGTGTTCCTAAACTCTTTGTGAGTATTCATGAATTGTTCATGAACCCACAAATAAATGGTCATGAACTGTTCATGAAAGTTCAGGCAATTTCGCACTTATGAACCAGTTCATGAAGTGTTCCTAAACTCTTTGTGACTATTCATGAATTGTTCATGAACCCACAAATAAATGTTCATGAATGAGTAAAGGACTATAAAAATAAGTGAGACTTGGAGCACGTCAAGCAAAATGCAGGATATGGATGGCTTTTAATATTCTTGCCAGGCCGAATCGCTTATTTTTGAGAAAAGGGGGAGTACATTCTAATAATTGTTTGCGAAAACATGCAGCAGCGACCAACGTTTGCATCCAAAAAGTCCGTACAACATAATCGGATTGTGTTTGCCTGCCTTACAAATCATTTGAGGATAATGAGTTTTTGTATAACAGAATAAAACTAAATTTCCATTGAAACCAATTAGAATCATCACGACATAACCCTTTGAAAACAAGTTTAAAATCAAATATCCGTTCTTTTGAGCGTCAAGTAAATAAACAAGAGTAATAAATCATACCTCCCATCTTTCAGATACATGTTCAAGAAGTTTATATGAAGGAAAAAAGCACAGGACACCACCAGGAATCATCTAAACAAGAACCAATCAAAATATAAAATTTATAAGTACATTGGCTTACATTCAACTACTGTAACTAATTACTTCATTCAGGCTTCATTATCTACATCTATAAATGCGAATGATTGCTTCTTATCCTTTTTGTCGAAAGTTACAACAAGAATGAATTAATTCAGATCGAAAAGAAATTCTTATTTTCAGTCAAAAATAATTAAATAATGATGTAATATCAAATTATTGTTTTGATGTTTCTCCCAGTTTAACAATTTTCATTGCAAAGAAAAGTTTTGCAAATGGTTTGGTATTGATTTGGTGACTGTTCATAGAAAATCAATAGTTACATCCTACTATACTGTAAAAGAGTGTAATTACAATGGTATGCTTTGAATAAGAATATCACCTCAGAAGCAGATAAAACTAACTTTCCAACATCATCTTTGAATTCAAAAGTCTAAAAAAATAAGATAAAAAGAGAATAATACACATTTATACTTGCAAGCCTGCAGATCCTCATGATCATGATCATCACTATTCATATTACAGTATCAGAAAGATTTTCCACAGGACCAACCCTGGCAACACTGCAGATCATAGTGAGAAGCCTCAACTGAATGCCACTAGATAAATGAGATTGTATTGGATGAGAAAAACAGAGGGTAAAGAACCAGCCATCCATTAAATTGAGTGAAGGGTCAATGGAAAGTGCTGTTTTTTGTTTTAGCTTTTAGGCATTCAATTATTATATTACCAAAAATAAATTGAGGCCTTACTGTAGTGGTTAGTGTTGGACCTTGGACCGCAGGGTCTTGGGTTCAATCCCAGGCAGGAGCATTTTTGGTTGGCATCAGGAAGGGAGTCAAGCCATTAATTAACCAACCAACCCCTGTGAAAAAATGCTATTAACTTGCCCGGTTGGCAGTTTGTGGCTAAATGGTTCATGCAAAAACAAATGCGACCACTAGAGCAGTGCTTTCATGGTTTTAGTCATTGATTGATTTAAAAATTATTGTACTCAAAATTTGGGAAAACTGCTTGGAAATAGCATCAGTATCATTGGCTCAATCTCTTAGATAACCGTTGTCATTCACAGTTCACGGGTATTAAGTGGCCCCACTACTAATCATGAACTGTACGTGAACTCATGAAATCATTTTGCAACGGTACTCCATAGAATGGGTTAAAAGACCTCATCAATTCAAAAAAGTCACATACGCTTGGACTGGAAACCAACCAGACCCAGTCATTGGCAATATGAAATGACCTTTCACTAACCTCTGATGTTTTGTAGCTTGCATTCAATGGATTCCCACTTGGACCGACAGATAATGCAGACACCCAGGTCTAGAAAACAAATCAAACGGCTAGACATAAACTATTTACACATTTCTCTGTCTTATCTAATACATTGTGTATATAACAGCATAGTTAAATTGACCACTATATACAGGTGGCCTTTATATACAGGTTTGATTCAATAGAAAATACTATTTTAGACATTGCAAGAGTGACCACTATAGACAGATGTCCACTGTATAGAGGTGACCGTTATAACAGGTTTGACTGTAATATTAATTTAATGTCCTGAGTCTAGAAACAATTAGTAATGACAAATGGGTTAGGCTATAGAGTATAACCTTGTTACAATGAAACCTGTATATAACAGCCAGCTACTAGAGGTAGAAAAATTGACCACTATAGACAGGTGGCCTTTATGCAGTATACAGGTTTGATTCAATAGAAAGTACTATTTTGGACATTGCAAGAGTGACCACTATAGACAGGTGGTCGCTGTATAGAGGTGAACGTTATAACAGGTTTGACTGTATTTGATTTATAAAATAATCAAAGTATTTATAGTTATAATTCCCGACAACGTATTTTTTTTTATGATAATATATTGTGTGATTTGTTTAAGCGTTCAAAATTCTCCTTAGCTTATCAGAGTCTTCAATATACTACTCAAAGCTCAAATGGAATGCTTTCTGTTTTCGAATAAACTTATTTTATATTGCCATAAAAATATAAACGGTTCAATCAACCAATCACAATTGGTAAGTTGATTCGACTAATTCCGTTGTATAACAGAAGAGATTAAATATTGCTACAATTGAGAATTTGGTAAATATCCATTAAATATTTGAATGGTTCTTGTGTAGATAACATACACTAATCATTTTATTGTAGATCAGATCAGATACCTGTGATTTTGGTATAACATGGTTAGCTTCTAAACGGACAGGAAAATCAACACCAAGTTCAGATGAGAAAGAATCCATGGGTGAAAGTGTACCAGATGAAAGAATGATACATCTAGTTTTATTACCAAGTTCAGAAAAAACCTACAATTACAAATAAGGCATTGTTAACATAATACCGTGAACTCAATTCAGCCATTAATAATGTAGTTCATTAATTCATGAATTGCAAGGCGCTGTTGATGTGCTGAACCGCACCTGCGGGAAAATACTTCAAAAGTTCATGAGCTCCTGAACTGTTTTTTGCAGGAATGGCTATTAAACAATGCATTCGCATCAGCATACTATGGGAATTTGGCAGGAACAGTAAGTTTGTGGTCAAATCCTTCTTATTTCAAATGCCTATCAAATGAATATAAAAATGAAAAAGAAGATTCAAAAAGTCGCTTCACAATGTCTACATTTTTATATACTGTATTACATTTCTATTCTCGAAATACGAACATACCTTCCAGTGAAATCAAAAATGGGATTAGCATTATCAATAATTAGCAAGGTTTTTACAGTAAGTGTTTGGTGCTTCCCACTGTGTGTAGACATTGATCGCATGACTGCTTCTAGCGAATTGCTTATAACCATTTATGGTCAAAAGTTGATAAAATGCAGAAAAGCTCATCAGTTGAACTCATGAAAGGTTCATGAACTGTTTATTGACCAATTGAATAGATAATCATGAATATGATATTTTTCGCAGGGGCAAACTTGCACAATAAAATTAGTTTGATGAATTCCTAAGCTTCAGGACAAACTTCTACCATGAAAAATTATCAATAGGAACACACTATAATTTTTTATCCACAATCCAAGAAAAGATGATAGAGTGAAACCTGTATATAACAACCAGGTATGAGAGGTAGACAAATTGACCACTATATACAGGTGCTTGCTTTTAAGAGGTGACCGTTACAACAGGTTTGACTGTAGCATAACTATCAATTATTTCCTGTACTGGCAACAATATTATTTATTCACAACAATTCCAATAAAATTTTTGTAGCAATCAGTCTGTCTACAAAATATTTTTAGGCTATTGTGCATTTACAGGAGGATTAGCTCAGATGGCAGAGCAGCCGAATTTCAGATCGGATCATATCTGATCGACTGTGCTTCAAATCCCCTGAAGGTCAACTCAGCATTGACTTTATCACAAACATCAAATGAGTACCATCTGAGGATGGCATATAGAATCATATAGAATGGCCCACCACAAGGAATTGCATTGTGAGTAGCTGTGACGCATCGTTGCGCATTGACAATCCAGACCTGTCTGCCATGAAATCTGTTAAATTGATCTGCAGTGTCGCGGCTGAGATTGCTCTTAGCGAAAAGAGCCACTCCTCTAGAAATAGAGGAGTGGTACGGGTGCCTTCGGTAGGGCGACACCGTCTACCCCCTTTCTTACTTTAACTTGTACTGCTCTAATGGGGACAAATTTAAATAACCATGTTCAAACTCACCACAGCGGGATTCAAGCACCATAGATTTACGGTAATTGTCCAAACTTTTTCTGATAAAATAAAATTGCAAAAGAAACAATGTACAACCTTAGTAGAAATTGGCAGACGCTTGTTGTCTGGTTTATGAGGTTGATTTAAATCTTTATATAATGTATCAATTTGTTTGACAGAAGATTCCATGATGGTGTATCTGTAATTGAAAATATCCCTCTACATTTTTTTACATTAGTTGCTAATTGGAGTGACAACTGCGAAAAAAGACCATAGTTCATGAACAAGGTAAATTGCCCAAAAGTCTACGACCTGTTAATGGAGTGTTCATGAACTTTTGGGCAATTCCACATTCATGAACTGTTCATAAACCCACAAGAGGTTTATGAACTGTACATGCAAACTCATTGATTTTTCACTGGGGGAAATCTACAGTATATCAGCCAAGTCAGTACCAAGTCTTAATTGACATTTTTCGTACTTGATTATAGATATGGATGTGATCTTCAAGTATGTAGTTTCAGAAATCTCCTTGAGAAGCTGTGTTGCAGTTTCAAGGTATTATATTATTATACTATTCAAGCTATTTAGGAGTTCATGGACATTTCATGAATGTTAAATAACCCCAATTTGCATTAACTGTTCATGAATCTTCATCAACAGTTCATGAATAGGTCATCCCCTACCAAAAACAGTTGAGCAGTTCATGAACAATTCATGAACAGTTTATGAACATTAAATGGCTCAACATTTTCATGAACTGTCCATGAACTGATCATGAACTGTCTGCGAGGGACTGTTCATGAATAGTTCATGAACAGTTCTTAAAATTGGAGCTATTTAACATTCATGAACTCCTGAAATGTTTTTCATAAGGGATGCCTGAAGATGATTTTAGAATATATACCTGTAGCAAATATTATGTCTTGTTGTTGTCAGTCTATATAATATCTAATAAGTTTAAATTAATGGCAAATTTTACCTGAATTTCTACTACTTCTCCATCCACCACTCTGAATAACAAAATAATATTGACTTAAATACAAAATCATAACGTTACACTAACACTAAATAAATGAAATCTCATTTGACTCTCAAGTTTCAACTCTCCATTCCGCATTTTAGGTTACCCGTGATATCAACAATTCTTCATAGGTATAATTATAATTAGCCATCTTGCCATAATTAATGTACCAGTATGTAGATACGGATTCCAGTTGACAAGTTCACAAATTTGGAAACTATGATGAGTTCCTATAAATCGCTCATAAAATTAAATTCAAACTTGCTCCTCCTTTGATTTCCGACCTTTTCCAACTGCCGTATTCCACCAGAACAAGATCTCACGCCCACAATGACATTTACATCAAGACAAGCCATTGTCATTCATTTCAAGATGCTGGTGCGCATAAGTGGAACGATCTACCGTCTGCAATGAAGGAAGTCCTAAGCAGGCCTACTTTCAAACGTCTCCTTGAGAAGCACTTACGTTTTTAATATAC
This sequence comes from Haliclystus octoradiatus, assembly GCA_916610825.1. Taxonomy (NCBI): domain Eukaryota; kingdom Metazoa; phylum Cnidaria; class Staurozoa; order Stauromedusae; family Haliclystidae; genus Haliclystus; species Haliclystus octoradiatus. The sequence continues at coordinate 4,289,686 of OU744450.1, forward strand.
TTTATACTTACCACTCTTTCCTGCTATTTATACGTTTTTTTACTTAATGTCTGTTTTCCTGTTAACTTAGCTATGTATCAGTCCTTTGAAAAAAAGTTATGTATAGCTTAAAGGTTTCTGAATAAATGATGATGATGATGATGATGATGATGATGATCGAATGATACTATTGTTATTAGGGATTCAGATAATGTATAATAGATTCCTGTCACTTGGTTCAACAATGACGGCGTAATAAAGATAAATATAAGTTATCATGTAGAATTGAAACACATAATGTTTCAGAATAAGGCACAAATAATGTTTGGACAATATTTCAATAATGGCTACATTAAAATAGCACTGTTAACTATTCATTGATTAACAACGATCGCTTAAAACAATAAAAAGTCAAACGTGGGACCGAAAGAGACGGTCGCTGGTCGCGCTTGAAGACTGGTCGCGTTTGAAGACTGGTCGCTGAATACAACACTTTTCTATTGTTTCATTCAACGGCGGACTGAAACGTGGTCTCTTACAAAGAGTGTCCGCTTAATAGGAGTGGTCGCTTACGAGGAGTTTGACTGTACGATGGAAATGCCTTTTCCGTTACTTAGAGTTTCACGCGCTAATTTTGAGATCATCAGACGATTCACGGTAAACTGTATAATGATCGCAAAGTAAACCTGTGAAACTCTGAGTAATGGAAAAGGCGTTTACTTCATCTTTGTTTCAACTCTATATTAAGCTCTATCTTAACAAAAATTAAACACTCTCACATACATGTGTTCACCTCATATTATATTAATTTGTTATGCATAAAAAAATACAACGTTTTAACGCAGGATTACGTTGGAAAGATAAGCAATTCTGATGCATTTGAACTTATACTACTGATCAGGTGTTGACAGAAGAGGGGGGAAACCAAGAAAATGGATAGACCCAATCGCTATCCTCCTGAAAGTCTCAGAGTCTCTTGATCCATTGATCTCTTCATTTATAATTTTTCAAATGTTGTGAAACATTAAACATTTGTTCAAAATACTCTTACTTACCGCAGAAACAGGTCTTTGCTTACGAGTGGCTGTTCTAGACATGGCGATTCTGTAATCATCCATATATTTTTCAGTAGGATCAAATAGAAATCCAAGTACCATGAAAAGACTTCTTAAAAATGTTATCGATTTACTTGTTAACTTTGGTAAATCCCTGCAAATACAAACAACATTATGTTAATGAATTATATCGAAACGCTGGCTGTTTGTTATCTTATATCAGACTGGTGATAACTTGTGCTACAGACAAAAACATTTGGAGAACATTAGGATTGCATTCTCAAATAAGTTGGTTGGTAGTAGTAGTACCCCTGCAAAAACAGTTCAGGAGTTCATGAACAGTTCATGAACAGTTCATGAACGTTAAATGGCCCCAAATTGTCATGAAATGTTCATGAACTGTTCATGAACTGTCTGTGAGGGTTCATGAACAGTTCAGGAAAATTGGAGCCATTTAACGTTCATGAACTCCTGAACTGTTTTTCGCAGGGGTAGTAGTAGTAGAAATATAGACAGTCACATTATAGGAATGTGAAGTCCCTCTTACGCCATACATACTTGCTACACAAAGAATGCCATAAATCACGGTCAGACATAGCTGACAAAGAAACTTTTAAATAACATAATTCATGATGCAAAACATTATGAAAAGATTATACTCTCCCATAGCCCCATTGGTCGGTGATGTAAGCTAGATTGATGGTAGCAAGTAATGCGGACTCTATAATCCTATCAAAGGTATCTGTAAAGTATTTATTGACCTGAAGAGTGTTTCTTCCTGCTCAGCGCAATGATGGTAAACACCCACTAAATTGACAACTCAATTCCAGTCAACAAGGACATCAATAAGGAATGATATAACAACATGATGCTTCGGCATAGCTCATCATGTCATCTTCAGAGTTCAATTGAAAAGAATTATATAGTGTTTTATAAGGGTTTAGATAACAAAGTTAGCGATTACATATAAAATGTATCAATTATTGTAATTTTACTATTTAAACCCATGTAAATTAATTTATAATTATCATTAATTAAATTCTGAACATGACATGAGCTATGTCGAAACGTCAATTAACTTCTGTTTCATTGTTAATTTTTATTGCAAAAATATAGATAGATCATTTGAAAATTGTATTGCATATGTTGCTCTGTCAAAGGAGACGACCCATTAAAGATCTAGCAATTTACCCCCCCCCCAACCCCAAGGCAGGGTTAGATTTCGTTGTAAGCTGAATAAGGAAACGCCTTGGGCCCAAAGAAAAACTGGCAGAAATTCCATACTTTTTTTTCGTAATTTGTTTCATACTTTATATTCAATAGCATTGCGTAACAAAAGATAAACCAAATATTTCAAAACATGCTTTCAAAATCAGTAAAAGTCTTTCCAAGAAAGTGCTTCAGATTTCAAAAGGTAGATCCCACCACGCCCCTTCTAGGCTATTAATGTTGGATTAATGATGCACTAACCTTATATCAATACTGGAGTCACTATCTAATTCAAGCAGCACAGCATATTTTTCCTATTAATATAAACAATCAGAGAAAACATTTCATCTCAAGCCATCAGCAACATCTCATGTGCAAATCGAAGGCGTAACACTCCATGCCATAATAGCAGGGTTAGCTCAGATGGCAGAGCAACCGAACTTCAGACCGGATCATATATGATTGACTGTGGTTTAAATCCCCTTAAAGTCAACTCAGCCTTGACTTTATCTAAAACATCAAATGAGTACCATCTGAGGATGGCGGATGGAATGGTCCAGAGGGAATTGCATTGTGAGTAGCTGCGGCGCATCGTTGTGCATTGACAATCAAGACCTGTCTGCCATATAATCTGTTGAAATTGATCTAAATTTAAAATCATTGCTCTTAGCGAAAAGAGCCACTCTTCTCCTAGGATTCCCACTTATACTGGAGCCTGCTTGTTTAATTAAAAAGTTAACATGTCCTTCAAGTAGAAAAAACATTCCAAAGTGATATACAAAATGTTCTGAAATATTAAAGTGCACATGACACGAAAAAATGTTAAAACAGATTTGGGTAGCCGAAGCTAAATGATGAAGAATGCTGAAAAGGGTTTTAAATTGGATGTGTATAGGCGGTGATATTTAATGTTGAATCTACCTTATTTTTGATTAGTCACTTTTTCCAAACTCCGAATGAAAGTCGGAATGACAAGAGGGCTTGAAATGCTTGAAATGAGTTTCCTTTACCAAGAAACACATGCAATACAAGCAGCATTAGTACAGTGGCTGAAATTTCTGTAGAAAAAGGCTCAAAAACCTGACAAATACCTATCACAAATTGAGGTGATGTGTACGTGAAACAGCGGGTGCATAGTACAGACCACAGGCCACAGGCCACAGATGACTGACACATGGTTGATAGAAAAAAGTTAATCGAACAACTAAAAACCCTTAGCAGAAAAAACTAAAAAGCAGAAAGGCGTTCTGAAGGTGTAGACATAGCTGACTTCGGACAATAGAAACTTTTGAAATTCAGTTACTCAAAACCCGTGTTGAAATTTTTTGTGTGTGTCATGTGAACTTTAAATAAATGCCATCAAATGAATAACCCATAAAAGAAATTAATTAAAGGTGTTCAGTACAGAATTTAGAGTTTCATAACTTGCATTGAACATTAAAAACATGAAAAATAGAAGACATACGGTACCTTATACAACGCAAATGTCAATGGATTGAGATTGATGGCATTAAACATTTGCACTACTTCCTTTCCACTCCACACTTTTCCTGAATTTTCAAATCCCCTTGAATCTAAAAATTGCGATTTATCTTGAATCCATTGGAGAAGAAGTGTACACTGCACAAAACAAAAACAAAGTGACACTGATGATAGAATAACATTCTGTTGCATCCCCTGCAAAAAAGTTGAACAGTTCATGAAAGTTCATGAATAGTTCAGTTCATGAAGAAAGTTCATGAACAGTTAATGAATTGTTCATGAGCTTTCAGGCAATTTCACATTCATGAACCAGTTCATGAACTGGTTCATGCAGAACACAAACATTTCATGAATTGTTCATGAAGTTCATGATTTGTTCATGAACTCATGGATTTTTTCACAGGGAAATGGAAAACATTTGATTCGAATTGGATCAATTTTTGCATGCACTGTGATTAACCCAACATTACAATATTCTTCATCAATCAATAATTGAATCATTTTTAAAGCCCTGTTATTAATAGTGTTTTTATCATTTTACAATACAATAGTTAAACAAGGTACATTAGTAAACTTACCAATAGCTTTATTGTTTTGTGCTCGTCAATTTTAACTTCCTCTTTGACTGGAAAATAATAGTGTTATAGTATGTGAGTAAAATTGTAAATAGGCTGCTTCAATATGTAAGGCCTACTTGTAAGCTAAGTGGCAAAATATCACACATAGAAGGATACAATACAGTATTTGACTGTAGCATGCCATTATCGCCCATCATATTTGCTTCAGAAAATCCACATGTCATTGTCACAATCAGTCAAAGCGAAAGCTCAGAGGATTTTTTGATTGGTCAAACGAGCGTGCATGAAATCCTAAAACTCAAAAAGTTGGAAGACACTCGGAAAGCTAAACATCACTTGCTCAGAGCTTGTGATTTTTAGCGTTTCACTCGTGTCTCCCAACTTTTTCTTATTTAGTAAATATGAATATAAACATGGAAAATGTGTGGTATTACCCTTTATTAATGAGCTCATGATGCACACTTGATTTAATAATTTATAAAGCTGGCTTCTGCGAAAAGCAGTTCATGATATTGTGAACTATTAATGAATGCTAAAGGGATCAATTTTCATGAACTTGCTCACAATTGTTTCATGGCTATAATTCAAGAACTGTTCATAAAAAGTTCACAAAATATACATAAAAAGTTAATGAATGGGTTTATCGAAATGGGCCAATTAAATGTTCATGAACCGTTCATGAACTCATGAACTAGATTTCGCAGGTAGTAAAATGATAAATCCTCCTTAAAAATCCTTGTGAAACAACCCACAATTTAACGCTAGCAAATCAAATTACACAAATCTATGTGATAATGTAAATAAATATCCATACTCAAAAAACTCAATTCCTCAATAATATCTTCCACTTGGAGTTGTGTTATTGACGTACTACCAGCATCTCTTGCAGAATCTTCAATATTATGCGCTTCATCAAGCAAAATCACTTCATCTTTAACAACAATATCCATCTAAACATTACGAATTGTAGTTAATCACAAATACAATATAAATACAATTATAGAAAATCCAATGTGGAAGGAGCAACTGTTATATAAAAAAAAATGTTATATATATATCTATATTACAGTACGATAATTGATAAGTCAGTTGATGTTGATGTTCAGGATTCGAGACAAATTATTTTCAATTTTCAGCGTCAACTTTAGATGCAAAATGTTGCAAATACAAATTTTAATTTTATTTGCGCCATTTTCATGAACACTTTGGAGTTTTTTTTTAGTTTTGTCTAGTTTTTATCATGCATATAGGACTGACATCCACCTCGTACGTACAAGTACTTGTCTATTTGTGTGACGTGTTATTTTGATTAACAATGAGATGAAATTACAATTGGTAATTACCAAAAATGGCCTCCCGCACAAAGTACAGAGACTCTATCACTGAGCCACCCGTGCACCAGAGCCTCTACCCAATATTCTGCTCCATGAAGCTGAGATTCACGGCACACAGGTTAGAGGAACTTTTTTCTAAAAGTTGTTTCTCAATCCTAAAAACAGGTAAGGGCTTATCAGATCCAAGGAATCACGGCCTTGGTTCACGCGACAGGATTTTGTTGTTGAAAGATTGTGCGGAGACAGTCACATGTGAAGCAGATCCAGACAGGAAATCAGAGCTTGACAAAGTCACTAGATTTGCGGTCAAACTCTTCATATTTATTTGATAGAAACAAATTACTGGTCTGACTAATTAAGGTTTGACGTAGTCAGGCAGGGTGATGGAGTTTGCCTAGGCCAGTCAAGCTTCATATATACTCAAGCACAACATATTAACAACAGCATAACCAACCTGTTCTCTAATTAGAGGATCGATCAGATAATTATACGGACAGAAAATAATGTCAGCTCCTCTTGATATATCTCTTGACGAAAAATAAGGACACGTCTGAAATTCAATAAAAACCAAACTATTATATTTGGCTTAATGTTATAAAATGTGAGAATGAAGTCTTTGTAAAGAGATGAAGTCTGTAGAATTACAGCGTGTAGATAGATGTGAACAGTCGCATCTGAATCAGATTTGATTAAATAGAATACTGAATTCCTATTTTGAAACAATCTTTTAAATGACCTGGAATAAGCATATGATTATTATGAGAATATTTATGTTATTGTTAGTGTTAATACAACGTTATTTAGGCTGAGTTTACTTTATTTCTTGGTTTCAATTTTGCATCACCATATAAGTAAACTTAATTCAGACGGTATTACTCTACCAAAGGCGATCGTATCACTCTTCTATTTCTAGAGGAGTGGCTCTTTCCACTAAAAGCAATGATTGTAAATGCTCTTTACTGCAGATCAATTTCAACAAATTTCATGGCAGTTAGGCCTCGATTATCAAATCGCAACGATGGATAGCAGCTACCCACAATGCAATTCCTTATGGATAATTTCATCCAAAGATAGAAGATGGTATTCATGTGATGTTTTAGAGAAAGTAGACACTGAGTTGACAATCAGGGATTTGAGGTACAGTCGATAAGATATGATAAGATCTGATGTCCTGTTGCTCTGCCATCTGAGCTAGCCCACCCACCATATAACATAATTATGTTCGTTACAAGAACTCACTGAATTTTGATATTTTCAAACAGAATAAAACTTAATATTACCCCTGCGAAAACAGTTCAAGAGTTCATGAACAGTTCATGAACAGTTCATGAAAGTTAAATGACCCCAAATTTTCATGAACTGTTCAAGAACTGTCCATGAACTGTTCATGAACTGGCTGTGGGGTTCATGAAATGTTCAACTCTTGAACTGTTTTTGCAGGGGTATAGTTTATTGAGATACATATTACATGAAAATGTGGTAAAAAACGTTTTTAAACCAATAATATTAAACTTGAAAATAAAATTACCTTTGATATTTTACCAGCAGTGACTATATCTTCCATATCCCAAATTTGTGGCATACCTCCTCTAGTAACCAATCGTTCGTATCTTGATACTGATGTACCACTATAGTATGAACAACCTATCTATAAAAAAACATTTATTAGACGTTGAAGCATCATACAGTGAAACCAACTGAAGTGCAAAGCGACCTTGCATCCAATTTTAGTTGCACTTATCCGAAATTGCGCTTATCCGAAATTGCGCTTATCCGGAATTGAGCTTATCCGGAATTGAGCTTATCAGGAATTCATTGAAACAATAGCAAATTGAGAACAAAGGAAAAATGGTAAACAATCCAAAATAAAGTCAAAACAAAGGACAACAAATTCGATTCGAATTTTAACATAATAATTAATAATAGTAGCAAAAGTATATCAAGTATATTTATTATTCAAAACCTTTACATTAGTAATTAAAATCAAGCTAATGAAATAAACAATGCTATACTGTATAACATTTAAATGGTAAATAGTTATCTGCTCGTTTAGAAGTGTAGCGTTGCTTTTCAGGATCCTGCATACTTGACTTACGTTTATCTTATATTTCTCAGCAACAGCTTTTGCAATCATTTATCTTTCTGAGAAACTTTTATGCAGATAAGCTTATCAGCTAGAGTGAGAGTTTTATGTTATATGAGAGTTTGTGATATGTTACATCACATAAGGGTCAGTATAGAAATCTGTTGTTTTATAAAAAAAAGGATGTTCCAAACAAAAACACATATTAGTGAAATAGTTTAAAACCATTAAAATTTTTTCTTTCTCACAACTATTGAAATTAAACAAAATATTTGCACATAAGCGGGTTTTGAACAAAAAATGAAAGAAATTGTTTGCAGATAAGCGGAAATTGCACTTAACCGAATTGAAGTTATCCAGAATTTATTAGCAAAGTTTGTATCGAAATATTTCGGTGTTCAAGAGATTAATTGCACATAACCGGGATTTGCGCTTATCCAAATTGCACTTAAGCAGGTTACATTGTATAAAGAGGTATGCATAGAGTCTTAACTGTAACTCCAGCTTACATGAATCTGTAACTTTACTCTGGAAGCTTTTATAGCATATTTGTGGGATGTCTGTGTTGATCAATTTTGGAGAGGTGCAACGAACATCGTTAAAAATTTATTTGACTTGCACTTCACCCTGCGAAAAACAGTTCAGGAGTTCATGAACGTTAAATGGCCCCAAATTATCATGAACTGTTCATGAATTGTCTGTGAAGGTTTATGAAAATTGAGGCCAGTTAACGTTCATATACCCTTGATTTGTTTATCGCAGGGGTTATTAAGCAGGTTACACTATATTGCAATAGACAATATTAAAAAGTATTAAATTTTCTCGTATCTTGAACAGTTAATTAGGTACATAGAAATGACAGGTGGGCATGTTTATATTCAAATTTTATTGATGTCTGTTCCACTATGAAATAAGATTGTAAATGTGTACTAGAACACTGCCCCACATAAAAAAAAAGACTGAGTTCATGAACTTACCATGAACACTTTATAAACATTGAATATCTTATTTTTTCATGAATGCTTTGATGAACCTTTCATTGACTGTTCATGAACAGTTCATAAAAAATAGGTCATTTAATCTACATGAACTGTTCTCACAAAGGATTTTATGAACTTTTGTATTCAATGTTTCATACATAGCTTATAAATACATATTGCAAAATGATTGAATAACTCCTAGCAATTTGATTGGCCGAGATGTCATGCACAAATCTTAAGATGAAGAAAGGGGGACTTCTATATTTCGAATTGTTGTTTCAACAAGACGAAAAATACATAAAATGTTGTCAAAGCAACAAGGATGTAATGTTTGTTTAAAACATTTAAAACAAATAAACGTTTGCAAGGTTTGCAAAGAAACCTGAAATCACTCATAAGCTTACCGTTGTTAATATAAACTATTCGTTATCAGAAGTTGAAAAGCAATCAGAACCTTTTCAATTGAATCTCTGTTTGAATGTATGATAAAATTTGGACCCGTAAATGTAAATTATCATAATGAGATAACTTCAGACTTGTATATGTTTCAGACTTGAATTTGTAGATTTATATTAAAAATCTTGCGTTCATATTTTCAATGAAACATATAATGCAATCAATTAAATTTTATTACCAATTACAGTCAAACCTGTCTACCTCTCGTAGCTGGCCGTTATATACAGGTTTCACTGTATAATTTCTTACCCGTGAACCTTTGAGTAAATTTTTACATTCTTCATTTTTATCTTTTTTCGTTGATACTATTGGGTTGATACACATGTGCTCTCTGCTACCCAGAATACTCATCCTAAATAATTCAAAATATAATACATTCAAGCATGCTATAACGGTCACCTCTATACAGCGGCCACCTGTCTATAGTGGGCACTCTTTCAATGTCTAAAATAGTATTTTCTATTGAATTAAACCTGTATATAAAGGCCACCTGTCTATAGAGGTCAATTTATCCACATCTCTTAGCTGGCTGTTATATACAGGTTTCAATGTACATTCAAGTATGTTATAACGACCAGGGTCCGATAAAAGGTTCAGCCTTTTGGAATCCTAGGGGCGTTTCAACTGTTTCTTCTGAATTTTCTTGTTGAGGTTTGACCAGAAAATCATTAAAAACATCAATTTTCTTCTGAATTTTGTCTAGCCTTCCGGGATCTGGAATCCCAGGATCCCCACTTTTGTCGGACCCTGATAACGACCACCTCTACATAGCAGTCACCTGTCTATAGTGGTCACTTTTGCAATATCTAAAATAAATGTTTCTATTGAAATAGCCTTGTATATAAAGGCCACCTGCATATAGTGGTCAATTTATCTACATCTCATACCTGGCTGTTATATACAGGTTTAACTTTAATATGAATTTTAAAGTGCACCGAATAAAAGAAATAACTACATAGTACAGGCAAAGGTCAGATAAAATATTTTTGGTCCGAAATTCTAATGTTTGCTTCTGAAAATGTTTAGGTAATTACATCATGGATGCTATAACTTTTCCAAGCTTTAAATCTTATGGTTTATATTTTACTGTAGTAAAAAAGATATATAAAAATAAATCATGTTCAGATAACGCAGAAGAGGATGTAGAATAGCTCAAAAATCACAGCCACCAACCAGATAGAGAAAACATGTAAAATTTAATTCAAAATATCTCCTGAGTTAATGAAACATTCATGAAATTTACAAACACTCATGAACTCTTCACAACCATCATACTAACAGTAAATAAACTATTCATGCATATCGGTAGTTCATGAACATTAGATGGCTTGTAGAATGTATATTCAAACCTTATAAAATTGAATACAAAAATATGATTCACATAATAATAATAATAATCAAATATATACAAATAGCTTGCCTGACGTCTTTATAAACAGTCTTTCGTAGTTCTCTGACAATTTGAGTGATTTGTTTATGTGTGCGTGTTCCAAAGTAAATTCTTGGTACATGACAACTAAATATAATAAAGTCAATAAGACAGTACAGTAGAAAAAAATGACCTAATATTGTGCAAAAAGATTGCATCATAGTCAGGGCATAGCCTTCACACAGACTCATTCAGTGAAAATGACATGAAAGTTCAATGAAATTTCCTGTGATTCATTTACGAAATAATAGAGTCTGTATAACACACTCTCTTGATTTGCTGTCCAGAAAATTTATAGAGAGGAGGTGCATTCTAATGTTTTTATATTTCATTTTTCAGTCTAATCTTCTAATGAACAATGGCGTGTGTGAGATTCTACTCACAACTCCCCATCATTTACAAAGATGATGAGAAAATCGTATATAATTAAAATAAATTATTTACCAGCCAGGCATTTGACTTGACGAACATAACAACAGAGGGTATTGCACAGACTCTATTCCTTGGAGGAATTAAGTTTGTGATGCAGGCTAAGTTGGAAATACAGTATTAATATTTCGAGCTCCTAAGTACTCTATTTAGGCATGGTACTATGCAGGGTCCAACAAAAGCAAGAATTCGGTAATCCTAGATTACAGAAGGTTAGAGCAAATTCAGAAGAAAATTGATATTTTTATGTTTTATAAGCCAAATGTCAACAAAAATATTCAGAAGAAAATGTTGGAATGCCTCTAGGATTCCAGAAGGCTAAACTTTGCCGGACACTAGTCCTATGTGACTGTGGCATTGCAGAACAGCCCTTTTCAATGGCATGAACGCATGTGCGGTAGCCTATTCATCTTTTTTGGTCTTTACCAATAATTGAGCTAAGCTGAATCCTTAGCGAACCCATTCACAGATAATTATTTTAAAAACCCTGATACACCTGTTACTGGTAGCCTAAAATTCCACTTGACTCTTCCAACATCAGTCTGATGCATCTCTTTCTGGTGAAATTGCTACTGGGCAAGACACAACCCTTCCACCTTCCATCACAAAATGGTAGGCCTACCCATTTGATATTCAGCAAAATTCAAGACTCAGGATTGACCTACAAAGTTAAATATTTACCCTTGATCTTCTTTTTCTTCCTCTTCTTTAATTTTCATTTTCACGTCATCCGATTCAGTCTTGATATTGAAGGAATTATTTTTCTGGGTTACAAATACACCTCCTGGTTGTTTATTTGAACTTGATGAAGTCATAATAACAGTTGGTGCTGATGAAATAGCCAGATTCCCGGTCTCACTGTTGGTGTTCTGTAAAGTTGAATATTGGTAGATAAATTAATGAAACAAGTAAGAAAAATCACAATAGATAACATAACCATTAAATCATTGTCTTGAATATACTGTTTGACCTTGGTGCTTGGATGGTCAGATCCGTTTGTTAATTCGACTCATTATCGATAGCACGTAATCTGTCACTACCACCACGCAAGCATAAGTCATACTACTAAGTCAATGAAGAATCCTAATATTACTTTTGATGTGGGTGGATCGGGGAAGCAACACCATACTTAGTTTGATTGACCTGTAGTATACGTCCGAGCATTTTGTTGCCTGACACCTCTCACTTGTCATGTTTTGGAATGTCATCATGGAATCTTTCTCTGAAGTGTGATTGGTTAAAAGAGATTTTGGATAAAGCAATACTGGAGGTACTGTGAGACCTTCAGAAAGCGCAAATCACTCACAGAAGCAACTTTTTATAGGTGCAACATTGACCTGTAATTTGAATTATTGGTAAGCTTAGCGTAATTTCAACGATCAATGTCAGTCATGGCTTCAGCATGACTTCAAATTTCAAGTTTAATCATGCTTTCAGGCACAGAAACAATACGGAGAAACAAGCATGTGACTCGAAGAGTGCAGAGCCAACCTGAGAAATTTTTATATTGTATAATCAGAACAAGCCCACTTTTTAAATTTGACAAACGCTATTTGCAGTAAACTTGACATGATTACATACCTTTTTGCCTGGAGCTCTAAATTTCTTTTTTGGTGGCAAAAAATCTTCATCATCATCATCGTCATCTTCAGAATCATGTTCTAGTAACAAGAACAAAAGTAAAAAGTAAAACAATTGGACTTGATCACAGATCGTTTTGTGGTATGTCACAACTTACTGGTAAAAAAAACATGTAGCCTACTGATGAGACACTCAATGAAGTAAAGTAGTAAAGTAGTACCCATTGATGAGTATGTCTGACCCTGCCATCTTCATAGCACTGAAGTGTTAGATAGGTTATTCAAAAATCAGGAAATGTTTGACGATGGAGGTCTGTACGCTTGAATCTTTGAGCTTTGAGGATGTGGAATTTCACACCTTGGAATACAAGCTGTGACTCCTGCACCTAGCATGGCTGCTTTATCTCTGAGTTGTCAGCAGTTACAGACTAAAGGTGTGCGAACCCAAGACGATCCAATAAGATAGTTCGTACCTGTGATCAATTTTTGGAAAATCTGATCCGACACACACCTTTAGTATACAGTATGTGCTGACACTACTGAGACTAAAACCATGAAAAAACTAGTGAAATTTCATTGTGCTTTCGTGGCATTTTCACATTTTAATATTATGAATTTGGATGGTTTCATGGTTTTCAGAATTTTTTGTGGCTTAAAACATTTGTGGTTTCCACTTTTTTACATTTCTATGGTGTTTTCACAACACTTCCATGGTATTTTCATGGTTTTGGTGTTGGTAGCGTAACATGGTATAGTTCTGTAATTAGCCTGCTGCTAAAAACACCTACCAGATGGTACATATTCTTCATCAGATTCCTTATCAGATTTAACTTCAATGACATCTGGATTGCTACCATTCACATCAGCTGAGGTTGAGTAAGAGTGTTCCGTTTGAACAGTTTCAGATAATTCTTTTTTTACTAAAGGTGTTGGCATGACTATTGGTACCAAAGGAGTGCACGCAGCTACGTAAAAAAAATAATGTGTTCACGTAGGCATACCTAAATGACACATATTTAACCATGTAGTAAATTTGACTTTAGATCTAGTTTAGCCTACTATTCACTGACAATTGATGTTTTGTGACAATATGTGAATTGAGAAGTTAATAGTTTACCAAATTTATTTAGGTGATATATTTGTTGGACAGAGTATCATGTGTTGGTTCATAGACCCTGTGGCTAAGAATCAAACCCTGTGGCTAGTATGCAGGCTATATAAAGACTCAAAACTGCAGTAAACGTGCTGTTTTTAAACAGTAGAACATGCTTAGGAGCAATTCAGATAAGTAAAAATCAGCTTATAGGCAACCTGGAATTAAAACTCTATTGACAATTTTCTAGCCAAGTTTTTGTTAACCAATTTCGGATAAGTGCAAATTCAGATAACTGCAATGAAAATCGTTGACAATTTTGACTTTCATTTAAGCGAGTTACACTGTAATTGTAAAATTAATATTTATATTGAAAAATTTGATATGATTGTTAAAATGTCTATAATTTAATACTAAAAAACATCATACCTAAGAGTAGGCCTAATTTGTTTTACTGATCTATTTATTTTACTACTGCAAAAAAGGACAATTTTACTGTGACAATAACTTGAATGGGTCATTAAAAGAGGAGTATTGGATTAGTTTGGCTATAATAGAGCATACCTTGATATTCTAGGTTCCTTAGTTCTTCATGTTCTCTCAAGCGCTTCCGTAAAATTTCTATAATTTAGGACAAAACAATAAAAATGTGTAATCTAATACATAGAAGGGGGAGGAACTCGTTTCTCAAAGTTACTTGTGTCTTTTGTGTCTAATTTAGGGTCAAACCATCTAGAAACCTTAATTACCAATCAAAAACCTTCTAAAACTATGAACCTGGAGGGGTCCTTGAAACATTGCCGTTTCTTTAATTTGAAGAGGAAGAGGGAAATATTTGAATTATCTTTGCAGTCTAGACAAGACCTTTAGAAACGTAGTTGCCTGCTTGCCGCCTCTAAACTCTCCTTTTGTTTCTGTTCTTTGTCAAGCAAACATGTGTCTCAGATTGTTACATCTATCTACAGTCAAACCTGTTATAGCAGTCACCTCTGTACAGCGGCCACCTGTCTACAGTGGCTTCTCTGTCCACAATATTTTCAATTGAATCAACCCTCCATATAAAGGCCACCTGAATATAGTGGTCATTCTTGAAATACATAAAATAGTATTTTCTATTTTTATCAACCCTCCATATAAAGGCCACCTGAATATAGTGGTCATTCTTGAAATATATAAAATAGTATTTTGTATTGAATCAACCCTGCATATGAAGACCACCTGAATATAGTGGTCATTCTTGAAATACATAAAATAGTATTTTCTATTGAATCAACCCTCCATATAAAGGCCACCTGAATATAGTGGTCATTCTTGAAATATATAAAATAGTATTTTCTATTGAATCAACCCTCCATATAAAGGCCACCTGAACATAGTGGTCATTCTTGAAATATATAAAATAGTATTTTCTATTGAATCAACCCTGCAAATGAAGACCACCAACATAGTGGTCATTCTTGAAATACATAAAATAGTATTTTCTATTGAATCAACCCTCCATATAAAGGCCACCTGAACATAGTGGTCATTCTTGAAATATATAAAATAGTATTTTCTATTGAATCAACCCTGCATATGAAGACCACCAACATATAGTGGTCAGTTTATCTACCATTTTTTGCTGTCTGTTACATACAGGATTCACGGTATTTATAACATCACCTTTTGATTATTTATATCAACCTATACAACATGTACACAATATTATTGTATGATATATTTAAACCAACCTTTTTGTCCAGCTTGCCAAGCCAAAGCAGAGCACAATAATGATAAAGTTTTACCACTTCCAGTTGGACTCTCTAGTAGACAATTCTCTTTACGTTCAAGACCTCTGATGATCTAAAGCATTTTAAAAGTAAGGTTATATATATTAATGTTTTGTTTCAACCTCAACCAATGTACATTACACAGGTGAGGGGATTTACATTACCTGTCACTGCCCGCCAAAAGGTTCAGCCTTCTTCAATCTCAGTGGTTTTTAAACATTTTTCGTATGAGAGCCTGCAGTCTATAGTTCTATTTGGAAAGTGCAGCTCAAAGGATGCTTTCCAAAAAGACCATTGCGGCGCCCATGGAATATTAAACTCGTGGGTGCTTTATTGGTTGTTGGCGTCATAACAGGGTTGCTGGCGCTTTGAGAGACTTGAAATATGAGACTGGAGGCTCTGCATACTGCTCTTGAGTAACGAGCCAGGCGCAAATAAAATTGCTTGAAATGTTTCCAGCTATGCCTTGACAGTCAGATCAAATTTGAAGAATTTAATTATGATTAACTATACATTCAATTTTCTTATGTGAAAATGATGGTCTATATGGTTACCAGTCGTATCGTTCAGTGGTGATATCGTCCATTTCCGAAAACATCCTACCGAATACCATAACGTCCAGTTTCGAAAAGGTTCAGGTTTATTAACAGCTATAGATAATTCACTTATAATTTAATAAATCAAAAACAACAGTTTAGATTGATATAAATATTAATTTTAAAACATGAATAGCTCTCAAGGGCAATAGCCTAATATTATGGTAGTGTTTTGTTTTCGTCAATTTTCGAAATTTTATGCCTTCATTCCAATGACGGCCAATTAAAGTTTGGTCAACTTACAATAAGCAAATGATGTATAAACCGTCTGTTTAATGATATGTCTTGTGAAATCTCTTCTATTAAATCTCTAAAACCTTTGTTCAAGTTAATTTGTAATACATTGGTCTATTTAGCGTTGTAGTTTCATTGACATGTTTTCGAATTTTCATGCGATCGACTTCCAGCGCGTATTTTGGTCTTGTTATAATTCTTATGATTAATATCTGATTTGATGCAATCAGCTCCACGAGTAATCAATTCAATAATGTATTTTTAAATTAATTAATTAATTAATCCAGCTAGAAATGAAGAAAGAACGTTTTTTGCGACTGGGCGTTATTGTAAACAAAGAATATTTACGATGTCCCGACTGGACCCAGACTGAAAAGTTTGTTGTGAGCGCCAGAGATCTCAGGCGCGCAGCAGACTTTCCTACATAGGATTTCAACTAAACTTGATTGAATCTCAGGCGCGCAAATTGCAATCTTTTCAATCTGGGACTGGACATTTTGACCGGATACCTTCTATTTCTATAATTGGTCTTATAAAACTGAAGGAATATATCTGGCTTCATAAACATATTTAATGCAGATGATGCAGGCTTGAGTTCGGAGGGCAGGTTCATTGATTACGATTGATGTCAGATTGCAAGGAATGACAGTCAGAGGCAGAGCCGCA
This sequence comes from Haliclystus octoradiatus, assembly GCA_916610825.1. Taxonomy (NCBI): domain Eukaryota; kingdom Metazoa; phylum Cnidaria; class Staurozoa; order Stauromedusae; family Haliclystidae; genus Haliclystus; species Haliclystus octoradiatus. The sequence continues at coordinate 4,306,638 of OU744450.1, forward strand.
GCCCGCAATCCGCAAAGAAACATGACTATGATGAGGAGTACAATAATACAATTTATATTTACATACCTTCCCCATCATACATATCTGTGTTGGGTATGGTTTGACAGGAAAGATAACCTTGGTCCCCCCAATAGTGTAGTCAAAGCCTATGTCCTCCTTCGATGGTCCTGGAGTAGAGGAAGGCGGTGACATAGCTGAAGTCGGCGAGATGTCAGAATCTCCCATGATTGATTGATGTATATTTCACGGTTAGACAAAATAGAAAGATGTAATACTCAAGTGAAAAATCTTTGTCTTAAACATGTACATGCTTTTGTGATGTTATTGTCGAAGAGTAGTGTTGCATTATCATTATTATTGATATTTTTATCACCAATCTTGAATTTACATTCAATGATGTTTTCTGAAATTAGCTACCATCTTGGAAAATATCCCGCGAAATAAACGTAAAAGAGACAAAACAGTTGTCAAATCGAGGTCAAATCTTATCGCGAATCCAAAAATGGCTGGTTTTTTTGACATGTGGAGTTTATAAGCTCTCTTATTTGGTCTTATTCCCTAACTTTTATTGGTATTAAAGTGGTATTACAGATTAATTCTAAAAATCAACAATCATGTCGACAATTTTACAAAGAATTGCTGAGATCGAGTCAGAGGTAAGCGGGAAATCAAACCTGTTAATCAAAGTTTTTGCTCGATGTTCATGTGTACTGTTAAGTGTTACCTACACTTTATTGATTTAATGATTTTAATCTACGTCAACATTTCAAAGTTTCACAATCATCATGCTTCAGACCTAAGAATGGCGTATAGCAATAAATTTGATTCCAATTATATGATTAATTGAGTGTGTGATTTGAAAGAAAATATGTAAACCTTCCGGCTTAATTTATGGGCAAAGCAAAGTCTAGCCTAGTGCTAGTCAGTCAGCCGGTGTCCAGTTAAACTGTCCTCGGATGACAGCGTCCGTGTATGAAAATAAAAAAAAACTGATATAGCAGTTGTTTTTAGACTCTATTTAAGTGAATGAAAGTAAATAGGGTAGATTCAACATTAAATATCATTGTCACCATTCTTCATCATTTAGCTTCAGCCGCTCGAATGTGTTAAAAAGTTTTCGTGTCATGTGCACTTTAAAACTAAATAAGTAGAGGAGGGGGTAAAGGAGATATATTTGTAATAATTTATACTAGCTGTCTTCTCAAACTGTCATTACTGCGAGTTATAATCATGTATATTATATCTAATAATTATAGATGGCTAAGACACAGAAGAACAAGGCCACAAGTCAACATTTGGGTATGTTGAAGGCCAGGCTTGCAAAACTGCGTCGTGAATTGATCACACCGAAAAGTGGTAGTAGTGGACCTGGAGAAGGTGAGTTAACTTCATTTTGAAAATACGATGTCGTTGTCGTTGTTGGCTGTTTGATAGAGATATTTATTCTCCAGAAACTCATGTTTAAACACAAAAATTCAAAGTTGAAAAGTTTTAATACTATAAACATTCAATTAAATTCATATTCTTCCTTGAGGACTTTAATCACATCAATATTTCAAATAAAATATCCTGTTTCGCAGGCTGTTGTTTCTGTTTGCATTATTTCTGTTCGGTTGACCATAAACTCCATATGGTTTTTTCGTAGTAGGCCTACAGAAATCCATTATTGCAGTTATATTATTACAATTTTGCAGAAGTATTTGTATTTTTATAACATCCCTTTCAAACCCCTAACAGACTTCAACAACTGTGTGATTGAAGCTATCATTAAAGGAATAAGGCCTACATTAGTTTTTAAAATTTTCCAATATCAGACAGACGCTGTGGCCTTGCGAAATCCTACAACATCTGAAACATTTTTGTCTGGCTTCTGTTGAGGTTTAACTGATAAATCAGAAAGAACAAAATCTCTTGTTCATATTTATAGGTTTTGATGTTGCCAAAACTGGTGATGCTCGTATTGGGTTTGTTGGTTTTCCGTCCGTGGGGAAATCAACGTTACTGACAAATCTGGCTGGGGTTTATTCTGAAGTTGCAGCCTACGAATTTACCACATTGACGACTGTGCCTGGTAAGAAATTGAATCTGTGGACTCTGACACAGACTAAGTTTAATCAAGATCTTGTTTAATACTATGTTGCCTTTCCGATCATCATACATAACATCTCATATCATAATTTAAATTGTCTCATTTTCAAGCCAGCATTGATGTTTCGGACTAATCAACACTGTCCTTGATAAAGACAGAGTGCCAAATAGTCTGTGTCATGATTGATATTTTATCAACCGATCAAAAGGCTGTGATTGTGTTACAGTGAGAACGGTTAATTTGAGCTTAATTTTTATGTTTTAGGTGTGATTCGCTACAAAGGGGCTAAGATTCAAGTAAGTTACATGTATATAGTTTGTTGTTGATTATTGTTTTTGCTTAAGTTGCTGTTCCTTCCTATATCCTTCTCTTGGATTTTTATATAAAGAAGTTAGACTCTTCAAAGTCTAGATTTTCTTGTGGTATTGCTAAAATATTTAATATTACCGTCCAACTCCATCAAATGACTACTGGTATGTAGGCTACCTTGACCATGCTTGTAATCAAGGTTCAACCAAAGATTGTGTCTTGTAATATTAGATTTCAAATGGCTAACAAAACAATATCTTTCTGATTTGCCAAGCCAAAGATCTAGATGAAAATGGTTGAATATTGGTATAGAATTCGAGAGTAAGGCTAAGCCGTTTTGGTGTTAATGTTTATAAGTTTTAATTTTATAAATTTTGATATTGTTGTTTGTAGTTGCTTGATTTGCCTGGTATTATTGAAGGTGCAAAGGACGGAAAGGGTCGTGGTAGACAAGTTATTGCAGGTAACTACACTGATATACTATTTAGCAATTAGCATGCACTATACTATTTGAATACATCTAGACAGAATTTGATATACAGTGAAACCTGTATATAAAAACCAGCTATGAGTGGTAGGTAAATTGACCACTATGGACAGGTGGCCTTTGCATACATGGCTGAATAGAAAACACATATTGAGCATTGCTAGAGTGACCACTATAGACAGGTGGCCGCATTATAGAGGTGACCGTTATTACAGGTTTGGTTGTACTTGCTTACCAGCGGTATAAACAGAACATTTCATAACAATTGATGTCAGCTCCTTATGTAATTCATGTAATGTGTCTATGTTGTTTATGTGTAATTTGAATAATTAACTACTTAATCCAATTTAGCCTTTGTTGTGTCTGCTGGGTCTCGATAGCAATACCGGCTATAAAATTGAAGGAAATGTGTGCATCAAATATTTTTATAGCTTTTTTTTGTGTGGTTTATTTCAGTTGCACGAACATGCAGTCTTATTCTTATTGTTCTTGATGTTCTTAAACCGCTTGTTCACAAACGTCTCTTAGAAAAGGAATTGGAAGGTTTTGGAATACGGTAAATAAATAGATGATTGAATAAGTCTAGATAGAATGTACATTGTTTTGATTGCTTCAATTTATAATCTGGCTAATTGGTTAATATCCCCTCTTTAAATTTCCTACCTTGCTTAGTGTTCAGCATTCTATTTAAAGTGGGAATAAACCCCCATGGACTATCTTTACATGTGTAATAGAGCCTGATGTGAAAAAACACTGGCGTAATTTTTTTTTCGATCTGGAAATTATTTCTTGGTGAAAAATGCCTTCAAAGTGGTGTTGACCCAAATGTTGCTGAGGAAAAAAAGGAATTGGATCTAGCTTTATGACGACAAATTCACAAGTTGTGTGGTTTAGACTTTAGATCGGATTAACCGATAATTTCCAGATTAAAAAAAAATCACGCCATTGTAATGAGTAAAAGTTTTAAACCGATCCGATAAGGAATGACGGAGACATGATTTGATCTTCAATGTAACGACTGATATCAATAAAGAGCAATTCTAAAATATCACGAAGGTTTTCTGCGATCTGATTGGTCGAAAGAGCGTGCATGAAATCCTAGGGTAAAACATGGCTCCGAAAACCGGGAAAAACCGCAAGCTTCAAAAAGTTTTGATCTGTTATAAAATACAGAATTTATAACTTTTTGATAGCAATCCAATAAATATCTTAATAATGGTTACGATTTACAAAACGACATTTAGCTCAAGTTGTTTTTATTTATCGAAAAGCGTGGTAAATGAGTTATTGGTCGTGTAGCATGCAAAATAAAAACACAGAATGAAAGACAATTATAGGCTACGCTGTTTCAAGGTAAACCTAAAATTTAAATAACAATTACTTTTTTCCAGCGCTTTTGTTGGCGACGGTCGCTTATTTTGTGCGCTCCGTGAAAACCATTATAAGAGTTATATTTATTTATTTTTAAGCATTTTATTATTCTCCATTACTATATATATATATATATATTTTTTTTTTCTTTTTAATACACTGTTGATTTTAAGTTCTGCTAAGTTTTAAACATTTTAAATAATCATTTTTTATTTTTGATTTTTGCAACTGTCGTTATTCCTAATGGATTTGGAATGGTTTTACTTACATATACAAGAGAACAGCTATTATTAATTCGCGAATCTCAGTCTTTTTCTATCAAGTTACTGGGTTTAAATCTTGATATCTTAGTTAGAAAGAAAAAACGAAAAAGGGGAAGAAGAGGTGGGAAAAAGATTGTTATTCTTCGATACTTAAAAGCAGTGAGAAATCACAGTAAAAGTTGTTCTGCATCGCCGCTCCCTACCAGTAGAGATAACAATAACTTGATTGTTGTTCCTATAACAATCTATGACAAAGGTCCTTGTTTCACTTATAATACCAATTTCACTGCAAGCCTTATCAATGCTCGCTCGATTATAAACAAAGCATTTATTATAAAAGACTTTGTTGTTGATCAGAAAGTAGATTTACTTTGCATTACTGAGACATGGCTAAGTCCAGAGGGCGATGATGCTACCATAGGAGAGATCTGCCCTAATGGTTATAGTTTTATTCACAATCCTACACAAACTGGCAGAGGTGGTGGCGTGGCTATATTGTATAAAAGAAGCAATCGTACTATTCCGAGATTATATGATCATAAATTTCGATCATTTGAATGCATTGATGCAATGTTCAAAATTCATAAGGCCATCAGGGTGATTGTTATATACCGCCCCCCTGAAGGGTATGCACCAACAATATTCTTTGATAAGTTTTCAACCTTGCTTGAACTAATTACTGTATGCAATGATAATTTACTGATTATGGGTGACTTCAATTTTCATATTAATGATCTGACTGATGGTAATGGCAGGAAATTCTGTACCTTACTGGAAACATTCAATTTGAATCAGCATGTAAAGGTCCCTACTCACAATAGGGGACATACCCTTGACCTTATCATCACTAGGAATGAAATTGACACACTACGCATAAATAACATCAGAACTGTTGAACAGCCGATATCTGACCACAAGGTGATCTGTTTCAATCTAAATATCAGTAAATTAGCAAATGAAAAAAAAATCGTGTTATCGCGAAGGCTGAAAGATTTTAATTTAGATGCATTTCATCAAATAATTAATGATTCACATTTGCTTGATAAAAATCATCCTGATAATGTAGATGCATTAGTTAGTAACTATGACGAAGTTCTATGTAATATCATGGACAAATTAGCACCTGTCAAGTCACATACTATAGTTATTCGTCCAAATGCAGCCTGGTACTCGGAAGAAATTTCTATTCAGAAAAGAAAGAGACGCAGATTAGAGAGAAAATGGAGATCCACCAAGGCCGATGAACATTTGTCGAACTATATAGAACAATGCCATAATGTTAACAAACTGCTGAGTAGTGCAAAAGAGCAGTACTACTCAGCAGTTATTCGAGAAAATTCACATGACAGCAAGATGTTGTTTAGAACAATAGACAAGCTACTTTGTAAAGATAAGTCCAGATGCTATCCACCAGCAGAAAACGACCAGAAACTTTCTGATGCTTTTGCAGAATTTTTTACAACAAAAGTGAACATTATCTGTAATGAAGTATTGACAAGGAAAATACTATGTCTTTGCGAACCAGATATTATTACTAACACTAGTTCGTCATGCTTTAGTTCTTTCTCTACTGTATCAAAAGATGATGTGCTTAAGCTGATTAGAAGCTCCACCATCAAGGCATGCTCTCTTGATCCACTACCAGCAAATATCATGCAAAAATGCTATGTCAGCCTTATCCCTGTTTTTCAGAGAATAATCAACATGTCTTTGACATCTGGGACTATGCCGAATGATCTCAAAACAGCTATGTTATTCCCATCGATAAAGAAAATTAACTCTGACTGTGAGAACTTCCAGAACTTTCGACCGATATCAAACTTGAAGTATGTTTCTAAGTTGATCGAAAAGTCAGTATTCGTACAACTGAATGATCATTTGATTAAAAATAATCTTTACGAACAATTCCAATCTGCATATAAGCGCTTACACAGCACTGAAACTGCATTATTAACAGTTATTGATGATATTCTGATTTCATTAGATAAAGGGGATGACGTTTTTCTCATACTGTTGGATCTATCAGCAGCATTCGACACAGTTAATCATTCGCTACTATTATCAAAACTCCAACAAACCTTTGGAATAACAGGAATGGCTCTGCAATGGTTCAAGTCCTATCTCTCTGGACGTATGCAATTTGTCTGTATAAATGAATGTAAATCTGCAAACGATACACTAAGAGTGCGAGTACCCCAAGGTTCTGTCCTTGGTCCATTGCTTTATACGCTCTACACGTCATCACTTGTTGAGGTCATCGAGCGTCCTGGAATTGAGTATCACCTTTATGCTGATGATACTCAGCTATATTTTTCATTCAAAGCAGAAAATATCAAGGAAGCTAAATCTCGGGTTGAGGAGTGTATTGCCAGTGTATTCCAATGGATGGATTTAAATGAATTGAAATTAAACAAAGAAAAGACGGAAATTATACATATTCACTCGAAACACAAACTTCGTATCCAACCTCAATCACTGTTGATCGGCACAGACAAAATTTTTACCACAACAAAATCGAAAAATCTTGGGATCTACTTAGATGAATGTATGTCTTACGATTATCATATCTCCAACATATGTAGATCTTCTTTTAATCATCTTAGAGGACTATCAAAAATCAGAAAATTCATCAATAAAGATTCAGCAGCAGTTGCAGTACATGCATTTATATCATCGAAATTAGACCATTGTAATTCGCTCTTGTATGGTTTGCCCCAAAAGAGAATAAAACGGTTACAATTTATTCAAAACACTGCTGCGAGAATTGTCACAGGAGTACGTAAATACGAACATATTACGCCAACTTTGATAGAACTACACTGGCTACCAATCAAATACCGGATTGATTTTAAAATATTATTACTTGTTTATAAAACTTTGAATGGACTTTCTCCGAAGTATCTTTTTAACAAAATACACTATGAGAAGCATGCTAGGACATTACGCTCCACTAACAATGCATTATTACACCAGCCAAGAGCCAGAACAAAAACATATGGTGACAGGGCCTTTTCAGTATGCGGTCCAAGGCTATGGAATACTGTCCCTCTTGACATTCGCAGAGCAGCCTCAATTGATAAATTTAAAAAAATTACAAAAACATATTTATTTCAGAAATTTTTAAATGATAGATAAGGCTCAGTAGTCAGTAAATAAATAAAATAAATAAAATAAATAGTCTTTTTAGTTTGAACACTTGTAAAGCGCCATGAGCAATGTTAATGTGCGCTATATAAAAACAATTTATTATTATTATTATTAATTTGCTAAAGAACTATTGTACCACTTATATTACAGACGTTCTTGTATATGTCTTTCTTTATTCGACAAAATCTATCTTGTTGTGGGATTCTCTTCATGCTTGGTTTATGAATTGAAATTGAGTTTTAAATTGTGAATTCATGAATTGAAAATTCGCCGTCGAATGAGATTCCGACATTTGTTTTATTTTAGAAAAGGGTTACCACATGCTTGAAAATGTTTGTATTCATATTTACTAAACTCTAAAATGTTGGGAGACAATCGGGAAGCTAAAAATCATTTTTTAGCGCTTCACTCGTGTCTCCCAACTATTTTTCGTTTAGTAAATATGAATAGGCTACAAACATGGCAAGTATGTGGTAACCCTTTATTCATAACCATTTCTCCTAGCAAAGATAGCGACTTCTCTGGAAATACTGTACTTGACATGTGCATATTTATTTGCTGATTTGTATTTTCATGACAGACTAAATAAAACTCCACCGAATATTTCTCTTAAAAGAAAAGAAAAAGGCGGAATTAACTTAACAACAACGGTAGGTTTCTTGAAAATATTGAGTTTCGTATTTATTATTATTACTTGTATTATTAGCCTACCTTGCATAGACCGTTGTGGTAAACTCAATTGTATTTGTTATTTGCAGGGATGTTTAAGTTACTTTTGAAAAGTAGTTAGTTACAGTTACCGTTCTACTTGGACTAGAAAGTAACTAGTTACTTTCAGACGTTACTTTTCAGAAAAAGTAACGGCTACTAGTTACAAGTTACTTTTAATTCGAGAGTAACTACTTACAGTTACTTTTTTTGTTACTTTTTCTAAATAAATCTAAATATATCCAACAGTAGCAATGAGATATATATGAAATGTACTCGGTTGTATTTGTTGCATTTTTGTAGGTAACCCAATCGTATATGGATTTAGATCTCGTTAAAACAATTTTGAGCGAATATCGGATATGCAATGCTGACATAACACTTCGGATTGACTGTACTGAAGACGATTTGATTGATGTGATCGAAGGAAACCGGTAGGTATTCATTATCAGAGCCATCTATTTACAAGAGTTGGGACATTCATGCCATTTTTGTTTCTTTTTGCCTGGACCCGAGCACGTTTTTAACAGTGCGCATGTGCAGGATAATGTTGTGTGTTTTTTTCAGCCATATTGTGTTGTATTTTTTCGCGCGTTTCACTTGAAATGATTGAGAACCTGTTTCCGAAAGAACAAAGATGGCGTCCAAAATCACTTGACTTGGCATCTGTCCAATTGGAGACAATAGCGGCACATGAAAGCGTGTCCCAACTCTTGTAAATAGATGGCTCTGATTCATTATGGTTGACTATCATTATGTATCTCCTTTTGTGTTACATCGATTAGATCACATGTGGAAGATTTATAAATTGGAAACACTTCTGATGCTTTTTTTCTTTTCGCTTGAAACTTCTTAATATTGCACTTAAACTAAATAAACTGTAATAATTTAACATTTTAAATTATTGAAATATGAAATATACTCAACTCTCTTACCCTGTGTAAATCGAAAATATTATTTTCATTTAATGTAACAATTTATCATCCTTGAACTATACGATAATTGTTTATTTGGTTCATTTTCATTAAGATAAGATAAAGTTTTGCCCTTTTAAAAATACGTAAAATCTGTTTTATAAGTACATGGAATGTGGGATCACTGCCTAAAGCAGACTAGAAGTCTTTGATATTCGCAGTCAAACTTTTCTTACTTAAAAGCATAAAATTAGTTAGAATATTATTGAACATAAACAATATTATGTGATGCCACGGTAAAAAATTTAATAAAATCTTTCTGAAATCGGCCGAAATGAGGTCTTGAACGTCATAGATGTATATCATAAATAGCAAATGTTTGTATGGAACGGATTGAGAGCTTGCCGCTTGCGCCAAGCTGTGCTTGACATTTGGATGTCGTGACTACGCTTGAGGAATTGTTTGACAATCCGACTCGACGCACACCTTTAATGCAGACCGACTTTTTTCTTTGTATAGTCCAGTGCTGAGTATTGTATACTGGTTGATTGTTCCACTGTTATTTATTGAGAGTCTCTTTGAATTGACTAATTAAATATGTGAAAAGTACTAGACAGTTGAAAAATGTTTTAATTAATGAAAATTGAGTAATACAGTGCTGCTTAAGTGCAAGTCAAAATTACCAACGGTTTTCATTGCATTTATCCGAATTTGCAGTTATCCGAAATTGTTCACCAAGGACTTGACCAGGAAATTGTTTAACGGGTTTCAAAGCCAGGTTGCAGATACGCGGGAATTTCACTTATCCGAATTGCACATAAGCTGGTTACATATTTATTTGATATGAATTCAGTACAAACAATTAGTGCCTATGCACAGATAGACTATACAAAGAAACGGTTTGAACTTTAACGCAGGATATACTTGTTGTGCATCTAATTTCCACTGTTTTTATCCTTGTAGGGTTTATGTTCCTTGCATTTATGTTTTAAACAAAATCGACCAAATTTCTATTGAGGTAAGATTTGTTTCAATTTAAAACTACATAGACTACATAGATTCTTTTAAATTGTTGTATTGTTCTTTAAATAATAGATCAAAGATTACGAGTTTACTCCGTTGCTCTGAGTTTCCAGTAAAAACGCTCTTTAGACGGTTTATTAACTATTATTACAGTGAAACCTGTATATAACGTTCAGCTACGAGAGGTAAATAAATTGACCACTATAGACATGTGGCCTTTATATACAGGTTTGATTCAATAGAAAATGCCATGTCAAGAGCGACCATTATAGACAGGTGGCCGCTGTATAGAGGTGACCGTTATAAAAGGTTTGACTGTATATTGTTCTTTAGATATTTATTTGAATTGTCTGTCATACTTGTTTTTAGGAATTGGATATCATTTACAAAATTCCACACTGTGTGCCAATTTCTGCCCATCACAAATGGAATTTTGACGATCTTCTGGAGAAAATGTGGGACTATCTTAATTTGCTTCGAATGTAAGTTAATTGTCATTGTTTGTTTGTAACTATATAGTCTAGTAGTGAAGCGAACCCGCTCCGCTGGGTGAAGTTTGAAAATAAAAAAAAATAGAAAATTTAATTGCTAGAATTTAGCCCAAATGATAAATAAGCAATAGAACTGAAGGTCAGTCGGGTGTGAAAGATATTGCGTGACAAACATGAGAATGTAACTCGTTCTCTCTATCGAGCCGCAAGAGAAATCCTACAAAAAAAAAATGCTTCGGGCCGTCAATTGAAGGAATATAAGGATATAAACATAAAACATGGCCTATGTTGCCGCAAAAAATTATAAGATACCCAGCGGAAAGTATGGATTTGATACGTTTGCCATGAGAAGCGTGAATCTCGAATACAGTAGATACAGACAGACATACATCGACGTTTATACAATCTATTTTAAGGAAGTTTAGAACAATTGAGCCAAAATTTTCCTTTTGTTGAATTTGTTTTAAATTTTCAGAATAGAATTTAGACGTTCAGAAATGAATGTTTCTGAAATAAAAATGGAATTTACTTGATTAATTTTGTTGTCTACGGGGCTTTGAAGTCACCCTATTTTTCAGAGGAAAGACACCAAACGATTAAGGGTCACATATTTCAATGAAGCAACACAATCATTTGAGGATAAAAGAACTGTATTTGGGCTAAATTATAAGTTGTGAAATGAATCATAAATCTGAAAATGTTGGGCACAAAACTTCCCCTATATTTCTAACTATTCAACATTTTTCAAACACTTCCCTTTCGAAATTTTTTTAATTTCATTTTGTTGATGTAAACGTATACTTTAAAGGTGATGATGGAAAAAGATGAGGATGCCAATATTATATTTTGAGTTCTTACAAAAAATGAACTCTTGCAGGAGATTTTATACTGCAGAAATGTTGCCATAGCAAGACCAGGAAAATGTAACAGTGTTGCCACGCCAATATATGATATAAATAGATCTTAATGTCTTTCCCATCATGTATTAACAACTTAGCAAGTATCCTATGATCTGTCACGGTGTTTTGAAAAATGTAGGGTGTGGCGTTATTTCTTTTTCATAATGATGTCTTCTGTTCCAAACCTCCTCAAGTTAGTAATTGCAACGTTCAAGGTCTGACAAAAGTAGAAATCATGGAATTCTAGATTCCAGGGGACTAGAGCAAATTCAGAAGAAAATTGATATTTTTAATGATTCATTTGTCAAACATCAACGAAAATATTCATAAGAAAATTTTAAATTAAGTTAAATTAAATGTTAAGATTCCAGAAGACTGAACATTTTGTCGTGCCCTGGTAATGTGCCCTGGGAGTGTATTGTATATAATGTGTTGCTTTCGACGTAGACAAATGTGTTGTCTACACAATAGTATTGATGGAATATTTGTTAATTTATTTTAAGTTGAATTTTTGTTTTTATGTAGATTTACCAAACCCAAAGGCCAACTACCTGATTATGAATCTCCTGTTGTATTGGCTGGTCACCGAACTAGTGTCGAAGACTTCTGTAATAACATCCATAAAACTATCATGAAAGAATTCAAATAGTAAGTTAGCAAATATATATGGTGTCAGTGCCTACAGTCAAACCTGTAATAGTGGTCACCTCTATACAGCGGCCACCTTTCTATAGTGGTCACTTTTGCAATGTTTAAAATAATGTTTTCTATCTAATCAATCATGTATATAAAGGCCACCTCCGTATAGTGATTAATTTATCTAGCTCATTGGCTGCCTGCTAAGATATCATAGGTCCTCGGTGAAGCCAATTAAATCAAAACGATATTAAATCTGATTACTATTATTTACTGGTAGTCATTATTAAACAATAAATTTATCACCCTCTCTGTCTAAATGTCTGATAAAAATTTCTTGATAAAAAATGAAGCTTAATTTTTCTATTCTTCTTGTTAGTGGAAATACTTTGTGCGGCTGCATTCATTCAAATACAGAATCATATCGATGTATTTCTTGCAAGGACTGACTTGTGTCAGTCCAAATCAATTCGCATACGCAAAAACTCTTATACTGTACTCTCATTTTGACGATTATCGATTTACGATTAGGTATTATTTTTACATGAATGTATAAATAAAATCCACTGATGATTCAGTTATTGCATCAAAAAGGCTATTTTTACTTTTCTTTCAAAATTTAACATACTGGTAGGTGAAGGTCAGATATGTAAATTGACTTCCTGTAGTGACATGGTGACGGAAGTCCCATTCAGACAAGGCCGAAAAACCAAAAAAGCATATTAGTAGGATAACATGGTGCAGTGGTGTAATTTGTTTGTGAATTTATTTTCTCTGATTTAGTGCTCTGGTCTGGGGTTCATCTGTGAAACATAATCCACAAAATGTTGGCAGAGAACATGTACTGCAGGACGAAGATGTTGTCCAAGTTGTGAAGAGGTATTATGAAAATTGATTAGCTTGTCAGCTACTGTGTTACCCTTACTCTGCATTTGACGAAGGTTTTAATAATAAGAAACAATTATCAAACAAGTTTGAGTGCAACATTGAGAATTATCAAGGTTCGATTAACTAACCATTAATGAATGAACTTCGAAAAATGTTGCCATTAATAATAATAATTATTATAATAAATCTTAATTACCCTTGCCCTCACTACTAGAGGTTTGCGAATCAGATCGATCCGATCCTACTGAATTTCAGGAAGCTTTAACAGTACTTGTAAGCGATAGCAAGCCAAATATTCCTTGTTAAGTGATGATATGACAAAATATTATTCTTTTGTTTTTAGGGTGTGAATTATAATTGAAAGTTAATACTAAAGAGATAGAACAAAGCAAAGTCAATCATTATGAATATCATGTTTCATAAATTAACCATTTTCATTAATGGGAAATCATGAGTCAGCCAGTGTAATAGTAAAGACAATAACTAGCTTTATAAAAAAATAAAATAAATTGTTCATAATTTTTTGTTGTTTTATGATGTGTGTGTATTCTTATTCAAAGCTTGTTGATGTGTATATATTCGTTTTCAAAAGAACTAATAATAAGTACAATTTAATAATACAGTCAAACCTGTTATAATGGTCACCTCTATACAGCGGCCACCTGTCTATAGTGGTCACTCTTTCAATGTCTAAAATAGTATTTTCTATGAATCAAACCTGTATATTGAGGCCACCGGTCTATAATGGTCAATTTATCTACCTCTCATAGCTGGCTGTTATATACAGGTTTCACTGTATACCGGTTTCTGAATGTGAATCATTTGATTGGCTTGATTCCAAATTAGTAATTTAAATAGCACAGGTAAACAATGATGAATATTTCAAGTAAGTTGATGTATTCTTGGAATGCGACAACCAGTTAAATTCGATATTGAAAAAAAAGCCTTGAAAAAACAGTAAACAGTTTGTTCAACAAAATACGAAATAAAATATATCAGCGTGTGATTAAAACAGCGGTTCTAATGATATATAATTCAAATCTCTCAGAAAACTGACAGAGAAATCAGCATAAGACTTGTCCACATACACATACACACAGACTTTTTCATTTACTGGTAAGGATTTAAATTTCTTTATGTAAGGGTATGTTTGTAAGGGAATTTGTTCAAGCATTTTGAAATCAGCAAACATAGTTCGCTGAAATTCATTTAAAAGTTAAAAAATAATTTGTATGTAGTAATCATTTTATTTTAAATACTGAGCAATACAACTCGTGAACATTAATAACACATCTAATAAGTGGAATACACTGAAATTGAAAAGCCTAGCTACGCCGCTACAAAATAAGTTCATGAACATGTGAAATGTCACAATTATTATGATTAATTGAATTGAACTATTCATGAATTTTCAATTGTTTTGTGAATGTACGTGGAGTCTGCATATAATATGTTTATGAACTTATGCACAAAAGTTTCTTGTTTCTTTTCCGGGGATAAATCAACTTCAGTTGACATGTGTACAATTTCACTTATGTAAAAACGGATTAAATACTTTCTGCATCATATTTCAATGTTAGCTAACATCAAAAGCAAAATTTGCCCATTCTGTTCGAGATTGTTTATTTATGTTATTTATTTACGCTAAATTAATATTTTTACTATATACTATGTACATAATCATAGCTGTATTTGTATTTATTCAGTCCGTGATTTTTTGTTTGACGATGCCTCATCAGAAGCTGTTTCATCCTAAAGTAGAATACAACAATAAAATTACATATGAATATACACAATATACATATGAATTTCCTAATCAGGGGTGGCCTCAGGATTTCCCCGACAAGGGGACTAATTCTCCCCAAAAGCAGGGCTATGAATAGGAAATATTTGAAACTGCTTGAAAAAGTAATAAATTTTCTCTGACAGACAAAATTTTTTCCCCAATGAGGGGTTTGAGTGTCCCAAATAGAGGGGCTATAGTCCCTTCTGCCATCCATCCATGTTCTCAGTCATTTCAAACCCAATTAATCGAATTGCATATCACCTGATGCAAATAGTTGTACATAACACTCTAACAGGCTTTTTTTTTTTATTTTCCCTTCACTTTGCGGCTTTTTGAAACCGCCATGCTACGACATGCTTTGTTGCGTCGCGTTTCTATTGTTTAATATTAAAATTAAAGAGTTCTCCGATTTGAATTTCATAAGCGGGAATTGGACATAGGCGGGTTACACTGTACAACTTAAATATTATTACCTTTGTCGTAGATTCTATGTCATCATCATCTTTTGTGCGTTTCAAATCTTCTTTTGTTTCTTTAGCAACTGATTTATCTTGTTTCTTTGCCGGGGATGAATCAACTTCAGTTGACTTATCATCTTCTACTGTAGATTTATCATCAATTGTTTTGCAACTATCATTTCCATCGTCTGTAGTATCAGATTTGCTTTTCACCTCTACTTTGGATTTTGTTTTGGGGGAATCCCCTTCAGTGGTACTTTTGGGGGAATCCCCTTCAGTGGTACTTTTGGGAGAATCCCCTTCAGTTGTATGTTTTGGCGAATCATCTTTAGTGATATTTTTTGGGGAATCCCCTTTAGTGGCACTTTCTTCCAACTCACTATCTTTGGAAGAACCTTCATCTTTCTTGTCTTCGTCTTTCGTCTTTGATGATTTTGTTTCCCAAATATCTGACATGGCGTTATCACCGTCTTGGTCATCTATAGCAGGATTATCATGTTGTACATTTGTTGGATGACTAAGAAATTCCGTGCTAGATTCATCTTTAGATTCCATCAACGTGTCTTTATCAAGTACTGAATTACTATCTTCATTTGTAATTCCATTGCCATCACTATAACAAAGATTTGATAACAAAAATCAAAGACAAACCAGAAAACAAAATTACTGTTTGATAAAATACAATAAAATTTTGACTTGAAATAACTTAGATCGTATTGAATCTGATTGACCATTTGATTTTTTGTTTTACAATTAAGTTTAAATCATAATTAGAAATAAATTAATTATACATAGTATAAAAGTTAACTTAATAAAATAAAATTTCTTTCACTCTTGAAAATGGTCACAGATGATGGCCGGAAACGTCGAATTTTACTAATAAAACATGGTCAAAATTAATTACTGTTGTCTTTGATTTTTGTTATCAAATGCTTTAAGAAGAAGCTACTCATCATATAACAAAGATGTTACCACAATGATACAATAGTTGGACAATGGACATGAATAGTTTATGAAAAAATCAAACAGGCTAGTTAATGTTCATGAAATAGTTCATGAACCGTTTATGAACTGCTTATTAAGGGGTTAATGAACGTTTGCAAAGTTCATGAACTGTACAAACATGTTTGCAGGGGGTAGTACCATTATTTTCCTAGAGGAATTGTTCTGTTCGTTGAAAGAACCGATGGAAAAGATCATTTTACGCGTGCGTTTTATAGCACCCGTGCCATCTTTCTAATACAAACCATGAAAGAACCCATTTTATTAAGGCCTGTCTGTTTGCATAGAACAGCTGTCAGACAACATCAAGTCATATCCAAATGATGATTAGATATGAGTTATGAACAGAGCCTTTTCATATCGGCCATGTTAGTGCTCCATAACAATATATTGAAATATACATTGGGGTCACAATCTTTTTAAAACACACCACCATGGAAGGAACTCATTGAAGAACCAGTGAAAAAGCTCTGTACATAATTATACACTTGTAAATATCAAAAACTTTTATAATTGAAAAATGTTATAATATATTCCAGGAATTTGATTGGTAGGTAATCAATATTGTAGGTCTACAGATAACGAAAAATGCACATGGTAGGCGATATATATTTGTAAAAGTCGATTGATTTTCGAATGATGTTCGAGTGATTTGATTGGCTTACTCCCATGTTTGGATCACGCAAGCCAAAACAACTTAGACATCATGAGAGAAAAGACATCCAAAATTTCTAAATAATTGCAAATAAAAAAATTGCATTATTACCATCGTTGATGATATATATTTCAGAGTACAGTATTATAATTCAGGGCATTCTTCTTCTTTGCATAATTTGTTTGGTTATGGTGGCAATTCCGAGACAAAAATGCCCTAAAAAACCGGCAAAAGCTTGCGACACAGCAGAAATGAAAAACAAGACAGATCAAAATCATAGCGTTCGAAAGAATCGAAAGTGTTTTGAAAGTAGAACTGTGATTCGCAGAAAGGCAAAATATGACGAAGACGTGAAGATTTATAGGAGATAACTGATCTAATCAGTCAAATCATTTATGTTAAACTCGTTTAAAATAAGAAAAATATGTTTTATTTCACAAAAGAGTTACTGCACGGCAACCTTGTGTTTGGGTTCTCTGATACCAACACTTAGGATATTGGGAGACACTCAAAAGCTGAAAAACACTTGCCCTACGGGCTCTTGTATTTCTGATGCTTTCTCGTGTCTCCCAACATCCCGCGTGTTGGTATCAGAGAACCCAAACACGGCTGCAGTGCAGTAACCCTTTAATATATATGCATACAGCGACTTACCTATCAATTGTGTTACTATCATCAATATCATTCTTAACATTTGATTCAGATTGTACAGATATATCTTCTCCTGAAATAGGAAGTACACTTTCAATAAATAAGATAAATTAATGTACCATAGAAGTAATGTAGACGGTGCCCGCCCTACCGAAGGCACCCATACCACTCCTCTATTTCTAGATGAGTGGCTTTTTTCGGTGAGAGCAATGATTTTAAACGCTCTTTGTTGATCTCAGCCGCGACACTGCAGATCAATTTCAACAGATTTCATAGCAGATAGGTCTCGATTGTCAATGCGCAACGATGTGCCGCAGCTACTCACAATGCAATTCCCTCTGGACCATTCCATCCGCCACCGACTTCAGATGGTACTCATTTGATGTTTCAGAAAGGGTCAAGGCTGAGTTTACCTTTGGGAAATTTGAACCACAGTCGCTCAGATATGATCTGATCTGAAGTTCGGTTGCTCTGCCATCTGAGCTAATGCTCCTACTCGTGATCTGCAGTGAACTGTACCATAAAACAAAAATGAGGACCAGTCAAACATGTATATAACAGCCAACTATAAGATCTAGATAAATTGACCATTATAGACAGGTGGTCTTTATATACAGTGGAAATTCAGTAGAAAGTCCCAATAAAGACATCAATACTCACGGCTATATAACAGTTATCTGTATGATCCAGATAAATTGACCACTGTGTGGAGGTGGCCTTTGTATACAGGTTTGATTCGATAGAAAATACTATTTTAGACATTAAAAGAGTGACCCCTATACACAGGTGGCTGCTGTATAGAGGTGGTCATTAATAGCAGGTTTGTATGTACTGTAGGCCTATATAGTTACAATAACAAAAATTGAAGAAAAAAGAAGATAAAAATGATCAAAGCTTCAGAAGACATTTTTAACATTACGGATATTATCAGCAAACTCTAATATGCTCAACAAAAGGTGTTCAAAAACAGATATTCAAAAATGCTAAAAATATATTTGTCATCTAGAATTCACGGATTCCACGTTTCCAGAACCATACTGTCGCGAAAAAATTTGTTGAGATTACAAACTTTACAAACTTTCATAAACTGTCCATGGACACCTTATAAACAATCCATGAAGAGCTCATGGAAAGGATACCTAATAAACAGTTCATGAATCATGAGCAGTTCATGAATGGTTCATGAAAGTTTTTATGAACCAATTTTCATGAACTGTTCATATTCATGACATTTAAAATTCATGAACTGTTTCACAGAGGTTAGACTTATTGATTATTAAGTCTAGCATCTTCATTAGATATTCATATTTATAGTCACCTTTCGTATAGTCATCTTTATCGGATTTGCTTTTTTCTGGCGTTAACATTTGAAAATTAGAAAGCGAATCATCAGGCTCTTGTGAGTCTTCAGATAATGGAACAGGCGACGGAAGACTTGAGTTTGAATCCTCATTCATTGTTGGCGTAGAGAAGCCACTTCCTGTGAAAATAAAATATCAAGTAAAAACTCAATACAGTCAAAACTGTTACAGTGAAACCTGTATATAATGGCCAGCTATGAGAGGTAGATAAATTGACCACTATAGGCAGGTGGCCTTTATATACAGGTTAGATTAAATAGAAAATAGTATTTGACTGTATAACGGTCAACTCTATACAGTGGTTACCTGTCTATAGAGGCCACTCTTGCAAAGACTTAAATAACATTATCTATTGAATCAACCATGTATAATATAAAGGCCACATGCATATGGTCAATTTATCTACATCTACCAAGGCCTACTTCATGATATGCAGCCTACACATGTCTGCAATATTTAAATACAGTACATAACGTGAAACTTGAAGTTACAACAAAATAATATGTCATCTTGACTTCTCATTATTATTAAAATACAGTGTATTAAACAATAGAAAGCGGTATTACGGATAGCTTATCATAGAACTTAGATCATGTACATTTTTCATTGTGTGAAAATTGTCTGAAGATCCCAGTGAAATGCGTGAAACTTGAGTAACAGTAAAGAATGTGTATTTTTTGACTTTTTTATCATATATTAATATTATTTACGGCTCTGTCAAACAAAGACATTGAGCCCTATATTATCTGCTATTGGTTAAACATAAATTTTATTATAAAATACAGTGTATATATAAATGAAAGTAAGCAATATGTATGTTTATTGTTTACTAATGTTACCTGTCGATTGTTCTTGTAGCTTGACTTTTTCTAACAAAGGATTCTGTGAGATATAAAAGAAAGATAAGTGAGCCCAGGGTTCCATAAAATGGGGATTTTCAGGATTGGGCAAACAAAAATTCAGAGGAGAGGGAGGAAGGGAGACAGCCTGCGTACCAGCCCCGAGGTTTTTTCTGAAATCATAGGGTCTCTGAACTAAAGTGTGACTTTTAGCCCAGCAAGTTCCCATGAGTTTGGAATATAATTTATGCATTACGTCGTATTATCATTAATGTTATTGTTGTTGCTGATGAGTATGACGTGATTGACGAAGGGTTGTGATTTTATGACAATTGATCTTTTGTGATAGAGTGTTAATCGGAGTGTGGATAATTTAACAATAGTATATAGGTGTTATTTTCGATGGGCTAAAAATCCCACATAAGTTCACAGACCCTATGATTTCAGGAAAAACCTTGGGGCTGGTACGCAGGCTAGGAGGGAAACAGCTGTAAACAAGTTTCTAAATTTGAAAAATACAAAAATGAAATAATTTTCTTCTATTTGAAGATCATCATTATCATCATAATTATCTTCACTGGTAACCCTGCAAAAAATAGTTCAGAAGTTCATGAACCTTCATGAACAGTTTATGAAATCAGGGACATTTAAAGTTCATGAACTCAGAACTGTTCATGTACTCCTGAACTGTTGCTCTATACAACAGTCTATAGGACAAGTTGCGTCAAGGATAAGGACAAGTAGTATATACTATTCTTTGGTAATGCTTTGTAACTGATTGTAGTTTTAAAGTTAATTAGTTCAATATAATTTCATGCTTTTCTTTGTTATATATGTCTGATTGTGATTTGTTGTGTTCTTTGTGTAGCAAACATGTTAGGCGAGAGAGGGACGGCACATTCTTATAATGCCATTGTCAATACCATCATTACTTTCATCATCATTATCCTCAATTTATTTAATTTAAAAAATGAAGAAATGCAGTATATATATGTTGTATTCCTATATACTAGACTATATTATTACAATGCCAATATCTTAGCTATATAATAATCTTACTTCTAACATTACCTCAGTTGTTGTTGGAGTCACCTCATGAAGCTAGTCACTTGTAATGGTTTACTTTACATTAGATATATTATACATTATTGAGTGTTATCTTTGTGTTGTCTTCACTTACGTTGCACAACACATTATACGCTTACAACAATATACTTTTGGAAAATGTCCAATAACTAAGAAATTATCATGTTTACATTGATAAAATTTGTCATCATTAAGAACAAATTAGAATATCCAAAGAAGAATCAAGTTATTGTAGAAAAATATATAATAATTTAAGATGTGTAATTTAAATGGAGCCTACCTTGGGATGTTGCTTTTGGACTCTGCCATCTTGAACTGAAATTTGAATAGAACAGTACTTATCAATTAGCAGTTCTAGAATATATGTAGACGATCAAAGCCTGGCAGGAGCGCATTGTAAGCAAGATTATGTGGGGGATGACACCATGGTCCGACAAAAGGTTCAGCTTTCGGGAATCCCAGAGACATTTCAACATCTTCTGAATTTTTTGTGTTGATGTTTGACCAATAAATCATAACAATATCAATTTTCTTCTGAAATTGCTCTAATCTTCCAAAATCTAAGATTGCAGGAATCCTACTTTTGTCAGACCCTGGGTGACACATCCACAAATAATTCTCAAAACTCCGTACGAACTGCTGCATTATACGGTGGGAAAAAAATAATATCCAGAAATTATCCAGTCAACTAATCTCACCTGGCACCCATTTTAATGCCTGCATTGTACAGTTTGATGGTCCGACGTGTACCCACTTCTTCTCCCTTAGAAAATAAAATACAAATGTCGATTAAATGAAAAATATAACTAAAGTACAGATGTTTTAAAGTGAGCAACATTGACTGGCGGTCTGTACGATCTCAATTTGAATTAAGCTTAGCGTAAATTCAACAATCAATGTCAGTCATGGCTTCGGCATGGCTTCAAATTTCAAATGGTTTCAGCCACAAAAACAATACGAACGACAAACACATACGTGGCTCTTAGCGTGTAGAGTCCATTGGCCATTTTTGCCCCTTTAAGCATTTAATATTCATCATCATCTAGGATTCATAATAAGTTAAGCAAGGTATGTTCATATGTATGGTATGACTGGAAGACCTTCATTATTATGTTCAAATTGTACAGAAAACATATCTAGGTATAATGCAATGAACGGTCTAATGCATTTTTGCTTTGATATTGAGTAAGCCTGATCAAAGTTTTTAGATCAAATTTATATAATAACATGTAAGCAAAAGCCATTAGGCCTAGACATAATGTTGAACCAAATATGGGTGACAAATAATTCAAAAAATCCAGTTTTGATGATATCGATTTCTTCTATCTCCCAACTATTTTGATAAACTTCCGTTTTGTGTTATTGAAAAAGATGATTCTTGATCCCCATTTTATAGGAACCCCCATCCCCAGTCTGCCTGAATAATTACAGATTGTCAGCTGAATTTTTGACTCACTGATGTCTATGTGTTAAAATTAGAAAACAATGCAGATTTCTCCTTTTTAACTTTTGGATTTTGTTGAGGTGTTTGAGTAGCGCAGTGTAAACTGGTAAGTTCATAGTACAATATGTTAAATTAATAAATGAAGAGTATGAAATTTCAACATATTATTATTTGTAAATTTTGTCTATTGTTGTGGACTTGTGCTGGGCTAGTTTGAAAAGTAGGGCACTTTTAACAACACCTTGGTAGAACATACAGAATATTATTTGCCCGATGGTATGGGCTCTTTAACAGATTGTTGCCTTCTTCGTAGGAGGAAAAAAAAGATTTTTCACATAAATAGTAAACAAATTTGATCTATTGTAAGAGTATAGAGGTTAAGGTAAGGGTTGTGGGAAAAAATTTTGAGGGCGGCTATAGGCCTAACATTACTTCGATCGGGGGTGGCCCTATCATACTCTACAAAGTGCAAATTGCCAACTGGGCATTGGGTAAATTTCTAGTGGATTTATTCTAATACAACAACCTTGACTTTTAAACTTGCGTATTTATAGGCTAATGAAAGTGAACACACCATATATATGTGATAGTGTAGCCTAGTCATTTTTTGGTCTATGTTATGTTAGCCTATGCATCAGGTTAAAATTAACCTGGTAAATTGGTAGGCCTAGTCGTCTATCTGCGTTTAGTAAATATCTAATACTGAGAATCTGAGATAGATCATTGATTTGAAGTCTTAGCTTAGCCTAGTCACAGAAATCAAAGATGGCGATTGCCGATTGGCAACTAGGAATCTAAATATGCCAAAATCTTACCATTTTCTAACACGCTCAATTGTAAGCATAACTCTTTTAACTTCATCTTTAGCTCTACTTCTTGTTTCAAGGCGAAAAGAGCTGCGATTCATGATTATTTTAAATTAATAACAACAAATCAACTTTTGACTGAATGAAAACTTTAAAATTCCCTCTCGCTTTCAAAAGATATCTAAAACTTTGCCTCATTTTCACTGAAAACAGCCTCTTTGCAGATTACCTGTATGAAGCGGTCATCTATCGTAAAGAGCAAACATTTTATTGTGTTGGATGGCACTTTTTCTATAATTGTCTATAATTGGCCACTATAGTGTAGAGTTTCGTTCTAATCGATCTCCAAATTCTTTCAATTGGATGCAGCGTATTCATAAATTTGCACATTCCACTCATAACATTTCGTGTCAGAAACTCAGAATCGGCAACTTCAGAACTCTTCAGATGTCAAAACCATACAAGTGACGTGTCTACGCCTGCGCCTTGAGAAGTAACAACAAAACAAAATGGCGTACCAATCCTTCCATCAAGAGTATATGCAAATTCCCGTTGTTACAAGGGTTTACACGACAGCATGTGTATTAACAACAGGAGCTGTGGTACGAAATACAAACTTGTTTAATTTTCTCCTTTATTTTGTTCAATGTTTTACTACTTTGCCTATTTTGACTGCTATTTGATGAAATTTATGTCTATTATTTTGTGTTTTTTTAGCAACTTAACCTTATCAATCCATTTCAATTGTATTTTAATCCTGATCTGATATTTAGACATTACCAGGTAAGCTGATGATAATTACTATCAATTTAAGCAACATAGATTTTCCAGTAAAATGTCAGTGCATTACCAATTTTCTTCTCTGTCCCTATTAATTATATTCTGGCTAACCATTAATGTTCAAAATTTCTGTTCTAACATTTAAATGCTTAAAAAGGAGAGGCACTTTGTATTTAAAAGTAATGATAAGCATGGTATATACCAAACAGAAGATTGAGGTCCAAAATTGGCTTACTTTGGAATCTACCTAGGCCTAAGCTAAATGCAAACGATCGGGAGCTTCTCAGATTTTTAATTTTCAGTAGGCCTACCGATCTTTTGGATTACGCGGTGGATATTGTTCCGGCTGTCTTCAAAAGATAATGTTCCGTGCGTCCTTTGCGCATGCGTATGTAGATAGTAAACATGGCTGTGTCGATCGATCCAAAATTATATCGTAAAAAGTTTGTAAAAAAATTCACCTACACCGTAAATTGGATCGATTGTTTGGAATAAATATTAAGAAAAACGATATTCAGCATATCTATGCATTAATCATTTTATTCTGTGTTTGATTTATCGAAGCTTTTCAGCGATGCAACCCAGCGCAGCGTTTTTCATGTTTGAGTGTCGTGACATTTATTTGGCGCGCTTAAAAGGTTTTAGCGAATATTTATGCTGCCTAACAATATTTCAAAACATTTTTACTATGGTAATTTGTAATAATATGGGATAATTACTTATTAGTCATTTTCTTTTCCTGTAACTGATGCTATATGTGGCCTACCAATTCTGATTCTGTCGTATACCAAAAGTCAAAACCCCGAAACTCAAAACCAAAGCCGTGTTCGTTCACTTTTTTTATAAGTTTGGAAGAACGGTGGCATCCAGCGTCGTGAATCCCTCATATAAAGTGTTTTCAACCTCTAGCACTTTAAATTAAATTATTTTATATTCTATTATAAAACTGATGAACAGAATTGTTATTAACGTGGTCGAGGAACAGGACCGTCCATCGCCATTGCATCTTGAATGAATGTGAGAGAAACGCAAACAGCACATTAAGCATGCGCAGAAGACGCACGGAACATTATCTCTAGCACTCAGGATTCCAGCTGCCGGAACATTATCCACTTCGTTTGGATTAAATTACCATTTTTAATTAGAGAAACTTGAAAAAAATTAGAACAGTTAAAACATTCTTTGAAGACACATTAATTTAAAGAAGCATATAATTTATAGATAAAAACATATTTCTTTCTATATCTTTCATTTCTTATAAATATTTTCATTCTTATAATGACTAATTTTTGATCTCCACTTTTCAAGATTTAAACGGTCACTTTTCAAATGTTTATTTCTCAACACATACCTAGCCATTTATCAGAAAAACATAAGCCGCAAAGTAATAGATGCACTTACCTCTTGGTTAACGTAAAAAGAAAAATAGTTTTTACTTTTTACGAGTCAGCTCTATTAAAACCATGTCACAAATTCAATTCATTATTAATCTGCGTTCAGATCATGAAGTTGATAACAACAACTCATAATTTGAATTATGCTACCATACAAATTGAATGTATAACTTGATATGTTCTGATTTTTTTTCAAGGTATGGAGGCTATTTACAAATTTTCTGTTCTTTGGTACTTTTGGATTCAACTTTTTCTTCAACATGATTTTTACGTATCCTTTTTATTTATAAAGAAATTAATTTTTATTCAGCAAACTGTTGGAGACCAAATTAATTTTAATGTAAATGATTCAGGCCGGACTTGCTACTGTCCATCACGAGCGATAATCAAACTTACAGACACAATATACATTCAATATATTTTATCAAGTCCAATCCCAAAAATTTCATAAAAGAATACATTCGTACGAAAAGGACTAATTAAAAAAATCGGACATCAATTGAGGCTAAGACCACAGTTTTTGTTATTCTGCGTTACAAACTCTGATTCATTTACCATTTTAAGAATAGGGTCTGTGTGATTTGCGCAGTTCTCTGTCCAGCAATGCATGGTAAATCTATTGTTCTTAGTGAGTAAATTCATCACCTCTGTTCGATCAATTAATTGTCATAGCTACAAAGCCTAAAATAAAAGATATTGCAATCATGTCAACTGAAGTTAACAAAGTAATGTGAGAATTCCGATGAGAATCACCTAAATCTTGCATAATTATGTGGCATCAATCTTATTCTGATGCGAGGCCCGGACAGAGAAACCGAGCAATTCACACAGACCCTATTCTTTCGTGAATAAATCGCGGTCTGTAACACAGGTTAAGTTTTTATTTAATTATTTTTATTGTTTGTGACTTTCATTTGCTTGAGTTTAAGTGAATATGGCAAGTAATGGCTTCAACTTTTATAAGACAGCGCTTACTGAATGCTGTTCAATAAAATACTTACACAAATTTGATAAATCTAACAATTGACATTTACATTTAAAAAATTCTTAACGAAGAAGATAAAACAACGTCTGCTGGAAGACTGGTCCACGGCTTCATGACACAAAAAGGATTTTAAACTTGTATGAATTTTGATTGTTCATTATATCTTTCATTTTTATTGAGTGATTTTATTTTATGTTTTTATTTTTTTATTCGTTCGTATTTTTATTTTGGAATGGAATAATTTATATAAATCAGCCTAGCCTATCTAATAATGAGAATATTACTTTACTCTAACTTTATTTCAGACATAAGATTTTTCAGACTTTTGATGGATTTCAGTCTTTTTTTCCTTTTTAAATTTCAAAATTTGTCTTTTTTCTTATTGAAATTCGATCAGAAATTATTGTTATCCTAATTTTCAGTCCATTTTTAATATTTTTACTTTCACGCCTGATATTTCTATTTCTAATTAATCAGAAACTTAATCCTTAATGAAACAATTAGCTATCGTTATTGTCGTATGCTGGAAGAAGGTTCATTCCGTGGCCGTGCATATGATTTTGTTTTTATGTTCTTATTCGGTGGCCTCATCATGACGGTATCCTTTTCCTATATATATAGCTTACAGCGTGTTATTGAATTATTTAGATGAGACATGTTTAATTGTTTATGTTGATTGAGGAATTATCAACTTCCATAACAAGCTCAATTCTCTACTAAAAAATATCTTTTAAATCTTATTTAGTAATATCAAGGTACTTGTGTTGTCTTTGCTGTTTCAATAGTGCTCGATGACATAAATGCAGAGCTGTTTAATAATTAATAAACGAAAAAATCCAGACATTTATATTTGCTACTATTAGTTTCACGCCAAGGCGATCATCAGGCAATTTAATCAGATCAAATTGCCTGATGATCGCCTTGGAGTGAAACTAATAGTAGCAAATATGAATGTCTGATTTTTTTGTTTATTAATTATTAAATCTTATTTAAATAAATGATAAATAAACGATTGGCTCTGATGAGTATTGACAGAGAACATTGATTGATAATAGTTTATATCCAGTCCGACGATATGAAATGACGGAGATATTGATTCTTTAATGTTGCTATTCTGCCCTTGGTTTATTATCTTAGCCAGGGCTCAATAAAATGGGGACCGCTGGGACCGCCGGTCGCAGGCACATTTTCTGAACAATAGAATAACTGCAGGCACAGCTATAAAGACTACACAAATTTCTGAATTTGGAGTGACTATTGCAGACTTTTCTGAATAAGTAACTGTTACAAATTCTATGCATGCTTCAATCAATGTTATTCTCACTAACATAATGTTCTTTCATGAGTCAGTAACCAAAACAGCTTACAGGCACTTTGTAAGGGAAAAGTTGGTCGCAGGCACACATATATTTTGTAGACCCCTGATCTTAGCGTCAATATTCAATATTCTTATAAATTTGTCCGAGTTTGAATAGTTTGACTAAAATTTTTTCAATATTGACGTCATGAATAAAAATGATGCGGCAGGGCGCATTAAAACATTGATATCTCCATCATTTCTTATTAGAACAATCATTGTTTTCAGTTAATATACATCAGAATCAATCATTTATTAGAAAGAGGTAGAATCCCCTATTGTTATTTTGTTTGGCTTACTTGATCACATTTGAGGTCAGGATTATATAAAAGTTGGTAAATCACGGTTAATCTCTCCTGTGGTAAATAATATCTTTCCTTTTATGGTTTCGAAAAATAGGACACAATAATATCTAAAGTACCATATTCAAGGCAAATTCAGAAGAAAATTTATCATTTTTTTATTTATAGACCAAACGTCAACAAAAAATTCAGAACAAAATGTTGAAAATGTTTTCAGATTCCGGATGCCTGAACCTTTTGTCGGACATTGGACATCAGGGATTAGAAACCCATGTACAGTCAAACTTGTTATAACGACCACCTGTCTATAGTGGTCACTTTTGCAATATCTAAAATAATTGTTTCTAATGAAATAGCCCTGTATATAAAGGTCACCTGCATATAGTGGTCAATTTATCTACTTCTCATAGCTGGCTGTTATATACAGGTTTAACTGTATATCAAAATGTATCGACCATTCAACAGCACTGAGTAAAATAGGCACCCCTATCCTACTATCCTCACAGATACTTTTCTTACTTTCTTTGACGCACACTATAGTTATGATCATACAAAAAGTTTCATCTTTCCTAAAACTCCATTTTTCAAGCTAATGTTTGTATAATGAGTACTTTTAATGACACAAAAATGTGAAGTTAAAAATTTCATTTTTCATATTTTTGAATGATTTAAATCTTTAAACCATAGTTTTCCTGGCCCTCCGCAATTTGCTGGTATGTTTCCAGTTTCCCGGACTTTGTCGTACCCTGTGGCACAGTATTTCCTTATTTCTTGCTGATAATCATTCGAATTGAGTAGATATAAATCCTTGATTTAATATTTCAGATAATTGCTTTATTTGTAAATTTAGTATTTCTTGGTCAAGCTTTTACAATTATGCTTGTCTATGTTTGGAGTCGTAGGAATCCATTTATAAGAATGAATTTCTTTGGATTAATGAATTTTCAAGCACCATATTTGCCTTGGGTGTTGTTAGGATTTTCTCTTATGCTTGGCAATTCAATTATTGTCGATTTAATGGGTAAGATAATCAATATATTGAAAATGTATATTTTCACTTGTGGTTTTCTGACTACAGTAGACATACTTAGTTTTGCTACTGTTAAACTGGATTATATCGTTGTAGTGGAATGGCTCAAATATTTAGAGACCTTAATAATTCATTTACTTGATTGTTGCATTGTTGTTATTGAACGGCAATGTGTGTTTTATAACAATCATAGTGTCACAAAGTATTTAAACCCTGGAGAAACGTCAGCAATTTTTAATTTCTCAAAAATTCCTTGTCGTTTAGCCACTCTAGCGATTTTGTCTGGCGTGTTGTATCGCGTATTTGTGTAAATTATTTGCCGCATTGTGTTTGATGGCCATCATTTTCCAAGGATTTTTGTTATCAAACGTCTTTGCTATCCCTTTCAAACCATTTTGTTCAAAATTCTTCCAACCTTTCAATGTTGTGGCTTTTTCATTAAATCTCATTAAGCTCAGTTAATACCCTATGAGTTGTTCTAGAAACGTCTGGAGTAAGTCAGGTCCTTTTAACCACTCTTTAAAATACTGCTTCGAAACATGAAAAACATACAAATAAAATACTCACACTATCACTCAGCTTATTTTAATTATTTCCATCGTTTGTAAAAAATACTACCATATTTGTTGTCATGGTAACTTGTGAATTGTCATCCGCAATAGTTATTACTATCGGTCACAGTCACACAATTTATATCCTACAATGAAACCACCTGTATATAACAACCAACTATGGGAGGTAGATAAATTGACCATTATAGACAGGTGGCCTTTATATACAAGTTTGATTCAATAGAAAAAAAACTATTTTACACATTGCAAGAGTGATCACTATAGACAGGTGACCGCTGTATAGAGGTGATCGTTATAACAGGTTTAACTGTATATTTATAATGTTTGTGTTTTTATTTTTCATTTAAATAGGAATAGCTGTTGGTCATATCTATTATTTTCTTGAAGATGTTTTCCCCAATCAGCCAGGAGGAATCCAATTACTCAAGACACCAAATTTCATGTAAGCTAATCAAATAATACTTTCAAATGTGTAGCAAAGCAATGATTTATAAATGACACAAATAAAATTGATTCATAATTAAATGAATTCATTTCTACAATTATATGCCCATTTTTCAATAACTAATCGAATCAGTCAGTACAGATTAGAAATAATTCATGAACTATTTCAATTAACATTTAAATAAAAGATTTGAGAAATCGAATTAGTCAGTACAGTTCATGAACAATTTATGAACTATTGCATTTAAAGTTGAAATAAAAGATTTGAGAAATCAAATTAGTCAGTACAATACATGAACAATTTATGAACTATTGCATTTAAAGTTGAAATAAAAGATTTGAGAAATCAAATTAGTCAGTACAGTTCATGAACAATTTATGAACTATTGCATTTAAAGTTGAAATAAAAGATTTGAGAAATCAAATTAGTCAGTACAGTTCATGAACTATTGAATTTAAAGTTTAGATAAAACAGTTGAGAAATCGAATCAGTCAGTACAGATTAGAAATAATTCATGAACTATTTCAATTAACATTTAAATAAAAGATTTGAGAAATCGAATTAGTCAGTACAGTTCATGAACAATTTATGAACTATTGCATTTAAAGTTGAAATAAAAGATTTGAGAAATCAAATTAGTCAGTACAGTTCATGAACTATTGAATTTAAAGTTTAGATAAGACAGTTGAGAAATCAAATCAGTCAGTACAGATTAGAAATAATTCATGAACTATTTCAATTAACATTTAAATAAAAGATTTGAGAAATCGAATTAGTCAGTACAGTTCATGAACAATTTATGAACTATTGCAATTAAAGTTGAAATAAAAGATTTGAGAAATCAAATTAGTCAGTACAGTTCATGAACAATTTATGAACTATTGCATTTAAAGTTGAAATAAAAGATGTGAGAAATCGAATCAGTCAGGACAGTTCATGAACTATTGCATTTAAAGTTTATACAAAAGATTTGAGAAATCGAATCAGTCAGTACAGTTCATGAGCAGTTCATGAACTATTGAATTTAAAGTTGGATGAAACAGTTGCGAAATGGAATCAGTCAGTACAGATCAGAAGTAATTCATGAACTATTGCAATTAACGTTTAAATAAAAGAGTTGAGAAATCAAATTAGTCAGTACAGTTCATGAACTATTGAATTTAAAGTTTAGATAAGACAGTTGAGAAATCAAATCAGTCAGTACAGATTAGAAATAATTCATGAACTATTTCAATTAACATTTAAATAAAAGATTTGAGAAATTGAATTAGTCAGTACAGTTCATGAACAATTTATGAACTATTGCAATTAAAGTTGAAATAAAAGATTTGAGAAATCAAATTAGTCAGTACAGTTCATGAACAATTTATGAACTATTGCATTTAAAGTTGAAATAAAAGATGTGAGAAATCGAATCAGTCAGGACAGTTCATGAACTATTGCATTTAAAGTTTATACAAAAGATTTGAGAAATCGAATCAGTCAGTACAGTTCATGAGCAGTTCATGAACTATTGAATTTAAAGTTGGATGAAACAGTTGCGAAATGGAATCAGTCAGTACAGATCAGAAGTAATTCATGAACTATTGCAATTAACGTTTAAATAAAAGAGTTGAGAAATCGAATCAGTCGGTACAGATCAGAAATAGTTCATGAACTATTGCAATTAACGTTTAAATAAAAGTTTTGAGAAGTCGAATCAGTCAGTACGGATCAGACAGTAATCATGAACTATTGCATTTAAAGTTTAGATAAAACAGTTGAGAAATCGAATTAGTCAGTACAGATCAGAAATAATTCATGAACTATTTCAATTAACATTCAAATTAATGATTTGATAAATCGAATCAGTCAGGACAGTTCATGAACTATTGCATTTAAAGTTTAAATAAAAGATTTGAGAATCGAATCAGTCAGTACAGATCATAAACAGTTCATGAACTATTGAAATTAACATTTAAATAAAAGATTTGCGAAATCGAATTAGTCCACTACAGTTCATGAACTATTCCATTTAACATTTATGAACTGTCTTCACAGACGCTATGTGCGAAACAGAAAGCAAAATAGATTCACGCTACACAGCATAGTCGTCAAATCTTTACATTTTTCTACCGATGTGGAAATGATCTAGAATGAGTCAGTATCTCTAATTGAGAGTCAATGCCATGCCAAAAATGATGAAAATGTGCACTGGAACTAATTCCAATCCTTTTTGTCCATCTTCTTGAAAACTTCTTGAAACGATAACCTAATGCCCATTTCAACTAAATTGCTCCTGAATTTGAATAAAAAATATTCAAAACAATTTGTTATTCGTCCGTACGGACCAATAAGGGTAGCCATCGAATATTTCGGGAATTTTTAATTTAGGATCATTTTCTGTATTAGTCCAACACTGGAACATGTCCCAGGCCAGCATGAAAATGAGTGGCTCTTTTCGCTCAGAAAAGCAATGACTGTGAACACGTTTTTCTGTATGATCACGTTTTTATTTTCTAAGAAAATTATGTTCATGCTTCAATTTTTAGACGTCGATTATTTGAAAATGCTGATGTTGCCTATGAACCAATACCAGAAGCTGAACGTCCAGGTGGATTTGATTGGGGGAATCAACAACCACGTGATGAAAACGCTGCTGAAGACCAAGAATAAACCTCCAACCGACTGCATTGAAATGTTATTTATTTTGTTTAGTTTTAATAATTATTGAATTAAATGCATTTGTTTAACATTTATGCTGGTAAATTATTATCCAGTGTAAAATTATAAAGTACAATGTATATCTTATCGAAAAATATGTTAAAAACTTATCGGGAAATATGCTAAACTTTACAGACTTTATTTTGAGAAAATATCGGAAAGCATTTGCTATGCATCACCGATCGGATTGGTCAATATTGGGACATTTACATCATTATTGGCTATTTGCACAATGTAAACTTGTTAATGAAGTCGATACAATGCATTTCAAACACTTTCTTGTAGTTTCCGGTTAATATAATGTATTATTG
Organism: Haliclystus octoradiatus; assembly: GCA_916610825.1. Lineage (NCBI taxonomy): Eukaryota > Metazoa > Cnidaria > Staurozoa > Stauromedusae > Haliclystidae > Haliclystus > Haliclystus octoradiatus. Next base: position 4,339,830 of record OU744450.1, read on the forward strand.
GTGGAATTTTCAATGTTGCATACAATCTTGTATTTGCAAAACTTCCATACGAAATAATACCATTTAACTCTGTTTGAAGTTCGGTTTCCTTCTTTGTTTTTAAATCGGATAAAACTCTTAACCTTGGATGATCCGAAACTACAGTTATAGATTATATACTTCTTTTTCCGGTAGTAAGTCAAGATAACTCGTAATACTTCGTTCATTTGTCAAATCATTGATCAGAATTTGTTAACTTGTTCAGCCCTCAAATTAACCCTTGATTTATTAAGTGCCTAATTTTGACGGCTATGTTAATTTTGAATACAATATTTTAAAATGCGGCTTTGATGTAGGTGGTTTTATAGCCACACAGGCTAACGTTACGGCAACCGTGATTTTAGCCACGTCGTTTGTTTTATCCATGATTTTTCAAGGTGGACCACATAATTTTTTGCCACAGATTGACTAGAATACACAACATTTCGAAACTCATATAGTCATAAGGATTTAATTTGAAAATGTTGAATGTAAAATATTAAAACTGTTGTATAAAAAATAAAAAAATTCAATGTAAAATAAAAATATTCATGTAAGATGAAAATCTTGCATTTCGCTACTTCGTCGTGCAATACCTGTTAGACTGCACAAATTTTACCAAAAAGCGCCTAAAGAGAACTCGACTACGGACTACTAAACGTCATAGCCGCCACAGAGATTTGAACTTTCGATCCCTGGTTTACAAGACCAGTGCGCTAACCCCTGAGCTATGGAGGCTTCCAAACTTGAGCAGCAGTGCTGAAGATTTCAAATCTACGCCACTTTTCATAATTTTATGCCCCTGCCACATGCCCATTCTGCAAGACATGCGACATACGTCCATTCTGCCCGTTTTGAAGGTATCGCCTGGTTAGCTCAGCGGTAGAGCATCTGACTTTTAATCAGAGGGTCGTGGGTTCGATCCCCTCATCGGGCTTTCACGTTTTTATTTTTTGAGGTAAGTTTTTTTGTTGCAGAAGGCACGTACCTTTTGCTGTAGTGCTGGGGAACTTGGATGGAGCAAAATAATTTTTTTAATCAAAAACTTTATTTGCATTCAAATTTTAATCTATCTAAATGTTTGTCCTCAATAATTACGTCATTAAGGAAATGACAAAATATTTTAGTTGCCCAAAATTTTGTAATGAAAAATTTCACGCATGCGTATTATGTGTTCCTTGCTCTTCACATCTTCAGCCATTTTTTGCTATCGTTTATTGTTGGTGGTCTAGTTTAGCGAGCGAATTCCCTTTTTAATTTTCATGTTTAGCTTGGCTTTAAGCAGGAAAATTGCTACATAACTTCCTTTTTATTGTGTTGATGGTTTTAGATTATATATTATGCAACAACTTTAGTATTGAAATGGACATAATTTATTGGAAAGTGTAATTTTTACAAAACGTTTTGTGGTTGTCGAAATTTCTATTTTATTGAAGGTAGGTTGGTAAAAACACTATTTTACTTACTTTCTTGTCGTTAAATAATAATGAATTTCAATTAATAACGTTCTCTCCAATAAATTGTACTTGTTCAAGTTATTTATGATACCAATCTATGAGGTAACGAATATTAATTTAATAAAAGATTTCTCGTATATTATTTACAGTATTTTTTTGGAATGAGTCATTTCGTAGGAACTCTGAAGGAAATTTATCATACAAATAATATTAAAGATTCTATTGCTTATTTACAGACAAATTATAAAATATTATCATATCTAATATATTCTACATCATATCTGTTACTGATTCACAACTTCCTCTTGTTTTGATGGAAAAACATATTAAATTAGTTTGTAATGTTTTATGTCCTAATTTGAAAAGTCAAATGATACTGTTTTATTCCAAAATAATGTCATTCCAAAAATTGTTGACTATAAGTCTACCACGATTGAAATTATCCTTCAAATGTAGACTATTTTCCTATATTTAATATCTTATTTTATCGTTATTTACTTGCAAGTAATTTCTTACTTTTTACTTACTTTGTTCTATGAAATTTTGCTTCCACCTTTCAAAATAACTCAAATCTTAATAAACATTTCTTGAAATTGACTATATCAAATGGATTTTTATTCAATACTGTATATATTTTTAAAATCATAATTTTACATCGCTTAGTTTCTACTACATAGTATTATGTTCTTTACTGCTACTTTTTCAGTTTTTCCTTGAAATACTCGTCGTAAAAACATCATCAACTTGCGATTTGCTACTCCTTGTTGTTAGATTGCAAATCGTTTAAATGTCAACGTTTACTTGAAATATCTAATAATTTCTACTTTTGGTCAGAGCACATCATATATCATCAACGTATTTTGTTAATTGTGTTGGGTATTTGGTTAGCAATAATGTCCGGCTTTCAATAATTGCAAACTAGCGATAGCATATAGTTGTTGACGTTCGTTCCAAAATTTCCTCTTTCGAAACGTCTTTTCAATTTTATTTTTATCAACAACATAACTTTTGAAAGCATATCAAACGTTTCTAATTAATAACAATAAAATTAATAGATAATAATATTTTCTGTTGTCGTTTTTTATTTCCATCAAGTTATGAATTTTAATTAATTTGTTCAGATGCTAACCATGAACGAGTTCTTTTCTTTGGCAAGGAGCCGGGCGTATTGAAAACATTAACCGGTTGTCCATTCTTGATTTCTTGTAGACATCAAATTCACTAAATTCATTTTACAATGGAGCACGACATGATAGCGAATAGACACCACATCATTCGGCTTTTTAAATTTCGATTGATGTCAAAATAAACGAAATTGTAGGCATACTTTTAAAGTAGTTTGATTTCATTTCATTCGTGATTCCTGACACTTAAACATTTTGTTGTCCTCTATCTTAATACGATTGCTCGACACGTTAGTATCTACTTTTCCTTTCGTGTTCGAAACCATATACCTGCTCATATATTACTTTGTGTTAACTCTGTTGAGGTTTCATTCTTATTTCAATTTCAATGTTAACTACAAACAAATTTGGACTAATTAATGCTGGAATCTCATTTTTGAAACCAAGTCTGAAAATCCTTGATAAGCTAATTCTTTGACTTTATTTATAACCTATGGTCTTTGAATATTTTGCTTGACTTTGTAAGCCGCTTTTGTAAAATAAAGCTGTCTGAACTCATTTTTCAATTTTTCTTTCTTCATTTCTCCCCCCTCTTGCCTTGCCATTGACAAAGTATTTGCATTGAACAATAATCTTTACAGCTACTGTTGAATTTATTTGATACGCTTTCTTTTAGTGGGCTAACATTATTGGCATTTTGAACCTATTAAAAACAGTTTGTTTGTTTGTAGTTTGTGGTAGATTAATATTGTAACTTACATTGATATTAGTCCAGCTTATGATAAGCTACTAACATGTTGATCAAAATTGTAAAAGCACTGATTTTTGAATCTTGCATTTCATAATAAAAACAATCATCTCATGATTTTATGATAGCTCACAAATTGTGATATCCAACAAGAGATGTCAGGCCTACAGAGTCCTAAATTTTTAGGCTCCGAATCCGAAAAAAGTCCTTATAGAAGTGTTTGACTCCGAGTCTGGCCATGAAAATATATGGAAAATAGACTCCAACTCTTGACCAGGGTCCGACAAAGTCCGGAAACTTGGGAACCTAGTTTGCGGAGGGCTAGCAAAATTCAGAAGGAAAAGGCAAAATGTTGGATATAAACCTAAAATAAAGTTTTGATTTCAAGTTTTTATGTCAGTAAAATTTCTCAAATGTTTATCTAAACATTTAAGGTTTGTCGGATCCTGCTCTTGACCGGACCAAGTCTCGTTTACTTTGATGTGCCGAGATTTAATGATTGGTCACTTACCAACATATCAAAATCGTCAAAAAATAAGTGAGACTTGGAGCAAGTCAACTCCTGCTCCACAATATTTTATACAAACTCCTGTTAAATGTCCAACAATTTATAATTAGTTTTTGGAAGATATGGTCCGAAAAATATAAAAATATAGGAGGTGAAAAACAAATTAACATAATCTGAAATATGTAGACAATCCAATCTCTATGTTGGAATATCCAGACAATTTTCAAATTTGCAATGTTTATTGAGAAATTACAAGGATTTGATTCTGTTCCTGACTTGCAAAAAATTCAGTCTGGTCCGGTTCCTATTAAAATATCAATACTTCTGCCGGAGTCGGAGCTTGACTCCAGCTCCTGTATACCTCTGTATCCAACATTAGTCAAATTTTGATATCCAACAATATCTAACAAAAAATTGCTTGGCGTAAAATATAGCTCTTTGCTGCAGTAGAAACTGTCTATAACGACACCCCTAGGGAGTTTTCAAGAAGTACTTAATTGGTGATGTGTTTTGTAGCCAATTCTTTATGAATAAAGATACCAAATTTCCCTAGAAACATTAAAAAATATTCAGCTAAATTGAATCTTTCAAATTGTAAGTGACTTTATCATGTCTAATTTTTTATCATAACGAGAAAGCGCAATTAAATCACAACAGCTATTGGTCATTCGTTCGCAAGAACAAAATATTTGAAAATTGTGTTGTTGTTATATGGACTGATGTTCTATGACTGTGGTGACCGAAAAACTGCTAATCAACTTGGCAGAGTAATCAAAACATTTAGTACAAAAAGTTAATGTTAACATTTTGAGTTTTAATTTCTTTATGAGTCGACCCTAGAGAATTTTACTGACATAAAAACTTGAAATCGAAACTTTATTTTAGGTTTATATCCAACATTTTGCCTTTTCCTTCTGAATTTTGCTAGCCTTCCGCAAACTAGGTTCCCAAGTTTCCGGACTTTGTCGGACCCTGGTCAAGAGTTGGTGTCTATTTTCCATATATTTTCATGGCCAGACTCGGAGTCAAACACTTCTATAAGGACTTTTTTTGGATTCGGAGCCTAAAAATTTAGGACTCTGTAGGCCTACATCTCTTGTTGGATATCACAATTTGTGAGCTATCATAAAATCATGAGATGATTGTTTTTATTAGGACGCACAAAACGATTTTAGGGCATTTGTAGGTCATTTTATTCGAAATAATGGTTGTGGAGGATCAGTCGCCTCTTAAAAACTCGAAACTACTTAAACAAAATACGCAAGTTTAGCCGGGTAAATTGACCTACTATTTTTGACTCATGGTTACGTAAGTGACCTTGAGTCTATGCTGTCATGGTGGAAACGTTTTCATTTCATTTCATTTTTGACCAAATTTATTGTTCTTTTGAAATAACGTTCAACACACTGCTTTGCGTGCTAACAAAGGTCGAACAAAAAATGATTGCGCAAGAAACACCATTTTATTGTTAAAAATACAATGGGCAAGCTGTGTGATTATTCTAAATTTTTAGCTAAAATTTTTTTGACATAAATTTTTTTCCATTGCCCGCCATGAGGGCCGACTCGCAGCTTAGCGAGATTACAATAGCATTATTAAATGAAATGTTTTCTAATACTCCTGGATTAGTTTACATCGTGACTATCTCTTCATTGGTAGAACACATGATTGTTTTCTTCTTCTCGTCATTTGAAATGGTTAATGAAAGGTTTTAATCGTTCTGTAACATCACTATTTGAGGTGAAACTTCGAAGATAATTGTTATTGTGTTTTGACCATGAGAACTTTTGAACCGACAATTCATCATTTGGTTGGGGGCTTAGACAAGACAGTATTATATATTTATTGTTTGTATTGTTTTCTGAAGTTATTTATTACATCAAACTGCTAAGCCAGTCGTCATGGTTTTATTTGGTTTATTAAAATGTTTTAATTCTGCTGCGACATCACCTTAAGAAGAGACAATTTCGCACGTCATTTACAATTCACACCTGTATTATAAGTAGTGAAAATCACTTCATTTGTTATTAACTTGGTATGGTCTAGTGGTGAAGCGTTTGCGTAAAGCGTGCAAGGTCCTGGGTTCAATCCCGTCGGTCTGCCTAACATTTTTTTCTTTTTTTTCTTTTTTCTTTGATTTATTATTTGGATATATTTTTCTTTATATTATTATATTATTTGGATATTGTTATAATTTATTTTATTTGATTGAAGTTGATTTTTTTATTTGATCTGATTTTTATATCATTCAATTGAATTGATTTACTTTTTTGAATTTGATTTGATTAGATTTTTCTTTGCATGATGATTTGATTGATTTGATATTCTATTGAATTTGATTTCAATTGGTTTATTTTGATTATTATATTATTCACCATGAGTCCGAGCGTAGCGGAGCTATTTTTTATATAAAGAAATTTATAGCTTTCTAGGTAGAAAAACATTTTCTTCTTACTTATCATTACTCATTTGTGGCATTGTAATATCATTTGAATTTCAATTTTGATTGTCTCAAACAGACCATGTCGTAAAAAAATAATTACCACAATATTGCCGCATGTTTGAGACCATCAAAATATAAATTGAAAACACATTACAGAGACGTAATTATAAATTGATAATTAAGAATAGAGCTTTTTCATATCGGCCATGTTAGTATGTCATGGTTAGTATGCCATGTCATCGATATTTTCTTTAATTAATTCTCGAGAGACTCATTCGAGGTGTACCAGTGAAAAAGCTCTAGAAAGCTTATTATACCTTTCCAGCTAAAAAATCAGTACTTACCTGTCCAAATATCTGATTATTCTTTGTCGGTAATCTTTGACCCTCGGCAGTCATGACTTCAATTTCAATGCCCTACACCAGCGGGGTTCTAGGGAGTCCATATTCCACTGCAACATCTATTCATATCATTAGTGCATACTTTTTATTCCTTTTTTTTAGTGTAGGCTTGAGCTGAGTTTGATCTCAGTCATCCAAGCTGGCGGTTTATTTTCATCCGCATAAGCTCACGTAGCAGCTATGCCCTCTGTCAAAGGAGGTATTCATAAGCAAGCAGAATATGCTGGATTATTTCATGATCAAGATCCAGAAAAAATCTTCACTGAATTGAGAGAAATTGGCCATGGCAGTTTCGGAGCAGTTTATTATGTAAGTGTTAATTTAAGCATACCTCTAATGCCGGAAATGTTTTGGCACGTAAGTGGATAGATTTATTCATCAGAATTAAGGAGGTTGCTGGTATGAAAATATCAACATATAATTTTTCATATATGACCATATTATTTTGTTTACCCCTCTTAATTATCACAGTTCATTGTTTTTGCATTGAGGACATTCCGTCCAAATATTCCGTTTTGAATTTAATAGGGCTACTTTTGTTTTACATGTAATAAGAAACTTCTGTTAAATTATCATGTTAATTCCATTTCATAGTCTGAACCCATCTGTTTTAACAAAATATTTGAGTAGTTCTCGGTTTCTTCTTATGCCTCAACGTTTTTCATACAGGATATCTCTTGAACGATACATTTCTTCAAATTTGGGGGAATGTAAGGTTTTAAGTAATGTACATAAGGGCAAATTATGTATCATCAAATGTATCCTAGATAATGTGATTGTCTAAACTGGCCTTTATGGTTAGAAGTAATAATTGGTGCCTACCAATAGATGTTATGTTAAGAATGAAACCGAGGACCTGACTGGCAATTCAAGGTGCAACTGAAGCATCCCAACCACTACACATCAACGCTGCAAAGATTCTTCTAGATCAGCAATTTCATTGTTAAACTCGTCGTCGTTCTGTTTATACATATTGTTTGGCATTGGTGCTTAGATGGTAGTCTCTATTTTTTTAATCAGCATCCATTGAACCTAATATGTCACTGCCTCCAAACAAGCAATCATCACAAATTTGTAAGCCAGCGGAAATTCCTATGAAACCTACCTCCTTCTAAACGTCTCAATTGGATATGATAGATCGCAAACAACTCCCCAATATGTGGCTTGAACCTAACGACTTAATCAATCATCAAAAGCTAAATATTTGTAGGTTGTTCGCTGCTAAAAATAATCTCAACTAATATTTTATCTTCCTCTGTGATTTTTTTATTATTTGTAGGCCAAACATGTACAAACAAGAGAAGTTGTTGCCGTCAAAAAGATGTCTTTCACAGGAAAGCAGGCACAAGAGGTACTTAATGAACTGAATAATCGATTTATTTGATATACAGTCAAACCTATTATAGCGGCCACCTCGATACTGTGGTCACTCTTGGTATGTCTAAAACATTATTTCTATTGGATCAACCCTGTGTATATAAAGGCCACCTGCGTATAGTGGTCATTTATCTACTTCTCATAGCTGGTTGTTATATGCAGGTTCACTGTGCTTTATATAATTGTGATTTATATTGTATATTGGAATATTGTAATAAGTTACATATAAAGTATCACCAACTGTCAAATGCACATTTCGCAAGTCTCACATCTACAAGGGTTGAGTCAAGTCATCCCAAAACATTTTTAATCTGAACTCATGAAAGTGTGTTTGTGTCAAAAACCACTAAAACCACAACATTTGTAAAATCACTGAAGCATTGAATAATGTCCTATAGAAGTTGAATGTGGTGAAAAATGACACAGGGGAATTAAAAAATTAAGTACAGACACATATGTAGATAATTGAGGGCATGTATCAAGATAATTGACATGTGTGTAGCATTTACGGTCAATGCTTTAGAATAGACCTATTAAGCTAAATCGCCGCCACTCGGTCACATGACTTGTATTGTGTGTTTTGATGGAAAATGCACTTGCTCTTCCTTTGTGAAACGTACGTCGTGATGGCAGGAGTTAATAAATGTTGCTGCTGTAAATTTCATACAAACTGAGCACTGTGTTTGTTTGTTTTCAACTGATTCCAAAATCTTTATTCCTATTGTTCCTATTACTTGGACAATTTGGTTGACAATTACTGGAAAAAGGAACACAGGAGAGAAGAGTTACAAGTTTTATAAGGAGTGTTACATTCGTGATATTTTCATTGCTAAGCCTTGCGGCATTTATGGATATGCTAGAGCAAATGTTATCGTAGCATAAAAAGAATGAAGACTGAAGAGCCACATTTAATATATTATATATATGTGTGTTAATGATAACGGCGGTATTTCGGATATTTATAAAGCTCATTGCTCTTGTAAGGCTGGCAATGGGGGACTCTGCAATCACGTATTTGGATTGTTGTTTCAACTTGGTGATTTTTATGGTACTGCTTTGAAGAGATACCAAGCGATGATTCATGTACAATTCGACCACAGCAATGGTATATACCAAGAAAGCAGACAATATCTGCTTCTCCTGTTGTGGCTACTCGTTTTGCAAAAGCCAAGGCTGACCAGAACGACCAGATGCGCAAGAAAGGCCAAGTATCTTGTAACCATATGAGGTTAAAAATAAGGAATGTCTTATAACTCAACACTCTATCATGCATCAGGTGCCTTTACTCAAAAAGCTAGATAAGCCACCACCATTTTCTTACTTGTTGGCTGATCAAGATGATTCAGACATTAGAAATACAGTGATGGGGAATGTTGTGTTTGGCTCATGTTCATCTTATCAGTTGTTAGATTTTGACAGACCAGCTATGACATTTGAATTTTGCTTGCCTGATGTTACTAGTAATTTTGATGTTTCATTCTGCTTGAAATTCCCTGACCTTCAAATTAATTCTGGCTTACCATTATTTGACGTACCTTGTATCGCAAGCTTAGATAATCGTAAATGGTTTATGGAAAATATTTATATTCAGCTGGATACAGAACATACTTTGTCTGCCTGCACCATTCTTTAAGGTGAATGCAGTGAATTATGAATTATCTTTTATCTGAGAAATCTAGTAGCATAGGCACATAACAACAAGCTTCAGTAGATGACACTATATTAAATATGTTAATATTAAATATAAACTTGTTTTTTAACGCAATTTCATTTACGTTGAAATATTGGTTTGGTTATTTAATGGTTATTTCAAAGTAAATCAATAAACAAACTTATGTCCTTCATGATGGTATATGCGATAAAAAAACACACAATAATTGGCGCAACAGTTTCGATTTAATCTAAAATCATCTTCAGGCAATGTGAAAAAAGATTAAATCGAAACTGTTGCGCCAATTATTGTGTGTTTTTTATCGCATATACCATCATGAAATTCATGTCAAGTAAACCTTTACGGAGACATTTATTAATCGCGATAGCCAGCTACATTTTTCTAAGTGACTTGGGAGGTGTGGCAATTCATTATCAACTACATCTGGAGATATAAATGTTGTCGTCGTATATATTTTACTTATTTTTTGGATGTTGTACGAAGATTATTTTGTTGTTTTTATTTGGAGTTTCAATGATGTGGTATATTTACATACCGGAGGGAATACCTCATCGATTTATTTGGTGTCAATATGGCCTAAAAGATTTTGAATTAACTTTCATAGTTACGTTATATCTAACTGTTGTTATCTTGTGTGACATGCGCGATGCTGTCATGTCGGCCAATCAGGTCGGCAATTTTTTCAACAACGACCAGAGGAAATACAGAAAGTTGGTAATCAATCTGATAGAACATTTTGCCATTGATGAATGGATTTTGGATTATTTGTTTTGGTTGTAATAATTATTTCATTGTATCTGTCTTATAGTATATCCGTACTTAGTTTTTCTGTTTGTCAATTTGTTCTAAACTATTACTATTCCATATTCATAGTTACGCTAAATCTAACTGTTGTTATCTTGTGTGCAGGGTCCGACAAAAGAATTTACCTTCCGGGAACCTGAGTTTTTTCTCAAATTTCTTCGGAAAATTTTTCCCGGAAATAGCGTTTATAGTCATTTTTGCGTAAATTTTTTAACTTGTTTCAAAAGCCCGTCTCAGAGTCATAGGTATGGAAATTTTCATAAATGTATAGCTTATCTTTATACCTATAAATGCGAAAGTATGCCTGTGCTCCATGGTAATGTTTTCTACTGTATTCTCAGTCGGTTTTCAAGTAAGATATAATAATAAGTATGTTACGTATCATTGGAATCGCTGTTTTTCAGTTGTAGTTTGGATGGGCTTCAATTTTGTTATTACCCCCTTCTGATTGGTATAACTAAAGAAATATACTGTTTGAAATGCATTACAACTGATCAAACTTCGTTGTTTGTCAAGTTCCAAGAACACATCTTTAATCAGCAAATTATAGTTTACAACGGAAAGATAATTATAAAACTGTGATCGTAATAGCCGAAATATCTCATCGTTAAAGGAGCAAAAATGACCGGCAGGCGCTCCGCACTTAGGATCACGTGCATGTTTATTGTTTATAACACAATGTGCATTGTTGACATGAATTTATTACAAATTAGGCTTGCGTATAACAATAGTTTCAAAGCGAGACGGTTGAATTACGCTAAGCATAAATTCAAATTGTCTCGCAGCGGTCGCCGGTCAATTTTGCCCCTTTAACAAAGATTTTACAAAGAGTCTGCTGAAGACTTTTACTTAACACGTACTCCGTACTTTCATTTGATTCTATCTCGATACAATCATACGCAAACGCAATTATCGAACTGTTCAAAATATGTTCGATGCTCGAAGTTGAAGCCAACGCAAATAGTTGTGAATATTAAATCACTAATCGACTCCACTACAGACAACATCAGTCGTGAATTGCCGAATATCCTGCTACACAGACATGTTCATGTTCTCAAACTGTAGACACTATGAGTATGATTAGACTTCATTTTGTTTCGAAACAAAACTAGACATGTATATATAAAGTTACCGAAATACTTGAATAATGTTTAATGGAAATTCCAATTCAAATATTCAAGAATAATAATTTAATGTAGGCCTACAGACAACGAAAGCCGTGAAGATGCCGAAGTTAGAGAAGCCACGTCAACTCAAAGACAAATACGATAGATAAACAAATGTAACCACGATTTTCAAACTGAACGCAGAATAATTTTGTTAGTTTGCTCGCGATGATTGTGAAGGCGAGATGGAATAAAATACTTCTGCGTTTACGAGTTTGCTACGAGTTTGCGAGATCACATCAATTAATCATTCATTCAATTCGAATGTTGTGACGCCTGACGTACTTCACACATTGTTATGAAACAAAGCGAGTGTGTAATGAGACACTTACGTTGAAAATTGAACTGTTTATTATGTTGATGAATAAATAGACATAGTTATATTAAATATAAAGACATGTAAATATTAATTCTTATTAAATAAATTATATTAATTTGAAAACTTCGGATAACTGACGAAATCTTCCAACCTTCGGAATTTAATTTACAAAACTTGAACGGGAAAAGTTTAAATTCTTCGGAATTCTTCGGAATTTGCCCAAACCTTCCGGGAACCTGGTTCCCAGGTTCCCGGACTTTGTCGGACCCTGCTTGTGTGACATGCGCGATGCTGTCATGTCGACCACTCAGGTTGGCAATATATTAAACAACGACCAGAAGAAATACAGAAAATGGAAGAACAATACCAAAGAGCATTTTGCCGCTGTTATACTATTTTTGATTGTAACTGTTATTTCACCGTGTTTGTATCGTATATTCGTAATTAGTTCTTGTGCTAAAATATCTCTCCTGTAATTATTGTTTGCCATTGTTAAAAAGTATAATACCGTTCCAATAAATTCAATAGACAAATTAATTAGATTTTTATATAAATATTCATGTAACTTTTTAACTCTCTCTTTTCACATTGCCTGAAGATGATTTTAGATTAAATCGAAACTGTTGTGCCAATTATTGTGTGTTTTTTTATCGCATATACCATCATGAAATTCCTGTCAAGTAAACCTTTACGAAGAAACTTATGTACACCTTTCCTAATCTGAAGTTGTATTTAAAACAGGATTATAAAATTTCTCTTTTCATATTTGTAACCCATATATTTTAGCAGCGCTTTATTCTTAAGCAGGAGTCTATGCCAAGATAAACCCTTCCGTCGGTTGCTGTTATTGTTGCATTTTCCAGAACAACAATAATGGTGACCAATAGCAAAATCGCCTGCCAGCCAGATACAGTAAAAATTGTAAAAAATTGTCAGTAAACAGAATACTAAGGAAGCAAAATATTAGGCAATATAACCGGCTTTTCTGTACGTTTTTTAATGTTTTTGTACGCCGCGTGGGATGTAAACACACAACAAAAGTCACGTGATGATTTAGCTTGATAGATCTATTGATGAAAATTCAAATGTTCTCATTGAATAGAACTTTTATGTTTAAGTCTAGATACACCCCCAACCCCATTTTTTTCCCAGCGAGAATTGGGGTAAGTTATTAAATTATTATAACGTTGTAGTTTTCATACCCGAATACAAGGTATATCAATTTTTGGTTGTATTTTAGAAATGGCAGGACATTGTAAAAGAGGTCCAATTTCTACATACTGTAAAACATGAGAATTGTATCACATATAAAGGATGTTATATTAAAGATCATACTGCATGGGTAAGTTATTGTTAGCATAATTAGCTAGCTATAATAATAGTACAAGTTATGGTTATCTAATTATGGCAGATAAAGTAGTGCTTTGTGTCTTTATTGGTCACAGCGGTAATATATGGTGATTGACTAAAAATCCGTCTGATAATTGCGATAGAAAGTGTAAAAAAATAAACGGCATGGAATTGTCCAATTAATGTTTTCCCGAAGTGTAATTCACAGAGCACTTCATTCTTCCCATTGTTATAAGTACATGGTATCTGTAAACACAGCTTGAAACAGACTAGAAGTCTTCAATATTTGCAATCTCTTTTACTTAAATAAAATATTTGGCTGTATAGCAGTCTATAAGCGGACTGTGAGTAGTCTCATACAGAGCTAAAATTACTTACTGTGATGGCTCATGACTATTTAACGCATTCACTGTAACTCACTACACACTACACTTGTGTTGATATGCATCCTTTTTGCCTGTTCCATATCTCATAAATATTTAAGGTCCAACATGGTTGAAATCATGTAACCGTAGATTCTTGAAGGCTAGACCAGAGTTGATTCTAGAAGGCTAGACAAGAGCAGCATGGTAGTCAAATCTTTTGTAGCCATTTTGAAATTTTTTATCTTCAATATTTTTGGTATGACAATTATGCAGAATTCTTTGGTATGATCATTTAAGTCAATCCGGAAAGAAAAAATATTAAAAATGTAACACCGAAACTAGTGCCAGGCTCTTTTCGTCAAAATAAAATGGCTCTTCTTAAAAAAAGCCAGGTGTAAAATTACTTTGCATAAATCTTAATTATTTTTGCTGATAATTGTACCTTGACATATTTGCTTGGATTCTACCGTGTGCTTTTTTGATTGGTGAAGAAACAAAAAAGTTATGGTGTTTGAAGTTTCAAAAATCAGTCACGCTCCAGCTGTTTTAGAAAGTTTCTAAATATCTGATTGAATAACTTTTTTGTATCGTCTCAAATCAAAAAAAGCAAACGATAGAATCCAAGCAAATATGTCAAGGTACAATTATCAGCAAAAATAATTAAGATTTATGCAAAGCAATTTTACACCCAGCTTTTTTAAGAAGAGCCATTTTATTTTGACCAAAAGAGCCTAGCATTAGTTCCGGTGCTACATTTTTAATGTTTTTTCTTTCTGGATTGACTCATATGATCATATCAAAGAATTCTGCATCATTTTCATACCAAAAATTTTCAAGATAAAAAATTTCAATATGGCTACAAAAGATTTGACTACCATGCTGACAAGAGCTAGATTTTGGAATATTTTGTTTTCATTTTCTTTTTAACTATAATGTTTGATGGTTCCTTTGTGCATTGACCAAATTATCTACGGCTTCCTTTAGATATTATTCCAACATATATTTATAACTTCAATTTTTGTATTTATACTTTTATTCATAGCTTGCAATGGAATATTGTCTTGGATCAGCCTCAGATATTCTTGAAGGTACGTCCTGTGCTTTCTTTATCTGATCATACAATTTGCTATAATAATACATGGTTTGACTAAACTATAAGTGTAACACACTTTTTATTACAATTCAATGAATGAAATTGAAATTCACGCTTGTACACCCACTGATAAAATACGAATGATAAGGGCAATCTAAACTAGCACAAGATTCTATGCGTGTAGCACTCACCGGCCAGTGTTGCCCCCCTTGAATATTTATACAAAAGATATCTGGAAAGTCAAAATGTAGATGAATGAATCTAAGTAACCGTACAGACAGATTTTTTTCTTTGTATAGTCTGTTTCGTCTTACTGTTCTTTGTTTTGTAATGAGTACAGGCCGAATCAAATACAGTGAAGACGCAAACAAACACAATTCATATCCATTAATAGTAACATCCAAATTAATCTAAACAATAATTTCTATGCAATACGTCTAATTGCTTAATCAAAACATAGTCTGTCTGCGTATTGGCACCGAGTTTAGTGTACCGTGTTTGTGTTAAGTGTTTGTACTGAAATCATGTTAAATAAATGTTTACATAGCCTGTCATTACTCAATTTTCATTATTTTAAAATACTTGCCAATTGTTCGCATGTTTTATTCGCTAATGAAAATACACAACCAAAAAAAGTGGTAATGGATGGAACAATCACTACGCTAAAATCGGCGCTAATGTACTGGCGGATTGTACAATGAAACAGTCTGTCTGCACACAGGCTAGAATCTAAGCAGATTATACTGTAATTGTGGTACTATAGATATTATTTTTTGTTAAATTTTACTTTCAATTTTTACAGTTCATAAAAAGCCATTATCTGAGGTCGAGATTGCATCTGTATGTGAAGGAGCTCTTCATGGATTAACATATCTTCATCAGAATGGTAGAATTCATCGAGACGTTAAAGGTATATTTATAACAGTTATATAATTATGTCTGACCGGAATTTGTGGCATTCTTTATGAAGCGAATATGTTAGGCTAATCTGGGATCGCACATTCCTTGTGGTGTCGTTCTAAACAAATAACACTCTTGCATTTTGTCTGAATAGAGCTGAATTATATTTGCACGCAACTTTAAATATACAGTATAACACAAGATCACAACGGTCATTGAATTGAATTCCACAATAAAACCCCAGCATGCAGGCGTGTGCTTTATTCAAAAGTGACTACGTCACATTCTTATAATGTGACTGTCTATAATATTGCTACTAGACACAATAAATCTTTGGATAATCTAATTTCTCATAATATGTAATTTTAGATGGTCTTACCTTCACTAGCATACTAAACTAAAGGTGTGCTAAAGGCGTGTGAAATCAATCTGAACAGATTTTGGTTTGAATTTCAGCTTTCAGATCATATAGGATCAGACTGACATTGTTTTTTTCGGATTTTGAAAATATTTTTTCATTGATTTTATAGATTGCATTGTTTTTAACAACAATTATCACTAGATTTAATCAACTAATGATGATTAAGATGGTTACTATGTAGTCGGCAAATTAATTATAATCTCCTTTGATAACAGTCAAATTGCAACATTAAAAACATTTTGAAAAGGCTATGAAAAATTCAAGATCTGTTTTGGATTTCGGTTAAAAATTTAGGATCGAATAATTTTTTAATCTTAAAAACATTTGAATTGGGATTAGATTTCAGATAGTTCGTAGTCGTCCTCATATTGCGGGAAATTCAATCTGACGCACACCAAACCATCAAACCAATATCTGAGTATCTTCCTGAATCTCAAAACATTTTCAAAATTTTCTTCCGAAGTTTTATTGAGGTTTGACCAAAAAATTAGGGATGAGACGATAATGAAATTTACTGATGTTCGATGCCGATTAGTTAGCCGCCAATTAGTCATAACAATTTGTCGATTAATTGGTTTTTGCCGATTGTTTCCAATACAACAAATCAAATTTCAAAACAGAAGAGCAGGAGAAAACACATAGCCGTAGACGTAGATCATGAGTTTATAATACGAAATTACATTATATATGCAAGTGCAATTAGCTGAATCAAACAAAATGGAATATCGTTATGTTTTTTAAAGTTGATGGTAGCAAAAGTTTGCCTGTCCACACAACGAAGCCGGCAACGTTAAACGAAGGGACTTTTTCCCGTAAATAGTTTGTATATCTTTCCAGTTTACTTCATCCAAAATAATAAAAATAAAATCTCTGTACAAGCATTTTTTAAACATCAAACTACTTTAACTATTTTAAAACTGTTTCCTAAAAAATAAAACCCGGCAGCCGCTTTTTCATTCTCAATAAAATTATTCATTCGACCATGCTCACGTGTTTTATTCATCAACGCTAACGTGTTGACCTTTTCCTCTTTATAACAGTAGAAGGTGTCAAGTGGCATGACGAATCATTCGAACGTTTTCAATAGGTTTTGAATTACAAAACGATGTAAACAAAACAGAGTGACTTCACTGAATTAAGTTTAAGATGACATCAAAACATTAAATCAAAAAATTTTCGAATAAAGAAATTTTTATATCGAATTTCATTGTCTGAAAACAATCGGTTCAAATATTGACAAAGTTGTTGATTTGCCGATGCCGATTATTTTCCGATTAGCAAAATTGGCGCCGATGATCGGTAAGTCCGATTGTTTTCAGAACAATCGTCTCATCCCTACAAAAATCAGAAAATTATCAAATCAGAAAACTATCAATTTTCTGATGAATTTCCTCTGGCCTTCCAAGATCTAGGATCCAATGATTCCCCACACTTGTCGAACCCTGCATCAAACATATTGATAGTAAAGAAATCTAGTCCCGGTTCACAAAAGGAGGGGCTGAGGCAATTGTTTAGTTATTAATCATTACTTTAACAAGTTAAAGTTTGATTGACAAATGACCTTTTTGCCACAAAATTAATAAATAATAATATTCCTGTCTGATCAGGGATTGAACTGAGAATCTGAGATATCTCTAACGTTTAAGTTCACGCATACAGTGAAACCTGTATATAACAGCCAGCTAGGAGAGGTAGATAAATTGACCATTATAGACAGATGGCCTTTATATACAGGTTTGATTCAATAGAAAATACGATTTTAGACATTGCAAGAGTGACCACTATAGACAGGTGATCGTTATAAGAGGTTTGACTGTATAAAGCAGTGTTTTAAACTTTTAATTATATTCCTACCTATTTGGGGGTATTTGAGTAAGAAGAGCATGAGCGCAAAATTGAAGCCTTTGGTAATTTAAGAATTTATTCTGATACTTATTTTTTGTTTTTAATTGTGCTTTCAGCGGGAAATATTCTTCTATCAGAGAATGGCATTGTAAAGCTAGGTAAGTCAATTTAAATTAACTATTTTAACTGTGGAAGTGTTAGTGACCGACTATTATGTGGAGAGTTATCCTTACGGTGTAATAACTCCCTGCAAAGTATTGTTCGTAAACAATAAAATAGCCTTGCACACAAGATATCGGTAGACAAATCTCTTTTTGAATTTTGATAGTTGCCATTTTGTTTCTGTGCAAATAAAAATGATTTATGGAAAAATAAATGTGTTATTACAGTATTAGAATGAAGTATTTTATATGATTTCAAAATACATGATATTCTTTTCTTCATAAAAATTATTTTATTTTGCCGTTTTCATACCATTTATAATTACTTTTTACTATTTGAAACAAGGTTGAATAATTGAAAGATTCTTCAAATACATTAGAATCTGACCACTAGACAACTTCCAAAAAGTAGGCTGTAGAACTTGCAGGCAAAGAAGAAAGGTACCAAATTTCACCAGTTCCATCAGTTAATTTCAGTACATTATAAACAGAAAACTGTTATAATTTTATAAAAGGTGACGTTATAGTCAGTTTCTACCGTAGTTGGCTTTTGTAAATTATTTGAATATTATTTGAATTATGATTTAATTTTTGTATGTTGTAATTTAATTTGTTTTATAGTATTGTTTTTTTTAAAATGTTATTTAAATTTTCTCCATTTTCAGCTGATTTCGGTTCTGCATCATTGAAGGCGCCTGCTAATTCTTTCGTTGGAACACCATACTGGTAAATAATTATTAATGTATTGTTTTTATCATAGAATTGTAATACAATGTAGCCCACTTCAGTGCAAGTCAAAATTGTCAGCGATTTTCGTTGCAGTTATCCAAAATTGTTTAACAAAGACATGACTACAAAATAGTTAATAGAGTTTTAAAAGGCAGATTGCATATAAGTGGGGATTCCACTTATCGGAATTGCACTTAAGCAGGTTCCACTGTATCATCTTTCGTGGGTGTTCGGAATGACTTCAAATGTGCGACCATATCAGCCTACAGAAAAATCAAAACGAAATGATCTCAGACATAAGAAATTTTCTTTCTTTGCTAATAAAAATCTTTGTATTTACATTTTATTTTCAATTAAATAAAATAAAAGTAGGCCTAATCTAATTCCTATATTTGAGACTGCTTGCAGCATGCAATTTTACAGCAAGAGTTTTAGTGGGATGTTTAAAGAATGTATAGGTTTTACTGCACAGTGAAATCTGCTGTAACAACAATCTCTATATAACATCCACCTGTCTATAGTGACCACTTCAGTAATATACAAAATAAAGAACACCTGTCTTTAGTGGTCAATTTGATCTAGATCTTGTGACTGTTGCATGAAGATTTGACTGTAATTCAATAGGCGCAGTCATGCGATCAATGTTTACACACAGCAGGAAGCTATGGGGAAGCACCAAACATTTCCAGTACAAATCTAGCTAATTGTTGAAAATGCTCACCCCATATTGACTTCACTGAAAGTTATTTCCTTATTTTTAGAATCGAATTATAATATATAAAAACTTGAACATTGCGTAGCGTTCTAATCTTCTGATCTTCTCTTTCATTTCTGTGTTTATTATATATGGAATTGAACTAAGAAGGGTTTGGCCGCAGAAATACTGTCTTGCCTATAGTGTCCTGCTGTGATTGTATTGTTTGATCGGTTCAACCCCTCGACTGCACCTCACCAATTGCTTAATATTAATTCGCTTTTTATATCAATAGGATGGCACCAGAAGTAATTCTTGCCATGGACGAGGGACAATATGATGGAAAGGTTGATATCTGGTCAATTGGTATCACATCCATCGAATTAGGTATCTATTTGTAACCAAACAAATAATATTATATATATATGTGTGTGTGATTCTTATCTTTATTGTTGATAATCCATTAAGTTGTCTGTTAGGTATTTTCTACTTACAGCTTTGTAAAACATATCATTGTAATTAGTATGATAAAACATATGGATATGGCTGCTTTTGTTTTTTATATTTTGCTTTCTGTTCTCCTATCTAAAGAAAACATATATTTCTCCTGTGATTTAGCTTTGCGTTGCGACAACAAAGAAATTTGGCTTCTCTTTTTTTACATTCATGGTTAAACTTTTGTAGCGTTAACTTTTGATATCAAATTCAACCGGGTGTAGCGCCATTCATGTGTCGCGCATTTATTATTGTTTACCTAAAATTTCTGGGAATCAGATTTATTGACTCACTTCTGTTAATGTTGGCGTAGTGTTCTGTTTTGTATAGCTAAAATTTATTTCTCATCAGTTTAGCTACTGTAAAACTAAATCGGCCCAATTAACCTAGCAACGTGGGGGACTCATTGCTTGTAAGTGATAAATTTATTCATAAGCAGTAATATAAATTTAATCTTCTTTATTTCTTTAATCTTTAGCTGAAAGAAAACCTCCACTTTTTAACATGAATGCCATGAGTGCGTTATATCATATTGCTCAAAATGATCCACCAGTTTTATCAACAACAGGATGGTAAGTTAATACAATTGTAACACACCGCTGTATTCTGTAAATTTATCAGTTCATGTTAATTCTAGGGTAAATGTAAAAGCTTTGCACATCATGTGTAGAAGTTTAAATGAATTCTGTATTAACTTCATAAACTCTCAATCACGAAGATCGCAAAGATGACAAATTTGGCAATAATGATTTGCAAGTCGATTTACAATCTCGTAGAGTACAATTAATTATTGCTGTTTCTCTTTGGATAACACAGTCAATAAAATTTGAATCAATTTGGCCAGACAAATATAATAAATGGTTGTCTGGAAGCTATTTTTGATTGGCTATTTGCCACTGGCCTACAGTTATATTGTTCTCTGGATGCATGTCGCACACCCTTCTCTGTGCCAATCGATACTGATCTTGCAAAATATATTACAGTGTAACCTGTTTATAACGGCCAGCTACGAGAGGTAGATAAACTGACCATTATAGACAGGTGGCCTTTATATACAGGTTCGATTCAATAGAAAATACTATTTTAGACATTGCAAGAGTGACCACTATAGACAGGTGGCCGCTTGATAGAGGTGACCGTTATAAAAGGTTTGACTGTATGTTTGTATTTAGTGTAACATTTTTTATGTGGAATCTATGATAGATAGCTGTTTGAAGAAAATCAATTTCATTTCTGATATCCATTTTCATTTCATTTCAGGTCATCTGAATTTGTAGATTTTATAAGTAATTGTCTTCGAAAGCAGCCTGCTGATAGGCCTACAACAGATGCACTGTTGAAGGTTGGTAATCTTTTATTTGAATTGTTTTCTACCATTGAGATATTCTGACTAAAATATATTCTCTGTGTCTGGTAAAGTCAAACCTGTTATAAGTTTTACCCTAACAAAGCAGCCACCTGTCTATAATGGCCATCATTTGGTTTAGTGGCTACTTCAATAATATTAAAAAATCATTATTCTAATGAATTAATATTGTATATATAGGTCTGCTGTCTATAGTGGTCACTTCATGTTATAGACATCATAGACATAGAGAGATTTTATATGAGATTAAAATATTGTAAGAAGTCCATGAAATTTCAACAGCTCAACAACCAATTCGCAAGGTGCAGTAGAGGTGTTGAACCGATCAAACAATAGAATCACAGCAGGACAGCTTTTACAAGGGCAGTAATTTTACGGTCAAACCCTTCTTAACTCAAATGCATATAAAATGGTCATAGAGACGGGAAAAAGATTACAGAATTGCTTTATGATGTCTGAATTTTTATATATCACGATTCCATTCTCAAAATATGAATTGGACTTTCAGCGAAGTCTTAAATGAGATTAGAATGTGCTATATTTAGCAAAGGTTTGTACTAGTAGTGTCTGGTGCTTCACCAAGACTTCCAGCTGTGTGTTGATATTTGTCGCGTGACTGCATCTTGCGAATTAAAGTAATCGTTAAAACAATAATTTTTAGCAAAATGAGTTAGGCAATGATGATGAAAAAAGTATAGACTATATACAAGACTGCAAGTGTGTAGCACTGATTTTGCAATAGGTATACTGAAGTTCCTCCCCTACTAACGGCCAAAACTGCATGCTTCTGATCAGAGAGGGTATTGTCAGCTAAAGTAGATATATCCCAGGATATGTTATAAATTTCTCATGTTTAAGGCGTCCAAACATTACCTTTCACCTGAAATCTTGAAAAAAACTATTCAAATTCTGTACTAATATGAGCATGCTGGTTCTTATCTGTAAACACCTCAGCACTCTTTTTTTCAATTCATAGACACTTTAATGAAGACTATTAAAGGGTTACCATGTCTTACCATGGTTAAATGTCGGAATCTCATTCGACAGCGAATTTTCAATTCATGAATTCACAATTTAAAATTCAATTTCAATTCATAAACCAAGCATGAAGAGAGTCCCACAACAAGATAGATTTTGTCGAATAAAGAAAGACATATACAAGAATGTCTGTAATATAAGTGGTACAATAGTTCTTTAGTACAAAATAACAACACAACTAAATTTGCACAACATTTCGACTGATTGACTTCAGCCATTCTCAAGTGAATGTTTTTTATTATTAATTAAGATATATATATACATAAAAATGTTTGCCCCTTGAGGATAAAGTTACATCATGAAAAATATTTACAATTATATGAGATCTATATCAGTGACAACAGTAACTATGGTAACTAGCCTATAGATATGAAATGCATGCAGTTATTTGAAAACTTTGGCCCGGATGGAATCGCCCTGAACGTTTAATGTTGGTTTCAGTTCTTGAATTGCCAGCATTTCATTCACGAGACAATCAAATTTATTTTTCACTTTTTTATTATTCTAAAATGTTTTTCAAATTGATCAGTAGATATTCCGTGCTCTTGACGGACGTGTGTACCAAGGTTACTTTTGTTATGTTCATCTATGCGTTCATATAAGTGCCGGCATGTATAGCCAACATAGTCTGCTTCGCACAGACCACAAAGTGTCTATGAATTTGTTCTTTAGCAAATTAATGCAGTAATTGTTATTTAAATTTTAGGTTTACCTTGAAACAGCGTAGGCTATAATTGTCTTTCATTCTGTGTTTTAATTTTGCATGTTACACGACCAATAACTCATTACCACGCTTTTCAATAAATGAAAACATCTTGAGCTAAATGTCGTTTTGTAAATCGTAGCCATTATTGAGATAATTATTGGATTGTTATCAAAAAGTTATAAATTCTTTATTTTATCACAGATCAAACTTTTTGAAGCTTGCGTTTTTCCCGGTTTTCGGAGCCATGTTTTACCCTAGAATTTCATGCACGCTCTTTCGACCAATCAGATCGCAGAAAACCTTCGTGATATTTTAGAATTATGTTTTACATATTAAACTGCCATTTTTGAGAACTTCTATTACTTCATGATGTATAATCAGGGTGTCACAAAGTGCGGCACAAAATCAGAAGGTATTCAATTATTTAAAATTATAATTTTTGGATTTCATGGTATCATGCTTCAAAGTAAGTCAAATTCTGATAACATTTCTTCAGATTTACGAAGCATTTTAAATTTTATCATGATGTTTTTTTTTTAACTTTGCTACGTGGTTGCCGGAACACTAAAAAGTTTGTGACACCCTGTGTATAATTATATCTGTTATTTTGTAAATGCTGCCATGTAAATACGCTATGTATCTTGCTGGTGCCAGAATAATCAAGTCGTCAGACAGTAGCGTTGCGGTGTACTATCCACCACCTAACATTGTTTTGATTTGCGTTTACAGAGTGCATTTCTTTCAAAACGACGTGATAGTAATGTTATGATGGAATTAATCAAAAGAACAAAATCAGCCGTCAGAGCGCTTGATAATATGAACTATAAACGAATGAAAAAGATTCTTGTTACAGATAACAGTGAAAGATTTGATTTGCCAGGTGCTGGTATTGACCTAGATAATAAACCAGATCTTGTGGTAAGTTGGAAAATGATTTTCAATATTTTATTGTTGTTTTTGATGCGTTACACTTTGTTGTTGTTGTCTATTAAACAATGAGGAAAAAGTATTAAATAGTAAAATGTATAACTTAACTTGTTGTTCTAAAAGCGTGTATCTAATTTCTGGTCAGAGCATGTGAATAGTAACGATCAGGACAGTTGTGGAACTTAGAGGTCTGCTTTTGATCAGATTGGGCATTAAAAATTAATTTGAATTTTGGAAAAATCCGATTAAATCGGACTCGGATTCAAATCAGATTTGCAGACCGCTATTCCTTTACTTTTTGAATTCTTCATTTGATTCAATATACAATTTGTTTATCAACGTAATCTAATTATTTTGTGTATGTGTATTTGTAGGATATTGACGCACAAAAGAAATTAAGTTTGAACTCTCAAGGCAGCAGTGTCAGTGAGCACAGTACACCAAGTAGTCCAAGTAGCAGCAGTGAAGATCTATCATCACTTGGTCCTGATAGTTCACAACGATCAAATAGTCCAATTTCATTTGCAATCAAGGTAAAGAATATCATTTGCTGTAGCTCAATGATACAGTGGAACCTGTATATAACGGCCAGCTACGAGAGGTAGAAAAATTGTCCATATTAGACAGGTGGCCTTTATATACAGGTTTGATTCAATATAAAATACTATTTTAGACATTGCAAGAGTGACCACTATAGACAGGCGGCCGCTTTATAGAGGTGACCGTTATAACAGGTTTGACAGTAATAGTTTTCACTTTTAAGAAAACCATTTAACCTGTTTATAACAGTCACCTGTAATGTCAAGATAAATTGACCACTAGAGACAGGTGGTTTTGGATACAGGGTTAAAACAATAAAATAATAACTTGGGTGTCCATTATATACAGGTGACTGCAATAGCAGGTTTGATTTTATTTGCTATAGTTGAATAATGATGGTTATTTAAGCTGGAATGTTTTTCTCTCTATGTTCATTTATTAACCAAGTTTGTGTGACTTGTGTTGATTTATAAAGGCAGCTAAATTTTTAATGCTTGTGTTAACTTGCTGTCCTTTACAGCATTAGTGTAGTTCTTTGTGCTTTTTACTCCAATGGTCTGATGTTAGTGGTAGGACATTATAGGTTGGCATCAGGAAAGCCATGAAATATACAAATGTTCAAAATAATAATCAATTTGGCATCTATTCCGGTAACAATCAGCTTCAAGATTGTAGATAATTGATAAATCTAACAAAAATACAGACCTCGTAGTTGTAATTGTAGAAATGACAAATGTGCTATGAAACAACACGCTTAAAATAATTATCAAACGATTGATATCATCATTATCAGTTGCCATGGCAACACACAAAACTAAAAACAAAAAGGGAGGTTGAATAAAATAATCTTTCAATTTTAGACTTCGAAACCAGAAGAAGATGACAGATTTGCTACAATTCGTCCAGCCAATCTTGTTGCTAGGCAACAACTGGAGCATCAAGCAGCGGATGCATACCAAGAACAATTACAAGTATACAAGCGATTACGGCAACAGCATCAGAAACAAATTTTTACACTCGAACAAAAACTGCAGGCAGAAATGTCTGATCATCGTAAAGCGCTTGAGAAAGAATTTGAAACACAAATGCATGCATTTGATAAAGAAATGGAGAAATTGAAAGCTAAACATCGTCAAGAACTAGAAGCTAAGGTATGTCATTAACAATTACTAATGGAAGGCGATGTGAATATCGGCTGATAATAGAAACAAGATGATTAAATCAATATTCACCAAACATCAATATCAATAACTGAGTTAATGATTAACAAATCAATTTTGAAAGAAATAATTATGAATTTTAGACCTGGTTCATACGCCGTCCTGTACATGTGCCGATCCTATTATGCTCTAGCCAAAATTTGAAGGTCGGCGAAATGAAACAAATAAGAACGCCTTCAACAATTGGATTGTGTTCAGGCGTTCTGAACGCCTTCATCAGGTGTGAATTCATGCATAAAATCCTTGGAACGGCGTCTGAAACCAAATTGTTTATGTAGTCGATCTGAAGGCGTTCTCAACTGGAATAGATCGGCACATGTACATAACGGCGTATGAACCAGGCCTTAATACATTAATAATGTAATTATCTGTCGCATCCTTCCGTCAGAACAATTTGAATATCCTTCAGGGATTCTCAGTCCAGGAATCCCAATTGTATTTATCCCTGACTGAGATATTTTTGGCCACAGAGACTTTTGCATTTATGTGTTTGAACTATGATGATTTATTGATTTGATTGTTGCTTTTCCAGGTTAAACAAAGTCTTACAGATGAAAAGCGATTAATTAAAAGCATTCGTGATATTCAAGATGGCGAAATGAAAATACTTGCCAATAACGTTAAAATCGAATATAAAAATGCCAAACAAAGGTTAAAGAAGGTATGTTTTCCAAAGGTGTCCTCATGAACCCGGATCCTAGGATAGTGATAATAATAGTAATAATAATAATAATAATAATAATAATAATAATAATAATAATAATAATAATAATAATAATAATAATAATAATAATAATATAATAATAATAATAATAATAAT
This sequence comes from Haliclystus octoradiatus, assembly GCA_916610825.1. Lineage (NCBI taxonomy): Eukaryota > Metazoa > Cnidaria > Staurozoa > Stauromedusae > Haliclystidae > Haliclystus > Haliclystus octoradiatus. The sequence goes on from OU744450.1 coordinate 4,366,537, forward strand.
AATAATAATAATAATAATAATAATAAGATAATAATAATAATAATAATAATAATAATAATAATAATAATAATAATAATAATAATAATAATAATAATAATAATAATAATAATAATAATAATAATAACAATAATAATAATAATAATAATAATAATAATAATAATAATAATAATAATAATGATAATAATAATAATAATAATAATAATAATAATAAGTCAATTTATACAGCGCTACTTCTATATAATATCCAGCAGTGCTTTACAACATTTAGAATTTCAAAGTCTATAATCGATATAAAATATTAAAGAAAAATTTTAAAATGAGAAACCCTGACATGGTGATGCTATTCGAATAGCAACTACCGCTATATTCAAATTTTCGAATAATATTCGAATAGTTTTCAAAAGCTAATTATTCAAATAATTTTCAACTATTCGACCTTGTTTCGTATAGAGAAAGTTATTATAAATAATATAAAAATTTCATTTTAACACTGCAATAACACATTTATATTTCCGTGAATCCTTTTTCGTCGTCCAATAACAAAATGACGACTATGAAAATTGAAAAGGAGATTTGTATGCTAATAACTTGTGAGCGAGGCTGATTCTATTGTCTGCGGACAATAACCATATTTTCACAAACAATAAGATTATTTGAATACTATTTGAATACTAAAATTCTCAATATCCTAATATTCGAATAGCGATTTCGGCGTGGAATAGCATCCCTACCCTACCCTATTATCTCTACCTGAATTACTTTAGTATAGCGTATTTTGAATGCCTAATCGGTACAGAAATCACTACGCTTTGATGGCTATCCGGTATAGTGTAATCCGAGCACCAGTTGGATTAAAGTTGCTAGGGTGTTCTTAGCCATGGTATTGCATTCTGTTAGCTTCTCAGCCAATCAAAACTGATCCCTTGTTAACTTTTCTACACTTGATTACCAACAGCAGCGCTGCTCGAGTAAATATCCATCAAGTAATACTTTATTTATGTCTACTATTAGATAATTAACTGAGCAATTAAATGTTTTATATAGGATGTATCAGACGGATCTCAACAAGCACAATCGCAAAGCCAGTTAAAGGATCAATTCACACGACTCCAACAGAAACAAGAAAGTAATAAAATGAGGGAACATAGAGATCATTTAGAAGGCGAATTAAGAAAATACCGTCGTGATCAGCTGATGGCCCGACAAAAAATCGAAAAAGGATTGTTGATTGAAGTAAGTAATGCAATTTACTGGTGCGAAAAAAATGTATTTAAATTCAAAATAATCTAATACAAGTATTTCAAATACTGTACTGTACAATGAAACCTGTATATAACAGCCAGATACAAGAGGTATATAAATTGGCCACTATAGACAGGTGCCCTTTATACACATGGTTGATACTTTTTTAGACATTGCAAGTGTGACCACCATAGACAGGTAGTCACTATTTAGAGTTGGCCATAAATAACAGGTTTGATTGTATTGTAAAACAACTTTAGTACATAAGTAATTGATAGAAATTAATGAAGTAGATAAAATCTACTTTCAACCTACTGCCTCGAGAATTAATCACGCCTTTCTAAAGTTATCATAACAAAGAATACCATTGTTGTATACAATAGACCTGATGTTATTACAATAAAAATGTTGTAATTGAATGTTCTTTACCTTCCGTTTGTTTTTTTATTATAGGAAATGAACACTTTACAAGCCCAAAAAGACCAAGCACATCAAATGTTAATAAGACATCATGAATGTACACAAGGTCTTGAATATAAACAATTATCAGCGATGCATAAATTAAGATGTGATCAACAACAATACCAGCATCAAACAGAATGGGATAATCAGATGGAATATAATAAAAAAGCAGAAATGGATCTACAAAAGAAACATTTACTTGAGCTACGGCAAAGGCCGAAAACGCTCAAGGTAATTTCACTTGATAGTTGTGATTTTTTACATTGTGTTACATCAAGAGGTATCGTGGATCCACGATCTTCACTTTATCTTTTGATCAGACCCGCATCTGGACCCTTGAATTATGTTTAGTTGATCTTAACCGGGATCCAAAATTAACTCTTAGAGCCACACAAAACAGGATAACAACCGGTTACTTATTTCTGTTAACCGGTTGTGAAGAATATCTCACCGTCTCATCCTTACAAAACGGTTCTGAAGAAATTAAATAATAAAACATTTAAAAGCAGTAGACATCTTGCATGTGGAAAAATTATCTAACAAACAAATTATATGAGGTAATTGAGGTGGGATGCTACTTTATTGATAACCATTTATGTTCCATTTATGATTCTATTTGCATTAAATGTTTGTACTCAAGCCCCCGGACTTGGATTCGTATCTATTTGTTTGGAGCTAGATCCTCAAAATGAAGGATTGAATCACCTCTGAATTCAAAGGTTTCATTCTTCCTGTTACAGCATTGCCATATTGAAAACCTCTTGGGATTTAAAATAAACGATTCCTAATTCTAAAGAAATCTTACAAAATTTTTTGGAATTTAACTTTCTTTTGAAGATGAAATCCAAAAATCATCATTTCAAGTGAAACAATCTCGATATCAACAAACCTTATGCTTGCCTTCTGGGGACCTGTGATTTCCATTTGTATATAATAGAATTGAAGAAAAAATATTGATTAAAACTTGGCAGTACAAATTGTAATAATGCTACAAGCAAAGGTTACTAAATAGTAAAATGTTTTGTAAATTTGGATATATTGCATACAGGATTTGCACAGCACAATGGCTGTTAATTGTAATTTGGTAAATAAAGGAGGCTATTTTTATTTTTATAAAAATTCATCTCAACTCATTCTGTCAACAATCGAGTGTATAAATATATACGCGGCTGTATTATTCAAATCAAGCGAACAATGGTGACCACGTTATTTGGATCCTGAATTGGATATTTACGCCATGTGATGTCCGCTATTACGTAGCTATTACCTTTCCACTGACACAAAAAAATTCCAATGACACTTCAAATTCTAGTATAGGCATGGTTTAACTTTAGCGACATGATGTCATTTTATGCGGGAATCAATATGAGCTTCACAATGACAATCAAAGAAAAAAGTGACACGAAAAAATTCCTTTGACACCGCTGAATTTTCCTTAACTACAATTAGAAAGCTACTCGCAGGGCTTACAGGAGTAAGATTCTGGTCTGCATTACTACAGTACTATGAATCTTGTAATCATATGTAATAATCAGACATTAGAATTTTCAGACTTTTGGCGGATTTCAGACTATTTGGGGCTTTGTGAAACTCTATTTATTGCTTTTTGCCATTGAAATCGATTAAAATTTATCAATTTATTCTGGAATTCAGACTATTTTTGAAATTTGATTTCTCCTGTCTGAGTAATGTAAGAGTATGCAATTGAATGTAAAATTATTTTTCAAATTTAGGCACAAGAGCTTCGCGTCAAGAAACAATTCCATGATACGTTAAAGATACAAAATAGACAATATAAAGCTTTACAAAAACAAATGCTGCAACAGGCACCGCGAGAACAACACAGAGAAATTATTAGACAATTTAAACAAGATCGCAATCGTAAAGTTTCTGATTTGGCATCTCAATACGAAGCTAGTATTACTGATCTTCTTAAAAAACAAAAGGTAAGCGAATCAGACAACTTGTCTTATTTTCTGTTATGATCGAGGAGCTAAATTTGAGTTCTCAAAATTGAAGATGTATTCTATGCAGGGTCTGACAACAGTAGGAATCCTAGATTATGCAAAGTTAGAGCAAATTTAGAAGAAAATTGATATTTTATGATTTAATGGTCAAACTCCAACAAGAAATTGAAGAAAAAAATGCCTCTACGATTCCAGAAGGCTGAACCTTTTGTTGGATAGGATTCTATGAACTTTATTGGATAAATGTTCAAGCTTTGTTATTTCAATTCCCGTCAGGCAAATAGGCAATCGAATTGCACTACACTGAAGTAATCTAGTATGGTTGCTCGCACGTACGTCATTGCTGCATAGTGTGGTAATGTATACAATTGAATCCAGTGTAATGGCTGACGTCATGATCATCAATCCCATCATGATATGCTATCAACTCAGAATGCCACTAGCTCATTCGATTTTTGTATTTGTCACATGTGCGCTTGACTGCTTGTATGTTTCAAGCATTAATCCGGTATGATTTTCAGTCTGATGATGCAAAACCCGTCCGATACTAGTTGACATATCATGTTAGTGGGATCCAATCCTAAAATCAATTCTTGATTACCTTATCTTATAGGTTCGGTTAGACGAAGCGCAACTTCAAGAACAAGAAGCTCTGAGAGCACAACTCCAACAAGAACAAGATATGCTAAGTACCTATCAGAAGAAACAAGCTTTGCAATTAAAATCACATATTGATAAAGAACAGAAAGAATTAGAAGATAGAGTTTCATTGCGTAGGGCATTACTTGAAGAAAGGGTAAGGTTTTTATTGTTGATGAAAAAGTTTATACCTGCGTTTTCATGGATTGTATTATAAGGTGTGCGATCGACTGTAAAAAAAAATGTTTTTCGATTTTTTTCCCAATTCTGTTTAGTTGATTTTGAAGACATATTTTAATCTTATGATTAGAAAATGTTATTTTGTTTCAATTTCCTGTTTGTTTTGTTGTAATTATTTATTACTCAATGAACTCCAATCTACTATTTTAATGCTTCTAATTCAACTTGCTGGACACTTATTGGAACAGAGAGACATGCTCCATTTCATCGAGTTAAATATTTGTGTTGCCATGACAAGTGATTGTGCGTTTTATAGCAGTCGTGTCATCTCTATAATACAAACCATGTCCATTTTTAATCAGTTGAAGGTAATGACACTGCAGCTTGTCGATATCACTGTCCTGATGGATCTAAAATGTGTGCTAATAAGTGGGTTATTAGGTTAACAGGGTTAAGGAGGTTCTTAGAATAGTAGAGCAGAATTTCCTTCTGTTGAAGTTTTTTAATAATATTTAATACCGTGAAACCTGTATATAACGGCCAGCTACGAGAGGTAGATAAATTGACCACTATAGACAGGTGGCCTTTATATACAGGTTTGAATCAATAGGAAATACTATTTTAGACATAGCAAGAGTGACCATTATAGACAGGTGGCCGATGTATAGAGGTGACCGTTATATCAGGTTTGACTGTATAACATAATATTTTTATTGAATAAAAAAGGGGGGCCCAGATTAAGTTTGGCGCTATGGGACTTTGGAGTTACCCTTGACCATTTTTTTACGTCAGTAATAATACAGGTTATAATAACAATATATTTTTCAACACAAAAACTGGTTAATGGTCACTAATTTCAATGAAGCAACACAAACAGTCAAGGATAAAAGTATTTTGAATAATGTTAGTTGTGAAATGAAAAACATCAATCGGCAAATTTGTGAGGACAAAAATTCCCCTCCATTTTATAACTAATCAAAAAAATTTAAACATTTCCTTTCTCTTCTTTCAAGTTTTTTTTTATTAACATCATTGATGTAAAAGTATACTTCAAGAGTGATGGTAGAAAAAAATGTTTGAATCTATGTTTTTCATGATTTGCCATAATGTTAGCGATCATATTGGCAGGGATGAACTTCTTTTTTCAGTCTATTTTCAGTATATATCCTTAGTTTCAGTCTATTTCAAACATTTGTACTTTCATGTCTGAATCGGGGGTCCCCCTTGAGTGGTTGCTTAAGGGAAGATTAGCCTGCGTCACAGACTGCGATTTATTCACAAAAAGTAGGGTCTGTGTGAATTGCTCGGTTTCTCTGCCCGGGTCTCGTACCAGAATCAGACTGATGTCGCATAATTATGTATGATTAAGGTGATTCTCACGGAATTCTCGCACTACTTTGTTTACTAAATTGAAATGACTCGAAGGTGTAAAAACTGTGATTTAAACACATTTTAAATATACTTGTTTCCAAATATTATCCACCTTTGAAAATTTTATTTAAATCAACTGTTCTGTTTGTCAATAATGTGCAAACACCAACATGAAGAAATATCCAGAGGTTCTGTCTTTTTGCTTGTTTGAATCCTTGTCTAGCTGATTCCCGCTAATTTTCTTAACAATAAAAATTATAAGTTATGTGCTATTAGTTTTATTTTAGGCTTCATACATAGCTATGGCAATTAGTTAATCGAACAGAGGTGCTGAATTTGTTCATTAAGAACAATAGATTTACCATGCTTCGATCAGAAACTTCCGCTCCAGGTTTATGTGAAGCGGCGAGACAAAGAATTGAGCAAATCACACAGACCCTATTCTTTTTTGAATGAATGGCGGTCTGTAACGCAGACTAGGGAGGATTGGCTCAGATGGCAGAGCAACTGAACTTCAGATCAGATCATATCTTATCGACTGTGATTCAAATCCCCGAAGGTCAACTCAGCCTTGACTTTATCTAAAACATCAATTGAGTACCGTCTAGCTCAGTAGCTGTGACGCATTGTTGCACATTCACAATAAAGGTCCAATTGCCATGAAATCTGTTGAAATTGATCTGCAGTGACGTGGCTGAGATCAATAAAGAGCAATTAACATCATTGCTCTTAGCGAAAAGAGCCACTCCTCTAGAAATAGATGAGTGTTACGGGTTCTTTCGGTAGGGCGATACAGTCTCAACTGCTACTTGCTTATGATGAGTTTGACTGTATTTCCTAATCATAATGCATATTATATGTATTTTAGATGTTTGAAGAAAGTACAAGACTGCAAGATATACGTCAAGAACGTCTGAAAGACCTTCAAATTCACCAAAATAAGGAACTAGCCGAGTTCGATGCATTAGCCGGATTTGCATCGAGACACCAAGACGGAAGTCCTAGATCGAATAGAGTATCAAGGAGTGAAAACACTTTAATTAACAGAACACTCCAACAAGAGAAAAATGGTAACGTTCAAGGTGACAGTAGAAAAAATATGAAATCCTCAAGAGATAATGGACCATTTCATTTGTAGAATCGTTTTATGACTCTGAACAAAAATTAAACATTATTTGATGTGAAAGGCTCGAAAATATGGTATCATGGTTTGCTTTTAATTACACAAAGATTATGTAATTCTTCTTCTACCTATTTTTTACGCAATTAATGTTTTTGCTTTATTGTTGGACTTAGTTTAAATTTATGAAGTATAAATCCAATTATAGCGCGAAAGACGATTTTATTATTATTTCATATTAAAAATAAAATCAACAACAGAAGACAATATAATAATTAATACATAGTTACGAAACAACAACAAATAAATGGGTTGTTATAAACAAACAATGTTTATATAAAAAAGGTACTTTTTCTGATTTTAATTATTACCATTACATACTTTCACAAATTTGTTATCATAAAACACGCGCCATCGTTTAAAATATTTTAATTAATTAATAATAAGATTGAAAACAAAATTGATTGGTTATCATAATTAATAATACAATAAAGTGTAAAATAAAATGGTACATCACTGTACTGTTTGTATTATTGTAATGTTTCAAAAATTATATTATTATAAAATTAGCATTTTTAGTTGCTTTTTTGAAAAAATGTAGTTTAAACGTTAATAATACATAGTTAGCACCATTTAATTTCATTTCTTTAAAAAAAAAATGTAAATAGTTATCATTTTTGCTTTTATGTTGTGTAGTTTTTGTGAAACTGTCAATAGTTTCTCATGATTTGCAATGATAAATAATTTGTTTATTTGTTGTATTTCACAAACATTGTCCTATTTTAAATTCAACATTGTGTCTTTAATTCAATCGTCTACTGGTATAAATTTATAAACTGTTCTATCCCAACTGTATGTAACATAGCAATGAATTGAAAGTTAGATTATTATTCCGTAAGGTCTGCCTCTACATGCAGGCTAATTCCAATAATTTCATAATACTATTTATTAATAATAATACTTTGAATTGTAAGCAAACCGGAATATTTCAAATAAGTTTTGAAAATAAGATTGAAATGAAATGTAACATGTTATACAGACAAACCTGTTATAACGGTCACCTCTATAAAGCAGCCACCTGTCTATAGTCGTCACTCTTGCAATGTCTAAAATAGTATTTTCTATTGAATTAAACCTGTATATAAAGGTCACCTGTCTATAATGGTCAATTTGTCTACCTCTCGTAGCTGGCCGTTATATACAGGTTTCACTGTACTATAAATTTGAGTCATTCTAATAAGGGATTACATCACTCTTGTGAGTTGGTTTCCGGAATTTAGACCCATGAGTTCTCTAACAACGAACGAGAAATCCATATCGTAAACGAGGCTGCAGATTTCAGTTTGTTGTTATGTTAGAGAAAAAGTGGGTCCAAATTTCGGTGACCCACAAACAATAGTGATGTAATAATTTGAATAATTTTTAAAACATTGTCTGGAACATCAATTGTCGCTAATCAATTTCACCACAACAATGATTTGTTTTCTAATTTAATGGGTTATTGGTTTTTCATTAAATACAATTTGAGAGAAATTCCTACAAATAACATATAAAAACAGAACGCGAAGAATTCAACATAAATGGTTTTTCAAACTCTTAAAATGTTTGCATTATTAAAAATTTAGTAATAGTTAGATCTGAATATCTCAACTCCCAAGCTGTTACTTTTTGAAGTTGAATTTTTAAATACAGAGTACACTTGATTTGATTTTATGAAAAAAATTATTCAATTTGTCGCAGCTCATGATCATAATTTGATGAGAAATATATTATCAACACTTTCCTAACCCAATAACAAATGTTCAACTACTGTAAAGTGTACTCTATCCTTTTTCACCAATAGCCCAAATGTAGACTAAAAACTTTGATGACAAAATTTAACCAAATATGAACAACAATTGGTACTAAGTAGATGAAAATATAATAACTATTAATATACACTATTCCTCTTTATTTGCATTTTTATCTTCAATTATTTTCTTACACTGTTCACTAGTATCATAGGTATTGTACTTTCGCCATTGTCCTTTTACAAGATCGGCAGGATATTTTTGTTTGTTAAGTTTGAATTTATCCAAAACAGCAACTGGTAAATCAATATGACAAATGTCAGCCAAACGTATAAGATAAATTAATACATCACTTAATTCTTGACCCAAATGCTCTTTATCTTTCTCTTTCCAATCTGATAAAACAATAAATATATTTAAGAATACGGGGTGAGTGTAAACTTCATGTTGGTGTTGGTGAATATTATAACTTAGATACTTTGATCATTGACTCATTGTCGAATTTTGAAAAAATTATGTTTGTAAATACATAGGCCTAGGATTTGTCTGAAAATTGTACATGTATGCATGTTTTTTTATAGCATTTATACATGTGAATTGTAAAAGCTAGATTCATATTATTTTAATTAGTATTCACATTTTATTCAAGTTGTTTTGGTTTGCGTCAAACTTATCAGCAGATACTCAAATAACCTAGATAGTTGTGGCTCCGTCAACCTAACGAGATGGTGGTGGAATTAATTTGTGTTCTATGGCTTGATTATTGGGAAATGTGAGTTAAACCTGGTTTCCATTGATAATCGGGAGGCACCAGCAGCAGTCGCCAGTCTACACCCCAATAACATGTTTGATTTTCGGGAGAGGACCAAAGATGAACGCATTCGATTTTAATCGGTGGTTGCCGCCAGTGCCTCCCGATTCTAAATAAAAACCCATTTGTCGAGAAGTCATGGCGACACCCCCTTGCTAGGACTACCTTGAGTTTTTAATGTGTACAATAATGTACATCATTTTGCTACAAAGGCTGATGTGACACAATGGTTTCAAATTTTTCACAGAAAAATGATCAAGAGGTTGACCTTGACACAATGCATCTGAACTGCAGGAGAAGACCAATGGCAAACAACCAGAATTTACATCTGATCGACACAGGGTCCAACGAAAGTCCAGGGATCCTACATCTCGGAGGGCAGAAGAAAAATTAATATTTACATACCGGGCAATCCAATTTGACATTCACCTCTCCATTGACTAAGAATTGAAATACATAAGGCAGGAAATTATTTTTATTTAAGAAGACAGATGGCCAGGGATTGATACCAAGGGGATTAACAACCATCTGGCAGATTCAAAACTTTCTTATAATTAGGGGGAAATGATCTTAAAAAAAACATGTTGCTTACAATATTTCTGATAGTTCTCCGACTTCTCCAACCTTTATATGAAAAGAAAAATTGATGACATAACAAATTGAAAAATTAAAAGAATCAAACCCATTGTAATATGAAGTCAACGTTACCATAGCTAATAATATATTTCTTGGGGTATGGTACTTTTCCCAATCTCTAGATTTCACAAATTCTTCTTGAATTTGACGTCTAAAATTTAAATTAAAACAAAAAAGGTAATTAATCTACATTTTGAAGATTATACTTTTAGTTATAATGAACAAACAAATAGTAGGAGGCTGGCTATTGAGTAAAAAAATCATATCAAAATAATATAAACAGTTTTACTCCTTCCTTGGAAATTAAAAGTTTTGAAATGAAATCTCACATTTCCTCGAGGTTCAACTTGGTAGAAAACCCATTATTCTTCTCACCATTAGCATTCTTCCGTAATTTCTTGCAAACAGGTTCGATTTGATCTTGATCATCATGATCATTGTCTTTAACTCTTTTCGTATCCATTTTGTAGTTTAGAAAAAACACGTGAACTAATAGTTATTCGCGCCAAACCTCGCCCTCTACATGGAAAAGAGACACATGATTAGTCCCATACTCCTTATTTGTCTCAGCAAATTTACTCTCTCCTTCTCCCAAAAGCAACAATTTTCAAAAGAAAGTGCAATAATTATTTTGTGAAATATGGCTATTGCAAACCAATTATACAATGCATTTTTCCGTCGTACATCAACATTTGCTGTTACAATAGTTGCTGGAGCATTCTTATTTGAAAGAATGTTTGACCCGTTCATGGACGGTATCTGGGAAAGGTCAAATCAAGGGGTAAGAATATGAAAGTTTGTTTTGTCTCCTGTATTAAGCCTACCGTTTCATCATATTCATATTTATAATTAAAAAACATAACTACTATTATCATTATCCTTTCTAAGTTATCTTGTAACTCCTTTTTTATTTTCTATTTTTAACTTAATAACTTTAGTTCATACCCCCAGGAAGAGTCACAACTCACAACTATATGCAATGATATGCGTTATTCTAGGTTCTAGCCTATAATAGGCCCGATGTATGATTGGTCTGTGGACTCTGTGATTAGATCTAATATGCTTGGACTATTGACGGAGCGGTGTCCATTTAAGCCGTCCTTTATATATAACACCGTCTGTGACTGTGACTAGCTTGTATTGATAAAAAATTGATGTTAGCAGTTTTTTAGACTCCATTTAAGTCTAGGACTATTCAAGGTGTTCTTGTGATTGAATTGATAAATATAAAATTTGTATTGATGCAAAACAAGTTTTGTATCAAATTAGGGGTAAGATGGTAATGAAATTTACCGATGTTCGATGCCGATCATTCATAGCAATCAACAGATTAATAGATTTTTCTGATTAGTTCATGAGTTTATAATGATCAAACAGTTCCACACTAAATACGCTAAGTCCAAGCATGCAATTAGCTGAGTAAAAATAAATGGAACTCTAAGGCAAAGTATTTGATGATAGCAAATGGTTGCCTGTCCACCCAATTTCATTAATGTATTTCCAATTAATAAACAACGTGGTTAGCCGTCCAGTAGCGGAATAGTCTAAAAGCAATAACTCTGCAATAAGGTCAGCCTCTCTCGAACCAACTCACTAAATGAGGCTCAACACTAGATCAAGGAGGATCGCAATTTGATGCCGTGTTTCACTCGATCACGTGGTTAGTGTTAGTGATTAGGCTTAGGGTTTGGTCACGTGATAACAACCCGGTCGAGTTTAAATTCGTTTCCGTTACCCAATCTCTCGTCGGCATGGCGCAGTGGTAGTGCGTCTGACTAGTATGCGCATCATTCTAGTTCGATGACAGGTCGCTCCAAATTTTAAATTTATTTTCATGATTATGTTTTAAACTGTTGATTGAGTTGCTATTCGTTCATAATACGCATGCGTTGCTACTTGAAAGAAACAAAGCAAACAAGTACCACAGTCGCCCTTAGAGTTATGGCAAATAGACTCTTCCTCCAGTAGCCGGACGTCATTTTCAAAATGATAGCCGTCCGACACTCAATTTGCGCATGCGTAATACTGTTCGAAGCAACGAAGATAAGAATTGATTCAAAGAAGATAAAATAATATTCAAACTTCAAACCATCAATGTCAGATTATGAATTATTATATTTTTTAAGTCAACTCTATGCTAGCCTGAAAGGAGAGTCAAATCTAAGTTATAGAAACCTTGTTTACTTTTGTTGTTGATCAAGGTTAAGCTTTGAAATTGCAATACTCCTCGTATTTTTCCCATCGACGTCGGCTCGCTTTTGAGAAGAATCGCGAGGAAATTTTTGTTTATCATCTTCGAGTGTTACTGTTAATTTCAAGTTTATCCCAAATAACAATTGTGAACAAATACTGAGTGAAGTGATAAATACCTCATTGACTTCAAGAGAAAAGTTAGATTTTGGTGGGAAATGTTATATCGTTTGAATAATAATTACTTCATTATGATTTGCCGCCATAACTTTCTAGAAACCCTTCGGCTTTCGCGTTGTATATAAGTAAAATCAGATCAAAGATTAATGATCCCTGAATATGCATTGGAGAAATAACAAACACTCGTGGAATATTACTTGATTTGTGTATAAATCCAATGCAGAATGAGAACATTCTACCGTGAAATATTAATATGCATTTTTGAGCAGCCAAACAACTAATGAGAAAGAAAGAGCGCTAGCCTGCAAGATATAACTCTAAAGCCAACGATATTATCTTGTCGCTGTAATACATCATTCCAAAACAGATTCTTTTTTACTTGGGAACAGCAATATTTCAGATCTTGAAGGTATTTAATCATCAAATCCAACGAGGAAACCACCAAATAATTGTGTGACTTGCCGTGTTGAAGTTTAGTGTGATAATAAATTCTGGTACAAAGCAAAGCACACGCATGCGCAAATTGAGTGCCGGACGGCTATCATTTTGAAAATGGCGTCCGGCAACCGGACGGCTATACACTTCGATTAATAAAAATGTGTGCCAATGATCGGCAGAACCGATTATTTTCAGAACAATTGTCTAACCCCTATATGAAATACCTAATGTTTTCTAGTTTTGATTGATTATTGTATTTGGATGTTAATCATATTATGATGATATTATAGAATTGAAAATGTTCTAAATTTAGTTTCAGGAATTGTTTACATTAAAATGAAAGATATTTGGGAAAAACTCAACATACATTAGTTAGCTAAACTAATAGCCTACTGTAATTTAACTCAACTGCAATCTTTAAGTGTGCAGCTAAACTGTCTCATAGCCGCATCTTTCATAGCCTGCATGCAGACCTACTGTTTTCCTTCAACAAGTATAGGGTCTACGAAACGCTGGCAGAATCTCAATTTAGGATGGCATTGCAGTTCCAACGTAACCAAGGTGCTGCCCTTCGTGACCAATGTAAATCGATTGAGTTAATAGAAGAAGTTTGATTTGAATGAAACTGATTGGTCTTATCAGATTTTGTTAAGCCACAGGAGCGTAAACTGAGATTCTGCCAGCGTTTCGCAGACCCAACATTGACGAAGAAGTACAGTAGGACTGTAGGTCTGTGCGCAAGCTACATCTTCAACAAATCACAACTAAAAAGCCAATTCACTGCGGCTAAATATATCTTTTCTACAGAAAATTGTCCAATAGCCGCATGTCTAACACCCCTATATTTGTTAAGTCATCGCATCTAATTAGACCTCAGACAAACATCACTACTTTCTCTCATTTAATGATTCAGTATGTAATCTTCTTCAGCATGAAATCAACTTAACAAATTTTATCAATATGATGATAAATAATTTTGAGAAATTTTACAATAATTCAGAATATATGTGTGAACAATATTTTTATTACACATGTAGACACAGCATGTAAATAACAAGATAGTTATGCTGTCGGATATGATTGGGAGGAAATACATTTTGTAAAACTGAAATGCAGACTTCGAAGAGGAAATATGTTTGTCTATAGTCTGGAAGGATCAATGCAATAAATATCATAGTTTAAAATTATTATTTTTAATCCTGATGACGACATTAACAGATTCTCAAATTGTGTTAAAGTCCAACTTGCTTATTCTCCTCCCTCGGCTATAGATAAAAAGCGAGGCGTTAACGGGGTTGAATAAAAATTAGCGAGGTAGCAATGTAAGAGATTGAGAGCTTGTATGGAGAATGGATAATAGAAATCGGTTTTATCTGTTCAGAGGATTTTCTCCATTTCTGTTCCTCGAAGAAAACACTGATACTGCTAAATTGTTTCAAGGAGGTTTGGAACAGTAGACACCATGATGAAATGTAAATAACGCCACACTCTGTATGTATTTTGGAAAACAATTTAGGAGATAATAGGCAACTTTGTTGTTACTACATGAACAATTGAATATGATGACAAAGAAATCAAGCTCTATTTATAGCACATGCTAGTGTAGCAAAACTTTTAAAAGTTCCCTGTTGTTGCCGTGGCAACATTTTTGCAGTATAAAATTTCCTGATAGAGTATATTTTTAGCAAAAACTCGAAAAGTAATCTGGGCACGCCCAATTTTTTTCCACCATCACTCTTGAAGTATACTTTTACATCAACAATGTAAATTTAAAAAAATCAACAGTAGAGAGTGTTGGAAAATTGTTGATTAGAAATAAAATGTAATTTTCTTCCCCAAAAAATTTGCCTTTTATCATCAGCTGTTTGTGTTGCTTTTCTGAAAGTTATTGTTTGTTAACATGTATTATTATTGACGTAAAAGAATGGGTTAAATCCAAAGCCCCGTAGTCCCAAAAATAATCTTGGCACCCCCAATTTTTTTATGCTGGAAAAATAAAGCTCTGGATGTCCAAACACTATTCTGATATAAAAAAAAATCCAACTGAAGAAAAATTTTGACTGTACTGTTCCAAACCTCCTTGATAGTTTTTCAAAGGTTTTACTCTGTTGAATGTTTTGTTTTTGAAGAAACGTTTGAATTGTTAAATGATTTTATTTTTAGAAATTATGGAAACATATTGAGCCAGCCATTACAGCCAAAGCAGAAGAAAATTAATTTAAAACAATATGACAATTATCAATATGAAAGAGTATGAACGTTGGTGCAAGCTTACTGATGGTGATATAATAATTTTAAACTTTATGATGCTTTTATTTGTGGCACCATTGTTGTTGTAAATTAATTAAGTTTGAAATCAAATTTTCATACAGTTTGATTACCAAGATGAAAATTGATTTCGTTTTTGATGAATTTAAACCTGCTATTAGACATTTGCATCAGCCAAATTTCCACCAAAGTTGAATTTTCAAAGTTTTGTTATATTAATAAATTGAGCCTTATATAGATATGATATATCAAACGGAACCTTGAAATATATTATGCTGATCCTTAACCAACGATTTTTATTGTATTTACCAGAACTTGCATGTTTAACAAGGGCTATCTTAATAGCTAAATATTTACGGGTTTTCAAATCCAGGTTGCAGATAAGCAGGAATTTCACTTATCCGAAATAGGAATTGCAACTAAGCTGGTTACACTGTACACTCATGTGGGAGACACAAGGGAAGTGTTCATAGCACGAGACTCAGTTTATCTCCAATAAAGATTTTGTGAAAACATTTAGGCAGTCGCTACATATTTTTGCCTTTGGCTTTTCTGAAACAAGAGTCGTTCAGCTGACACAGTCAGTGTTCCAATAGAGAATATTTGAATACTGAAACAGAGATTTTGAGTTCACAAATGATTGAGACATTTGTTTGATTATTTTACTTGTGAAATTGAAATGGCACTTTGATATTGATGATGTGAATCATACAACTTTACTATTTTGTATTTCCATTACAACAAGGCAATGTCAAATACCCCCAGTCAGTAGCGGGTAGTTACGCCGTGGGCTCATTCTTAGGCTTAACATCACTTCGAATTCAAACATAGACTTATTAGAACATCATTGTTGTTCTATGTTCAGATATTCTAATAAGTCTATGATTTCAAAAGGCAGAAATGTGGCCACTGACTGTGTCCCAGCTATGCACCGGTCTTCTGATCAAAACAGAGGTTGTGACGTAATTCATATGTAGAAGACCAACTGTTGTGACGTAACAATAGATTGCCGAGCAAAACGGATTGCCATGTTGAACTACACGCGTCTGTGCAGAACAACATATTGACTTGCCCAAGTCTCACTTTTACTTTTACGATTTTGATATGTTTGTATATCAAAGCGGGACTTATAGATCAGTCAAAACAACATAATAACTCGTCTGAGAATAATGAATTGCCGTGCAGAATAAGCGGATGTTAGTAACAATACGTGACAAAGTCATAACACAGCGCATCGACGCGTTTTTGACCCCTTTGCCGCTTCATTAAACTTTTAGATTAAGGCCCTGTTTACAAGAAGGGCGAGTTACCCGGGTAGGGGAGTTACTCGCCTTGCCGAGTTAAAATGTGTTGTGTGTTTACAAGGGTCACCTGAGTAACCCGCCTACCCGAGTTAAATAATTTGAAGCCAATCTAAGCATGCGCGCTGAAATGGAACAATTAGAGAACAAAAGATGTCTACAGCGGAAACGTTCAAAACAATAGAAAATTAAAGCTACCATTTTTAATTTTAACCCGCCTACCCGAGTTACTCGCTTATTTCCGTTTACAAGTCAAAAAGTGACAGAAAGTTGTCTCGGGTAGGCGAGTTACCCGGTCTGCCAAGGCGAGTTACTCGGGTGGGCGAGGCAACTTTCTCGCTTTGCTTGTAAACAGAACGCGCATAAACAGTAGACCCGGGTAACTCGCCAACCCGAGTAACTCGCCCTCCTTGTAAACATGGCCTAAATAATATTGTTGTTATAGATGACCCTCCTGAAAACCATCTAAGATGAATGAGGTTTCCTCTTTAAATATCAAATATAGAGGTATTTCCCTTGTCTCATTACGCATCTCTCAGCTATGATACAGAACTACGAGCACTTTTCAATTTCTTAACCATAGACAATTAGACATCAAAGCAAAACAAATAAGGAGAAATGTTATTTATACACATAGTTTAGACTCATCTCAATTATTTATACCAATACATTTGAAATGGTATACAGTATTAATTTAAAATTTACATGTCAAAGAAAAATTACAGACGCTGGGCAGACACACGTTACACTATGATTGTTACACTGCATATTAGTTTGAAACTTTGAAGTCGTATCATAGTCCTGTTGTCTTACACGTAAGGTAATTAAGTTGAATTTGATCAAGCCATAATATACCAACTTTAATAGAGAAGAGGCAGCAGATTAAGATGAATTTGACGAAGACTGTAATCCAAATTCATTATTCTGATTCTTCAGGTGGGCCATCCAATCGAACGTAATACCAGCATCGGCTATTTTGCTACAAAATTCATTTAAAGTGTCGATAGATTTACTTGAGCCACCTTCTTCCTTTTCATAAAAACACGACTTCCCATGGGCATTTACTCCGTCCAACGGTGGATCATGATATACCGTATCATTGCCACGCTCTTGAAATGCAGTAAACGTTTTTTCATTGACAGTAATCGTTTTATTCGCTTCCTGCGATGGTTTCATCGGATTGAAATAGCTATATATACCACTAGGGAAATAAACCACATGTATTTCACCATTCGGTAATAATGTTCGTTTTGCAGAATGAACTGGCATACTTGCTATCGGTGCTGTTATAGTCTGATCTGGTAAACTTGCCATATTCGTAACTATATAGTTTGCGTACTGCCAATTTTTTTCAGGGACAGTTACTTTTGACGATTTTCTTGGAAAGGTTTCTCAGTTGAAATTCAGTCATCTATAATCGAAGTAGTTGTTTGTACGGGATCTGATTGGTTTATTCGTACCACGTGACGCATGGATGTAAACAGCATCTCAGCAGTTCTCAGCAAAATGTTCGCAACATTCCAGGTGGCTTCTGTTTGAATTTCTTGTTGCTAAGTAACAGTTACTGTGGTTAGTAATCGTATCAAAAACAATAGCAGGGGTTTAGTTTTACATTTTAGTTTTCTAATAAAGCATGTTATGATCACATTTAAGTATTGATTCATTATTTTATATATCTTTATCGTAAAGAAAATCATTGACCTATCTATATATTCTATAAATTGGAAGTTTTTTGGAAATTTGCTGCATTTTATTGGAATTGATCTATCACCATATTGTGCTAGTAAATTTACAGTATAAATATTGATAGCTAAAAGTACATAACTTCTTTGTTATTTTCCATGGATCAATTCTATGCACAGTATGCAGAACTCTGTTTTCAATCTCATAATACAGTGCCTTGATTATCTTATCAAAGTATTGAACTCTCGACGACTATCAGAGTAACAAATTCTCAACTATCAAAATATTAAATTCTCTCGACTATATCAAAATATAGCCTCATTGCACAACGGCCCTGAACTCCAGGCAGACGCTTCGTTCAGAATGAGGCTATATCAAATATTAAACTCTCAACCAAGTGGTAAACAGAATATTCAACAGGCTGCATGGAGTCATGCGCAGTAGCACCCTGTCCCGTCTGATATTTTAGCCACATCTGAATTAAATCTGAATCTCGCACGATTGACTGTACTTCGGTTTGATTTGTATTTCAAACTCAAATTGACTTTGAGATTTCTGATGGCGGCCAGAAAATGGTGGTCTTGTCCGAATGTAATGAGATTAAAGTTTCAAAATAACAGCTTTCGACAATAGTCATCGTCATATAATATAATTTGTGTGGATACAAAGTTCTTATCCTGGTCATCGTAAAATTCCAGTACAGTTGATGTAACACTTATCAATTATTTGCACGTCTACGTTGTTACTTATCAACGAACAGTCTAACAGAGACAGAGTACACGGTGTATTTTTAAATAGCTAATATTGAATATTGGACAGGGTAAGGGAAGATATTTGAAAAATTAACATGAAATATGGTGTAATTGTTGAGCTTCGAGTCTCAATCCAAATACTGTGTATGATAAATCATAGATAAAGACACAGATAATACAAATGTTTCATAATAACTTTAAGATGTATATTCATATATAATCGCGTGTTCTTCGCACCGCATACTTCACATTCTAATTCTAGCATCAATGTCCTACATATTTAATTAAGAGGCTGAGAATCGAAATGAGGCACAACACTTGCCCCTTCTTCTAAAGTATATTAAAATTTAATAAATTGTCATATAAGTAAAGTCAATTAATAAGATATAAGAATTTAAATAAAACCTTCACGGTTAAACTAAGTTATTAAAACGGTTCCGTTAATGAGTAGTAGGATCTGATGGATCAAAACGAGTTGGAGCTTTCACGATTCGTCCACTGCGTGTTCTTTGAGATGCATCTGAAACGGTTTGCTCACTTGTTCTTAACGGTGTAATCACTTGAGCACGTGCCCGTATTAAATTTCGACCTGATTCAGTGCACACCTCAACGCGGCGAGAAGTGGCTGATTGTACATGTCCACGAATAGGACTATTTAGGTCGTTAATATTTCTAATCGCAACTCGCTCACCAACGTTTGGCTGAACAAGTGGAGCAATTTTTTTTGTTGAATCGTGCGCTAATTTCATGACGGCTTTAGCGGTGCGCTGATGACGTTCATTGATAATTTTATTTTCGATCATAGCTGGAATTGGAGTTATGGGTTTACGACCCATTAACGCATGTAATGGAGAAGTTCCTATTGTGCGATGATAAGTAGTACGTAGTATATATAGCGCGCGTCTTAAACGATGTTTGTCATTTAAATGGTCCAAACGATGCCAACGACGCTTGAAAGTGCGATGGAATCGTTCTATCATACCGTTTGATTTTGCATAACGCGGTGCAGAATGTCGAATTCTAACACCCCATGATTTACAGAATGATTTGAAATCATCGGAAGTGAATTGTGGACCATTGTCACTCATGATTTCAAAAGTTGGGCCATGCATTGAAAAAATAGCCTCAAGCGCATCTATAATCTCAGAGGCCTTCTCTTTTCGCAAAGGATATACTTCTGGAAAGCGGGATCCATAGTCCACCACAGACAAAAATGGTTTTCGATCAACGTGGAATATATCTGTGGCAATTGTGTGCCATGGAGGTAGAATTGCTGATGGCTGAAGTTCAAGATCAGGAATTCTTTCTTGAAATTCTTTGCAGCTGTCACAATGATCTAAGGCAGACTTCACATCGCTTGACAATCCCGGCCGCGATTTGGCAGAAACAGTGTAGTTACGTCCATGCAGCCATTATGGATCGCGCGTCGTCGATTTTTTTGGCTGCAAGCGACGAAGATCAACAAGCGTTCTCACGCGTACTTACATAAATTCGGAAGCGCTTTACTGATCTCGTTGTTGTTGCTGCAAAAATAATGATGTTTGGAAATAGCGGGAAAATCAACGAAGTTACAATAACACGTGTTCATAGCTTTCTTTTCGTTGTTCAATAATGATAATTAATCTGATTCATCCGATGTAACTAGTTAATTCCTGAAACATTATCATGAATCCTGTGCTCTGGGAATCTATTATTCCATCATTTTCAAAGAGCAAAGTTGTTTCATCAAACAATAAAACTATCACAATAGGATTAAAGGTAAGTTGTACGATGGTCAATAATGTCAATAATTTGATAAATATATTTGGTTGATTCACAAATTGCATCTCATCTCTCTTTATTCTGTAAAAGCAATCTATTTTTTCTAATAATGATTATCTAGATATTAACAAGGGAACACCTTGATGAATGGTTCGAAAACTTCAAATTGAAGTCAAGAAGTGACTACATCCGAGTCGAAGGACAGAGAGAAACAAAAGGCAAACGGTTTGTGTACTCCTGCTCTTACCGTTGTCATCGCAGTGGCACAGAATCAGAATTGCCCAGGTCGTGGAAAAAGCGATGTGGCTGCGAGGCAACGGTAAGGCTCGAGCTTCACAGAAATGACCAAGTCAGAGTTCGAAGCGAAATTATTAAGGAAGGGTAAGAATATAGTACTTGTGAATGCCTTTCGGAACTACAATATTGAGATAAGGTCAACATTCCCCTACAGAAGGTTTATAGTTGTAGAGTGATGGTTTGCTCTGTAAAAGGTTGCTCCATGGATCACATGGGTGTATTAAGTTAATTATTTATAAACCCTTTCTTTAATGACCAACGTTTGCAAAATAGAAATTGGCCACTCTACACAGGTTTTGTTGCTAACAATATTTTCTTTTTTTTAAATGCAATCAACAGCTATTTGTCACGGGTAAAGATAAGCTGGAACCATAATCATGCCATTGAAAACTGTATTGCTTTGGGAGAGCTGAGAATGACGGATCAAATGAAGCAGAAAGCAATAAGATGTTTTCAAATGAAACTTGGGGTAAGTAAATCATTGTTCATGGATAACTCATGAATGGAACCAAATACAGTGAAACCTGTGTATAACAGCCAGCTGTGAGAGGTAGATAAATTGACCATTATAGATAGGTGGCCTTTATATACAGGTTTGATTCCATAGAAAATACTATTTTAGACATTGCAAGAGTGACCATTGTAGACAGGTGGTTGCTGTATAGAGGTGCATATTATAAGAGGTTTGAATGCAGTGTAATAAACGTCGATTGTATTCGATTATCAGGTGAGCACAACATCACATCTGCTTCAGGAAGATCTTGAAAACTCCAGTGACTACGTGGTTGATATGGCTGATCGACATTTCAATCCCAGCTCCAGGTAAAACTACGATATGCATTTCCCTTAACTATTTTGCATGTCTAATTTGACTTTTTAAATGGACACAATAATTATCACAACAAAGTCTCATTCAATTGTAATTTTATTATTATTTAGACAACTTCGGTTTTTATTTGACCAATTTAAAAAAAACAAATATGGATTGCCAACAATTGAAGGCATTGGCGATGCCTTGAAAAACCAGGCTGAGGAATTAACGGGCAAAGGTTTTGATGTGGAGGTAGGTGGATAGTTATAATTTTCTTTCGGCACCAAACAGTTATGTTATGCGTGCACATTTTCAATTTCATCAACAATATGATGCATATTTTATATGCACAGGTGGATGGTACAGCAATAGTGCTACAGAGCCAAATTATGAAACGTGTTGCAGCACTGGCATCTGCAAACGAAACGTTATTTGTAGATTCAACATCCAGTATAGATGCAAACCATGGAAATGTTACTGTATTCTTGGTTAGCACACAGGCAGGTGCATTGCCAATTGCAGTAGCTTGTCATCTTGGCTTGACAGAACAGGTAGGACAACCAAAAAGTCTAACATTGATTCAGTACTTATGTTATATGTTCCGAATTATCAATGATCTATTTAAATTTATAAGTAATAAGATAGCACTTTCTTTATTTAAACAGATATATAATTTGGTTTTCAAAATGCTCCGCAATGTCACTGGAATTAAACCCAAGATTTTCATGACTGATGACAGTAGTGCAGAGAGAGGGGCGATACGAGACATATGGTCAGATATCAAACCGTCTTTGCTTTACTGCATATTCCATAAGTGCCAGGTAACTAAAAGAAAAATAGTGTTAGGAAATCAATGAGACAAACTTGATATACATCATCATACTTTTTATTAAAAGTTAATTGAGAACTTACTGATTTCTTCAAGGCAACATGGAGGTGGTTATGCGATGGGAAGAGTGGTGTCCCTAAGGAGGAACGCCAAAACTTGATGAAAGCATACACTCAAATACTGTACGCTGAGTCAATTGAGGATGCTGAACTTCTCTATGAGGCAACAGTGTTCCAGCTAGGAGAAGGAGAAGAAAATTTTCAAAAATTTGGGGTATTATATATATTCAAACATGCTTATAATAATCAGTTACAATATCTAACTAAGTAGACCAATACTGGCTTCAGGGTTATTGCTAATGGACTGCTATAGACAGGTGGTCACTGTATAGAGGTGATCTTTATAGCTGTAGCAGGCTTGACTAGTAAAAATAGATGTAAAATAATGCATGAATGCTTGCTATAGGAATATTTAGAGAACGAATGGGAACGAAAAAGGGAAGACTGGTTATTGTGTCATCGACAAGGTCTACCAACCCGAGGTCACAATACAAATAATTACTGTGAAGCTACAATGCGTATCATCAAAGACATTATCATAGAAAGAATGAGGAGCTACAATATAGTGGCGTTCGTTGAGTACTTTTCAGGTTAGGACACTCCAACAAATTAATCACCCATGCCTCTTTCATGGCAGTTTAAAGATTTATCATCAACATTTTTCATTCATTTTTGATATGTACTAATAAACACTATGGATGATGTTTTCTTGATGCACAGATGCTTTCGAAGATTATCTAAGAAACCGATTGGTGTGTCATGCGTACCATCAGAAGAATACTGATGCAATAAAACGTTACTTGAGGTACAGAAGCTGAGATAGAAGGATACATTAAGAAACAGCATTTTTATGATATGCAGAAGTAAAATCTTGAAAATATTTCTATGATATCATATTATAATGACGATTCTTCATTCACAGATCTATAAGTGGAAAATCACTACATGTCGACGTCATTTCAGAAGGAGCTGCACGAAGCGAAACTGATAGCACCATTATCTACAAGGTGGATTTAGTAAATGGCTTCTGCAGCTGTTATCAAGGTATCAGTGGGCGTTTATGCAAACACCAATTGGCAGTTGCTGCTAAATTTGGCAAACACTTGCCAAACATGCCATTAGCGGAGTCATCAGCTGATAGACATGCTTTAATGGTGTTAGCTCTTGGTGAAGAAAAATCTCCAGAACTTTCATTTTTTGAAGACCCAGTTCTATCATTGCAAGGTACACAGGCAAAATTATGAATTGACAGCAGAATAGCACTTGATGAATATAACATTGCAAAATTTTCTTTCTCTAAAACAGAGAACCAAATTGTTGTTTCTCAATCAGACATTGGTGACTCTAGTTCTAGCCAGTTTACACAAGTGGAAACAAGTGATGGTACACAGATTGTAAATTTCGTGAAATGATTTCAATTTAATCAGATTGCCGTGAATAATTAAAAGTAGTTAAATAGCACAATATTCTATTTTAGATAACAACATTATCTATGGAGGAACCTCGACTGCTGATGCATTTGAGAATGAGGCGGTTGATCACGGTGATTATTTTCTGAATCAAACATTTACAATTCTTGCTTTTAAATACAGTGAGGAACAAGCACTACAATATAAAGTTCTGCATTTCAGATATCAATGATTATGAAGACTCTACAGATGAGATCTGTACCGATGATGTGCTTGAGCAAGGTAACAGATCGTTCACATATCCCAGCTCTAAGGCTGAATGCTTCATCAAATAACATTGAAATTAGCCTAAATTTGATTTGATGTTAAGCACAAGCCCAAGCCAATTTGACTTTTTTTAAATTTAGAACAGCAACTTTAAATTTCTAACCCAAATTAGAAAAGAATGCATAAAACATTCCAAACAAATATGATAGGAAAAAATATAATATGAAAAGAATTAATTGCGGTCCATGAAGCAGACCATACAAGACCATCAATAACACCATTATATAGTGTGTGATATTTTATTGATTGATGTTTCATTGTAAGTCTAGACTTGGTTATTTTTCCATAGTGGGCTTTCTTGTCATTCCGGCATGAGTTCCGACTTTCGAAGGAGCACTATTTCTGAAATATGGTACTTTCAAAATTAAATGTCTCCGCTTATAAGAGTCCAAGTCGAAAAATTATTGACGCCATTCCTATTTATTTTGCATGGGCTACTTGATTCTGGAATAAAATTTTTTGGTGTCATGTGCACTTTAACATGATACTAACTAATCCATCACCCTTGAAACAATTGAATTTTCACTTTCAGGTATCCTTTGATCAATTGAAATTAAATCCAATTAAATATTAAACCGATCTGATCTATTTAAACATGTAAACTTCAACTATAGGTGGAAGCAAACATAATCAAAATGAGCGTTTGTCACAGCAAGAGAGTGACGAAGAACAAGGTGAGCAAGAGCATGTAATATGTATGAATTTGTTTAGGACCAGACAAGCATGATTTATGACAATAAAATTATCATCTGAATCATTATTTCATTACTCTAGGGCTGTTGAATGAAAATCAAGAAAATATAAAGAACAGCTTCATTAAAATCCTTGCAAACTTCTCAAAAGCTGCTGAAGAAGTATGCGATACGTCAGACCCAATGAATGTAGCAATGAGACGTTTTGTGCACTCATTCAAAAATATAACTGATCCAGCATCGATGCTGCACAAGATGTGAGAATTGTCAATTGTTGAGATGGCAAACAGTCCAAACATAATCTTTATATACTGCGCTAACTCATGCTACAATTTTATGTTCACTACAGGTGTGATGGAAAAATAAGAAATGGCTCAAAAACTACTGTAAAAGTAAATTGGCCTGCAGCTGGGCGCAGAAAAACTGCATACAAAGGGGGGAAGAGCCTAACAGTTGGTGGTGTCAGGCAAGCAAGGCAACATCTGCTACGAAAAGCAATTGCTGACAATGTTGCATCGTCAAAGAAGCACTGAATTCACTGCACACATAATCCCAATTATATAAGAAACTAATAGTTCAATACAAAATTATTAACCTGATTGATGCTTTCTTTCAAGTGGTTAAATTATTGCAAATAGTAGGCTACAGCCAAGTAAACAACATTTCAACGGTTTTACTTGTTTCTGTAATTAATTTTTGAACTCATTATAGATTCATGGTTAGGACTACATAAGTGACCATTATTCCATCCTTTTTCATGGAAAAGTATTGATTTCTTTTGATGTAAACACAGTGCCGTATTTCCTGCATTTTTGCTTCCGGGCAATACTCAAATGAGTGCAAGCCTGTGTGCAGATCAAACTCTACAAAATTGTTTAAATTATAAATACACAAAAATGGTGAAGGACCCACATGCGTTGTTTTGCATTGGTTTATCGACAGATATTGTGAATGTAAAATATGCACAAGAAGGAAGTAATGCATCTGTTTTGAGGGAAATCAAGGCAACCTTGCTTTCAATGAACAATTCATTCCCAATCATTGTATTTGAGTTATCCAAGTGAATTTCAGAAATTTACGAATGAATTTCAGACAGACTAGTACTTTACAAGAAATTACCAATTCCATACGTATCTGCTATCTGTCAATCATGAAGTTAATTATAATTATGCTCAAATGTGGATATAGAAAAATTTGTGAATGCTGAAAATGTCCTTCTCATATTCGTCACACTTTATCTTCTACACCCGAGTGACTTTCAGTTTCTATTGTTTACATTTATTATTTGATTTATTTCCTTGGATTGTATTTACTTTGATTACCTTTCGTCGTTATTAAAGGATGGATCCTCATTCCTCAATTCAATAGTTTGTTGTGATGCAAATATTACAATTGCAAATACTACAACCCATTCATCAATGATTAAACTTTTGATAAGCCTTAATAATAGGCTACTGATAAACATTTTACTGAAGACAATATTAAACATATGTGGCCCATATTTTTCAGATGTATTTAGTAACTTTATTTTAACCATTTCAAATAAGATTGCTTTGCAAAGTCAGTGCTTTTATGATATCCAATGTTATGATGACTTTAGTTTTTTACCAAGCTGCTACAGTGAAACCTGTATATAACAGCCAGTTACTAAAGGTAGATAAATTGACTATTATAGACAGGTGGCCTTTACATACAGGTTTTATTCAATAGAAAATACTATTTTAGACATTACAAGAGTGACCACTATAGACAGGTGGCCGCTTTATAGAGGTGAACGTTATAACAGGTTCGACTGCATTTAATTTAGTTTATATGATATGATGTTTACATTTGAAATCAATCATATTATCAAAGTTTCAAAATAGTAATAGACTGTTATACATTAAACTGAAGACATTTAACACATGTTTTTCAGCTGTGTTGTAACTTTACTTCAATCATTCTAAATAATAAATTGAATTATCAAATATCAATGAATAAATTGAGCTACCAAAAATTGGGAATTCATATGTACTGGTAGAAGGGATTCTACTTTATTTTATACCATGTTTGTTCAGTAGGCTAATTATACATACAATTCCAATAACAATAATAATAATAATAATAATAATAATAATAATAATAATAATAATAATAATAATAATAATAATAATAATAATAATAATAATAATAATAATAATAATAATAATAATAATAATAATAATAATAATAATAATAATAATAATAATAATAATAATAATAATAATAATAATAATAATAATAATAATAATAATAATATAATGTGCAAATCTATATATAGCGCTTAAATCTAAAAGCTGTAATTACTCTACAAATTTATGAAGCAAAATTATTCAAGGCCTGCGTAATAAACTGGTACGCTACTTTTCGTTGGGCGTATACTTATAGGCCTACCTAATTCCACTTTTGTGATTTTTCGGTGCTTGGTCGACTTGGTGAGAACTTTGATACTTTTCATGGAAGTGTGGCCATAACCTAGACCTTATTAATTTTAAGAAATCAAAACAGTATCCAAGTCATCCGAAATTCTAAAACTAAATTTTTGATGTCTTATATTGTCAGTAATATACAGTTGAAAGTTCGATTTGAAAGCAGGGAAAAAATGCTTACAATTTGTCTCATTGCCGCAGCCCCCATCTGTTCTTCAAGTTATCGCAGCTAAAAAAGTTAAATCACCCCAGCTAAATAGATCTTTTCTGCAGAAAATTTTCTGATAGCCAAATCTTTTAGAAATTGCAGCTAAAAAGTGATATAGCCGCAGTAAAACAAACCATTTTCACAGCAAATCGTCTAAACGCTTCATTTTTGTAAAATCATCGCATCTAACTTGATCTCAGACAAATATCAATACCTTTCCATTTAATGATGTGCTTTATTCACGAATACTACTTTTGGAAACAACAATTATACCATCTGATAGTAGATCTACTAGCTAGGTACTGTAATGTGAGATAATTAAGGCAATTATGTAATTATCTTCCTCAGTGCAAACAGAAATAAATGGAGCATGTTAATAAATTATTTTTGAACAAGCATTGTACAATAACATTGTACAACTGATAAGAATGCGGCGAGCAATATTTACGCAGCATATACATCAGCACAGTAAGTTATAGATTGCGTAAAGTAGCCTGCGTGAAGACATAAAACTATCTTGGAGAAACTGTACATCTATGTAATTGTCTTTCTACACTTTCACCAAGATAGGTTTTACTCTGCACGCAGGATAGCGTAAAGAGATTAATCAAATCAATAAAAGTTTCTTTATAGGCCTATACTAAACGAAATAGCCTATTCATAGGAATTTCATAATAAGCATGAAAAGTTTGTCAATAATTAATTACTAGCCTGTAATTGCGGATTTTTCTTGTTCCTTGAAATTAAAAGTGATAAGTAATCATAAATACTCAAAAAGTTGAGTAATTTGTAATTGTAAATGATAACTTTTTGGAATACAAACAGGAAGGATAATTGTAATCACTCAGCGTTCATGCAAAGCAATTGTAAAGGATTACAAAATCTCAGTCAGTTTTATGTGCTATATTTTGTTAAAAATATTTTTAAAAAGTTAAGAAAAAGTAATAAAAGTAATAACATTAGGCTACTATAATATATTATCTCAAAATAGTTCAGGCCAGACTTACGAATAGGCTTACTAATAGGCTTTACATAGAAACAATTTGGCAATGGTAATTCCTAATGTGTTTAGCTGATTTTCATGTCTGTGGAGTTGCTACATTATTTATACTTATATAGGTAATGCAGAAATTACTACACCAAACATCATGATATTAATAAAACAGAAACGTGCTTACTATTATTGCCATTAGATTTATAACAATTAACAGCTACTCTATATAGCTCCTTGTAATTTTTTTCAAATTTCTTCATCTTAGCCTTGTAGGCATCATTTTACGTTAGCACCGCGTAGTATACAGCCCATCTAATGTAGGCCTAAGCCCAAAGTATTGATTTTTAACATTGAAAATTGATTTAAAATCAGAAAGTTCATTGTTTAGCGATCAGCGCTGTCTCGCTTAGTATGTAGCATATAGGTCCAATTAGCTAGCTAGGCATATTAAGCAGCATCTATCTAAATCTATACTCTAGTAGGATGTGCATCATTTAATATAACGTAGCCTAGCATATCGATAGGAAATTAGAATAAGTAATTCAAGGGGTAAGAGATCTAAGACAACTCGTACAAACTGAAGCTAAAACATTCAACATACTGCATAAAATAAATCAAAGCTGTATTTTCTTACCTTATTTCCAGGAATATGCATCGTGAGAGGATAGAGATGATGATAGCCTAGGCCAAGGTCACTCCATTTTCACAGCGGATGAAAAGTTGGAAACTTCGCATAAAACAAGTCAATAATAGTAAATGCCATAACAACTACGCACATAAAAGTTCAACATGATCATTACTCGGTTTTCCAACTCAAATAAGCATAATCATTCTCCTACCAAACAGGAGTGCTGCCTAATCAAATCAAGAAGCTATAAAGTCTATAAAGAAACTGCTAAGGTTGTTGAAATACAAGCATGGCCGCCAATAATAACGCGAATGATTTGAAAGCAGCAACACGCAGCCAAAGTATCGACGACGCGCGATCCATAATGGCTGCATGGACGTAACTACACTGTTTCTGCCAAATCGCATCCCGGCCACCAAACAGAACTTAGTTGGGCAAGTGTAGATTTAACACCGAGATGACTATCATGTGCTAGTTTCACAAGATTTTCACGTAATGATGATGGAATGACAATTTGATTTCCTCTTAGAAGTATTCTCGGCTCATTTAATACAGTTAAATTGTGTCGTTCTTTAAAATAGCAATCAAGTGACTCAGGTAAACCTGACCAGTCATTTGTTTCAATGGAGTTAATGACACGAGACAATGCATTACTATGGGTGGTTTCTTTCGAAACGTCATCTAATGTTACAAATTGATGTTGTTGTATAATGTTTTCATCGTCATCTTCATCATCATAAGTATTTATAGCTGCTATTTCATTAATTTCTTGTGTTGATAATAATAATGTACCTGCAGATTCCAAAGTGACAAACGCTACTTGGTTGTACTCTGCTTCTGTTAACTCAGGTGTACTGTCGTGTGCTGGTGACCGCGATAGAGTATCCGGTAATCGGTTCATCGGTTCTTTTGCCGGTTTATAAAGGATCTCGGATCCAAATGGTGCAAGACGTAGCATCATCCGCTGAAGTCGCGGTGGTATAGCATCTAACGGTTTAGTCCATATTGCTTCTAAAGGCTTATGATCAGTCCAAAATTCGCAAGTGCCGCCGATAATAAACTGTCGGAATCGATTGCTCCGAACACTATTGCTAACAATTCTCTTTCCATCTGTGAATATTTCTGCTCTGTAGTCGTGAGCGAGCGACTGGCCGTTAACACAGGTTTCCACTCATTATCGTGCAGCTGTAATAATACTGCACCTAAACCATAAGGGCTTGCATCGGACAGAATTGCAGTTTCTGCATCTGGCGCATAAAACGACAAAGTTTTAGTTGCAGCACGACGTAAACATTCTTTGACAACAGTCCAAGCGTTATGAACAGCATCAACATTAAATTCATCTTTCAAAATATCTCTAATTGCTTTGACGTGCGTAGATAAATCAGGCAGAAATTTCTGCATGTAATTAAGCATACCTAGAAGGCGCCGAGCCTCGGTTATGTTATTAGGTGGTGACATGTCTAACGCTTCAGTAATTTTAGATGTATCTGGGGATATTCCACTAGCAGATATAGTATGCCCTAAATACATTAATTTATCCTGTGCTATTTTATATTTTGATTTATTTAGTTTAGCACCAATGGTTTTCAAACGAGCCATTACAATAGCTAATCGTTCGTCATGTTCTTTCCGGTCATTACCATACACTAATATGTCATCTATGTAGACACGACAGCCGGATAGATCCGATAAGTGATCTGACATTGTGCGTTGGAAAATCTCGGGTGCCGAACTGACACCGAACGGAAGTCGTAAATAACGATAATTACCGCGATGAGTGGCTATTGTAGTCAACTCAGATGACGCTTCGTCTAATTTTATTTGATTAAACCCTGATTCTAAATCGAGGGTAGAGAATATTGTAGCCTAAGAATATTGTTGCGCCATGTAAATTTGCGAAAAACGATTCCGCTGTAGGAATAACAAATCGTTCACGACTAATGCACTCATTCAATTTTCTAAAATCGCCGCAAATTCGTGGCTTTCCGTTCTTTCTCCATGCAACTACGATTAGTCCAGTCAATCTAAAATTTGACCAAGGACAAATTGCAACACAAGCTTTTTTTATGGAATATAGGGTAGAATTTTATGCTGAACAACATATCAAAAATCGAGAAAAATCGAAGTGGCGGAAGGTGCTCAATTTTATAGAAATTAGTTACGGTCGGCATGAAAGCGAGGCTGTGTCATTTAGGGCTAAAAACTGAGCGATATTTCAAAAAATAAGAGAATGTACGCAATCAAGAAGAACACACTCAGTGACACAATATAATTACAGAAAAAAAAATCATAAGTTGATCATTATAACAGAAAAAACCATAACGAGGCTAAAAATTATATTAGGGAATTTACTGAACTTTTACTGTACTATCACCAATAACAAATGCGCATTAAAAGAGGCTTGGTATAAGAACACGCATTAGCTCCTTGCAAATAGAGGCAAATCGATGTACCTAACGATTATATTAATTAACTACCAGGCAAATATTAAAATATTAAATTCTATTCAAATCGGCAAAATCAAAATAAATCATGTATAAATCAAGTAGACCATCCCGTACAAAATAAGGATGCGTCTAATCACCCTCAGTAGTGAAATGGGTATGGTCCAAGAGTCCAATACCAATAATAGGAACATTCCTGACATCATAAAATCATATCTAGGTTAGATAGAATGTATATATAAATCCATCCCATAGGCATAGGTGTGGTCCAAGAGTCCAATATCAAGAACAGGAACATTTCTGACATCATAAAATCATATCTAGGTTGCATAGAATATATATATATAAATCAAGTAGACCATTCCATATGCATATTAGATACGTCTTATCACCCTGAGTAGTATAATAGGTGTGGTCAAAGAGTCCAATACCAATAACAGGAACATTCCTGACATCATAAAATCATATCTAGGTTAGATAGAACGTATATATAAATTAAGTAGACCATCCCATAGGAATCACAGATACATCTAACCCCCTCAATAGTATAATAGGTGTGGTCCAAGAGTCCAATATCAAGAACAGGAACCTTTCTGACATCATAAAATCCTATCTAGGTTGTATAGAATATAAATATAAATCGAGTAGACTATCCCATATGCATATTAGATACATCTTATCACCCTCAATGGAATAATAGGTGTGGTCAAAGAGTCCAATACCAAGAACAGGAACATTTCGGACATCATAAAATCATATCTAGGTTGTATAGAATATAAATATAAATCGAGTAGACCATCCCATATGCATTATAGATACATCTAATCACCCTCAGTAGTATAATAGGTGTAGTCCAAGAGTCCAATATCAAGAACAGGAACATTTCTGACATCATAAAATCCTATCTAGGTTGTATAGAATATAAATATAAATCGAGTAGACCATCCCATAGGCATGACAGGTACATCTAATCACCCTCAGTAGTATAATAGGTGAGGTCCAAGAGTCCAAGACAAATAACAGGAACATTTCCGACATCATAAAATCATATCTAGGTTGCATAGAATATATATAAATAAATCGAGTAGACCATCCCATACGCATTATAGATACATCTAATCACCCTCAGTAGTATAATAGGTGTGGTCCAAGAGTCCAATATCAAGAACAGGAACATTTCTGACATCATAAAATCCTATCTAGGTTGAATAGAATATAAATATAACTCGAGTAGACAATCCCATATGCATATTAGATACATCTTATCACTCTCAGTAGTATAATAGGTGTGGTCCAAGATTCCAATATCAAGAACAGGAACATTTCTGACATCATAAAATGATATCTACGTTACAGAATGTATATATAATTCAAGTAAACCATCCCATAGGCATTACAGATACATCTTATATATATATATATATATATATATAAATCAAGTAGACCATCTCATAGGCATTATAGCTACATCTCTCATCACCCTCAGTAGTATAATAGGTGTGGTCCAAGAGTCCATAACTTTCACCATCATAAACTTTATCTATGATTATAAAATAATATAGATGTTGAATACAATGGATGTATATTTCTAATAAAACCATTCAAAATAGATTGAAGAGACATTCAACCATTGTTGCGATAATTAACATGTGTGGTCTAGGGGTCCACAGAAGATAACAAGAACATCCTCAATTGCTCAAAAGATATCTAGGTTGCACGATACCAGACATGCAATGTTTGTAAATTAGGGGTTGAGCAACAGTTGGGGCCTTTTACGGCTCATCAGAACGTGTTATTGCCCTAAATTTTGTCTGTGAAATCGTGAATAGGCATTCTTATCTACGTTATTGCGTTATCGATGATTTTTGCGTTATATAAAAACAAAAACATGAAGTTTTACAGAATATTTCAGATAAAATCATAGCAAAATTCCCTATTTGGGACGCCAGAATTCAAAAAGTTCTCAAGGGGGTGAATCTCCAGACCCCATTTTAAGACTTCAACCCTGTTTTCCTATTTTTATCATGCAAAATTTTTATTATTTGCAAACACCTTGTTCACCATTCAAACTTTGCATGTTCAGCTATATATATTAATAATACGATTTAAAAGCAGATAGGTCTGAATTGAATCAATTTCAAGAAAGCTCTTTCGTTTGAATGCATGAAATTTGAAACTTTCATTATGCTATGCGTGAAATTGTACAGATTGAGTACGTAAATACGTTATTGCCATGGCATATAGGGGGCCAACAGTTGTGTGCACTGTTATACGGGGTGCATTAATATGCTGCCAAACTATGTCAGAAATAAAGATAATAGGCCAACAAATGTTATTGGTCCTGATTTGGATCACTCAGCAGAATTGATGCTATCATGTGTAATACTGTTACAGCAGAGCCCATAGGAATTGGCAATTGTACATGCATTTACATCCAAATATCTGGGAGTCTCGCATCCTGTCTAAACCACTATGTCTTAACAAACAACTGAGAACTGAATCCTAATGATCATTTTTATTTTCACATCATGAATTCATGATCATGCTACATATCGAACAAACATTAGAATAATTGAATATAATTCATCAAAAATATGTTTCACTTACTTTTAATTAAAATACTGACCTTGATTTTGGAAAATAGAAAGCCAATACAATAAGTGTTAGGCCCTATTGAATATCTACAGATTTTTGCTTTGAACCTTGTCCTTGATAATGCCTGTCATCCTTCGTTTTCCTCTGCAACATAACACTGGGAGACTTTTCGAACTGATAACATTCCATTATGAATTAATTCGTGACAGAGTTTCTTCGAATCAAATATCTTTGAGTACCAAAATTAGGAGGAAAGTGTACCATTTCACCATTAAACCATAAAAAATCATACGCAAACCTGAATGATACGCGAACGATGTCTACCATCTTGTTGTATTGTCTTTCGATCAAAATTTGACAGTTTTCCGAAAACATGTCGCGCTCAGCCTGTGCGCAGACGTTTAGATGGAGGCATAATGGCGTTTAGAAAGGGTTAATAATTTGTGACTTTAAATGCAAATAAAGTAATGTTCCGCCATCTCGATTTTTCTCGATTTTCAGTATGTTGTTAAGCGTTAAATTCTGTTCTAGTATCTGTAAAAAAAGCTTGTGTTGCAATTTGTCCTCAGAATGAAAAAGCTTCCACAAGCACTGCTGGTGATGAAGAATTCTCTGATAATTCTGATTCTCACGATCCAATAATACCTTTGGCATCTTCTATTAATCTACCTTCAGGAGATATTCCGCCATGGTTTAACGCCATTTTACAGCAACAACAACAAGCTTTTACCGCCGCTCTGCAATCCGTCGCTAAAGCAACTTCAAAACACAGAAATAACGAATCTCACTCGGGTTCAGCCAAAAGAATGGACATACCAACATTAAAAAGTCCTTCGAAGATAACTATTGCCGATTTTCGTGATTGGGAAGAACGATTTTCAGGTTACGCTGCTGCGACACGTTTGTCAACAGACTGCAATCTCGCTGCTCGAAGAGGCATACTAAGATCTGCAATTCACGACGATTGGTCAAAGTTGTGGACAGCCAAAGTAATCTTGGTCAACGATATCGATGATACAGACGCAATAATAGACAAATTTAGTCATTATCTTCGAGATAAACGAAATCCACTGCTTGATCGAAAAGAATTTCACAACAGGGACCAACTTCCTGATGAGACGATAGATCAATACTACGCCGTTCTACGCACGCTTGATGAAAGCTGTGGGTTTTCCCCTGAGTTAACATGCGAAACATGTCACGCAGACACAGGAATATCACAAAACATGCGGGACGAAAGACTGCGGGACCGTCTAATATGTGGCCTCCGCGATGTTGACACGCAACAAAAAGTCCTGGCAGAAAAATTTTCTACGCTTACATTAAAGAAAACATTAGACATTTGTACATCTCACGAGGCAAGTAAGACAACACAAGACAAGTTAGCAACCTCTTCAACAATTAATGTCTCAGCAATCAAAAGCAAGAAGCCTTACAAGAAATCAGAAAAATCAAATACTGGTCGTCAAGACAACAACAGCTCTAATGAACATACACCTAAATGTTATTTTTGTGGCAAGCAAAAGCATTCAAGAGCCGAATGCCCAGCAAAAGAAGCTATATGTGGATTTTGTGACAAGTTAGGACACTATCAATCAGTTTGCAAAGCAAAAAAAAGATCATCACATCAACCAAATACTAACCATGTATATCTTAATGCATTGTCAAATACAACTGATACAATCAAGCTACTAACTACACATGAACATGGACCCTCATACCTTCATTGGCTACCTGACACTGGTGCTGCATGTGACGTCCTAAGTGTTCAACATTTAAAGGCATTAAACTGTGACCTTTTATTAAAGTTGAAGCCAGCTACTGATCAACTATTTACAGCTAATTCAACACCTCTATCAACACTTGGTCGCTGTTCTCTGACAATCAAACTTAACAACAATCAATACACTGCTGACATTCATGTGGTGGACGCTGTCAATGCACCATTACTAAGCAAAAAAGGATGCATTGCGTTGGGTCTTATTCCTGAAAACTGGCCAGACTTATCAGCAGCTACTCCTGTCAACACTGTGTCTCTATTGGCAAGCACTGACCAAGAAGCTCATCACATCAATCTACCAACACAGCAATCTTCCAACGATGACGCCACACAACTTATAAAGGAATTCTCTTCTGTTTTCACTGACACAGGACCACTACGGAAAATGGATGGCCCTGCAATGAAGATAGAGCTGACCGAAGACGCCACACCTACTCGCCAATACAAAGCGTATAATATACCGTTTAAGTGGCAGAAATTGGTACAAGCACAACTAGATTCGATGATCACAAAGGACATCATAGAAAAAGTTCCTTTGAACGAATCACCACAATGGATTCACCCTATGGTTGTCGTTCCAAAGAAGAACTCTACAGAGCCAAGAATCACAGTTGATCTCACATCACTAAATCGGTTTGTCAAAAGACCTGGTTATCCATCACGCACACCACGAGATCTGATCGCCAACATCCCGCCTGGAATGAAATACTTCACTACCTTGGACGCCCGTCATGGCTACTGGCAAGTACCTCTGGCTACTGAATCAAGACCGCTCACTACATTCATCACACCCTGGGGCTGTTACCGCTTTAGAAGGAATGTCATGGGTCTTATCAGCGCTGGCGATGAGCACAACCGACGTGGAGATGAAGCATTGGCTGGCATTGACAACCTACAGAAAGTGGTGGAAGACGTCATCATCTACGACAAAGACTATGACACACACATCAAACGAGTCAAAGACGTCTTAAAGAGATGCTCTGATAATGGTATCACCTTGAATAAAAAGAAATTTCATTTTGCTCAATCATCTGCTGAATGGTGTGGGTATGTTATTACTTCAACTGGTTACACGTTAAATCCTCGCCTGGTTACTGCATTGACAGAATTTCCACAACCAACATCATTGACGCAACTACGCTCTTTCCTTGGTCTGGTACAACAGTTTGAATCATTTTCATCTGAAATTTCACAACTGGCAACACCACTACGAGCTCTACTGTCACCTTCAACATCTTTCTATTGGAATCAACTCCACCAAGATGCATTCAAAGGCCTCATCAATGAACTAACTAGTCCACGCATCCTTGCTCATTTCAATCCACAAGCTCAACTCCGACTTGAAACAGATGCTGCACAATCTAAAGGACTTGGCTATGCTCTATGGTCCGAACAAGATGACAAAACTTGGCGCCTCCTACAATGTGGTTCACGCTTTGTCACTGATGCAGAGTCCCGCTACTCTGCTACTGAAATTGAATTGGCCGCAGTCGTTTGGGCAACCCAGAAGTGCAAAATGTTTTTACATGGGTCATCATTTAACCTAATTGTCGACCACAAGCCACTAATATCCATCCTCAATGACAAGCGTCTGCACCAAATTCCAAGTGCAAGAATCATTCGCCTCAAAGAAAAGTTATCATCATTTTCATTCACTGCTATCTGGCGTGCTGGTACAAGTCACACCGTCGTCGATTGCTTCTCACGACATCCAGTTGATCAACCAAGTCCAGACGATGTCAACATTGATACAGATGCTGATTCAAGCTTCCAAGTAAATCACATCCAAACTCGTCTTCAATCAACTGATGCTACCAACTTTCCACCAGACGCAACTCTCAACAAAGTCAAATCTGCAGGTGAAAATGACGCAGTACATCTCAAGCTAGCTGACCTGATCATTAATGGCTTCCCACAACAGAAGGAAAAACTGGACATCAGCATTCACCCCTATTGGTCACTACGTCACGATCTGTCACTCTTGGAATCATCAATCATCCTCTACCAAGATCGCATTCTTATCCCAAAATCTCTTCGATCGACTATGCTGAATGAACTCCACACATCTCATCTTGGTCTAACTCGAACTCTTGCACGAGCTCGACAATGTATTTTTTGGCCAAATATGACCAACGAAGTCACAAATCGAATTCGGTCATGCGAAGAATGTGCCCAAAGACTGTCATCCAACTCACATGAGCCACTTATTCAAGACACACCACCAACTCGTCCTGGTGAAGCGATTGCAACAGACATTTTCTCACACCATGGCCACGAATTCCTTGTCATCACCGATAAGTACTCTGGTTGGCCTCACGTTGTACACTGTGGCAAGAGCACCGATACAGACACCGTCGTCGATATTCTATCCAGCTGGTTCTGTAGCATGGGTGTCCCTATTCGCTTAACGTCTGATGGTGGACCGCAGTTTTCAAGTCATGCATTTTCAGCATTCTGCAAAGATTGGGGCATAATTCACGACCCGTCGTCACCATACCATCATCAAGCCAACGGACATGCAGAAGCTGCTGTCAAAGCTATGGAAAATATTGTCGCCAAAGTAACAACAAATGGACACCTCAACACAGAAGCCTTCTACAAAGCTCTATTGGAATACCGTAATACACCAAGAAGTGATGGTATCAGTCCAGCCCAGCGTTTATTTGGCAAACCTCTTCGGTCACGAATCCCAATTCATCCATCGCAATTCACTGATGACATCAAGCAACTAATTATTATTGCAGACAAGAAAGCAAGCACGCTAAAAGAAAAAGCAAAACAACAACATGACCTTCATGCTCGCCGCCTTGATCCATTCATTCCTGGTGATATTGTCCGCATCCAAAATCAGAATACCAAACATTGGGATCGCATTGGAGAAATTGTCTCTATTGATCCTCGAGGACGCAGCTATCGCCTAAAAACCGAATCTGGTCGACTCTACTGGCGCAACCGCCGTCAACTCCGCCGGTACTATGGTCCATCAACATCAACTACAGCTGCCGCTTCAACCACCCCAGAGGAGGAAGAACCATCAACAAATACATCTAGTGCATCATTACATTCACCACCTAGACGCAGCACTAGAAAGAAAAACAAAACTAATAAACTAAATTTATAATCAATATTCATTACATGTATATTTCTATAATCTCCCAGAAAGGGCATGTGCTATTACAACTTATTTACATTACAATATTGATATACTTCCTGTAAACATAATCGTGTCATTTATAGTTTTAGTTTAGATTCTAATATACTGTTCTGTGATCAACAACGTTTATTCTCTCGTCTCAAGTTCTAGCTTATTCACATAATACTACATCCTGGGTTCCGTGTTTTTTCGATCTAGATTGACTGGACTAGATAGGTGATAGC
Source organism: Haliclystus octoradiatus (assembly GCA_916610825.1). NCBI lineage: Eukaryota > Metazoa > Cnidaria > Staurozoa > Stauromedusae > Haliclystidae > Haliclystus > Haliclystus octoradiatus. The sequence goes on from OU744450.1 coordinate 4,406,229, forward strand.
CATTTAGTAGGGCCCGTCACTCGTTCAATAATTTTCATTTCTATCATTCTGTCTAGTTCCTCAGAAACAGGATTATGAAGCCTAAACGCTAATTTTCTGGCTCCTTGAATAACTGGACGACTATTATGTTTAATTGCGATTGTTGCAGCACCAATAGTTCCTAACGGCTCAACGGCATTTATTTCTACAGCAAACTCTGTAGGCAGCGATAAAGGCTGACCTCCGAGCTCTAAATAATCGTGATACGCTAACAACGGGCATTTTAAATTATCTATTGTCTTAGCCGCAACAGAAATAGATTTATGCTGTGGTGTTGCAGACAATTTTATTGTACCTTGAGCTGTAACACGAATTGGTTTACTGTTCCAAGGCCTGACATGGGCATCTTTGAGGGAAATAAAATCCTTGGAATCTTTTAAATATTCGTTAGGCACCATTGTACATGTCGAGCCAGGGTCAATAAGAAATTGTATTGGCTTACCTCTAGACCACAGCGTTACATACGCCCTTTTGCCTGGCTTCGTAGAATCTACTGCAAATGAGCTGTCATCAGTGTCAGAACTGTCAGTGTGCAACGCAGCTGCTTGTGGCCTACGTTTGTTGTCCGATTTTCTGCCTTTTCTTTTGTCAATCCTTTTAGATTCTTTTTCAAATGATCTTTTATCTTTGCTACTCTTTGATCTGCATACAATTGCAAAATGATTTTTACGATCACAATTCGTGCAGGTTTTTCCGTAAGCAGGGCATTGTCCGTATATATGCTGTCTACCGCAGTATTTACAATTGTCAGATGTCGTTGCGGCAGCCAAATCTGTCACAATAACTGGTTTTACAGTCTCGAATGTAGATATTAGTTTAGTACATTCTGCAATTGTCAGAGTATCTACATTCTGCTGCATGATAAGTCTTTTTGCGTCTGCAGAGTTTAGTCCTCGTATTAGTAAATCTCGTAATAATAACTCTCCCGTAAGCGTCGCATCCGTGTATCCAGTCTCCTCGTACACAGAACGTAATGACTGTAGAAATTCGTGAATGGGTTGATCAGTCCCTTGTTTTAAATCTAATAACTTGCATCTATAACTGAGATGTCTCCTTTGTGGTTTTAACACAGTTTCCAATCCAGACAAAATGTTGTCTACTGTTTCGGGCGTGTCAGCCGTAAACGTGATATTTGTTTGTGCAAATTTTCTAAAATCTTCACCAGCCACGTTATATAAAATCGCGACTTGCTTTGCTGGAGTTTTCAGATCTAAATCAGTTGCAGCCATGTAAATATTGAACATAGACTTCCAATTTATGAATTTGTCATACGCATTGTGTTGTTTGGGGTTGAAAAATTCCGGTAGCTTTCCACGGAATTGTGCCATAATTATACACAGTATAATAATACTTAAAAATATATCCTATCAGCTGCGCCAATGTTGAGCTTCGAGTCTCAATCCAAATACTGTGTATGATAAATCATAGATAAAGACACAGATAATACAAATGTTTCATAATAACTTTAAAGGAGCAAAAATGACCGGCAGGCGCTACGCACTTCGGATCACGTGCATGTTTATTGTTCATAACACAATGTACATTGTTGACATGAATTTATAAGAGATTAGGCCTGCGTAGAACAATAGTTTCAAAGCGAGACGGTTGAATTACGCTAAGCATAAATTCAACTTGTGCTCGCAGCGGTCGCTGGTCAATCTTGCCCCTTTAAGATGTATATTCATATATAATCGCGTGTTCTTCGCACCGCATACTTCACATTCTAATTCTAGCATCAATGTCCTACGGCTTACATATTTAATTAAGAGGCTGAGAATCGAAATGAGGCACAACATAATCTAACTCAGCTTTGAATAGTAAGATTTGATAATATCAATATAACATCAAAACATGAATAAATTGTACGCATAGAATAGGCTAGTCTATATTTTCTAAAGTCATTGCTCGTAGACTAGCCTACCTTCAAATCATAGTCTATAACCTACATTAATCAGAAAAGTAGGGGAAGGAGCTCACTCAATCAAGTAAGGGCCAAGGTACTAACTGATGATAGATAGGCTTAGTGATCCACTGTCTTTGATCTGATATAGTATTTATTAAATTGCAAAAAAGCTAACATTAATGAGCGACTATTATGGAAGAGCTTTTGGTCTCCACTACACACAGTATCTCAATTCAGTTGAAAACTAATAGTTATTGTTTTTAAAAACAACTTATCTGAAATAGTAAACAAACTTATCTATTTGTATTGTAGACTTTGCAACACTGAGCCAGAGTAAATGTTTGTAATATTGTTTAAAATCATAGAAATGTAGGCTACTTGCAGAACAAAATCCTCTGATAAAGTGTTCCACCGTGGATATAGCACAGCTAATAAATGGATTCTTAACCACTTGCAGAAACAGGACAATTGTGGCATTTGGGACGATTACTTTGTCATAATCCTTTACACCTTGCCTATAATAATTATTAATTAATATGTACCAACATGTGTGTATATGCATCAATATGAGATACTTATACACAACAACTAACTAATGGACAATCTACAAGATTATAGGCTAAGCTAATTTTTGATTTATAAAGGGTAGGCCCCTACAAAGTTGAAAGAGACAGCATTCTGAGGTGATCGGTCAAGATAATTAAAATTTAAGCAACATCGGTAATCTTCATCAGGATATCTCGTGATATTAAACTACCTCCTAGAAAATTATGTTAGACATACGGGAGGCTGAGAGCTCGACTGTACGCGGACATATGTTTTGTAGATTAAGCCTAGTAATCAGCAAAGAGAAATGTTAACTTTTCAATAGCAAATATCCCCCTAACATGCCTTGGCAGAAATCATGAAACAATAGAGGGATGGTTTATATTTCGTGTAGGGCCTACTTCTGTGTGTGTACTCTTTTACTAAAAATATCATCATACATTTATGAAAATTGATGTTCTTCAATCAAATATCAAAATAATGAGTTGAAGTTTAGAAATAGGCTAGATACAGTTGAAATCTGTGTATAGCAGCCAGCTATGAGACGTAGATAAATTGATCAATGTAGACTGGTAGCTCAATTGTAGAGTGCATGTAGTCCCTGTGGGAGACCGGGGTTTGATTCCTCATCGCCTCACAAAATGTATTTTTTTTCTATACGTACCAGTAACTTTCATGTAATAGAGCTCATTGTAATTTCAATTAGTTGATTATAAATTTGACTGCTGTTCAGACATTCATTCCCATGCAAACAAGCTTGAAGCTTATGTGGTTAAATTTAAATTGTAAACTGCGAAGTGAAACAAAATTATCCCATCACACCATTATATGCAGGTGGCCTTTATATGCAGGGTTGATTAGATAGAAAATACTATTTCAGGCATACCAAGAGTGACCACTGTAGACGGTTGGCTGCTGCATAGAGGTGACCACTATGAATTATGGCAAAGGAGCATGTGGCCATTGTTTTCAAATTAATTTTAATAAGACTAGGCGTTTGGCGTGGCCCTGGAATACTGTAGCAGAAAAAGCTACATGGGTGCAACCCTGGGCAGCACAATGCTGTACCAAAACCTTTGAAGGCATTGTTACTCGAGTCTTGTAGCTAATCTGTCTCCCCTACTACCTTCTTTTAAGTCACTTCAGAATCAATCAAATGCATTTCTAATTTTGTACCGATTTTGTCTGAAACTCTCCTCTTACACCCCCTCTGAGTTTTGAATCTCTCTCTTGTCACGTGGGTATTTTCAGTGTGCGTTGTTCAAGGTAGTCAAATTAGCCCTATTCACAAATATATTCATAAACAGGATAACAATAATTATGGAGCAATTTCTCTTTGCCTGTATTGTTGAACTTAATTGAATTCATTTAACAACTATCAATTTACCAATCATGAATTAGAAAACGTTCGTGCACAACAGTAGTAAGTTTCACTTGATGTTTACATCTAGAAACAAGAAAGGTTTTGTTTGATGCCTTTGTTTTCCATCATTTCGAAACTGTGCTGACGTCTGGGAGAACCAACAGTATGCAAAAACACCTTGATTGCCTACATAATCTACTGAACAAGGGTACATGGCATTGGTGTCATTTATATTATCGATGATTAGAAATAAAGTATACGCTAAGTAAAGCTCGTGCTCAAGAATGTTTAAAGAACGTGCCTATTTAACTTGCGCTAGTGCAAGTTTTCCCGTCTGTTTTGATCCTCTCACAAGGCCCATGGCTGCCACCTAGTCTGCTGGTCTTAGGTTAATCGGTAAAAGTATAACGCAAAATGCAGGCTGTGATAACAGTTCTTGAACTTTAAATGGACCAACAAATATTCATGAATTGTTCATAAAAAACAGGCCATTTAACCAGATATAGCTACGTTCAGCCCAAACTATCAAGGGTGTAAAAATTGTCAGTAAGAAGAATTGAAAGCAGCACAAAAATAAGTGTATAGTATGAAGATCAGTATGTATAGTACTGCACTTTGAAAAGTTGAAACGACTCAACGCAACAGTTATTCTAATGTTTCTTGAAAGGCCTATTCAAATTGAAAAACTATATTTAAAATAACTTCTCAGAAAAGTGACTACTGCCCAGAATGTGTAAAACAGGCTTGTATTTAAGGTTCATGAATAGTTCATGAACTCAACAAATTTTTCGTAGGGGAATAGGCCTACTTATTTGCGTAGCACCAACCAAAGATATATCTATGTGAAAATCATATGATGATAATTAATGAAATATTTTGTAATAATAAAATAAAATAAAATTTAAAAGAAACGTTCTTAAAAGCATCAGGACCAAATTTCTGAGTAATGAAGAAATCATACCCTCTATAATATAAACTTTGTAATAGAACCTACATTAATCATACTATCACAGAGTCATATCTGACAGGTATAATTCAAGTGAACAACCTTCAACCTTTTTGGCTGTGTTTAAAATCAAACCCACAACGAAAGTTAAACTAAAGTGACAATATTGTCAATTACGAATAAGAAAATATAATAATTAAAGAATCTGACCATTCCAAAAGTACATATATATGTTAGTTGTGAATAACAAATTTAACATCTGAAAGTTTTGAGCCTCATTTATTTTGCACCTGCATATTAAAGATGTGCGAATCCAATCAGATTGGATCGCATCCAGGTAGTGATATTTTAGGTCTTTGGATTGGGTAAAATTTGTATTTATTGATTCCAGATGATTTTGGATTTTGAAACTTGGAAGAGTATTTGTACTTTGTAGCGATTAATCAATGTGTCCTAGTTTCCTCTCAACTGACCGCTTCTTGTACATATAGCGACATTCATGTTCCACTCTCTAGTATTCCACTCTCTAGTACATCAATTACACGTTTGATGTGAAATGAATTATACAATTTCTTCAAGGAAATGATCAAGATTATTGATTCATTGTACGTATTGTATTATCATCTTGATGTGCTGTATGTGACTGTCTCATGTCAGCACCCTATATAATTCCTGTAATCTATCTATGTTGTCTACGTGTAGATTGAATAATAAATTAGATACAGTTTAGCCTTCATTGTGCTCACTATCCATTGAGTCTCGAATATCAATTAGTTGTTGTTATAGCAAAGCCAGCTATACGTTTCATGCTGGTATTTATTATTGCTGTGTGGTAGTTTTGTATTTTATCACAGTAGTAGTAACTAAGTGTCTAACGCAGAATATCCAGCATCAAGTTAACAGATATCTGATTAAAGCGCCTGAGACTGTATCAAGCAATCACCCATAAATTTATACATTAAAAACTTGGATTAGTTTACATTATTTACAAATTATTTGCTTCGAATCGGATTATATTTATAATTGGCATATTGCTTCAAATCGGATTGGAATCGGATCATTACAACATTCATACCCGTAATCAATTTTGTGTAAATTCGATCTGATGCACACTTCAATGCGTATGGTCTTGCTTCAAGATGACATGAACATATATACTGGCTCTTGCTATCATTGAACTATACTACAGTTACGCCTACTTGTAGTTTTTAAAATTGAAATAAATTGATTAAAAGCCTATCGTTCATTCATGCATTTGTAAATATTTACATTGTTTTATGGAATTCAGATAATTGATATTTTCTGAATTGATTAATACTGCACGCTGTTAGTTTTGAAGCTTCAATATAATTGTTTATGGTATGACGACTTTCAGCGCAATAGGCCTACACTGCAACTGACTTGTTTCAGTCAAAACTCTGTGGCTTGGTAGAGATTTTATCGATAAGAAGTACTATATTAACATATCATATCATAACTAACATTTTGAAATATATTGAGTGTTTGAGAATTATTAAGATTTAAAAAATCAATTTCTTATTCAATGAATTGATTAAAATTAAAGCTGATAAATACATGTATATATGATAATCATATCATAGACAGTGGATCACTAAGCCTCACTATCATCAATCATTACCGCAGCTGATTGAGTGAGCTCCTTTCCTTACGTTCCTGATTAATGTAGGTTATAGACTATGATTTGAAGGTAGGCTAGTCTATGATCAATGACTTTAGAAAATATAGACTAGCCTATTCTATGTGTAGGCCTACAATCTATTCATGTTTTGATGTTATATTGATATTATCATATCTTACTATTCACAGCTGAATTAGATTACACCATACTTTATGTTAATTTTTCAAATATCTTCCCTTACCCTGTCCAATATTCAATATTAGCTATTTAAAAATACACCGTGTACTCTGTCTCTGTTAGACTGTTCGTTGATAAGTAACAACGTAGACGTGGAAATAATTGATAAATATTACATCAACTGTACTGGAATTCTACGATGACCAGGATAAGAACTTTGTATCCACACAAATTATATTATATGACGATGACTATTGTCAAAAGCTGTTATTTTGAAACTTTAATCTCATTACTTTCGGACAAGACCGCCATTTTTCTGGCCGCCATCAGAAATCTCAAAGTCAAGTTGAGTTTGAAATACAAATCAAACCGCAGTACAATCAATCGTGCGAGATTCAGATTTAATTCAGATGTGGACAAAATATCAGATGGGACAGGATGCTACTGCGCATGACTCCATGCAGCCTGTTGAATTTTCTGTTTACCCAACCAAGTTCTCAACTATCAAATTATTAATTCCTCGACTATCTTTATTAAAATAAATTCTCAATTATCGAATTATTTTCTGGCTATAAGATTTTATATTCTCGACCTATTTTATGATTTTCACACCACATGATTTTATACTCTCAACCACGAAATAAATTCTCAACTCCTTTTGATAGATGTTTATTTCGATAGTAATCGAGCTAATCACAGTAAATTAAGACTTGTTACCAACTCTCCTTTTTATGCCGTGCAGTAGATATTAAATGTCTCCTTTTAACAAAAATAAGTTATAGATGTACTAAAGATTGCCACAAAATTAGCTAACAAGCAGAAAACAAACATCAGTACAATAATTGTTTACATGTTAGTTCTACCTTGTACCTAGAGGTACCTAGAGGTACCTTGCGTCGTTTATAAGGGGAAGCATGCTTTCCTACTCTTTAATATGCGTGTCAGTTTTGGCAAATAAATGCATACATAGAAATACATGACATATCTATATATATCATAATCTATATATTGGATACCTATACTGATATAATTGAATTATAATGAAGTTCTAATTGTGATTTTACGACCCGGGTTCTACGATTAGCAATAATGGCATGCATCAGAGGCTCTCGAACAATTTCTGGAGCAGCGCTACCTAATATGATGACATTGAACTATAATTATAATATATAAGTATGGAGCTATAAGCTCCCTTACATAATTTATCCAATTTGACCATAGTTTATAGTATAGAGATTCTCACTATAGTAACTATGATTTGACAATTCAATTCAATTCAATAACTTTATTTGAGTGTCAATGTCTTTAGCTTTACAAACTAATTGGGGACACTATAATATTTAAAGTAACAAATTTTTATATATTTATAACTAAATAAATAAATAAATAGAAAAAAAAATAGAAAATAAAAAAAAATTAAAAATAAAAAAAAAAATATATATATATATATATATTTAAAATAATTGACAGATAAACTCTATATTTTAAAAAAAAGTCACTAATATGTATTAATATAACAGCTTGTATACCATGCAAATGAAAATTATGCCGTCATAACAGTTTTATTTATGGTTATTCAGTTGATTAAAATAAGTTTATGAAAAAGGAAAAGAGATAATGATCGATAGACTGGTATGATAGATACTTCGAATTGTTCGATCTGGCCATTCGAGTTTAGAATAATAAAATGCGTTCGATTTTCACCCTTTTCTGAATACAAATATTCGCAAATTTATTTGTATGTGCTCGGAATTTCGGACAAATTATTAAATAGTGAACAGCTATATCTCATATACAGTATTACTATAATCATCATGAAGAAATTAGTGAAAAGACGACTGAGAAAATGCCGCCGTGATATACGGACTGGAAAACAGAAACAGCTCGATGTAAGTTTTATATGAGATCTCTTGTCTGATAATTATGTTTAAAATTTCGAATTGAAAAAATTCTAAGGTATGTATTCCCACTACTGCTTTTGAAAATCTGAAAACCTACTGAATGGGCTACTGAAATTAGGCTCTTTTCAGTAGCTATTAAGGTGCGTTTCAGTAGATTTTCAGTAGAATGAGAAGATTCTAGAAATCCAAGTGTCTAGTGAATTTCAGTATGGTTTCAGAACCCAATCCCATTCCAGTATGTTTTTAGTAGGTTTTACTTTTCAGTAGCAATATAGTATTTCCAAGATCCATAGTGCATATCCATTGGGGCTGGGTTCATTTTTTTAGGTTATCAAAGACTTGATTTAGACAGACTTCAAAATGAGAATCATGTGAGAACGTAGTAATGTTATATATTTCTCCACGGGCTTTCCATGAAATCGTGAACCTCATGTGATAATACTGTTGTACGTATCTGTTAACATATTTAATTATATAATTGAGATGAAATTCATGAGACACAATACGGCATTGATTAAAAACCAACACTGGCCTATTTTATATCTGTTATCACATATCCCAGCCTGGAAGGAGATTTTCAGATTATTGACAAATAGTTAGAATATTTAAATAAGGTAGTTAGCAAAATCCCGGGGGATAACTCCACTAGGACGGCTATAAGGGGACGTGCCACTATTTTTGGGTCCATATTCCAGTTGAGAAAAAACTTTTTGGGTATGAGATTTCAAATTTTGGAGCTTTGGGGTATCCTATTCTTGACTTTTTCAAGAATTTTTGAAAAAATTTGCATCATTTTTGTGTATTTACCAAAAATCAATCAACCTGCTAGAACTTTTTGGGTAGCATCAACAGAATTTTTGGAACTTTTTGGGTACTTAAGTTTTATCCAAAATGGCGCATCCCCGTCCCTAAAGAGCTGGAGTTACCCCCTCCGAGGAGCAAAATATCACAACATACACAGCATCAATAAATTTGAAAAATAGCAGCACTTTAATTTACTTATCATTAATTTATTAATTTTATAGGAAAGGCAAAGAATGGATAAAGTTCTTGATCAATTTGATTATCATTACGAACTCCTAAAAAGAAAAATCGAAGAAAAACAAGTAACAAATTTAGCAACTGCAAGAGCAGAAATAGAATACATGACAGATGTTTATATTGAAGAAAATAAAGTTTTAAAAGAAAAAGTGGAATTATCAAAAATTAAAATTGAAAAATTAACTGAAAACTTGGACGAGAGTGAAGGAAAATACATTAGTTTGGAATTTGAGACAACAAAAAATATAGAGGTAAATTGAAAAGTATGCATAAAAAGTAAATAATTGAGATAATATCTCCCTATCGAAGGCACCCGTTTTCCTGTACCAAACTCCTATTTCTACTTTCTAAAAGAGTGGCTCTTTTCGCTATAAGTGCAATGATTGTAAATACTGATCTCAGTCACGATATACTGCAGATTAATTTCAAAAGAATTCATGGTAGATACCCTAGGTCTAAACAGGAGAATGTCAACTCTGTTTTGTTTTAGTGATGATTTTAGATAAATTTAAGGCTGAGTTGACCTTCGGGGGCCTTGAACCCGTCTGACCTAATCCTCATAATCGTAACACTGCGGTTAACTACACATTACGTATCCAATATTCCAGTTAATTGACTATAGATTCAATTGAATTGCAAAATAAATGATATATTTTCCTCAAGCTAATCAATACCCGTTGCCAATAAGCCATTTCCTGGCCATTTCGCACTATATTTGTGGAGAATTACAAGTCTGACTCTAGCGACACGGAACATATGGAAGTGTCATCAGGCCAAGTTTTGTGATCTTGGAATCTAGCTGCGTTGCGTTGCATTGTGGGATAGCCGGGAGAAAACATTCTTCACAACGAAAAAGATCAGTGCTCTAGCGATAACAGTAATTCTGGTAATAATGCAATGCATAATTTACTGCGGTGTAAAAAGTCCCTTTCAGCATTTTGAGACAGAATTTGTGTTCCTATCGCCAGAGTTCTGTTTCTATGCATAATATTTTTAATGAATAACAGGATAGGAGTGCGATCCAGCTTTCTTTATAATATTGGTAATATAAAATTGAAACAAAAATGAGGCATGCAAGAGCCTTTTCCGTAACTCAGAGTTTCACGCGTTTATTATGCGATCATCAGGCTGTTTACTAAAAAAAAAACGTCTGATGATCGCATAAAAAACGCGTGAAACTCTGAGTTACGGAAAAGACTCGTGCCATCTTTTGCTTCGGTTCAATACTGCTCTGTCTTAACAAACATTGAACACTCAGGTGTTTACCTCATATTATATTATAAATATTGGTAATATTACTATTTAACTTTTTGATCTTGCGCGTCTTTTGGTGGCGGGCAGGTATGATTTGCATTGAAAAATCTATTTCCAAAGTAAATCTCCATTCACTACTGTGAAATTTAAAAGTCCTCTACAATAAATCGAAGAAGCAGTATGCTATATAGGGGAATTAACCTACGAAGGCAACGTAAGGGCCATTTCTCCAAGGCTATCTTTCAGAACGGATTTACTTAAAATTTGCTCACGGACCTCCATTTTCCCGCACTGCTTTACACTCAAAAAGGCGATAGTGAAAGTTTTAGGGTTAAGATTTTTGTCTTTTAATTATGAGGCTCAACTCTCAGCTGCGGTGAAGTTTTGCAGTCCGCCTCAAAGTTGTTTGAACCCCTTTCGGGTACGCATGTAAATGACACTCGAAAATTCAAATCCAATATGCACGTCCTCGTCCTATGTATACGTTTATAAATCATTTTTCAGATTATTTCCATAAATACAGCCTTTTATTTCCTTCTGTTGCAGGACATAGTTAACAAATCTAACAAAACAATTGAAGAACTTCAACAATCCAAACAAAGTGACTCCGATGAGGTGAAGTTTATGTCTGCTGCATTAGAAAGACAGAAAGAGTATGCTGAAAAACTGGAAGACCAAACAGAAATACAAAAAGAGAAGAATAAATCTCTTGAAAAGTCATTATCTGACAAGAAGAAAGCTATAGAATCACTTGAATTATCTCATGCAAATCTAAATACACTTTCTGCAAAATATCGTCATACTTTGAAAGAACAAAAAGACGAATTACAACACAAAGAAGAAGAGCGGAAAAAAATGCAGGACGAAAATCGATTGACAATAGAAACAGCTATTAATAAAGCTCGAGAAAAGGATATGAAAAAGTTTGAAGATTTACAAAACAAACTAAAGCAGAAATATATCGATAAAGAGGCATGCCTTTTGAAAGAACAACAACGGTATGAGAAGCTCAAATCTATAGCTCTGCAACAACAGCAGGAGGGAAACATGAAAGAGCAGGAACTGAAGAAAATTGAACAATTTTTACATGAAAAAGAAAAATGTCTTGGAAGACAAGAGCAACAACAACATCGAGTTCGTGAAGAATTACAACATAGACAACTTAGACAAGAGTTACAGCAACAAAAAATTAAAAGAGAAATGCGTCAGGTATTGATTCAACAAAAGTCAACATTAAATCCAAAACAAAAAGCACACGAGCCACAACCAATTGATTCCCTACCACCACCAGACCTAACAATCCAGCGAGGACATATGCATCATCTGCAGAAACAGCAACAAAGAGAAAGTATATCACAACATGACCAAAATCAAAAAGGACAGGGAAAATCTCCCAGGGCAAAACTAACTGACCATAAACAAGATGAATGTAAATCATCTATTTCAGAAGCTGCAGATAATCAAAAACAAGCTGCAAACATTGCTGATAAGGCAGTAGAAAACCAATTACTCGATTGCTCCCCTAAGCGATTAGCAGCTTTGGCTAAGGCAGGAGCAATTACTCGCCTTACCGATAAAGCTGTCGAAATTAGAACCGAACGACGTATGAAAGCACTATATGACCAACAGAAAACAAGGACTCATCGGGATCAAGATATAACTACCAGCGATATCACTAAAGAAAATAGCAACATGAAACCCGCGCAAGATGCAGCTATTCAACGCGATGCATACATTTCGAAAAAATTAGCCTCGCCTATAAAGGAAAAACAACCTCGTGTTCAAAATGAAACAGTTTGTAATTTCAAAGACATAATTAACGATGACGTCGGAACTACGCATGTCCAACAGTGTCAGTTGAAATTAGATGAAATAACAAAAGAGTTATGTAAGTGGGAAGATGAATTATCAGTGGAATCAATTGATGATGAAATATTGAAATCAAGATTAATTTCAATGCAAAATGAATTAGCAATACTTGGTGAACATATCAAAAAATCTAAGTATGATTTAGGACGTTTAGAGAACAAATTAGCAGAACAACAACAGATCATTGAATCATATTGTAGTCAAATGAAACCAACACAAATTGTCGAAGATGAAAAACGTGGTTTATGGAAATGTTTGAAGTATGTCAAAGATGCATTTATTTCACGTTGAAAGTGTATATGATCCCGCATGAATCCCGCATGAATCGAGCAGTGACTCACAGACGAGACAAAACTTATGAATTACAAAATTTGTTTCTTTATTATAATAATACAAAGTACTTAACTCTATAATAATTGAGCTATAATATTGAAGTCGTATTTATCAATCATATTTATCAAATGTATATTTTAAGAAATAAACGTATATATGTACATATAAAATGACAATTATAAAATTATGATATTATTTATTTACAAATTTGTAGAATCGTCTAAATATCTTTCTTACAGAATAAGCGTTCAAGTTCAAGTAATTCTTCTTCGAATGCCGATGTAATCTTCCATGGTTCTGGTACAATAGTTTCATCACTTAAAACAGTTAATTGCATTTTACCAGCATATGTAAAAATCGCCATTGTTAAACCCAAATCCCCTACTAATGGGGGTATAACTAAAACTGATTCAACTCGATTTCCTTGAATATGCATTGGTTGTAAGGGGCCAGGAACATTAGATAAAATAAGTGTGCAATGATGTCTTAAACATTTAGCAGCAAATCGTGCAATACAATGTGGCAGTCTACCAACAATATAGAAGTAAATAAATGAAAACAAATGAGGATCTGATGATTTACGTTGAAATGCTATTCTTGAATTCATTACCTCAAGTCGTTTCGTTGGATCAGCAATAGAGATTGCTAGTTTCAAAAACGACGCACCGGATTGGTTACCAAGGGGAACATGATCAACTGACATTTCTGAAATTTGACGTGAATTATAAGTCATTGTAATTGGTTGATCTTCAGGTTCAATTTGTTGGTCTAAAAGATAACGACGTAAGCCACCAGCCACGCATGACACTATTACATCATTGGCTGCTGTACCTTTGAAAAATGAGCAACAACAAAAACAAATTGTTAGCAAGATGTATACAATTTACGTCGGTATTACAAATTATTATTGGTAAATTAAAAGAAAAGTAAAAAAGATTTTTGGCAAAAGAAGATATAAGCTGAACATTTTCTGGTGTATCTTGAAAAATTGACAACAACAAAAAAATTGTCAGCAAGATGTATACAATTTACGTCGGTATTACAAATTATTATTGGTAAATTAAAATAAAAGAAAGTAGTTTTTGACAAAAGAAGATATAAAATGAACATTTTCTATTAATACACTGTTACGAATTATTAGTTTTTAAATCAAACAATTAGAAATCCAATCAAATAATTTCAAACAAAATCAGACATAAACAGTAGGCATATGACTTAAATTAATATGGTACATAATACTGTACGTACATGCTTAATTGATTATTGCTGGGCATTATCACGTTCATCTTCTGTGAAAGATCTTGGAATCCTACGAACTAAAGATCTAAAGTTCACAGAACACTGTTCCATGCTAGCCGCTAAAGCCAAAAACCGTTCTTTCCTAATCAAGAAATGCTTTTCCTCAAATAACCCGGAGCTGTTAGTGAAAGCGTTCACAACATACGTCAGACCAATGCTTGAGTCATCTACGCCAGTCTGGAATCCCTATCTCATCAAGGACATAAATATTTTAGAAAATGTTCAGCGCTCTTTCACAAGATATGTTTGTTTGAAAAATAATTCTTACAAGCCCTATGTAGATCGTCTTGCCTACCTCAACCTTGAGTCTCTAGAATTACGCCGCCTTAAGTTTGATCTTCACATGGTCTTCAGAATTTTGAAAAACTTGATTGACTTGGCTCCAGATGAAATTTTCACTATTAAACATTCCAAATATTCCTTGCGTGGACATTCACTGACGCTGTACCCAACTAAATCATTTCAATATGACTGTTGCAAACATTACTTTGCAAATAGAATAATCAAGCCATGGAACTCTCTTCCTGAAGAAGTTATATCGTCTAGTTCTTTACAAACATTCAAATTTAAACTTAATCACGTTAATTTATCACAGTTCTGTAACTTTTCCTTTGCCTGTTAATTATTTCTGATAACATAGTTTTCTTTATATATATATACTTTTTTTTTTTTTTTTTTAAAGGTCACATGTAAATGAGGATACATTTAAAAATATCCTCCTTTGTTTATTTGCCTGTTAGCCATTGTGCTACAAAATACATACATACATACATACATACATATTGGATACTATGTGGCCGATTTTGAAAAACGACGCATAAAATATTAAACTCTCAGACTAGCAAGTACTCAATCTATTTGTAGATGAAGAAGAATCAGGCATATTATTGGCGTACGCTGGTCATGCTGTCAGGATCGGACAAAACTGGCGATCCTGTTTTGAGAAGCAATTTCAAACAGTGCCTTTGATTATCTGAGAACACACTACCTGTGCATAGTGATTACAACCTGTATAAACGGCCATAAGTGCTTGGCAATCGTTTTGCTCTAATACATCGAAATCACTCTCCAGAAATAAAAATAATACTGCAGGAATTAGATTGCGGTGGAGCTGTATTCCCGGGCGGACATTCCAGGGCGGACGAACGAAAAGAAATTTACGGAGCGGTCCTTAAACGTTCACGTTAGAGCCTTTATTATTGTAAACACTTACCGGAAGCAGTTTTGATCTTTCTAACAAGCTCGAAATCAAGAGGTGTAGTCCAACTAGCTGTCTTCTTTGTTGGTGTAACTTTAGCAGCAAATGGATTAGCAAATCTTTGCGACAATGCCAAAACAATCAGATTTAATGGCCCACTGATGGCACCACGCAGGATTCTTCCAATGGGATTTGACATAATGGCAGATGCTTTCTTAGGTTCAAGAAGTTTTGGTCTTTCATCAACCAAATTACAAAACAAACCAACTAAAGCAAATCCATCACCAATACAGTGATGAACACGAATATGACATGCGTATTTTTCAGTTTCATCATGTAAAGGTATAACAATTATTTGCCATGGTGACATATTACGCGGGAAAGGTTTTGAACATAATATCGAAAAACATTTTTCAAGTTCGTCTTTTGTAGTTGGTGCTGTTCCCTTATATAAAACAACATGATCATTAATATGAAAATTTTCTTCATCTCTCCATAAATAACGATTATATTTCTTTGCAACTCGTTGACGTAATCTTGTATATGTTTCCATTTTATTTAAGTTATTCCCCAGTAGTTTGTTTATAACTAATGATTTCATTGATTCAAGATTCATTTCACCTTTTACAGTTATTAAAACATTAATAAAATTTGGATTTTCTGTTGATTCAAATGCAAATAAACTATCGGCTGATGACATATAATCTCCTTTTCTACTAGTCAGAAGTTTATCTTCAACAAGTTGATATAATTGAAAGGCACCAAATAATGGTAGCATTATTGTTACACACAATGCCCAAAAGATATATGCTAAAACACACAACAAACCATGAAATATAAATGGTATTGATGCTTCACGAAATTTCAAATACATTAACGCCATTTTTAGAACAACTTGAAGACTGAAATTCTCTTTAATTAAGGCTACAAAATAAAACAAAACATCATTTTGTTTAGTAATGTATACAGTCTTGCAACCAGGGTCCGACAAAAGGTTCAGCTTTCTGGAATCCTAGAGGAATTTTAACATTTTCTTATGATTTTTTGTTGTTGATGTTTGATCAATAAATCATTAAAACTATCATTTTTTTCCTGAATTTGGTCTAACCATCCGAGACGTAGGATTCCAGGAGCAGTTTACTGACTCAAGTCCCGCTTTCTTTTTGCTGCCTCATTTTCATGATTGGAAAGCGGATCACTTCCCAATCTATCAAGATCGGCCCAACACAGAAGTGAGACTTGAGCAAGTATATACCAACTTGAATACAAGAACCTTGTGCACTGCTAAAGTCGGATTTTGATTAATCCAATCTTTAGGCGAGCTTCTGTTCAGGTGAACTTTACTGCAGTTTGTCCGCCTACAGGGGGCTACTCCAGTACTTCTAGTACTGGGACGTTCACTAATGTTAAATAGTACCTTCTTCAAAATTTGTAAAAAATTGTGATATTCTTCCATGGTGAACAGCCTTTGATGTATGCTCAACAACAAAAGTCTTCATATTCTTGGCGTAATACGTCTTCTTTTTTATAGTCTGAAACTTTCTAATGATAATTCTACCAACGTTCTATTTGAACTTGCAGTCCCGTCGAAGCACAATGGAAGTCTGTTACCCCTTAACTCTATCTGTTTAACGGGACCCCCCTACACTAGAAGTACCACACTCATTCCTAGAGATTGATACCAACACCAACACAGAGTATAAAATGTTAATAAATATAAATAAAATGTTACCCATAGCAACAATGTGAATGAATTGGTTTAAATGTATGGATATATATATACAGTATATGCATATGGTATTCTATAATCAGAATAAATGTAGCGAATATAGTCTACAAATTCGTCAAATATCTAATTCACGATGATGCGATTACTATTTATGTTTCTTAATGTCACCCACAACAAAGAATTCCGCGCGGCGTTGAAAAGTAAACGACAGCAACATCACAGAACACAGTAATAGCTGAACCTTGGACTTGGACAGAACCTTTATTCTATTGAAATAAGTCATAATATTTTGAAAGATTAATTTAATATGCGTCACAAGTTCAGCAACCCCGAGCTATAAGGAATATAAATCTTTTTGTTAGACCAACCTCCGGGGGAGAACTTCCATACATCGGCTGTACAGGGATTGTATGCGGAATATCGCTAAGAAGAGGTAAATGTACATATACCAACACACTTGCGGTTTATATGTTTTCCTTGAATGTTTTCCCAGCAGTAAAATCCAAATATGCTTCATATTAATTCAAAAATGGATTAAACGATAATAAACGAAGGATTTATAATAATCCATTTCGTTTGTGATACAAACGTTTTTATTTCAAACAAAATATCAAACTTTAGCATATCCATGTGCTTTTGTTTGCAAATCAATGAACATTGTTTTTGAAGGCAACTCCTAGTTATTTTTCCCATCCAACTGTAAACACGTCATCTCAAAAGAATATTTTTTACTCGAGAAAAATATTGAAAACTAATTTATTGTCGAGTATCAGTAATTAAATTTTGCTACAGTTATAATGAATGTACTGGTGATATTGTATTGTACGGGAATTTTGATTTGCCACAAAAGAAACTCCAAATTAATTTCTGTCCACGGTATATAATAATTCTGATGCTGTGCAGTGTACAAGTAGCATGTAACACAACACGTGATCAATATCTATAACCACAAAAGTACAAAAATGATTGGAACAATTAACTTCTTGTAATATGTCAGTTTTTGCATGAATTATTATAGAAGCTTTTATAATACCTATGATATAATTCAAAATTCAGTGTATGTGTAGTATAGCCTATATACGAACAATAAATAACGAAGCATTTTTTCTAAAGTTCAAATTCAATTTCATTTCTCAAGTTTCTTACCTTTTATGATTGTGAAAATGTGCTTCAGCTTTGAATCCAAAAGTATATGTAACTTGTATTATGTATGTGAATATTATGATGAAATTTCTCAATTCTAATGAAGGCTACTGTGTTATGAATTATGATAAGTTCATGACCTCAAGAAAATGTAGGTCACCTTTTATACTCATCGGGTGATGTTGAAAAGTTACGAAAATAAGCGAAGTTTTTTGACAATGGTCTTTGTCACAGCAGGGGGGAAACATTGCGAAAAACAGAGCGCAATAACTGATGTGGTAGAATTTTAGCAGAGAGTCTGCAGTTTTTAAAAACAATTTTCAGAAATTACGCAAATACGTAGAAACGCCACCATATAGAAATGCTTATTATTACATATATTGCTATTGTCACAATGTCATCGTTGAAAAGTTCTAGAAATTATTCATTATTTGACGATATAATCTCTTCGCTCTATCATTTAAAGAAACTCTTCACCTCTTAAATTATACGATCTGTTTATGGTTTCAGAAACAGACCTCGGGGCTAGTTCACATGCTAGGTTGCTTTTAGGTTGCTCCTGTTGCTCTTCATAGACATAAATATCGTTTTATTTTTCGGTCGGCAGGAAAGTTAAAGCGGATTATAGTTTAATCGGATCATATGATGATCGATCCGTATGCAATGTTCGCCGAAACGAGGCAATAGTAGCATGGAGGTGAAAAATTGTTAAGTTCTTCAAAAAGCTGTGTCATTTTGCTCTTCTTCCTGACTGGATCCTGAATCCTGGTTCTATTTTCATTCAAGATTTTACTCAAATGGACACCAGATTATCTGACCTATAAACTAAAGTGTGCTGAAATAGTTGTTTATTTTGTTTTACGCAACAAAAATGATTCGCACAGGCATTAGAAGATGTAAAGGACTCTCATCTTTCTATAGTTATGAGCAAAATGCACCATTTCGGTAAGTATGGAAAATTATATACGGCTATACCTAGTAACTTAAGCCATTCTAAAGTAAAATATGTGACATCTGTTCATTTCTTAACAATTACGGTATAACTCTGCAAAGCATGGCAGCTGCGCCCCCGAGATGACAATTTTTCTCGTGGTTGCCGCCCCTGAAGGCCTGAAGCTGCAGTTTTCATCAAAAATCGGCAGCTAAAAATGAACTTTTTGTCATTTTCTTTATAATTTATGCTGTAAGTGATGGATTCTGGCTCCACTGAAGTCAAATTTGATCAGCTGCCGCCCCCTCCCCTAACTTTTTCGGCTCTGTCGCCCCTGAGATCTCGTCGAGATTACCATTATTTGCAGACTGGTACATCTCAGCATCTGTTGTGAATTTTAACTTTAGCAGTTTTGCTATAAAAATGTTCACCAACTAACAGCTAAACTTATAGCTATAAATAATTGTCATTGTAATCCTCTTGTAATAATCTATCACATTGCCATTACCCACATACTCTGTTGACATAAGAAAGCCAGCCTGCAGTTAGTGGATTATTGAACACGAGGTGAATCGATCTGTGTAAATTCTTCAGACTTGTGCTAATGTATTCCAGCAATCAATCCGGTATAATTTTGGCGCATTACTTATCCAATACACTTTCTGTGGAATCCCCGACCTGATGTCGCAGTTTGGGAATTATTTTCCGAAAATTTACATAATAGTTATAACATTTTCTGTTTATGGAAATATTATTTTGCCTTCCATTTATATTTTATTTCCATTGAAAGTATTTTATTGAACTGATTGCTTCTTTATTTTATAATAAATTGAAATTTTGGCAAATTTGGAAAAAATGTACCATGCAAAACGACTTTCATAAAAAGTTCTCAACTCCAAAAAAAATTATTTGGGGAAATTCCCCGACTCAAGCGAGACCTGGGTATCCATTCCAGGAATCCGGTTGAGTCATCTCCCGCCAGTGCCGGATTAATATTATCAGTGGCCTTAGGCAATTGATTAATATGGGGCCTAAAAAAATTTTTCCGGGAATTTGGTGAAAATAACATAATTATACTGTTTGTTGGTCTCCCTCTTTATTCTGCTTTTATATGAGCAATGACAATCACTCTCTTAGGAATATAACTTTTTTTAGTATAAATACAGTATTACTGTAATAGAATGTATGGAATGAATGTCCTTCCCATTCTAAAGTCAACTTACTTGTTGTATCAGTTTTATTTGAGCCGCTGCGATCGGCTGTTGCCATGGCAACACGATCTTTTTGGGATCATTTTTCACAACAAGAAGTTACAAGTCATCATGTGTGGTTAATAACAATTTGTTATTATTGTCAATGATTGTTTTCCTTGAATAGCAAGTGTAATTTGATCTCGAAATAGCAATGCTGTCACCAAAATTATGAGACAGGAAGGAAATTCAAAATCGTTATGACAATTAAATCTTGACCTTTGTAAACAATTTGATCAATTTCTGTATGAATGTATGTGACCAATGGCTTGTAGATAAAACTGAATTACACTTGTATTTACTGTAGTTTAAAATATGAGAATTTCATAAGAGACCACAAAAATACTGTTCTTTCAATTTTTTTTGGTGTTTTCATTTTTTTTTTTTTTTTTTTTTTCATAATTTCTGGAGGCCTATTATTATCTGTGGCCTAAGGCGGCCGCCTAAACCGCCTATGGGTTAATCCGGCACTGTCTCCCGCCTATGAAACATATGAAATCATCAAGTTCCGGCCAAATGACTTTTTAAATCACCAACATTGCGAGGGTTGCCAAATAAAAGTTTGTTTTGCCAACATCGGTTATATTTCGAGGGTTGATAGTCAGTGACTAGTCCATCGAGCCCACCAATCCTGAGTTGCACTACGATATTGATGACTAATCAGATGAAGGTTCATATTTCTATTGAATTCACCGATGTAGGCGGACACAAAATGTAATTTATTCACTTCGCCAACTGTAGCCGCCAAAATATTTATTTTCTAATTTACACAGGGAGTTGTAGACTTTATTTGACTGATGACTGATGATTTTGCAGCTGTTAGATGACTTCTATAATACAGAAGTCTTTTTACATCAATTGAGAATATAATATATATTTTAATAATAAAAAAGACATTCATTTAACTGATATGAAAATGATATTATTAGCTAATTAACAGCAGTTATATCTTGAATTCAACTGAGAATTAATAAATTAGATAATAGATAAAAGGAAGTTAAATATTTGTTACATAATTGAATAAAATAGAATAAAATAAAACATTGTGTTACATAAAATGGGCCAACCTAATATTATTGTTATTTCTTAAAAGCAAAGTTAAAAAGGAAACTCTTCAGTTTTGTTTTAAAAATGTCAATGTTTGTGCTTGATCTAGTCAAATAAAGTTTAATGACAAACACATTGAAACAATTATTTATAGTTCTACACACTGTGTGCCAGCTGATAGCTAGATTTTCACACCAACCCCCTCTCTACAACTAGTTTTACACATGCGATGTAATTGATTATCAGATGTCAATCATGTTAGGCGTGTGAGCACAAGCGTGGCCGACACAGGATAAAATTGACTTCTACACCAACTCTTTGCCAACAGCATTGAGAACAATATAATATTCACAATGTTATCAAAGTTATTTTTAACATTTTCAAAGTCAAGTTCAGCAGAAGCCAACATTGTAAGAGCTGGCTTTTATTTTTGCCAATATCGGTGCAAATTACCAGGCTTAAAGTATACGGTAGGCCTACAATCACAGTAATGTTGATCATTTTGAAATGAGACAACGTCAACTGATAATATTGGAAAAGATAATGATGATGATGATTGATTTGAATAATGTTTTTTGTTGTTGTAGAAGTATACATTTATCATACACTTGTGTTCCTGCTGTCGGAGAAAATCAGAAGAAACCAACACTTGTTATAGCTCATGGTTTGTTTGGCTCTAATCAAAACTGGAGAACAATCAGCAAGAAAATTAATCAATTTTGTGGAAATCAAGTTAGTTCTGTTGTAGTCATCGTTTTTTTTTTATTGCATATTGTAATCAGGATTGCACTTGATTAACCCATAATTATATGGTCCATGTTTCATCCTTATGCCACAGATAATGTTCAATTTAATAGGCAGCCAAAAATAAAAGCAAAATATTTGAAAGAATGATCCAAAGAAACTGTAGATTTTCTGTAGTGAGTAGCTAATTAGCATGTGAGTATTGAGTTAGTGAGCGAGCTAATGAGCTAACGAGCTAGTTAACGAGCTAATGAGTTAGTGAGTAGCTAATGGCACCGACGGATTTTTTTCTTCGTATAATTCATCTTTGAAATAACTAGGAGAAATGCAAACTAATTGCTCTTTCCATTACCAGTTTTGCTGGTCCTTCTAGTCAGCTTCTAAAGGAAATTGAGAAATCCGGTGTGATCGGTCCCAAATTTGAACATAAGAAGACAAATTCAATCCGATCCGAAAGTGAAATATTCAATTTGAATGAATCAAAAATTTGATCGGATTGGACTCAGTTCGGATTCGCATACCTCTAATGCGGATAGAACAAGGCAATTGAAAAGCAGTTTGAAAACAACAACAATTTGGTAAGGACATGACTGTAGCCTACCATAAGTGTTTGTGTAACATGAATTTATTGCAAACAATTGGTACACAACCCCCTTGCCATTTTGTGTACAAAGTGTACAAAGAAAAGTCTGTTTCAATTTGTACCTTATTACTGTTAACTCAGTAAAATAACGGTCATGAAATATTCTTCATGAAATTTCGAAATTACATTTTAGGTTATAAGTGTGGATTTACGAAACCACGGTGATAGTGAACATCACCCGTCAATGACATATGAAGAAATGGGAGATGATATCATAGAATTAATCAAACATAGAAACATTGAAAAATACACTGTCCTTGGTCATAGTCTTGGTGCTAAAGTGATGATGTCTTTAGCTCTACGTCAGGACAATAATATTAATGGACTTATATCAATTGATATGGCGCCTGTTTCGTATACTGGTAAACGTGGCGATATGATTGAAAAATATTTAAAAGTTATGCAAGATGTTGATTTGTCAATGTTAACAAGTAGAAAAGAAGCGGATCCAATGATTAAAGACGTTGTTGAGGTAGGCTATCAATCAAATTAACAATATAGTTTGCTTCCACAGGGTCTGAGAAAAGGTTTACAAACCTGATTTTTGGTCAATTCAGCTCAGACTTCCAGCATCTCTACTTTTCCTGTACACTGTGCTTACGTCTGATTGCCTTTTAGTTATATTGTGATAGTTAAGATGAAAGAAAGACATATATATTGTGAATATCTATAAGGCAGCAACTCATTTCGATGGAGCTTTGTATATCCTAATAAATGTATATTTTCAATAGCAATAGGCTACTAAACACAAACAGTATTAAAAAGAGTTCTGTTGCGGTCAAGATCTTGGCAGCAGGATAACTTTCACAGTTAAAATTACAGCCACGCATTTTGTAACTTCTCATCAAATTTGCAATGAAATTAATAATTTTTGACAGTTTAATCAAAATTGCAATTTATTTTAAATTTCTTAAATTTCAAATATTTATCAAGCACCATACCAGGTTGTCACAAAAGTTTTGATCTTCCGGGAAATGTGTTGTTCGATTGTAAACCTTCTGGGATTGAATTTATATGCTTTATAGTTTTGAAGAATTGATCTTAAAATTTCAGAAATTTAATCTTACTTTGAAGCAAGATGCATGGATTTCAAAACATAAAAATATGAAATCCAAAATATAAATTTTTGAATAAGAAGAAAATAGCTCCGCTACCGTCGGACTCATGGTGAATGATATAATAATCAAAATAAACAAATTGAAATCAAATTCAATAGAAAATCAAATCAATCAAATCATCATGCAAAGAAAAATCAAATCAAATCAAATTCAAAATAGTAAATCAATCCAATCGAATGATAAAAAAATCAAAGCAAACGAAATTTAACCAAACCAATATAATAACTATTGTATAAGTTAGATTAATAAAATAAAATAAAAAATTTGAGATAGATATTAAGAATGGAATAACAGAATAAAAGTTGAAAAAAGTCAAAAGAAAGTAGAGTAGAACTATCAGAAAAAAAAATCCAAATAATAAATCAAATAAAAAAAGGAAAAAATGTTAATGCAGAGCGATGGGATTGAACTCCAAACCCCATGCGCCTGATGCAGACGCTCCACCACTAGACCATACCAAGATCATAGATTGCAAGTGGTTTTCACTACTTATAATACAGGTGTGAGTTGTAAATGACGTGCGAAGTTGCAAGTTGATGTCGCAGCAGAATTAAAACATTTTAATAAAGAACTTTAAAGAATGTAAACAACAAATAACCATGCAAACTATTACCAGAAGAATATTTATTCCTTACTAATTATACTAGGGGCGTAGCGCAATTTTATGACATACAGTAATAATGTGAAATTTTCCCTTCGGAGTACCGCTTTGTTATTGTTGTCGCATGGACAAACTGGTTTAAAAAGTCTTTACAATATATTCCAAATAAAACCATGAAGACTGGCTTAGCAGTTTAATGTAGCCTAATAAATAACTTCAGAAAACAATATAAACAATAAATATATCATACTGTCTTGTCTAAGCCCCCAAACAAATGATGAATTGTCGGTTTAAAAGTTCTCACGGTCAAAACACAACAAAAATTATCTTCGAAGTTTCACCTCAAATAGTGATGTTACAGAACATTAAAACCGTTCATTAACCATTTAAAATGATGAGAAGAAGAAAACAATCATGTGTTCTACCGATGAAGAGATAATCACGATGTAAACTAATCCAGGAGTATTAAGGGCCATTTACACTGCAGCAAAATAGGCACGGTACTCGTCAATTAACACATCAAAGGTGTGAAGGTGTCAAGTGTTTTTGAGCACGGGCCAAGCAAAAACACTGTCTAAACGGCTTTTTCAGACATTGAAAAGCGGCACAGTGCCTACTATTTTGATCGGGCCGAGATCATTTCTCGAGGTAGTCTCGGCCCGCTCAAAAAGTGGGCACCGTGCCGTTTTGCAGTAATTATGACATCATCGTAGAAGTTGCGTCTCTTTACAGTGGAATTCTGAGGTTTTCTAATAAAATCAGTAACAGACTAAAGATTACCAAAGCTAGATAAGCACATTGAGCATATTTTGTTACGTATTTCTTTTGAAAATTAATGAAGTTTCTGTAGTATAAGGTTTAATTATGCAAATTGTAACTACGAGTGCGGAGCGTAAATTTAGATGTGTCTTTTGTCACAGAAATACTGATCTGGCGTGGCAGCATGTTCAGGAGGTGAAAGACTAACCCAAATGTATTTGAATTTTGCTCAATGGAGATAGGAATGTAACAAAAATTTAAATATTATAATTGATGAAAAACATAGTGATTTTCAGTTCAACGGAATCCTTACAAGTTATTTAACATAATTGAATCTCAATTGATCGAATTTCACCTGTAAAACCATTAAATAATGAGAAACCTATAATTCAGTTTGTAAGTTTTCAATCTCGGCCCGCGTAAAAATAGGCACGGGCGATCTTGAAAACAGTTTTTAATAAGCTGTGTAAACCCTGAAAAAAAACAGCACGGGCCGCATTCTTGTTAACACCTCGAGTGTTAATTGACGAGTACCGTGCCCTTTTTGCTGCAGTGTAAATGGCCCTTTAGAAAACAATTCATTTAATATTGCAATTGTAATCTTGCTAAGCTGCGAGTACACCAACATGGCCGCCATCAGAAAATGTTAGTAAAATGTCACCTCATTGAAAACGTTCCTAACCGTGATTCCAAAGGCAATGCTAGAATCTGAACAATAACTCAGTGAGGTCTAGGCGGATATTGCGCAATCGATGATTTTCTATGTGTTGTTTGCGGGCAAAGCAGTATACGATTTGCTATTTACACAAAAATCGCGGTAACGGTCACAATCACAGTGGCCATGTGTGAAAACGTAGTCGCAGCATAATATATAAGTCGCGCCCATAATCACGCTTTCGTAACCGTGATTTACCAATTTTTTTTTAACCTGATAGCATAGACTCATGTATAATCCGTAACCATGAGTCAATAATCATGATAAGATGATTTTGTGAGGCAATTTCTACATTATTCATTCTGACCATGGGTTGACATGGAGGGTTAATCTGGATGCCACACCATACATTGGTTCTAATTTATGATTATTATTGATAGGATGATTTTGTGAGGCAATTTCTACTGCGTAACATTATTCATTCTGACCATGGGTTAACATGGAGGGTTAATCTCAATGCCATATCATCAAATTATGATTACCTGAAAGCTTTTCCAGATTATGTTGATCAAACGTTTAACAAACCAACATTATTCCTTGGAGGACAACTATCAGATTACATACGGTAAGTTAAGGAGTTAAGATGTTTGTTGAAAAATAGTTTGAAGTTTGTGTATTTGTTGATTTCTATGTTACAGTCAAACCTGTTATAACGGTCACCTCTATACAGCGGCCACCTGTCTATAGTGGTCACTTTTGCAATGTCCAAAATAGTATTTTCTGTTAAATTGAACCTGTATATAAAGGTCACCTGTCTATAGTGGTCAATTTATCTACCTCTCTTAGGTGGTCGTTATATACATGTTTCACTGTATGTCGTTATATACATGTTTCACCGTATATGATTTTAATAAGTTATGAAAAGGTTTACATTGTAGAAAAGTCATTTCATGTTCTCTATTTATTGATATTGAAAACTCATCAGGACCATTTCCACAACCACCTTGACCATAATTACTTTTAAATCCATGAGGAACCATGAACTCAATTTCAATATCGTTGTTCTTAATATCGATTGAATACTTTTGTTCTATAGTTTTTATAGCTAAAGATATGATACCTGTACAAATACCCTTGCAGAAAAGTTTTACGAACTTCATGAGCTGTTTACGGACATAATCTAAGTTGTTTATGAACTAGCAATTCATGAGCTACGCCATAAATGTTAAATGGCCCACTTGGTCAAGTTATCATTAACTTTTTTATGAATCTTGGGCTCATGAATCATGACCATTGCATGAAAATCGAACCATTTTAACGTTCATGAATTGTTTTCACAAGGGTAGTTGTATTATAATAAAGCTTCAGGAAAATCCATAATAAAATTTTACTAAATCGTTTTGTTTACTATTAAAATCAAACATACAGGAAAACCAATCTTGGTTGTACAGATATAATGAATAAAGCAACCAGTTAATTAAAAACTATCAATTTATTCTTATCTAAATAGTGTACAAAGTTCTAATAAAGCAAGGCCTACCGGTAGTAAAAATGTTAAATTGTTTTCTTAGAATAGTGAACAGTTTTGGAATTTTTCAAATCAGATGATAGAGTGTTCAATAGAATTGGTCCCACGTGGATGGATCCAATGCTGACACAGTTTTAGATAATTTTGTTGGACCACTAATAGATTGCCAGTAACTGATCTTGTGGATGTGACTGTCATAGGCCTACCTTGATTGTGATCCTTAAAGGAGCAAAATTGACCGGCAGTCGCTACGAGCTCAACTTGAATTAGGCTTAGCGTAAATTTTATGGTCAACGTCAGTTAGGGCTTCAAATTTCAGTTTAGCATGGCTTCAGGTACAGAAACCATACAAACGTCAAACTCGCACGTGACTCCA
Source organism: Haliclystus octoradiatus (assembly GCA_916610825.1). Classification (NCBI taxonomy): domain Eukaryota; kingdom Metazoa; phylum Cnidaria; class Staurozoa; order Stauromedusae; family Haliclystidae; genus Haliclystus; species Haliclystus octoradiatus. The sequence continues at coordinate 4,434,261 of OU744450.1, forward strand.
TGAGCGTAGAGCTCGCTGGTCAATTTTGCTCCTTTAAGTTATTGATTTTTCCCAAGTTGCTTTTGGATAAGAATTTAACAGAATTTTGTTAATTTCTTTATCATGTTCTTGCAAAAACCTCTCACCGCTGTTATTATTATTATTGTTATTACATCATGTGTGGAATGTTTTTTTGAGGGTAGCCGGAGTCCAGGAGGATAATTAGAAACAATGTTTCAATTTCTATTGACGAATCAAATCGATTAGAATAATTCAATTGTTTTGGAAAGTAATAAAATTTGTTTCCATTGTAGTGAGAAACACATCCCAACAATTGAAAAGTATTTCCCTAAAGCCAAAATACATCATATTGAAAATGCAGGTCATTGGGTACACGTTGAAAGACCAATTCAAGTTGTCAGATATGTATCAGAATTTTTAAATTCATTGAATTGACATTATATATATATATATATAGTCATTGCCTTAAATGTAGGTTGACAACAATCGTGCTACCATGGAGAATATTAATTAAATAAGGTTACATATATTTATGTGTCAGACCAACATTGTTCTATTATACACCAACGCTAGGATGAAAAATTGTGATATTAATTTTTAGTATACGTTTAGGAAAAGTATTATGAACCATTCATGGCAGTGTATGCTAATTGTGTATCAGATTTAAAGTATTGAACATTATAATTTTTATGATTGTACAATATGAAAAACAAAAATATTTTAAATTTTAAAAATTGAGTTGCTTATTGTTATTATATTTCTTAATATTTTGGTAATTTGCGATTTGAAGTTTAATAGTTTGAGAACAATATTGATGGCCGTTGTCTGACAAACGGTTTAGCCTTCTGAAACCCTTAAAAATGTTTAACTTTCTCTTCTGAATTTTTTGTTGAGGATTGGCCTATTAATCAGGAAATTATCAACTTTCTTCTGAATTTTGTCTAGCTTTCCAGGATCTAGGATCCAAGCATCCCCACTTTTGTCGGCCCTGTTGATGGGGCTCATATTTATATGTGACACAATATTGGCTTATATAGAAAATCATAACGAAATTCGTTATATCGAAACAATTTTCCTGGGGGTTGTTTTTGGTATGAAGTTGCAAAAATTAAGGGTGTGTAGGCCTATATGTTATTGCCATAGAGTATGTTGTTGGCAATTCTTTTCTTCATTTTTAGGATAATCTTGCAGAATTACACCTCATCACATCTTTTAAACATTTGTAAAACTAAAATCATTGCTTTCTATTGGCTGAAAACCAGTCATAGAACTAGTTTACCTATTGTATATACAATTTTGTCATGTTTTTTTTTACTAAACTGCACTTTTAGAAGTTTTGAGCTACGCCTGTTTTCTTAGACTTGGCAAAAATGACCGATGGGCTCTATGCATTCAGAGTCACGTGTGTGTTTGTAGTTTGTATTGTTTCTGTGCCTGAAACCATGCTGAAACTTGAAATTTGAAGCCATGCAAAAGCCATGACTGACATCGGTTGTTGAATTTACCTTGAAGGGGCAAAATTGACCGGCGACCGCTGCGAGATCAATTTAAATTTATGCTTAGCGTAATTCAACCGTCTCGCTTTGAAACAATTGTTATACGCAGGACTAACTTGTAATAAAATTCATGTCAACAATGAACATGGTGTTATAACAATAAGCGTGCACGTGATCCTAAGTGCGTAGCGCCTGCCGGTCATTTTTGCTCCTTTAATTCAAGTTGAGCTCGTAGCAACCGCTGGTCAATGATGCTCCTTTAAAGGCATCTTAATAAATGATAATTGATTGTTAAAACTGTATGGTTCAAATAACTGTATATTTAAAGCTAGGCCTATGCAATTTACATCCAACTTCAACTTGTTCAAGAAACAAAAATGAATAGGCCAACAATATCTATATACTTTTATCTATCTAGTAAGCCAACAAAATAATTTTCTGGTGAGTATAATTTATGTTATTGATATGCTACCAACGTTCTTCAGTAAGCGCAAAATTGTCCGTTGATGGGATGTAGAGATCCATCAACCTTGCGCGGGAAAATCGACAGAGAAAACAAGCATAAGAACAATCTCTTGTAGCAACTACTACCAACACTTTATATTTTTAGTAGCGTACATTTTGATTTGGATAATTTCCACCTGCCATGGAGCAATGGGTATGGCGTCTGACTAAAGTGCAGACAATAATGTTCCGAGCACACGGTCAAAAAATTTTTTCAAGAAACAAAAATAAATAGGCCAACAATATCTATCTACTTTTATCTATCAAGTCAAATATATATTATAATTTTAACACAAAAAATAATGCAACAAATTTTTCCTAATGTTTCATCACAGTTTCTTGTGTCATTCTCAAGTGAATATTTTATTAATCTAAAGCTACAGATTGACAGTAAAAATTGTTTGTCCCTTGTGGGAGAATATACATATAGTAAATATACAAAAAAATACCATATGAATTTAATGGAGGAAATTAATCAAGGATAGTTGTAAACATGTAAAATTTGTAATTTTATATTAATAAAATGTTGACATGAGAATGGCACAATAAAATGGCAAATCTAGAATCTGTGTAGTAGTATAGTCCCATAGAAAAAATTAAACAATCATACGGACACTTCTACTATCAGATAATTATTGGAAATAGTCTAGAATGATTCAACATGATATTCTGAACAAATTAAAGTCAAAAAATATTTTAAAATGTGCACCAGAACTTAGTTCCAGGCTCTTTTTATTTGTATCTGAGTTTTAACAATAAGAGCATGGAACTAGTCCCGGTGCACATTTTAAAATATTTTTGGACTCTAATTCGTTCAGAATATCTCAGTGAATAATTCTAGACTATTTCCAATAATTATCTGATAGTAGAAGTGTCCGTATGATTGTTTGAGTTTTTCTATGGGACTACACTACTACACAGATTGTAGATTTGCCAAGAAAATGTGTCTGGAACATTGTGACAACCTTGCTGTATTGTTTTTTGGAGTTAAACTTATCAAAAGAAAGACTCCTATAAATATCATAATGATTTATTAATGGTATATTTCTATGTTATATGATTTTAATAAGTTATGAAAAGGTTTACATTGTAAAAAATTCATTTCATGTTCTCTATCTATTGATATTGAAAATTCATCAGGACCATTTCCACAACCACCTTGACCATAATTACTTTTAAATCCAGGATGAACCATGAACTCAATTTCAATATCGTTGTTCTTAATATCGATTGAATATTTTTGTTCTATAGTTTTTAAACATTGCTCAAAATTTTCAATTGACATATCTTTCCCCATTGTTGAAAGTCCAATAAAATGTGGAATTGATCTAAAAAAAAATAAATAATAACAACATTTATTATCTTTTTTTGTCACTTTCAGTGACACTGAACACGAGAAGAAATATTACTGCTAAACTAGCCTGCTAAAGATAAAACATGTTTTGGTGGTCATAAACAAACTGATAAAAATCTACCATCTTTTCATAAAAAATCTGTTTGGACATGTTGATTCACAGATATAATAATATGGTACAATAATTAATGTAAACACATTGTTTGTTGTAGGTTTATTGATAAAAGACAGAGCAGAACCAATATTACTGGTTTTGAACGGCTAAGAATTTGATTAATATGCACAAACATATTTTCGCCTTTGCGCGCTTATAAATAATTAATCAATTAATATTCATCAGGGTTTAATACAATATATTTTTATCCTAGACTGTAATTTTTGCTTTCCAAAGTATTTTGATTTTTGGTTCTAGCTTAAATCATGTAAACACGATCACAGGCAATTCGCAGCTTTTTAATTCAAGGATTGCTGCCATTTAAATATTTTTATATATCATTCAATTCAAAATATTAAAATATAAATAGACTAGGCCTACTATTTCTTCAGATTTTTTGAAATTTGACTAGAACTATTTATTATCTTTCTATCTGATTTTCTGCTAACTTTCCAGGAATCTCAGTCCCAGAATCCTCCATTTTATCAATTCCTGGTCACAGTTTAATACAAATCAAAACAATTTGCAATGTGTAGAGGTCTAACGAATATTTTTTCAAAATAAAATGATATGTAAGAATAAGGTTATACCTTTACTATTGCTAGGAATTTGGTCCTTACGTTTCTAAAATATCTAATTATTCTAATTTATTCTTCGTTTTTAAGAAGGGGATCAATCAATGCTTTACAGCTATGATTCAGAACAAGCACTCGTGACACCACTGGTGTGCAAATTGTGACACCACTGAAAACTCACTATACATTCAGGTAGCACACTGAATGTGTTATAAACATTCTGTATAATAATGTAATATAATAGACCGAGTGCCACATATCTAAAACGGCAGGTTTCTCCGGTCAACTTGAAATTCACACAAAATGTTCATAAAAATACCATAAATACTTTCCCGTTTCTTGTTTTAGTCATATTTTATTGTGGAGCTCACCAACGTTGAATTTGTAAATCATTTCACAGTCAAAGCCCTTTAATTCATACATTTCGTGTTTTCGCCATGCTTCTATGGATTCGTAAAATCAAGGGAGAACAAAAGAATCACAGACCATGAAGCTCACATCCAGCATTTTCTCAAAACGATAAGAAAGGCTTTGACCGTGAATCAAGAAATATAAATTGGATTTTTGAAGGGTTCACAATAAAATTTAATTGAAACAAGAAATAGAGAATTGTTCAGCATATTTTTATGAACACTTATGTGATTTTCAAGTTGCCCGGAGAAACCTGCCCTTTCAGTTTTGTGGCGCTCAGTCTATAAGGTAAAGCACAAATATGTGAAAGTGCTGAATGTTTTTTAAAACATAGCATAATATAGCCTACAATTGAGACAAAGATGAGGCAAAGCCTTTCCGTAACTCCAAGTATCATGTGTTTATTTCACGATCATCAGACGGTATATCGTCTACAGATATACAGATATACCGTCTGATGATCATGAAAATGAAATAAACACGTGAAACTTGGAGTTACGGCAAGGATTTGCCTCATCATTTTCTCAATGTTAAACATTCTGTAAAACAAATTTCCTGATCTTGCTTATGTTACCCTATGCCAGCAATTAATAATTTTGAAAAACATATCATCTCTTGATTTTGTTAATTTGTCTAGTGCTATATACCTTATGCCAGCATTTCTAAATATTTCTTTTGCTTCGTCAGAATGTTTATTTACAGTTTTGTAAAAATTTAATCTTTCAGAATCAATATACGTATATGATTCTATATTTTCTTGAAATGGTATCCTTGTTGTAATCGATTGATTTTTCATAAGTTTTACTATGACGTCACGAATAATTGGTAATGTATGAATATGTTGATGACCATCAAATGACTGAAGGGGATAACCCAGTTGATTATAATACCAAGAAATTTGCATTCGGCATTCATTTTCTATCTAAAATTAATAACAAGCAAATGCAATTGTTAAAAGAAATTAGAAAGATCCAGAGTCCGACAAAAGGTTTAACCTTTTGGAATCCTAGAGGTATTTCAACATTTTCTTCTGAATTTCTTGTTGATGTTTGACCAATAAATCATTTGAAATATCAATTTTCTTCTAAATTTGCTCCAACCTTCCGGAATCTAGGATTCCAGGATTCCTGCTTTTGTCGGATCCCGTATAACAGAGTTATATAGCTGACTTATTTTCCTTTCTCAACAGAAATCCGCCAAAGCAGACCAAAAATGCAATTTGCATATTGCATATTGTTCAATCTTCATAATTACTGTACAGTGCAACCTGTATATAATGGCCAGCTACGAGAGGTAGCTGAATTGACCATTATAGACAGGTGGCCTTTATATACAGGTTTGATTCAATAGAAAATACTATTTTAGACATTGCAAGAGTGACCACTATAGACAGGTGGCCGCTTTATAGAGGTGACCGTTATAACAGGTTTGACTGTACATGTTGTGAAATAAAAATATTCAATAAAAGTTTCTTTCAAGAACATTAAAATATGAAGGATAGTGAGTATTAGTGACAGAAAATTAACATATTTAGATTTGAAAATATAAATAGCTTAATTGCATCTTCAGGTAGTCTGGCTGAAAATCTTACAGGATCAAAAGCCTAATTCTTTACTAACGAGGTAAAGGTATGGACACAGGCTAATCTTCAGGTTGTTCAAACCTAAGTCTATTACTTATTTTGTCACTAGTCCTATCCTTTGTCTTGAAAAAGATCAAATGAGAATATTATTGTAATTAGGTCCTTCATATATTTTATCATTTCTGAAATCATGTTAAAACAACTGCTCTGGCGAATACGAGTCTGGCCAATTAACAGAGGTGACCACTATTAGAGGTCCCATAAGTTATAAGAATAAGAATAAATATGATATAAGGCACATTATAAGTACCAGATTCAAATGTTGTTCTTAACCGCCCTTTGTTGTATGTGTAGCAGGTGTAGTAGATTAAATATCTTGTTAAATATTAACCAGCCTCATTATGAGATAGTCGATATTAGACCATCCTCCTTTTGAGGTAACCTCTCTTATGTACATATAAAAGCCAATGTAAAGTATTATATTAATTAGATTCACTCAGACAAGCACTGATATACTTTTCTTGTTCTACTTATTATCAATTTATATTATCTTGTCGGAGATCTTCATTTAATATGAATACAAGGAGTCAAATCACCATTACGCCTCGAAGATCACCTTCTCACGTTGTTAGATCTCCTACAATTGGTGACCCCGCAACCAACAACGCAGCCGCTTATTCAATGTCAGTTGCAGATGAATCTCAAGATACAACCAATCAACATATCACACAACACGATCGTCTCGTCACGATCAAATTACCATCATTTTTACCATTACAAATCACATTCTGGTTCATGCAAGTGGAGTGTTTGTTCGACTTAAAGTTTATCCATGATGAATTAACCAGATTTCGGTACGTGGTTGCTGAACTGCCGTCCAATATTGGCCCACTCGTCGTCACCACGGAGCTCTTCTCATCAGACACACCCTTCACGGATTTGAAGAATAAATTACTCCAAATATTGCAGAAAACGGATCAAGAAAAACTGGAAGAAGCTCTTGGCGCGATTTCGTTGGAGGGTTTAAAACCATCAGTCTGCTGTATGAAGATTCAACAGTCGCTGTCTGCTTCAGGTATCGCACCCACTGATAATTTGGTAAGACATCGTTTGCTAAATGCTTTGCCAATTAACATTCGTCAGCTTTTGATAAGCCATACAGAATTGCCCATGCCACAATTTTTGAAATTCACCTCCTATTCTGACACCTCCTATTCTAACAATCTTAGTTTTTTAAATACTCAACCCTTAGATCCACATTTTTTTCAGGCTCCTGCACCAGTTCAGGCGGTTCGGTATCAACAACCGAATTCCTCTACTCAGTATGCGCGCAATAACGATCAATTCACGGTTATTACAAGTTACTCACCAGGTCAGAGTGCTAAAATTTGCCGCTCTCACATTTTTTTTGGTACAAAAGCTAGATATTGTCGCCCTTTTTGTCAATGGCCTGGTCCAAAACCACCAACGTTTTTAAACAATGATCAGGCAACACCAAACAATTCCCGTCCTGTCTCGCCTGCTCCAATTAATTCAGTCTCCGCTATGCCGGCCCCGGAAAACTTTTAAGCCGTGTTGAGCCTATGACGCCTCAGCATGGCTTATTTATGTATGTCACTGTTATTTTGCCAAAAATGCCTGCTGTAGCTTTTCTTATTGATACTGGTTCTGCTGTATCTATCATTCCAATTTCTCTTTCTCAAAAATATGATTTAACATTAGCATCTTCCAATTTATCTTTAATTTCGGCCTCCGGAAAGGGCATCAATGTACTAGGTGAACTCGCAACAACAGCCACTATGCCTAGACTAAGACGCTCTTTCCCCCATTCATTTATAATTGCTGAAGTTACTCAACCAATTTTAGGCATAGATTTTTTACACAAACACAAAATAACCCTTGATTGTTCCAAACAAATTTTAATTGACGACACAACAACTGTTTCTGTCCCGTTAAAATCCTGTTCTGTTTCCGTCGAGTCTGTCGTATTTCCTTTTCCCAAAAATCTTTCTTCGAACGTGCGTAACATTTTAAATTCTCATGCCGAATTATTTACACCTTTTTCCTTCAAAAACACACCGCCACACGATGTCGTACACCGCATCGAAACTGTCGGAGATCCTGTTTTTTGTCAACCTCGCCGACTACACCCCCGCAAATTAGCCGTGGCCAAGGCAGAGTTTGATAAATTATTAGATGCAGGTATAATTAAACCTTCGACTTCTCCTTGGGCTAGTCCGTTGCATATGGTTCCAAAATCTGAACCTGACACTTTTCGACCTGTAGGAGATTATCAGGCACTTAATCGAATCACTAAACCCGATCGCTATCCTCTCCCTAATTTACAATCTTTTAACAATGAACTTTTTGGCTCTAAAATTTTTTCTCGTCTCGATTTATCTAAAGCCTATCACCAAATTCCAATACATCCTGATGACATAAACAAAACAACCATCACTACTCCTTTCGGTGCCTTTTGTTATCAAACAATGCCATTTGGGCTTCGCAATAGTGCCGCGACTTTTTCACGCTTTATTAATTCTGTTTTGCGTTCAATACCTTGTTTTTCATACATCGATGATATTTTAATTTATGGAAGCAGTCAAGCAGAGCATGATGCCCGTTTACAACTTGTTCTCGCTAGACTTGTTGAATATGGTCTACGCGTTAATCTATCAAAATGTATTTTTTCAGTTGCGTCTGTCGATTTTTTAGGGTATGAAGTCACTTCCAAAGGCATTTCACCAAAATCAAAATCAAAATCAGACTTACTAGAACTGCCTTCTCCTATTGATTATTCTTCTTTACGTCGTTCACTTGGTATGTTTGGGTTTTATCGTAAATTTGTTCCACATTACGCAGACATTGTTCAACCTCTGCAAGCACTGGCTAATGCCACTCAGCCTCGTTCCAAAAACCAACGTAACTCACATGTTTCTGCACCTTTTGTTTGGCAATCCGATCATCAGCTCGCTTTCGACAATCTTAAATCTTCTATCAACAATGCAGTTATTTTAGCACATCCTGATCCTTCCATTTCTGACTATACTATCACTACCGATGCCTCAGCTTTTGCTATTGGTGCTGTCTTACACGAACAAAAACAAAACCCTCAACCATTAAGTTTTTATTCACGCAAATTATCGACAACTGAACTATCGTATTCTACTTTTGATCGTGAATTACTAGCTATTTTTTCAGCCGTTAGACGGTTCCGCCCAATTATTGAAAACACTAAAGTTACAATTTTTACTGATCATAAACCAATTTCTGCTGCTTGGCATTCTCGCTCCGCTCATAATCATTCTCCTCGCCAAGAACGGCAGTTTTCATTTTTATCTGAATTTGTTTCTGACATTATTTACATTCCCGGTGATAGTAACGTTGTTGCCGACACTTTATCTCGCGATTTGCCAAATCATTGTTCAACGGTTTCCGCCGTCTCTTTTAATTTTATCAACCTTGAAGAAATCATTCAAGCGCAGCAGCGCATACCATTTGATACTTCTAATTTAGAATTTATTGATTTTGTTGAAGGCTCTGTGTGGTGTGAGACATCAGAAAATTTACCGCGTCCTTTTGTTCCCCTTTCTTATCGTTCTACCGTTTTTGAGAGTTTTCATAATTTAGGTCATTATGGCCGTTCAGCTACTTTTAAACTAATTAATGACAGATTTTATTGGCCTAAAATGCGAAAAGATATAAATATTTGGGTACAACATTGTTTACAGTGCCAACAAACTAAAATCACTCGCCATACCATTAGTCCACCTTTACCATATAATTTACCAGCTGATCGTTTGCAGACAGTACATCTTGATATTATCACGGTACCTGCATCCACTTGTTCATTGACAAATATTACCACCACCTGTAGATATGTGTTAACCATGATTGATCGTTGCACGCGCTGGGTTGAGGCCATTCCGATTGTTGACCAGACTGCTCCTGTTGTAGCTGAAGCTTTTGTAAGAGAATGGGTATCTAGGTATTCCGCACCCCTTTATGTCATTACGGATCGTGGCTCAAACTTTGAAAGTGAACTCATGCATGAGGTCGGCAAACTAATTGGATTTCTTAAGCTGCGAACAACTGCCTACCATCCCCAAACTAACGGCTTGGTAGAGCGTATGCATCGCACTCTAAAATCTATTTTAAAAACAGCAAATACTTCATGGTATGATACCTTGCCTTCAGCACTGTTGGCTCTTCGAGTTTGGCCAGATGATGATGGTATTTCACCTTATGAACTATTGACAGGATTAAAACCGCTAATACCTCGTGTATGTATTGAAGAAAAAGCTTTATTGACCTCTCATCATTTGTTACAAACATTGCAAGAACATTTCAAAACTGTTAAATTTAGACCACCTGCTAATAAAAGAACAATAGCCTCATATGTACCTCCTGAATTAAATAAATGTCGGAGAGTATGGATTCGAGTTGATCGTCCACGTCGTCCATTGGAGGCACCTTACACTGGCCCATTTGAAGTTATCTCACGCCATGAACGATACTACGTCATCAAAAGAGGAGACACAACAGACACCGTTGCAATTAATCGTTTGAAGCCGGTAATAGAGTCTTTACCTTCAACACCGTTTGATGGTACTGACGTATCTGATGAAAATATTAATAATGATAATGTTCCATTGCATCCAAATGTAGTAACAACACGCTCTGGCAGAAGAGTTACGTTTAACCCTAATCCCTTTTGTATATACTATTGAACTATTTAGAAACTTAATATCATAGAATAATTTAGAAAAATAGACTAGAATAATTAGCTAGATATTTAATTCAAATATGATTATCTATTAGTTGAACATTAGAAATAAAAAAAAAAAATAAAAAATTAAGTTATATTACAATAACAAAAAAAAAAAAAATTATAGTCAATAATACAAAATTAACTACTATGTAATAAAAAAAAAAATATATATTATAGAATAATAATATGTAAGTAATATCCTTAACAATCATATTCTTGTAAATTCCCTCGGACTCTGTCTCGGAGGGGGGGACCTCTGTAGTAGATTAAATATCTTGTTAAATATTAACCAGCCTCATTATGAGATAGTCGATATTAGACCATCCTCCTTTTGAGGTAACCTCTCTTATGTACATATAAAAGCCAATGTAAAGTATTATATTAATTAGATTCACTCAGACAAGCACTGATATACTTTTCTTGTTCTACTTATTATCAATTTATATTATCTTGTCGGAGATCTTCATTTAATATGAATACAAGGAGTCAAATCACCATTACGCCTCGAAGATCACCTTCTCACGTTGTTAGATCTCCTACACAGGTTGTCCACCACTATATATTAGCAAAGCTGGTCCACCTTCATAGAGGCTCTGTTTATCAACGGCCATATTAACCCTCATTCATCCTCTCCCTGTTGGCTACAGTTACAGGCTACAGCAATTACATCTATCAATAAGCCATACATTCCACCTGCTACACATATACTCACGTGTTCAGGGAGGATTCCTCCAACTGAAAGCTTTTTGCGAAGTCCTACTTTACCTAAAAAGAGATCATTGTCACCAATGAGTGATGCTACATCAGGAGATAGTGCTAGTGGCTTTCCTTCTGTCAAATTCAAATGCAAACGCAAAGGTAAACCAAGGGACTTTGCTTTGAGAACATCTTCTTTTGCAAAAGCACCATTAGCAAGGATCGAAGATGTAGTTATTAAACCAAGAGAATGCAGTGCAAAAATCCCATTACTTCTCTGCTGGCAATAACCAAGATCATCTGCCACTATGCTAATTTTTGATGGCATAACACCAGCATAACACTAGAACTAAGTTTCGTTAGCAATTACTTTGGAAACATATTTTCATCAAATAAATGATTAGTCGGCTACATATAAGTACAATGTAAATTAAATAAACAATACATCAATTTCTGAACAGAAATGAGACGAAACAAATCAAATTGTCAAGCTGCGCGCAGCCATTTTATACCATGTGATCATCAGTTATCCAATCACAGTAGTCCGCGTCCATCGCCGCGTGTTCGTTACGAGTTTGCCGTTTCCTAGCTAAGAATTTTGAGAAACCGTTGACGTATGAGTCGCTATTTTCAACTGTAAAAAACTTGGTTTATGCTGGTTGTGTTACTTTTTGGACTTGTGCAGACCTAAGAGCATTTAATAGACTCGGTTATTTTAGTTTATACTTCACACATGCGTAGTTTCGCAAACAGTCATTTGAAAGTGTAGTAGGCTGACATTTTGGGGCTCATCTTGAACCATGGAGTTGCCACACGCCAAAACTGTGGAGGACATTTATTCATATTATAAAGTTGATGGTCAAAAAGGGTTATCTGAAGTTGATGTGAAACGTGCAAGAGAATTGCATGGCTATAACGGTAAGTGTAATGCACTGTTTGATGTATTATCGAGTTGGTCCCGCTGCCCTCAAAACGAGTAGGCCTAATATACACTTTCCGCTAACAAATCCTTCTTTGCTTTGAACACGTTATAGTAATTTTTGTAGGCTGAATTTATTGGCTACATTCAATAGCAACATATGTTGCTTATTAATTTTTGAACATTTTGATTATGGCTTCAAGTAGACCTATTGATTGTTCTCTTCCATATGCTTTTGTTAATTGTAACTTGTAAACACCTTAAAATTGTTATTATCCTTTGTCAAAATCAAAATGTATACCGTCAATGAATATTTTATAGAACTTTTGCTTTAAGGGACTACACGTTAATTTGTATGTAGATTAACAGAATATTTATCAATTTAAAAGTAAGTTATGTTTAAGTATGCTTCAAATGTAGTTTATCTATGTAATCTATTCTCAAAAATCAGTTGGATTTTTGTCCCCTTTTGAATTTTTAAATTGGCTTGCAGCATTCCTTTGTATTTTATCTTGACTTCTGCTCCTTCAAATGTTCTTATTGTTTTATTTTTATATATCTTGTTGTTTGTCGACATGCAGAGTTACCTCCGGAGGAAGGTTAGTAATTTACAATTCATTATTCAACTATATGTCGCTTTCAATTTTCATAGACCAGGTTGTAAACAGCTGTCTATAAAAGTCATAATTTTGAAAACCACAGACATGTCTTTGACTCACGGATTGTTCTCCGTATCTCCAAGATAAATAAAGCAACGGATGTGTATATTTTGTTTAACGAAGTCATTTTGGACCTTGCATGGTTATCAATATTGGCTTTGTAAGGATTCAGTTTTTCTTAAGTAATGTAGGCTATGATGTCATTGATTTTCCTTGAAAAATTGAAATACAGTAATATACTGTTTCAAAATTTGTAAATAAAATATATTGTGTTGTAAGTTCGATTGGCATAACATTTGTTTTACAGGAAAACATGACCTATTGTTTTAGAAATCAACCTGTTTCAAGTCAAGAAACTTTAACTTACCGATTTTTTAGGTCTGATAAACAGTGAAAAAAACTACAAATGTTTTGATGAGAAATATTAATAATATTTAGCAAGTTGATTTCCCTTGATACAGAACGCAATAAAGCCTTCCAAATGAAGTCGTTGAATGTGCAAATGTAGACTTTCAATTTATTTTTATATGCGATGGTAGTGTTTCAAAAAATTGTTATAAATTAAAGATTTTGTTTATTTTTTGATCGCTGTTCTACCAAAAAATTGTTATAAATTAAAGATTTTGTTTATTTTTTGATCGCTGTTCTACCTATGTCTTATGCAGTAGGATTTTTACGATGTGCTAGCCAATAATGTGCCCCCAATAATACTTGTAAAGAAAATATAGCATAAATGGCTTGTATCTTACTTTTTCAAAATATAGTTCAGATTAACTGATAAGGCTATACCATATATGTTGACTGGTTATCCTAAAGATCTCACTACTGGTATCCAAAGGAGATATAAGCCTTGTATGTTTATCAAGATGATTGATGGTAGATAAGATTATAACCTAGGCTTTATTTTTTGAGAAATCAGCTGTCTGCTAAAATGATTTATTAAGCGAACAGGCCCATCATAAATTGTTTGATCATCAATATGCTCGCTCGATGTGAGTTCATACTGTTTAGGACTACGAGAGAATGTAGGCTATTTACATTTGTATAATCTTGGTGACTGTTAGAAAATAATCCTTTTGTTGAACTTTCAGTCTTTCTTGTGTTGGCAAATATACTTAGTACTTACTGTAACTTTGAACTATACATACTGATGCTCACCCAATGTATTTCTATTGTAGATCTTAGTAAATTTCCAATCCGAATAAAATGAGACTCCAATCAGATGTGAAATTTTAATTTTATTGTTGATGTTATTAAATTTCAATCCAAATAAAATGAGATTCCAATCAGATGTGAAAGTTTAATTTTATTGTAGGTCTTAGTAAATTTTCAATGCGAATATAATGAGATTTTACTCCAGCTCTCCAATGTGATCATGTAATTTAATTGTAGATGTTATTGAATTTTCAATCCAAATAAAAAGGTTTGAAATTTAAAATTCGATCTGAAACCTCAATTTTACTGTAGGTCGTCCGAAATTTCGTTTTTCTGACCCATTTGATTAAATTCAGACATTTTCTTGTGTGAAATCCAGTAGGTCTTTGCTATCAATAGATGAACTATAAAAGTCCCCTGTTTATAGACTGGTTTCAGGGTTTTGTTATTGTTTCGTTACGATCATTATTTAATTATTAAAATGTTTAAGTTTTTGCTATAGCTTAGCTAACAGACGTTACAATATGCTTTTTAATCTCTGATTAAATATTTCAAAAAACTAGAAGAAAACTTTCATTTAAATCCGGCAGTAATTGGACATTAGTTTGATTGTAAGTATGTAGGTTGATATTTAACAATTTCAATCAACCTCATTGTTAACTGCTTGTCTACTTATGGATTATACAAATAAATTGTTTTAAAGTGATAATGTTATTCAGATTTGAAAAATGTTTTGCTATTTGAATAGTATTTGTTAACAAGTTAAGCTCTGGGCAAACGACGTATGCTTTTCGTGTTCTGAAGCAGTCTTTTCAAGAGCGGCTAAACGGGACCGACTTTCACAAGACTTTTCTAGAAAAACTCAGACTGAGCTTAAAAAGAAACCATGTAATGACCGCAACATCGAAAGAGTCTTGAAAAATGTTTGATGGCCATCAAACACAATGCGACAAATAAAATACATGATGCAACACGTCAGACAAAATCGAAAGAGTGGCTAAACGACAAGGACTTTTGAAGGATTTAAAAGTCGCGCAAATGTTGCAGTCGTTTGCCCAGGCCTTTACGTTGCTATCAGTTTCAAACTTTTTTTGCATAACATTCGTTTATTGAATTTGATTTTCTGTTGTAGGAAAGCCGCTTTGGAAATTGGTTTTAGAACAATTTGATGATTTATTAGTTAAAATTTTACTCATTGCTGCGTTAATATCATTTGTAAGTTGGTTAATTGCTTTTAGCTTTCGTACAACTACTAGTAATGATTGTATTGGAATGGATTTAGCTTTGAAGGGCTGCGTTAATAATTTCCCTGACTAGGGATGCTATTCAATGCCAACATCTATATTTAGATTGTGATATTTTTGGTATTCAAATATTCCCATTGTTTACGAAAAGATCCGCACACAGGATAACTGTAGTCAAATCTCGTTTTTATTTTTAATTGGCATTGCCATTTTGTTTCCATCTAAAAAGAATGGGACCTGTCTTAAAATAAAGTGTTATTGCAATAGTAGAATGATGGCTTTGAAGTATTTGAAAAAGATTTTGCAATATTACACAATATTATTTGCTTTATCACCATCAACTATTTTGTTTTGCCGTTTTTATGGTACTGACATGGTTATAATAACTGTTAATTACTTGAAAAAAGATTGAATAATGAAAATTATTCTAATAGTTAGGTTTTGAAAACTGTTCAAATTTAATTTCCATTCAAATACCGTCTTGAAGCATTCACATGCATTTTGATAAGAAAAATTATTGTCGGAGGCACAAATAAATTCTGTAGACCCCCGTCTCTGACTATCCTCTGACATTTATGAACTTTTCCCAAGCTCTTACAAATTTCAGACCATTTCTACCATTACGAAGATTATGGCTAAATTTAGGCAAAAGTACATTGATCATGCTTAAATGTTGGTTCCAAACTGAAATAAGACTTTTCCGACTTAAAGTAATCATTATACTCACAAAATATCACTTAATTTATTGTTTCATTGGGCAAAGTCATAATAAAAAAGCGATCCCTTGTAAAAGCCTAACGTTCTCAATTTTGAATATCAGAGCATTTTTTTTCTTACATCTAACTTCCAACTTTCTTAATTTGTTTTAGGGATTGGCGTTTTTAGAAGAAGAAGAAGATCGCGTCACTGCATTTGTTGAACCTTTTGTTATTTTAGTCATTTTAATTTTAAATGCCATTATTGGAGTATGGCAGGTAAGATACTTTTATTATGCCAATTAGCGCAGTGATAATTGTCACTACTACGGCGCTGCTGCTACAGCAGTCTATCGAATTAGTTTTGGATAGCTAAAAAGAAATTGGAGTGAGATAGAAAGCCCCCATTAGCAATTTAGACTCCCCAATTCTCCCACTCTCCCGCCAAAACGTTTTACAAAAACATTGTAGCTTTGCAATGTTAAATTGTTAGATAGGGAAAGGGTTTCTTGCAATGGCAATTAACAGAGTTTTGGTTTAATTCGGCCTAAAATTATAATTAAAATTAGAATTGTAGCCATCATTCAAAATAATCCACGGATGAGCTCTTGCCTAGCAGCTTCGTTGATCGGATATCTAGTGTATAAAAGTATCAATTTTCTTCTGAATTTGCTCTAACCTTTTGGGATCTAGGATTCCAGGAGTTCTACTTTTTTCAGATCCTGATCTTAACAAAGGCCAGAATGGTGATCAGATAAAAGGAATGATCACCATATCAAGTTGTATTGTATTTAACATTGATTGTATTACAACAGGAGAGGAATGCAGAGAGTGCTATTGAAGCATTAAAAGAATATGAACCTGAAGTTGCTAAAGTTTTACGTCAGGGCAGAAGTATTGTACAAAAGATCAAAGCTAGAGATTTGGTTCCTGGCGATATAGTAGAAGTAGCTGGTAAGAAATACACCGTTGTTGATGTTTATTATATTCACATTGGCATGAATTAACTTTCTTTTTGTATCGTTCTATTTCAGTTGGTGATAAAGTACCAGCTGATATTAGAATAACTAAAGTATTATCTACAGTCTTGAGAATTGATCAGTCGATTTTGACAGGTATGACTGGATAATGATAGTAAACTCTTTACGTGCGTGACGTGTGTAGAAGATCAGGCATAGAATTTAGAGAAAAGAAATATCGTCCACTGTTGTAGGATTAATTTGATAGAATGTTACTATGATGACCTTTGTAAATAGGTGACTTTGAATAGAGGTGATTGTTATAGCAACCAGGGTCCGACAAAAGTGGGGATCCTGGGATCCTAGATCTTGGAAGGCTAGAACAAATTCAAACGAAAATTGATAGATTTTTGATTTATTGGCCAAACCTCAACAAAAAATTCAGAAGAAGATTCCGGAAGGCTAAACCTTTAGTCGGACACTGATAGCAACTATACGAAACAAATGAAAGCCTTGATTATCAACAAGAGGATAGTAATTCATACTTAAACACAGTCAGATGATTATATTGGTCCCGTGATGAGTCATGATGATATCACTATCGCTCTGATTATTTTGTGATTGATAACACCATGCTGCCTTCCTGCTGAGGATCATATTATTGTCATCTATCATACTGCAAAGAGAATTCTTCATAATTTCATGAGATTATAGCCTTCGTTCAGACTAAAACGTTTCTGAAGGAAAGTGGAAAGTCTGCTTAGCCGACCGAACAAAGCTGTTTTGCTGACGCTGTACTAGACTGGTGCCACCTTATAAAAACCTTAATTTCCGGTCTCAGTTGTGTGAGTGAAAATCACGTTTACATGTTGAACATTCAAAAACACACAAGCTTGGGAATAAATCGCTGAAAACAGACCGAGTTTATGACACTCATTTGAGAGAAAAATTGAGTAGAAATTGTGTTGTTTGTATAGTATATTGTCTAACCGAAGGAGGAATTGATCATTTGTGTACCGATGTTATCAAATACTAATGTTCAAATTGCTATATTTGTAAATTTTTTGTTGACTTTATAAAGTGACATTCCTTACTCGTTCACCAAATGTTCGAAGTTCTCCGTACGTTCAAATAGGATTGATACAATTTCATGTGAAAATAAAACATTTACTTTTCAACAGTTTCTTTGAAATTTTCTTCACTGAACTAAAACTGTTACTGGATTTTAAAATAAATTTAACTTACTCACAAATACGTTATATATTTTCATAAAATGAGATTGTCTTCAAAATCCGAAAGTCTTCCTAAATGTGGCCCCACTTTTGTTTATCACATGACTGATACCCATAATCTGATTGGCTGTCATCGAATTAAAGCCACGTGAGCAAATCTAACCAATATGATTGAGTCACTGCTTTTGCAAGTCTAGTGCAGTGTCAGCAAAACGGCTTTGTTTGGTCGGCTCACAGACTTTACACTTTTCTTCAGAAACATTTTAGTCTGGACGCAGGCTATGATATTGTTGATGAATCCAACAAAAATTGTCTGAGAAGGAATGAAAATACCATGAAAACTCATTGGATGATCTGGTCTTAATGTTTCATCCCTGTCAATCGACTCATCAGACACCTTTATGATTTTGTAGGTCGTCACACATTGCACTAACCTGCGTACCAGCCCAGATGTTCTTCCTGAAACCATCTACGATCTGTAAACTAAAGTGTGATTTTCCGCTCAACCAGTTCTCGCGAGCTGGGGATAAAATTTATGCATTAACTCATTAACAACGAAGAGATTTCCTTCAAAACAACTCCTGATGACGAAGGCCGCAAAGCTCTTTTAGAAAAATGATTTTTAAATGTTTTCAAAGCGCTGTAGCTCAGTCATTTCAACAAATATCATTCAAAGAAACATACCCCATGGAATCCAGATAAATCCTCTTTCCATTAGTGCCATAATAAGTATATATCAGTGTCTTATTTCTCCGAGAAAATTCGGTGAAGTCAGGACATCAAAAATTATCGTGCATTTGCATGAAACTGTTCAAATTTCGCGCTTCTTAACCCCCAGTCGGTGTCTGTATCCACAGGGAGCTCACCACAGGAATCAAGTTTTCGCGGCAAAAATAGGATTTGAGACATTCTTGATTCTTGAAACAAGTTATGTTTTACAGTTTTCTATTTATTCTACTGTATTGGTTATTTATATCTGTTCTGACACTGTTTTTTGTGAAACTTGTAGCTAACTTGCCGACCGTATAGTTATGATAGAGAATTAGAGAATAATATAATTAATATTTTAAACCGAATTAAATAAATCATTATTTCAAATAATTGATTCCAATTTAAATTTAGTTTGATTCACAGGTTTGTTATGCTTTATTCTTTGAAATTCAACCCGATTTTTATTCCTCAACCATGAAATTCAAATAATATTTCAATAATTTCATTTTTTCGGGAATCATTAAAATCTTATCAAAAGCGCTGGAATCACGAAAAACCTTTCTGAATAGTGCTAATTTACGGTTACTTTGACAAAGGATAATTAAACACTCAGAAAGTTATCTTTTTTATGTCTTTGCCGCGGAAGTGTGAACTTTATCAAATTACAATTCAACCACAAATTCAATAAAATACCTTGCAACTTGAAGCTTGAAGGTCTCAAATATTTTTGAAAAATCTCTAGAATGTAAAACAAACTTTTTTCTTTTGACTCCAATCAATCAAAAAATCTGATGATTTAGAACTACAAATTCATTCATTCATTTAAAACTTTTAAAATTATATGATCATGATTCAAACTTTGAAAAAACTTATTCAAATCATTCACTCCAGTTTGCACCCTATCACCAATTCGGTTGATGCTTCAAACTATTAATTTTCTTAGTTTTGACGATTTTTGAAAATTTTTGACTTTATTGCAGAAACTGAAATAAAATTTCCTTCGTTTGGAAAAATGTAGAAATACTGCGGTTGCCTAGCGGCTGCTTAGACTATGACGTCGGCTATGACTCTGACATGGAAGTGTGAAATTTATTAAATGAAGAGTGAAAATCAGCAAATATATTTTCGAGATTTTAGTTGATAATTTTTTACTCATGGATATTTTCTTTTCTATTTCAGCGACGACAGATATTGGTTTTGAGCAAGTTTTGAAAATATAAAAAACAGTTGATTTCTTTGTACAGCTGGGTAAACTTTGCTTGCAAAATTCTAATTTATTCAAATTCGAATTAATTTAAAAACCTAACAACAAATTAATTTGTAACTAAAATTTATTATTTTTTCAGGAATATTTATTTGCTACTGCTTTCTTTCAATAAATTATACATCATGTTCATGACTATTGTTTCACTACATTTGTGATTATTTAAAAGATCAAAATTTTCGATTACAGTAAGAATTTTGTTTTCTTGTTCTGTCTGGGTTTAATACTAGTTACGGTTGCTATGACATTAGACCAATTTAACAATGGTTATTTATATTAAAGGAGACAAGAATTGAATTGATAACGACTTGTTAATTAATACATCCCTGAGAAACTAGGAAAATGACTTTTCGCATCGTATTGAATATCACTATTTAATTGACCGACTTTTGAGTGCTTTTCAATAAAGTGTTTTCGAATTTCGACAGAAGTTTTTGAAAAATGTTTATCCTTGAATTTCCAAACACGAGGACATGGACATGGGCCGACCAATCAAATTGCATGATTACGTTCGATTTTGACGTCATTTTTTTGAACATTTTCCCTCTCATTTATCTAAATACTAGATAATTTTTTTGTTTTTTTGGGGGTTTATTATTTAATTTATAGATGGAGTGGTGAAAATTGTGTTATGCCGGAAACTGTTTTGCCTGAGAAAAGCATTGACGAAACACCCAGCCTTATAATTTTTGGATAAATTCAGTTGTTATTTGAATTTATGCGTGGTGCTCAATGAAACATGTTTCACGACACAAACGGATATTGCAATGAGAGCAGATGTAAACAGTTCTGATATTATACCCACTCGGTGTTTTCTTGCCTTTCCTTCTGCAATTATAGCAGTCCGCCTTCGAACCTTCACAACGAATACATTTGTGATGACTGAATGGACCAGCGCCATCAGCAATCGAAGACAAACTCTGCTTGTGCCGTTTTTTTCTACTTGTAAAGCCCCCAATTAATTGAGTTGCCAATGCTTTTCTGAATTCTAGCTGTGAAGAGTGTTTTGTTGCAGAATCGCTGAGATTTAATAAAATACACGCATTTACCATTGAAACATTGAAGAGAAACCAGAAAATATACTTCCACCATTTTTTGGCAGGGCGACCGGCAGTATAATAGGAACGTAGTTGATCATTTCTATCCACTCCACCCATGAAACAGTTGTAACTTTCAGCAACATCAGGTTTACCACCAGGCAACTGTTCACCAGCAAAATAAACTTCTTTCGCCGGGATTGTGTGGCTAGTCGAAAGCATGGTTACAACACGCTTGTCGCGCCATTGAGTTGCAACCAGTGGACCCTTCTGCCTGACTCTTACTTCGCCTTTTTTCAGTTTCTTTGGTTTTTTTAAATCATCTGGAAAAGTTTTTCGATTTACAAGTTGCGTGCCGCAAGAAAATGTTTCTCGTTTCAATAGAGATTTTTGTAGTGAAGGTGAGTTGAAATAATTGTTGAAATACAGATGTCGATTTTGATACCAGAAGGGTCGCGATAATCTCAAAACAACTTTTCTGCCTAGCCCTGTTTCTCGCTTATCGTTTTCTTTGCTTCGGCCTAAATAGATCTCCATGTTGGAAACATAGCCTGATTTTGACTCAGCAATCATCCATACTTTTACTCCGTGTTTTATATTGGCTTTTTAGGCATGTACTGCTTGAAGGAAATGCGACCGCGAAATTTAATCATGCCCTCATCTATCGAAAGTTGTTTTTCAGGAGTGTAAACTCGTAGAAATGATTTGTTAATTTTGTTAAAAATATTACGGACTTTATAAATTTTGTCGTAATCAGGTTCACCTTTTTTAGGTGCCTTTTTGTTGTTTCTCAAGTGAAGAAATTTTGATATTATCATGAAACGATCACGAGTCATAACGTCTTTTATTGACTGAACGCCTAGAAATTTCTCGCTTGACCAATAGTCATAAATTGCGGGTAAAATGTGAAAACCCATGACTATATTTATTCCCAAATAAGCACGCAATTCTTCTACGGTAAAATGAAACCAAAAAGCATGTTGTTGATAAGCATAGCGAATTGTTTCTTCGACAATGCGGTTTTGAACATTTGCAGTGAAAAACAACTGGAAAAAATCAATAGCAGAACTGTCTTCTATGTTTGGAATAACATAATTTGAACCAAGAATTTCCGTAAAGTCTGGCACTTCAAATTCTTGAGTCTCATCTGACCATTCAGAATCTTTGAACCATTGCATTAGAAAACTATCAGCTAACATATTTCTTTTTAGTTCTTTTTCAACTTCAATTTGAGCTGCCGTTTTACTTTTATTTGCCTCAGCCTCATCGTCAGAAATAATAGATGCGTCGGAAATATCAGAATCATCACTGTCGCTGGGACACGAAAAGCCATAAAAAGATTCCTCGTCGCAAGACCTTGCATTTTCATCAAAATATCCTTCTTCAAACTCCCTCGGTTGATCAATTTGATATTGATTACCAGGAGACGAAGGCTGCAAATCAGCTTCGGAATCTGAATTTGAATCAGAAGTATCGTCGTTGCTCATTTTGAAATTCAAATAATGACCGTTGAAAACATAAAATTACGGGGGTATACTTCAAAATCACCAAAACAGAAAGTAGCAAAAAGTTACGTCTTCAAATTGTATAGATCCGCGAAAATAATTCGTAGAAAATAAAGCGCGTAGTCGTAAAGCCACAAGTTTGGTATCAGAAGAAAGCTGATCGTTTCAGTTTTCTATTTATACTAAAATGAAAGGGACTGGGCCCCCACCCTTGCCTCACTTTCAAAAACAAAACTCTTACTGATGCGCGGGCTTCTACGGGCTTTTCGTCATAATGGAGTGATCAAATTTCGGGCTTTTGCGGGCTTTTCGTCGTTAATGAGTTAAACCGCATTATCATCAAGATAATGTGATTTTATGACAATTAATGTTTTGTGATAGTGTGTGAGTAATTAACCAAATTTATGTAGGTAGTGATGGGCGGAAAATCACACATTAGCTCACATACCCTATGGTTTTACCAACAATTCTCGGGACTGGTACGCAGGCTAGCATGGCACCCAATCCCCATAAAAATTGTTCTACAAATTGCATTTTGAGTTTTTCCTTGAAGTGGACTCAACTTTCAAAGATTCAATTGTTTCTTTTAGGTGAAAGTGTAAGTGTTATTAAACACACAGAAGCTATCAATGACTCAAAAGCTGTCAATCAAGATAAAAAGAACATGCTGTTCTCTGTGAGTTGATGATTTTGTTATCCCTGTGTAATGTACTTCTCATCTGATTTGACCATTTGGATTTCTCTCACGGTCTCAGCGTAAACAGGGTCCGACAAAAGTGGGGATTCTAGATATTGGAAGGCTAAAGCAAATTCCTGAGAAAATTGATAATTTCTGATTTAAAGGCCAAACCTCAACAAAAACAGTGGAAGAAAAAGTACAACATTGTATAAGATTTCGGAAGGCTAAACCTTTTGTCGGAAACTGACCGTAAACATGTTTTATTTAATGATTTGATTAACCTATGATGAGTCATGATGATATCACTATCGCTCTGATCATTTCTGTGATTGATAACACCATGCTGCCTTCCTGCTGAGGATAACACAATGATTGTAATAAAACATGGTCGTAATCAGGGTCCGACAAAGTCCGGGAACCTGGGAACCAGGTTCCCGGAAGGTTTGGGCAAATTCCGAAGAATTCCGAAGAATTTAAACTTTTCCCGTTCAAGTTTTGTAAATTAAATTCCGAAGGTTGGAAGATTTCGTCAGTTATCCGAAGTTTTCAAATTAATATAATTTATTTAATAAGAATTAATATTTACATGTCTTTATATTTAATATAACTATGTCTATTTATTCATCAACATAATAAACAGTTCAATTTTCAACGTAAGTGTCTCATTACACACTCGCTTTGTTTCATAACAATGTGTGAAGTACGTCAGGCGTCACAACATTCGAATTGAATGAATGATTAATTGATGTGATCTCGCAAACTCGTAAACGCAGAAGTATTTTATTCCATCTCTCCTTCACAATCATCGCGAGCAAACTAACAAAATTATTCTGCGTTCAGTTTGAAAATCGTGGTTACATTTGTTTATCTATCGTATTTGTCTTTGAGTTGACGTGGCTTCTCTAACTTCGGCATCTTCACGGCTTTCGTTGTCTGTAGGCCTACATTAAATTATTATTCTTGAATATTTGAATTGGAATTTCCATTAAACATTATTCAAGTATTTCGGTAACTTTATATATACATGTCTAGTTTTGTTTCGAAACAAAATGAAGTCTAATCATGCTCATAGTGTCTACAGTTTGAGAACATGAACATGTCTGTGTAGCAGGATATTCGGCAATTCACGACTGATGTTGTCTGTAGTGGAGTCGATTAGCGATTTAATATTCACAACTATTTGCGTTGGCTTCAACTTCGAGCATCGAACATATTTTGAACAGTTCGATAATTGCGTTTGCGTATGATTGTATCGAGATAGAATCAAATGAAAGTACGGAGTACGTGTTAAGTAAAAGTCTTCAGCAGACTCTTTGTAAAATCTTTGTTAACGATGAGATATTTCGGCTATTACGATCACAGTTTTATAATTATCTTTCCGTTGTAAACTATAATTTGCTGATTAAAGATGTGTTCTTGGAACTTGACAAACAACGAAGTTTGATCAGTTGTAATGCATTTCAAACAGTATATTTCTTTAGTTATACCAATCAGAAGGGGGTAATAACAAAATTGAAGCCCATCCAAACTACAACTGAAAAACAGCGATTCCAATGATACGTAACATACTTATTATTATATCTTACTTGAAAACCGACTGAGAATACAGTAGAAAACATTACCATGGAGCACAGGCATACTTTCGCATTTATAGGTATAAAGATAAGCTGTACATTTATGAAAATTTCCATACCTATGACTCTGAGACGGGCTTTTGAAACAAGTTAAAAAATTTACGCAAAAATGACTATAAACGCTATTTCCGGGAAAAATTTTCCGAAGAAATTTGAGAAAAAACTCAGGTTCCCGGAAGGTAAATTCTTTTGTCGGACCCTGGTCGTAATAACTTTAAACCTTATTACTAGAATACTGCTATATGGCAACACATCTGAAACATACAGAAGATCGCCTTCATCTTATTTTGTCTCTTTGTTTTTGTAGGGCACAAATGTTGCTGTTGGCAAATGTTCTGGTGTAGTAGTCGGTACTGGTTTAAATACAGAAATAGGTAAGATTGTCTATAGGTAAACTTATTATTATAAGGATAATGCACCATTTTTAAGTTCAAAAGCATTTTTGTTGTTAAATAGCTGTGCACAGGATGTAACAAATGGTAATCTCAAAATCGGAGCTATCGGAATTTCAGAAGAAAATTTATATTGTTATGATTTATTGGTTAAACATAAACAAATAATCCTGTTGAAAATATTGAAAAATTCTAGGATTCCAGAATTCTGAACCTTTTATCCGAGCTTGAATGTGCATATTTTACTGGCATAAAACATTTATAATCATGTAATTGCTTTTGATCAAGTTTGTAAATAAGAATTATAACTAGAGGATTTTGAGCTATTCGTTTGGCCTTAGCAAGATAATAATTTTTGTCATTAAACATCTAGTTGTACAAAATTGAAAAAAAAACTTCAATCAAACTAAAAAATGCCATTGCATTTGATGGAGATGTTCAATATTATCCTATGATGAGTCATGATGATATCACTATCGCTCTGATTATTTTGTGATCGATAACACCATGCTGCCTTCCTGCTGAGGATAACACAATGATTGATAATTACCATGTACAAATGCACGGTCAACCTGCAAACCAGCTCCGGTTTCTAAGTTTCTAAGTTTTCAACTAAAATTCAGTAATTCTACTTCAGTAACAGTAATTCTAATAAACAAAAGTGGGGCCACATTTAGGAAGACTTTCGGATTTTGAAGACAATCTCATTTTATGAAAATATGCAACGTATTTGTGAGTGAGTTAAATTTATTTCAAAATTTAAGTAATTTCATGGCATCCTATGGTTTGAAAGCAAATGTTGCGGCTTGTATGCATGCTAATGAACTTTGATCTCCTTTTTATCCCCAAAGGTAACATTTTGCAATGTTTTTGTCTTAATTTTTAGGTAAAATTAGGAATCAAATTGTAGAAACAGAGTCTGAAAAGACACCACTGCAGCACAAACTAGATGAATTTGGCGAACAGTTGTCAAAGGTAATTACAGCATATCATGTTGCATGGAGCTCCACGAAGCACAGGTCAAGCAATTTTTTGTGAGAGTGGTCTTACAGTCATTGACCTACTTGATTGTGTACGGACTAATCCCGATCCTCAGAAGATCAGAGCTGTAGTTGCGTTTCATTTCTCTTGATAAATTCTATTGCCATTTTGTCAACTACAGTACTTACATATTATGCTCAATTATGTTAATTTATTCCATCATTTAGGTTATCACTGTAATTTGTATAGCTGTTTGGGCAATTAATATTGGTCATTTTAACGACCCTGTTCATGGTGGATCATGGATCAAGGTTAGTTGTGGTATTTTGGTTTGTTGTTTTGACTCTTTCCTGTTTTGATCATGTAACTCTGTGCAGTCTGTGATCTTGTTGTTTATATTATTTTATTTGTTCGATTGTTGTATTTGAAGCAACATTGGCCAACTATATCATTCATGGCTGTTTTATCTAGATTTTACTTGTTTGACTTCTTACGGCAAAGCCACATTGTTGATGCCATTTATATGTGTAGGCTATTTATTGGTCACCAAATTTGAACCATTTTCTATTAGATTTTACTCATTGTATTTACTTATTTACTAAAAGTATGCAAAAGGATTAAAATTTCTGGATTCCCCTTCACTCTTATTAATGAGTGATAACCCAGGACTGATTGCATAACTTTATCGCTTAGGGTTGAATGATGATAAAAGATGTTGAAATTTGTATGCAAAATGCCCAATTATTCTACAATAATATTCACAGTCATAGCAACTGAGCTCATCCTTTTTTATGATTTTTCTAGGGAGCCATTTATTATTTTAAAATAGCTGTTGCACTGGCTGTAGCTGCTATACCCGAAGGTCTTCCAGCTGTTATTACAACTTGTTTAGCTCTTGGTAAGTTAGTATATCAATATACAGTCAAACCCGTTATAACGGCCACCTCTATACATCAGCCACCTGCCTATAGTGGTCAATCTTGTTATTTCCAAAAAAGTATTTTATACTGAATCAACCCTGTATACAAAGGCCACCTGTATATAGTGGCCAACTTGTCTACCTCAGCAACTTATCTAGCAAGCTGGCTGTTATATACAGATTTCACTTTAACACTCAATTGATTTATGTCATTACATGTTGGGTGTTGTAAGGGAAAAGTTGCAGAACACATCGTAATCCATGCCGTATAAGTAGCAGGGCGATTTTTCATGCAAAATATTGGGAATTTCTGATTTTGGGCGAGTAAGTCACACAATGTTTTTTTTGATATTATTTGAACTTGATATATCGAAGAAATAAATGGATTTATATTTCAATATTTCCAATGGAGAATGCATAAACATAAGAATATTTATATTTTATATAAGTAACTTATACAGTATCAGTTTTACAATTTTTCGCATTTAAAAATGATTGTGTCCGGAAGCAAAAGTGGGAAGGTTAATTGCATTTGTTGTTGAAATCAGTCAAACTTCACGAGAAAACACTAGATATTAATATGTCAAATTTATACGAGAGAGTACGTAATACAAGGAAGTTATAGTAAAATGAGGTTAGTATGGAGAGCGCTACAAAAGGTTAAAAGAAAATCATTATAGCGAATCAAAAATACACACCATTAATGTAATCTGAAATAATTTTCAGGCGTTTCTAGTATTTGAAAAGAAAATATGTCAAATATTGTATAATGTATATCATATTTTACACAATCATACAATCATGCAAAGTCCTGAGAACACTTACTGATAGGATGACATATCATTTGACACAGTTCCTAAACTTTCAATGTGTTAATTAATAGTATAGCATACGTCACTAAAAAATGTAACTGTTTATTCGATTGATTGCTAATTTTAGGCACTCGTAGGATGGCCAAGAAGAATGCTATTGTTAGATCTTTACCATCAGTTGAAACTCTTGGCTGCACATCAGTCATCTGTTCCGATAAAACTGGAACACTTACCACAAATCAAATGTCTGTTAGCAAGGTAAGAGGACATATACACTTGGCAATCTTCTTAGAACTAGGCAAAACGCACATACAGCACTCTATTCTTTGGTTAATAAATTGCGGTCTGTGACACTGTCCCAGTAAGCATGATATAGTATGGTTGCAAATATCACTTCCGAATATTCATAAGAAAGTTCATATTTTATAATTGCTAGGCCAAACTTCAAAACAAAGTCGGAAGGGTATTTTGAAATGCTGTAGGAAACTAGAAGGCTTCTATTGTTAAGGCAATGATTTTATCTAATATCTAATTTGTTGGGGTTGCGTATAGTTCTTGTTTCTTTAAATCCCTCTTTCTTTTGTAGATATTTGCTGTCCAAGCTGTTAATAATGATAAAATCGAATTGGAGGAATTTAGTATCAGTGGGTCAACATATGAACCTTGTGGTGAAATGTAAGATCATTATTTATTGTTCACCTTGTCAAAACATTGTCACTTTTTCAAACCCCCCTCTCCCTTATTGTATTTTCATGAAAATTTGTATGCAAAATGATTAAATTTTCTGGATTCCCCTTCACTCTTATCAAATGAGTGATAACCCAGAACTGATTGCATAGATATGTCATGGATTTGTATTTTATAATAGATTTCAATCATTCTTAGTGCATGAATACTGAGGAGTATTATTGGTCTGTACCCCCCTCCCCATAAGGCCACGGAATCTGGAATTTTTAATACATTCCAATACACACAGAGTTGGACATTTCAAGTTACTGTAGCTGATTACAGAAAATAACCAACCCCTTTAAGACAATACAACAGAACCCCCAATTTCACTCTGACAATTTTTGTGATTTATTGTTATCAGTTAAACACTATCTAACTATAGTGTTCATAGCCAAACGTTCACCTGCACAAAAATTCACATTCACCATTTTTATCACTATCTATGAGTCATGAATGGTATATAGCTATTATTATTATTATTATTATTCCGATTGTTTTGATTTGTAGAACTCTTGGCGAAACACTAACATCTGTAAATGTTGAGTCATCAGATAGTTTAAAAGAAATTGCAACAATTTGCAGTATTTGTAATGAGTCGTCTGTAGATTATAATGAGGTAAGTTTTGTTTTCAAGTTCACAAACAGATATATTACGTGAACACCTTATCAGTTTGCTACGTTTACTCGCTTACTCATGCATGAGTGGTACCAATATTTTTCCCCTGTCTAAAAGTCGATTTTATCTATACTGTGTATAATTGTTATATTGCTTGTAGCTCTCAATGATGAGTCATGATGATATCATTTTATCGCTCTGAATTTAGTGATTGATACTTCCATGCTGCCTTCCTACTGACGAGAGTATCTTTATCAAATTACAATCTATACTTATAGTTAGTGTCGGAAAACAAAACAGTTGCTGATGTAATGCATCCCAGTTTGTTTCTATTGGTTTTATTGATACCTATTTTGACCTCTGCTTACAATAATTTGAAATTTTTGAAATTTTACCCAACAGTCAAAACATGTTTACGAAAAGGTTGGAGAAGCTACAGAAGTTGCGCTGATTGTTTTGGTAGAAAAGATTAATGTTACTGGGTTGGATTTGTCTTCAGTGTCAGCAGCTGATAAAGCACATGCTTGCAATGACTCATTACGTCAAATCTATGAAAAGGTAAGCTACTATGTATGCAGTCAAACCTGTTGTAACAGTCACCTGTCTATAGTGGCCGTCAATTTTCTATTTGAATAACCCTGTGTGTAAGGGTCGCCTGCATATAGTGGTCAATCTATCTACAGCTCATAGCTGGCTGTTATATAAAGGTTTTGTTGTACCAAGGGTTTGATAGAATATTGATCCTTCCGGGATTCCAATTTTTTCTCTCAAACTTTTTCGGATGATTTCACATCTTTTTATTTTACGGTTATTGTTCCTTCTGAAGTTGTGCTAGTGTTCCAAGACTGTTAGTCCCAGAATCGCCTATTTTATCGAACCCTAGCTGTACCTGTTCTTATAAATGCAAACATCTGTATGTGCAGTGTATGTGTCCAGTTATTTGAATAAACCCAGTAAATGACTCATTTCTATATACGGCTCTTGATATAATACTTCTTTATCTGTGATAAACATCAAAAACAATACAATAGTGTTACAATGTGTGTGATGTGTTTCAATTCTTATAGATGATATGATTGTATTCCTTGAATTTGTATGAATATGCAAAATGATGAACTTTTCTGGATTCCCCTTCACTGTTATTAATGAGTGATAACCCAGAACTGATTGCATAGACCATTTGCTATCCCTTATCTGATCTATTAAGCTAAGCTATGATATTGCTTTCAGATTTATTGTATGTGTCACTCACGTATGTATGAGTGTAAGCAACGCAGTGGCATATGCAGCCCTTTTTCAAGCAAAGAAATTGTCTACTCAATGCATATTAAAATGATGTAGCATAAGCTTTTGTTCAGTTACACTGCATCTTCAACTGAAGTTCTGCATCTGTTAGTGTTTTTAAAATTATGGAAAATGTTGTTGACTTTTGAACATAGTATTAATGAAAGCATAAACTTCATAAAGGTCAGATAACTTTTTTAAATGAAGTTTTAAAATGCATTCTGTCCAATCTAAATACAAAAGTCAGAATTTAATAAATTATTGAAATACTAATACTAGAAGGAGTTCAAAATAAACTAGGTGCGCTTCTAAAAGAAGCCTATTTTCAAAACATTTCTGGGGAACATGTTCCAGACCCCCTTTCACCAGGACTACAAAATCAGGCCAAAAGCGTAACAATTACCATGATAGTGCTGTAGGCCCAAAAACGCCCTGCATAAAGACATCATGTGATTACGTCATGTGAATTAAAATCTTGGTATTTGATGAAGTATGATTATTCAGATTAGATAATTTCTTTTCTTTCGTGCTTAATAATATTATTATTTGTATGTTTTAATGTTAGAAATTCACACTGGAATTTTCAAGAGACAGAAAATCAATGAGTGCTTACTGTGTCCCAAGAGCTTCTGGTCCATCATTAAGATCGCAGAGTACATCTCCTAAAATGTTTGTCAAGGTTAGTTGTAACTGTTACCATTAATCAATGGTTTTTTAATTTCAATTTTAATGTTGTCCTGTGATGAGTCATGATGATATCACTATCGCTCTGATTATTTTGTGATCGATAACACCATGCTGCCTTCCTTCTGAGGATAATTCTGTAATATGGAATATTTTTGAGATCTTTTATGCTTGATGGTTTGTATCCAAGCAGAATATAGTCCCCTTCCAACCAGATGATTTTCTTTTTTTGTTGTTGATGCTCCAACTAAGTAATAGAAAATACTGGGGCAACTATCACTTTATCAGTTGTACAAGATTCTTCCTCTCTTTGTGATATTTTTACTGAACCTAACTAATGGATTAATCTAATGTTGTTTGGTAGGGTGCACCTGAAAGTCTGCTTGATCGATGCTCTCATGTCCGTGTTGGTAAAGGTAAAGTTGCATTAACATCACAAATGAAATCACAAATTTTGGAAAGAGTCAGTCATTACGGAACTGGTGAGTTGATGTATTTGTTATCGTACTTTTTATTGCGTATTTCTGAAATATATACAGATCAAGTGTGACATTGTGCTACTGTTTGAAAGCTCTCGATGATTAGTCATGATGATATCATTTTATCGCTCTGAATTTGGTGATTGATACTTCCATGCTGCCTTCCTACTGACGAGAGCTTGATCACATGCATGCATTAATTTTAAATTAGTTTCACAACAACAATAAGCATATTGCTACTAGAAAACTAGAATCAGACATGAGAATTTTCAGACTTAGCGGATTTCAGACTATTTTTGCCCTTGTGAAACTCTATTTATCACTCTTTCCCATTGCAATTTATCAACATATCCTAGATTTCAGACTATTTTCAAGTTTTGAATTCTCATGTCTGTAGAATACAATGTGGCTCATTCCTGCTATCAGAGTATGACAGAAGTGTGGTTTGGATTTTGTTCAATTCCGCGCACAGTTACTGCTTCCTATGTTTTTTCTTTATGTTTGAAGTTGCAATTAACTGAAACTATTCCATAAATGTGGTGATTGCTTCATTCTCACAGGACGAGATACATTACGTTGCCTTGGTCTAGCTACTGTTGATGATCCAATTCAACCTTCTGCTATGGATCTTGCTGAACCAAAAAATTTTATCAAATATGAAAGCAACATGACATTTGTTGGTGTTGTCGGTATGTTGGATCCACCTAGAAAAGAAGTCTGCGCCGCAATTCAAGAATGCAAAGCAGCTGGTGTCAGAGTCATTGTTATCACTGGTGACAATAAAGTAAGTGTAATGTCAGGAAAGTTATTATATTCTAGGAACCACATCAAATAGAAATATATAGAATTGAATTTAAAATGCTTGATAAATCCGAAGAAATGTTACCAACATTGAAGCATGGCAAAATGTGTTTCGAAACTAAATTAAAACTAAAATTAACGAAAATCAAAGTCTCGCTGCTTCCTACTTACAAATGTTTGTGTCTGATTGAATACAGTTACTAAAATTTTCTGCTCCCCGACTTATATGGTTTAATATTAATATTATTGTTTCTGTAGAATACTGCTGAAGCAATTTGCAGGCGCATTACAGTTTTTGACGAATTCGAAAGTACCGAAGGTTGGTAGAATTATTTTTATATTCATTCTGTTTACCATTAGATTAATTCATCAATTTGTTGTATCGGTCACTGGAAAGCTTCTCTGTGTAGTTTATTTCACACTTCGCATTAGCTCTTGAAACAAATGTGAAAGTCACTGTAGAACATTGTTATTGCAGGAATTAAATTAAATGTAGATGTTGAAATGAATTTCCACAAGACGAAAATGTAGTGGCTACTTTTTTCGACTTTCAAAAACGAGCGATTGCTAAAAAAGTAGAAACCAATCCAACTTATTTTTTCGTCTTGGCGATTCGCTTTATCGCCTCTAATCTGACGTGAGCATCCACTATGCTAGCCTGTGTACCAGCCCCGAGGTTTATTTCTAAAACCATAGTGTCTGTGAACTTATGTGTGATTCTCAGCCCATTGAAAATAGCACCTACCGGTATATAAATTTAGTAAATTATTCACATTGTCACAAAACATCAAATTGTCATAAAATCACAACTCTCTGTCAAACACGTCATAGTTATCAGCCGCGACAATGATCTCAACGTAATGCACAAATTATATCTCAAACTCATGAGAACTTGTTGGGCTGAAAATCACACATTAGTTCACAGACCCTATGGTTTCAGAAAAACCTAGGGGCTGGTACGCAGGCTACCACTATGCATGCGTTCACGTTTGATGTTTTGTTGAAAAAATGTAGCGGCTACATTTTCGTCTCGTGTGGAAATCAGTTTTTGTATTGCTATTGTTTGAAGCTAGCTCTCAATGATGAGTCATGATGATATCATTTTATCGCTCTGAATTTAGTGATTGATACTTCCATGCTGCCTTCCTACTGACGAGAGCCTCTCTAACATTATAACGTTACCCAAATAATGTTATTGTCTTTCTAAAACCTTACAAACCACGTTACCACAATCTAATAAAATAATTGAATTGTGTGTCACATCATGCTCTTCGTTTGTTCCAGGTTTGTCATATTCTGGGCGCGAGTTTGATGCATTAACACCCGCACAACAAAAAGAAGCGTGTCTGACTGCAAGGTAAACAACATCAATATTCTTGCTGAATTGTCATAATTTTCTGCCAAATGCAAGGCCAATAACATCCTTTCTCATTAATCAAGATTTCGAACTTCATCAAGATCTTAACTAATAGAATGCAGATAATTCCTAATATTTGATGCTGTGAAGCATTAACTCGGGATGATAGGTTCGATATGATGTCACTAAGGGATAATAGCTTCGATCAGACCTATTACTCCTTCTTCCTACTATGTCACATCAATGTCAATCATCACATTGGATTTCTAAAGTGGACATTTGTTTAGAATTTTTTCGGGTTTGCTTACTAATATGAAACTAGCAGAATCCGATACATAAAAGATTTGTTACCGTATTTTATTTGGAGTAGAAATAGAGAATTTGTAGAATAGAAAGGAATACAGAAACCGCAACAAGGATAACTAAACAATCTCTTGCAGCGTTTAATCAATAGCTTTATAACTTGGAAACAGATATACAAAGAGTTTCGCTACATTTAAGCTTTAATTTTCTTGCATAATTAATGTGATGAATGAAACAATTATCAAACGGATTATCAAACTTATTTGATAATTGTTTAGTGTTTCAGACAGACTTTTCCATATGGTATCATTGTCATCATAACACTACATTACACATTACATTACTTTAGGATACAAGGAAATATTTCAAATAAAGTACACTATTACTATTATTAGTATACTATGTGCGTAGAAAATTGTCATATGAAAGTGTTTAATTTTTAAATTGAAGTTATCCCATGATGAGTCATGATGATATCACTATCGCTCTGATTTTTGTGATTGATAACACCATGCTGCCTTCCTTCTGAGGATATTATACAATTTATACTGAATTTGTATTAAATAAATGTTCATTAAATGTGGCTTCATGTCATTACACATTTTCACCGGATTTATGTTTTGTTTCTAGATTATTTTCACGTGTTGAACCAAGTCACAAGAGTGCCATTGTTGGATACCTGCAATCTGAAGGCGAGGTAACGGCTATGACTGGAGATGGCGTAAACGATGCACCTGCATTGAAGAAGGCTGAAATTGGTGTTGCTATGGGATCAGGAACAGCTGTTGCCAAATCTGCAGCAGGTACGGTATTTTACCATTAATATTACCGTCAAATTTGTTCTTTTTTGCTTGAAAATCTACCCGAGATTAAATTTCCATTTTATTTCTTGTAGAAATGGTTTTGGCAGATGATAACTTTTCTACAATTGTATCCGCTGTTGAAGAGGGACGTGCAATTTATAACAACACAAAACAATTTATTCGTTATTTGATCTCATCTAACATTGGCGAAGTTGTAAGGTATGTGGGCTACAGCACAATTTCTCCTAGAAGTAATCTTGATAAGATGCAAAATATCCGAGAAGTGCCATTCACAATTCATGACAGCAAGCTTTGTTTAAATGAAAATAATCTTATTTTTCATAAAGAAGTGCATACATAATCTGGTTGGAAATGAGTTCTTGTCAAATTGTACTTATTTATAAATTGTTTTCAATTCGAAATACCAGACTGTTGTCTGATTTCTGCTATTTGTGTGTATTGATATGAAAAGGCCTACCGTTTGTGTTTATATTTGGAGAATATTTGATTTCCTAATCAAAAATTGTATTTATTTTCTTGTTATTTATCATTTGTATCATTTCATTATATTTCTGCATTAACATTTACAGTATATTCCTTACTGCTGCCCTTGGTATGCCAGAGGCATTGATTCCAGTGCAATTATTATGGGTTAATCTCATGACAGATGGGCCACCTGCTACAGCACTCAGTTTCAATCCACCAGAAGTAGATATTATGCAACGCCCCCCACGTAATTCTAAAGAGCCTCTCATCAGTGGTTGGTTGTTCTTTCGTTATCTTGCCATCGGCATCTATGTTGGTGTGGCAACGGTTG
Organism: Haliclystus octoradiatus; assembly: GCA_916610825.1. Classification (NCBI taxonomy): domain Eukaryota; kingdom Metazoa; phylum Cnidaria; class Staurozoa; order Stauromedusae; family Haliclystidae; genus Haliclystus; species Haliclystus octoradiatus. The sequence goes on from OU744450.1 coordinate 4,470,474, forward strand.
GATCTTCAGCCTGGTGGTTTATGTATTACCCAGAAGGTCCACAAATGTCATACTATCAGTTAACACATCATCATCAGTGTCTGTCTGATTCCGTTAATTTTGCTGATTTCGATTGTAAAATATTTAAAGATCTTCATCCTATGACGATGGCTTTGTCTGTGTTGGTCACTATTGAAATGTTCAACGCCCTTAATAGGTAAGTGGATTAATATCTGACATGGGAAAAGAAGAATGACTCTTGACTAAAATCAGCAGTATTTAGATCTTTACCTCTTTGAATAAATGATTTCAATCAATTCCAGTTTAAACTTTCCACATTCAACCGTATTCTTTATTTGGAACTTTAGTTGAGAGCGAAACTAAAAGTTATTCTTAGGTAGGTTCACTGACTATGACGGGACAATATATACAAAACAAAATCATGAAAATGCTTATTTGGAAACCGCATCTGATTGGTACTCGTAGTTCTCTTGCGGTCACTGAAATCTAAACACTTTATCAACAAAATCATCTGGAACTTCAACTAACAAAAATTTGCCTTCCATAAGAAAACAAGGCTGCATAGACAGGTTGGCAGCGAATTTCAAAATAGATGAAAATAAGTATTCTGATCTTGCAAGGCAATTTCATATTTGTGCTATTGCATACCCTGAACACGATAGCATTTTTTGGCGTTACTCTGATTCATAATTTTAATGATTGTCTACTTTGAAAAGATGTTTACCGACCTGCTACTGCCTTCAAATTCCTTTATGTTCATTGCTGTACTGTTTGGTTAAAAAAGTGAAATATTTTCTCTTTCTCTGCAATGATTGCACTGATTAGGTTAATTTCAATTTTAATGTTGTCCTATGATGAGTCATGATGATATCACTATCGCTCTGATTATTTTGTGATCGATAACACCATGCTGCCTTCCTTCTGAGGATAATAGTATTACGCAAAACCTACTTATTTTCAAGTTGCAAATGCCTACATTTGTGCTTTTTATTTCAGTTTGAGTGAGAATCAAAGCTTGTTGGTTATGCCACCATGGAGAAATTGGTCATTATTGACAGCCATTGTGTCATCATTCTCATTACATTTTGTTATTCTTTACGTTCCTATTATGAAGGTAAGAGAAGAACATTTTTACTATGTTACATACATTTATGATGCAATGTGAATTTCTTGTCTTACTCTTGTATTGGATATATTTACTTTAGCATTAGCTGCTATTGAGATATTTCCGTGCCTTTCGTCGAAGGATGTGGGCAGTGGAGCATAATTTATACTGATGAAATTCTGAATCATGAAATTTGCAAGTAAGGTGAAATGCAGAAAAATATGAGTTTTGAAATATCGAAGTATTGCGGAATGTAAACATATTTTTGGATCCTGTATATGTATCAGGCAAACATTGATAAAGTTCGATACAAAATGCAAAGCAACATAGAAAGAGCTACTCAAATATTACAAGTTAATTTGTTTCTCTGATTTGTAATTTTTTCTTTCAAAGAATAATTTTTAACAATCAATTATTTTGAAATTTGTTAACTGCCTGCTCTGTCCTCGCATACTTTTTGTAGATCTACTGTTTGATCAAAAAATAAAATGACCTCTCTTCCTCTTTAATTCTTGAGCGCAAGGGCCAACAAAAGTTTAGCCTGCTCGCAGACTCACTGTCAAAATGTAAACTTGGTAAACAGTAGAGTCTGCTAACTCGAGGACAAAAGCTTGCCTTTGCTGATTCAGACTCTACTGTTTACCAAATTTACATTTTGACAGTGAGTCTGTGAGCAGGCTAACAAAAGTTGGATTCCCGGAATCCTAGATCTTTATGATCTTTACCAGTTTAACTTCACCAAAAACAGTTGGAAAAAATATTGAAATGCCTCTAGGATTCCGTAATGCTGAGTATTTTGTCGTACGCGTATCAGATTCATTTTGAAGTTAATATTATCCTATGACAAGTCATGATGATATCACTATCGCTCTGACTTTTTGTGATTGATAAAACCATGCTGCCTTCCTGTCAAGGATAATATTATGCAAAACCTACTTCATTTTAAGTGTGATTTTCCCTGGCAGATACCACTTTTGTCACTCTCGTCTCAGCTAGTTGTATAGTTATTACTGTTAATTACTTACGTCATACCTTTAATGCTGTTATCATTTTTATGATTGTAGCCAATTTTCCGTGTTACACCATTAAACTATGAAGAATGGATGGCTGTATTAAAATTTTCATTCCCTGTTATTTTATTGGATGAAATCTTGAAGTTGATCTCAAGAAATATTAGTAGTCAAGGTAAGAAATAATTGTTTGTAATGTGCAGGTAATATGTTTTATCAAATGGGAGGAACTTTTGCCCTGTTTACAAGGAGGGCGAGTTACCCGGGTAGGCGAGTTACTCGCCTTACCGAGTTAAAATGTGTTATGTGTTTACAAGGGTCACCTGAGTAACCCGCCTACCCGAGTTAAATAATTTGAAGCCAATCTAAGCATGCGCGCTGAAATGAAACGATTAGAGAACAAAAGATGTTACAGCGAAAAGGTTCGAAACAATAGAAAATTAAAGCTACCATTTTTAATTTTAACCCGCCTACCCGAGTTACTCGCCTATTTCCGTTTACAAGTCAAAAAGTGACAGAAAGTTGTCTTGGGTAGGCGAGTTACCCGGTCTGCCAAGGCGAGTAACTCGGGTAGGCGAGTTACTCGGGTGGGCGAGACAACTTTCTCATTTTGCTTGTAAACAGAACGCGCATAAACAATAGACCCGGGTAACTCGCCAACCTGAGCAACTCGCCTACCCGAGTAACTCGCCCTCCTTGTAAACAGGGCCTTAGTAGAAACTTATTGATGCTGCAATGTGCCTACAATCTATAAATAACCAGCAATGAGTATTTCGTGCTGTTGGGTTGTTCCAAATGACAGATGTGTTGTTGGAATTAGACAACCGGTGGAATTTTGATAATTATTGAAAATGAAAGCTATCAAATGATTTCCGTTGAAATACTGTATTTACCCCCAATAAAAATGTTTGACTCAAAAGCATGTAGTTGCGGTCAGAGAGTTTAAACAATTTTGTTAAGTCACCGCCTAGAGCACTGATTGGTTTAAGAGTGTCACATGACTTTCGTTCCAATCTGAGAAATTTCATAACAAAGATTGTACGATAAATTACGGCTGTGTGCATCCAACTCAGACAACAAATAAAATAAATGCATATAGACACAACCTTTTACGTATTAAAATAATCTCTATATACATTATTCTCCTTGCTTATATCATTTTTTATTTTTTTATTTTTATCTAGCTGCTCCTGTGAAACATAAGGCAGAATAGAATGACATCAATAGATTTTGTATTTAGCATATCTGGAGTTGGAAAAATATGAAAAAATGTTAATTTTAATAATTTAATTGACTGACTGCGGCAACAACATGACATGGTAACAATCGAAAGCAGTGCATATTATTATATTGCTCAGAATCGTTCAATTCATGCTCTGGAAATCCTCTTAATAACGGCAAATTCAGTCTGCAGGGCGGAACTCAAATTCTGTTATAAATCCTAAAAGTCCTGCAAAATAAAAGAAATTATGAAGCTTACTGATAAAACTATTATTTATAAATGTTTTCAAATATTTTCTGAAAAGTTGTAAAAATATTTGAAAGCTGTTGAAAAAATATGGAAATATGGTTAACTAATGTTTTTTTTGTATAGAATAATTATTAAAATTAAATTCAACGTTAATTGTAATTATTCGTATAATTCAATACCTGTTTTCATGGTTATTTGGTGAATGATAATGATGATGATAATATTAATAACATTCAAACTGTATATGAGATGCAATAACTTTTAAGTTATGATATTTTACTCTGCGATCCTTTGTGTATAGAACATGGTCATGGGGCCTTTCATAATAATGTTATTGAAACCTCCACCCACCATCCCGTGTTCCATAAGACCACCAGACCAGATCTTCCAGACTTTTTTCTGTTGAATGGTAACATTTTTGGGCAAAATGTCTAAATTCAACAGGTTCTAGAGTCAGAGTCAGACATACATTATGCGGGTATCATTGGCTTTCCCGGGGCGGTGACCCCCGGGGTTTGCAAAACAACCTGTGCAAAAGTCAATTAACCCCCTTGGGTATGGGGGTAATAATTTCCAATAATCCCCCTCCCATTACCCGCAATGTCCACATGTACCCCTTGTCGTTACACGCACATGCTTGACATCATAACAGATTTTTAATCTCTAATCCTTGTAAAAGAATAATAATATGAATTCTGTATCTCATAAAAAAGTTTTTGTTTATCGGAATTTGACACTACTAATCTACTTTTCCCTGAATGCAATCAAGTGTAACAAAGAAGAGGAATGTTAAAATTTTAGGAGCCATCATGAATTCGTTAAAATAACACAAAATATCTGTGTACGAAGTTTGTGTTTGAAACATATTTTGTACAAATTTCAACCATACGGAGACAATTTGTTCACATTTTACATATCTATTATCTGGACAAACATATATATTAATTGACATTATTGGGATGTTTTTTATAGTATCTTGTTGTTACAATGACAAAATCTGTGTCTGAAACCGACTGGGATATTCCAGATAGTGATGATGAAACCAATTTCAATCATGGCGATGAATATGAATCAAACACGAAAAGTATAATTCAGAACGTGTGTTTTGCAAATACACCAGAAAGAATTTGTCTTCTTTATAAAAACATTGAAATAAACGGTACTATTAATTTATCATCATCATTTCGAAGACAATCTATTGCTTTTCCTGTTAATAATCAACAATCACAAATTGAATGTAATGCAATGCCAAGCAATATATCATCATCAGCAGAGAAATTCACTAATGATAAACCTAGTAATCTGGAAACTAAAACAAGGTTAGTAGTAATTTAAAATTTGGCAATGAAATTGGTATTTCATAATATTCCTTGTAATTCCTAGTATTAAAATTTATAAAAGCTAAAACTTCAAAATTATTTTCAAGATCTTTGTCTAAACAAGCTGGAAATGACCAATAAGGGGGCAGCTGCATATGTGTAAACTCATTTCATGCTGAGCCACCTGCTGCATAATTGAGAATCGATTAAAAAGTTGAAAAAAATGTATATGATTTGTTAACATTGATGATCAATAAGCAAATTGACTCTGTTGTTAACTGTAGGCAAATGCAATGGGCCCAATGGTATTTCCTGGATTTTATTAGCGGGCAACCAGTGAAAATTACTTGTTTCAAAAAGTAATTACGATTAGGCCTACTAATTACTGACTACCAACATAGTAATGATTACAGGTAAATATTAAATTTGGTGAAATTAGTCCAGATAGCCCTCGCGTCTAGACACAAACAGAAACAGGAAACCCGAGTTAAAAGTAGTCCTCTTGGCAGGCCTCTATCAGGACTTTTGGAAATCTGGCTAAGAAACCCGGGGTTTTGCAACCATAGACTGCCTTCCAAAACCCTGGTCTTTCTATCGTCTAAACTAAGATTTTTGAAAAACACAGGTATTCATTTTTGAAGTCCACTTTCGTTTTGTGGCGATACAGCCTATAAATATTGGCAGTCACTCATTCCTATTTGAAGATAAAATACTAGCCTACAATTTAATAAAACTATTCAACGGAATGCACATATTTACAGGATCAAACCATGAGTAATATGCAGTTAAAATGTATTGTTTACAAACTCAATGCTGACTCATGTGGAATTCAAATGAATTTGTGAATAATAAAATGCATTTGGAGCAATTCAAACAATAAAATCATATCTATCTGGTGCTAAAGAATTGAAGAAGTATAAAAATCTAATTTCAGCATTGAATCCAATAAGAAAAAAGTTTAGTTACGGTGTTTTATTAGACAAAATAGATACATCTAGCCTTATGTAAATAGTGGGGCAGCTAACGGAAATCTTACCGCAAATTGTGATACGAGTATAAATTTAGTATCAAACGAAAGATAATCGTTTATAATTCAAATAGAGCCCGTGACCCCACCCAGATTCAGGCTGAGTGCCGAGAAAATGGCATCCAAAGTTTGGTTCCACCTACGTCCGTCTTGATAAAAAATTGCGAATGTGGTGAAATATTTTTGAGTAGAATATACATAATGGTTATTTTTATTATTGTAATGCTATTATTAAGACTCCCATATTCGTTCTACAGCAAAATATTGTTTTTATCTATGGTATTGCGCAATTCTACAACATGTGCATGCGCAGAGTCAATTTCTGAATTACATAAATTTAGCCTTAATAAGGCCTATTAAATGAATTAATGATGCTAAATTAGCTGAGAAGGCTATAAAAATAGTTTCACATATACATAAGCAAGGCACTTTTACTATGTTTTAGCATTTTTATGAAGATGACTATAAAACATTATCAGAATCATAATTATATAGTGCTATATACTTGGTTTAATTACGCTATATAACTATATCAATTAAGGAAAAACATTTTATAATGATGTCCTTACTCTTACTATATATATTACTTATCAATTAGAATACTTTTTTCAAATGGCTGCTAAGGTAAGATTGGTTTGAATACGACTTTCCGATCACATACTATGTCAGTGACGGCTCGTATAAGCTAGCCTTGGGCTTGCGGCCTGCACCCGGGGCAACTCAGCCTTCGGCTTCCTCAACTTTGCGTATTTTAATCGCAATTGATGAGCAGTTCATCTCATTTTAAGCTGCAAAAATTACTAAACCTTGATTAGCTTAAGGTCTATAGTTACACAAGAAAGTGAATTAGAAGTTCGGCAAAGTGCGCCGCAGACAAGGAGTTTAATTAAAAATTGTAGTATATTTCCACCTTGTTATTATCCAAAGACAATTGTTTTCATCCATGGCTTTTATCGGATTGCCTAGAACACGGTATACTATATTAAGTAGCGCTTTATAATTTATTTTATTCTTTTAGCCATATTTAGTATCACTATTATTATCATTGTCGTTGTTGACTATTCTTATTCAAATGTTGTTTTAAATTTTACAAATTATTTCGTTAATCATTTTCTAAATTTACAGGTATCCCAAATTAACAAGCATTGATTGCTTCAGGGATTAGAATTATTATGTATCACAAATTAACTTTCAACTACGTCGATTTGTATATTATTATTTTTAAGTGTTTTACATGATTAATGAAACATCTATCTATCTCTGGCGTATATCTGCAAATACTTCTAACCCATACCCATGCTTAAAGAAATTATTAATATCGAGTGTCAGCTAAAGTTGAGGCTCAATAATTGTCTTCATTTTTCGCCAAACCAAGCTGATATGAGCCTAGTGCTGAAGAGATATTTTATAATGTCCTGTTTAAAGTCGATAACATTTATTTCTTGTATAAATGCTTCGGTTGCCTCTGGACTTGAACGCCTGCCAAGCGTCCTGTTTGTATGGAAGTCTTCTCCTTAGTCCAGTCCGGTTACAGCCTGATGAACGTTTGTCTCTCTTTTTCAACCTCTGACCACCGCTTTCATTTTCAAATCTCAAACTTTGGAAGCGAAGATATAGCATGGGAATCGAATATGAAATGAATAGCAATGCAATTGCCTGGAATGTTATATATAGGTTTACTGTCAATGGTGATTGAACTTTTAATATCTCTATTTGGCGCGCTAGCTCAGAAGAAAGGACGTTTGGCACAACCAAGTCTATATTCATATGAAGAACTTCTATATCATCGTAATGGACTTTCAATTGGGATTTTACTTCATGAGCGGGATATCCCACCTTGGAGAGACAATTTATTCATATAAACAGACTTTGGTGGACCAGCCATGTTGTCATTTCATCTACGCAAGTCGCAAGCGCACTAACAGATAGCTTTGGATACCAGTCACCATTTGCAGTACACATGACATTCCAGTAGTAATACTGTTTCGAGATTAAATTCAGCTGCAGTTCCTTATCTGTTATTTAATTTTCGAAAAGCTGAAGATACGAAAACGAAACTGGTAAAGAGATGAGGGCCAAATCGTCTCCCTATATGTCATGTTGTGCCGTTGTAGTTAGTTGAACGTGGGACTAAAATTCCCATCTAAACAGGCGGTAAAACAGCCCTTCTGGAAAGGGTCGCCGAGAGGAGGTTAAGCGGTAGCCTGGGACTATGCAAATTATATTGCTCGTGAGATTTTGTTGCTAAATTGTGATTGCAGCAATGAGATTATATTTGTAAAAACAGTTTTCTATTGGGAAGGGCACGGTTTCTCTTCGGTCCTGCTTCTCGGTGCCATACCCGACTCAATGTCGCATACCTCCACAGATGTAAAGTCATGGAGTCATTACTTACCCAAAAATTACGAGATTATCTGCTTTCAAATCATTTGATATTTAACACACAGAATGGTTTTTTATGTCGTCGCTAAACTTGTACACAATTGTTGCATGCATTAGATAGATTTCACACTCCCATACCAAGTTTTGAATCAAATTCCGGGCAATTTTGAGACGAAAATTGCAAAATGTACACAAAAGTTACAATACCGAAGCTCCCAAATATGCAAATGCCACACCTGGGCAAAATTGACTAAACACCCCACTCAAAATCCTGTAGTTACGGCTGTGGTCAGAGCACATAAAGTTTATATAGGAGTCTGCTACTAACTTAAAGGATTGGATCCTCGTCACTGGCATGGAACTCCTGCCTAGTGAAAGAGATGAAGAAAGGGAAATCAGACCAAAGATTCTTCATTATAAAATTATTAAAAATAACAATAATCGCCAAAAAGCAGAGTATGAACAAGAAAAAAAGCATTGCCAGAAAAAAGAATTATTCATTAAATGTTTCTGCTTCAAAGTATTCTTTAAACATTGTAAATCTAAATTAGTATTGCTGCACTTTCAATACTTAACTTTAAAATAGCTCCTAATAAAAACCATAATTACGTTTCTGGTGTATGATCATTCTTATTGTATTAGCAAATTTCTATTCTTATACTTGTTTAATTTAATATGGTATACTGAGAGTAAACGTGGGAGGCAAAAGCCCTATATTTTCACCTTTAATATAATTTATTTACAAATCATATCAGAATAGACATACATAATAAGTGCTAATTGAATAGAAAATGTCTTGATTGTGTAGAAAAACATCAATTTTTCAGTCCCTTAGCCAATTCAATATCAATACTACATATGTAATCATTAATAACGCAAAAATTCCGAAATTCTGAAATGTGTACTGCGCATGCGCATATTTATTATATTGCATAATGATATACTTAGATTTACACAAAATATTGCTGTAGAACGAAAATGGGAATTTTAATAATATCATTATAATAATAAAATTAATAATTATGTATATTCTATTCAAAAATATTTCACCACATTCGCAATTTTTCAGTGAAACGGACGTAGGTGGAACCAAACTTTGGATGCCATTTTCTCGGCACTCAGGCTGAATCTGGATGGGGTCACGGGCTCTATTTGAAGTATAAACGATTATCTTTCGTTTGATACTAAAATTATACTCGTATCACAATTTGCTGTATATTGCTGATTTTGAACCTTTAGCTGCCCCACTAAAACTGACCACCTATCTGAACTTTTTGTGGACTTTTGAAAGACTTTTGAAAACTAGTGTTTCTGCTCTCATGTAAACACAGCCTTAGATTTGACCTTTATGACTTAATTGTTATATTGCCAGGCATTTTGATGATGGATTTGATTATATTGAAGATCAAATATCGCCGACAACAAAACCTACGAAAAGGACTCCGTTTTCAGGTAGGCTATAGATATATTTCAATTAAGGAACATCTTTCAAAATTTAAATTACATAGGCTTGAGACAGGAAACATTTCTAAACATGAGATTCTTGCAAATATAAGCCTTGGCCAAACCGTAGAACATTCTGACAGAACATTCACAGAACATGAATGTTTGGTGTCATGTTCTATCATTTGGCAGGATTACCGGACAGCACATTATGTTAGAACTGTCATGTTCTGTCCAATGTTCGTCGGACAAATTTCGAATAGAATTAATTCAATTCAGTTTTCATGTTCATCTCATTTTACAAATCTGCGCATCTCATTTTACACAATATTAAAAACCAGAGATCTTTTTCTTCTGTTCGTTACCTAATGATTTAGCAACATTAACTTGCACACTTTATTCTAGGCCACGAGGAGCGGAGCAAATCAAGTTTATTTTTGTGCCATTTAATGCAATCATTGCTAGTTTTACTTTTCATAAGTAGTTTTCTGTTACTTAAATTATAGATACCCTCCCTTAATTACTGTCACTGATTGCTATCCTGCATATTTTACTGTCTGGACGTTATTCGCTTTTCCTTCTGTTAAAAAAAGTATTGAAATGTTCTTGGATTTCACCCCTGTAAATTAGTTCATGAACGTTAAATGGTCAAATTTTCAAGAACTGTTCATGAACTAGCTCATGAACTGTTCATCAATTGTTCATGAACTGTTTATAAAGGGTTCATGGAAGTAGTAGAGTTCATGAACAGTGAGTTCATGAACCATTCATTAGAATTAGAACATTAGTTTTAGGGCATCCACTTTTGTCAGATCCAGTATTTATGCGTTTGATGATTCTATTTCAGCTAAGAAAACTAAGAAAGTAACTGGCAGCATGACTAATGTTGTGCAGGACTTGATCCGCCACAAGCAACTTGACGAACTTGAGAAGTAAGAATCAGATATGAAATTATTCGTCGTTTAGTTTATCATAATATTATGTATTCTGACTTCATTTCTGCTCTCATCGGTCTCCTGTTTAATTCAAGATGTTATATTCTAATATTTTTTTACGGGACATAATTATTCACCAAAGGGTACACTAATAGATTTTCTGCATGGCAGTAAATTGAAGTACTACAATATAATCTTCTATCTTTTGCGAATGATGTTTGTTTTATGGTATATCAATATATCTATTTTAGTTGTCAATCTGCTGATGGTCGATGAAAATTTTAAACTGAATCAGTTTTTGAAGATATGAAGAAGGTATGCCTTTGTAATATTATCTTTATTCATTTTATTAATTTACTGGGATATTCTATTGTCTAAATTGTTACACAACCCTTATGTTTGCTGAAAAACTATTCCTAAGCTACAAATATATGACATGGTAAACACTCCTTGCCCAATGTATGTGACAGGGTGACACTCTGGTATCTTGGGCAAGCAGCCCCAGACCCCATTCCAAGAACATAAATAGAAACACTGTTTACGTATTCCTGGACGAAGGTCATTCAAAACTTATGATGCTGGCAAACATATCAAACAAAATGCAAAAAATAAAATGTACACAATCCAACACGTCAGACATAATCGAAGAGTGGGTAAATAACAAAGATTTCTGTAGGCTTTTAAAAGTCAGACAAATGTTGCCGTCGTTTGCCTAGGGCTCAAGAGGAAACATTATAATAGAAACACCATTTATAGAATCCTATAGAAAAGAAAGTGTCATATAGCGAAGGTTACCATAGGATTCTATATCTTATAGGAAATAACAAAGTATCACATGCAGGCAGGGTCCAACAAAGTCTAGTTTGCGGAAGGCTAGAAAAATTTAGAAGGAAACGGCAAAATGCTGGATATTAAGCTAAAATAAGGTTTCCATTTTAAGCTTTTATGTCAATAAAATCTCTCAAATGTTTATCTGAAAATTTAAGGTTTGCGAAACGTAAAACATTCTGTCAGACCCTGCATGCAGATGAATCCGATTGCTGATACCGAATCAGTTTCAGATGAGCAGAACATGCTTTTGTGGTTGGCCCCTCCAAAGTAAAGTTTCAAACCAGCAACAAGTGGCTTGAAATAAAAACAGGAACATTTATATATGAAAACCTTGGGTGTGTGAATACAATCAGAAACACAGTGTACTTGATGACATCCTGAACATTAACTATAATTGGCTGGAAATAATCAACTTATGTTAGTTTTAGTTTTAAAGTTTTTTAAAAACATAGTAGGATGTACATTGATTGTTTTACTTCGATAGATTTATATTTATCAATAAAATAATGTTTGTAACCACTGACTGTCAATAATATGTCTACAAAAAAATGTTTTTCATCTAAGCAATTTCTCTCTTTATATTTACACTTTTTCGAAATGCTCTAAAATTATGTAATTGTTGTGTGTTATTTTATAAGAATCATTGAATTGATTTTTTTTTTTAATGTGAGCCTGCTCCAAAAGAGAACTATAAATTATAGTATTATTATTGATTTTTTTTAATTGCATTGTATGCTAGTCATATTCATCAATTGCTTTCTGTCACCGTAAACCTGCCAGTGTTTCGACCTAAAACAATTGAAATTATTTTAATTTGTTAGTGTGCATTGCAATGAGCTGGATTCTATCAACTAACATGTAACTATAGACAGGCGGTCCGACAAAAGCCTTCTGGAATCCTAGAGGAATTTCAACATTTTCTTCTGAATTTTTTTGTTGATGTTTGACCAATAAATCATTTGAAATATCAATTTTCTTCTAAATTTGCTCTAACCTTCCTAAATCCAGGATTCCTTCTTTTGTCGGACCCTGACTATAAAACAGGGATGCTAGGCCTACTCATTCTGCTGATATCACAATATAGAGAAGTAAGCTAGCACATAAGATAATGTTACCTTTGTCATTATAAAGTTGATATTTATTATAAGCAAGATCTGGATGAACAGTTAAATTTTTAATGAAGATAAAATGAAACGATTCCGGCATTTTTTTGCGTGTAGCAATTAAACGTAGAATGTTGGCCCATCATCACGGTCAAACTCTCTTTTGGAAAATAATATCGTTGTGTTTTTGGTTTCACTGTGTAAAGAAGGCGATATATATATACACTTCAAGTGTAGCTATAATGAAAAGTGGATACGTGAGGCGTTTGATCACCTTGTCATCCTAATTGATTATACTCTTCTCACCAATTCTCTTTCACCTTCATCTAATGCCATTGTTTTGCTTGTTATTCCAGACTTCTTATCGAAATTAATATCAATACTTGGCAATTTTACATTAGCAGCATATCTGGCACTCACTAAATAAACAAACAACAACATTTTTATTCAATTTATCAACACATTTCATTATCAATTTGGTCATCATCAATGAAAAGCTAAGTTTTCTATCAACTATTTCTTACACTTATCTTCTATGCATTTCTGTTATTATTAGCATACTTTTGTAAATATATGAACACAATATAAGGTTTAGTCTTTGTAGGCGTTTTTTAGGATGTATAATATTCTGTTGCTGTTTAAATAAATAAATATTTAAACAAAGAAGAAGATAATAAAAACATGTTAAAATTCTTTGAATGTGAAATTCATCTGCAATTGTCATGAACGAGATCATCAATAAAGAGCATTTAAAGTCAGTATTCCAATATTACTGTTGAAAACCTGTTTAAATAATATACAATGTCCTAGCGACGTAAACTAGAGACACATATGATCATATATAAACCCAATTTGACTCTATAATGGCAAGCCCTCATCTACAAAGTGCTGTAGTTAAATTGTTAACCAGAAATGTTTTTTGAGTCAGTTGAAAAGTGTGACAGTTAAAATACGTCTGCTTTTTTATGATTAATATGCATTTTTATACTTTGCATACCCTCGTATCAACTTATGTTGTCCCCAAGGACTTCTGATGTGAACCCTCCAACTGAATACTGTATATAATAATTTGTTGTTGGCACGTTTATTTTATTTATTGATTTATTCATTGATCCGTAAACCGTGCTTTTTTCACAGGGGTGGTTGGTTAATTGGTTAGTATTTTTGAAGCGTGTGTGCGTTTAATAGCCAACCAATGGTGCTCCGGCCAGGGATTGAACCTAAGACCCTGCGATTCATTGTCCAATGCCGTACAGCAAAAGTTTTATTTACCTTGACATTCAAATTCATTACATGACCGTGTTTTTCGTGCTGCTCCAATCATTGCACAGTCAGTTCCACCAGCCTTTGGTACTGGTTTATTACAATAACGCACAGATAACTGTACGCCACCTCCGCATGATCTAGTACATCCTGCCCATGATGACCATGGCGAATATCCACCATTGACATCACTTTTGCCATTTTGACGGATTTTATTCTGTAATGATAATTGTTTCTCTTGTTGTCTGTCTGTTGCTTTCTGGATTTCACCAAGCAATTCTTGTGCTAATGATGGAGCTTTTCGTTGTTGTAATGGGGTTTGTTGTTTAGCTTGTATACGTGAGGATATTTGTTGATGTTGACTTGCTAATGTTAATGATTGCGGAGATTGTTGCTCTTGTTGAGCAAATGCAGCTGGGGGTGGTTGTGTTTGTGGATTGACTGCTGTTGTAATGTCTAAACATAAATGAAAAAAAGCGCAAGACTTAATGCATAGGAGTATGTAAAAAGGTGCTAGTTATTTTATAAAATAATTGGCAAACAGTTTCTTGGTAAGCCGTAACTTTATGGTGTACTCTAGGCAATTCCTATCAAGTGAAATCTCTCAATTGATCTCTAGTGATTTTCTGATGCAATTTCTCGTTTCTCTTTAAGTTTCTCTTGGACGCTATAAAGTAATGACTCATAGAAACTGTTCGCCAATTGTTTAATGTATATTATGAATGCATACTTTAGTATATACTGTTGTATAGCATAATGGTATTCGATGTATGTTTCTGAGAGCGTTGTTAAGTGAAGATTGTAAATCCTTAATACAACACAACAGGGATTTACTATATCGGCTCTTAATTAATGGCAGATCTGTAAAACCTATAAAATTGTTGTGTTTAATGTTGGATTTGGCGATTATATTTTGTATAGTATATATGCCCTGTAAAATGATTTCCTCTCTCTAAACATGGAAACGTTATTTTTTTTATGGGACTTCATTTGTGCATATGTGTTAATTTCTGTCTCAATTTGTAAATTCATATTATTTTGCATGTCTCGTTTTCATATTGTCAATTTATTGTAATACCATTGTTTGTTTGATAATGATGAAATATGTGATTGCTATGTACTGTGTTTCAATTGGTTGATTGTAGAGTGTGGGACAATAGCAAATTAAACAAGGCTTTGCCCACACTGGTTTTTTAGAAGTTCTTGTATTTTGGTGGCCTGACTAGACGTTGGATTAATTTGAAGATATGAGAGAAACTTGTTTATAATTTGGTTGTTCTCTTTTTGTTGTTTATCTTTGTGGTCACAATACAAGAATCAAACTTTGCTATTTTTGACAAAAATCACAATTTGATACAGTCTTCTGATATTGATTTGACGTTAAGAATAATTTGACAATTTTGATTGGGTGTAATGTAGATTGTGTCAACCTTATCGTGTAGGTTTTGTGTGATCTAATGTGATGGACGTTTTTTTAAAGTGTGTGATGTTGGACATGTAGGTTTTCTTCCCTTGAAACATTATTTTAATATTTGATGGAAACACTCCAATGTTGTATGTTTGAATGATTACAATGCCTAGCTTACACGGTAATATACGTAGATGGTAATGTTTGTTACTTTGGCGATTGTATGTTATGTATTCTTGTCAACCTTTTTTTCCTCCGTTGAAACCTTCAAACATTTTTTTAATGACTCAATGTGAACGCTCTGATGCTAAGTCTCAATGGTGATTGCGTATATGGTTCATTTAGCTTATGTGAGATACAGTCATCTCACCTTTTCCGCCTTTCATAGTTTCTAATTGATTTGCCAGACTGTTCTCTTGCTGTATGTGTTTCTTATCAGCCATCTTTTGAACGTTGGGATTCCCAGTAGCAGATGCAGTAGGCCACATTAGAGTCTCGTCTTGAAGTGGTGCGTAATTTAATGTTGAATCGGTATCAGGTTTATCTATGATGTTTAGAGCGAGACATTGTCAAAAATGCTCACACAGAGTGAGCAAGTTAAATTGAAAGGCTATAGTTGGTATATTTATGTACATTGTTGTACATGCTCTCAGATCAATAGACATTCTTTCTAGTGTCGCTCTCGACTCCCATTGGACAGATCCAGTCACGTGATTCTATACTCTATCTTCCTTCATAGGCTAGCAAAATTTGAACAAATCGCGCAAAAGTATTATCATGAATTCGAAAACTATTTGTTCGAAAGCAAAACCTTCATTTTCAATGGGACGAAAACCCGGAGGAAGTAACTTCCATACTTTTAGTATACGGGGACGTTCAAATATTAAAGGGTACCTTTTTTAAAATCCAGCAAAAAATTTTAGGTTCTGCTTAGTCATGAAAATTTTTTTTGAGGTATCCTTTTGAAGCTTATTGCAATTTTTACATTTTGCAAAACAAATTTTGCTTATGAATATGTTTTGTTCATTTGTTTTGATTGAGACTTTCATTCAAAAAAATATATTTGGGGTATCTTTTTCATCATGTGGAAAATTTTTATGGTCATTCTGCCAAAGTTCCATTTGAACGACCCCATCGAAGTGCAATGGAAGTTACCCCCCGGGACGAAAATGTTGACATTCGAAGTCCAGAAGTTGCGTGTCCCAGCTCTTATCAATAGATGGCTCTGGATATTACTGATTGCATGACATTTTTACATTATTACCGTTATTCGATCCACATAATGCACCGACATCATTTTCACCATAGAACTGCTCATAGATTGTTATATCACCACTTGAGAATTTAGTTAAACTGAAATGTGGCCCTCGGTTAGGACGACCAAACATCAAATGTGGATGTGGTTTGATAGTGCGGCAAGTATGGCATCTATCACAGTCACGTGTTGGTCTCGAGAGAGCAAATAGTTTGCAGTTGATGTATAGTCGCAGCCCTGTAAGACATAAAAGTTAAAATATCAACATCTTGACAAAGTTGACATGCTCGAAAATCTTATTTTACTTTCATTTCTAATGAGTTCTACCAGCTGAATGCTTCATTGAGGTAGATTATAGTCAAACCAGTGCAATAAACGTAGCTTAAATTTATGAACACAGTAAAACCAACAAAATGTTGCTCATGCCCTGAGTATCCCACAATGCATTACTTGCCTCTACGACTAGCGAATTTTATATTCTCTGACAAAAGCACAACTGATTTGACTTCATGGGGACTACACTGCAAAGTATGCAATGATATGACGCTTATATATCCTACCTCTGTTTTCCTTCCATGTCAATACAACACTTAACCATTTATCAGCATATGGTTCAAAGTTTCCTTGTAAACACCACGTGTACATTCCTGTAGCAACAGCAGCAACCATAGTACCACGTACCAGCCACAAAGAGACACCACGTGATTGTTCGCTGGATGCCCCAGAATCAAATATGTATTTCGGCGTTTTACTGTTTACACTGTCATGTTGAACTTTAATTGTCATTGAGATGGTCAACCCAGTATCACATTTGCTTGGATCTGTAAAAGGAAGTCGAACGAAATGTGAAAATACAAGAGGAAGGAGTTATTAGGAGGGCTAGCAGATGAGAATTTGGAAAAATGAGTATCTTCTTGCAGACCCTTTGTCAAATGAAGATTGGATCTCATCAAAAGGTCTGTATCGCGGGGTTTTGTGTATTACAGATTTATGATTAAGTTAACATTTTCAAGCATTTTTCTTGCATCCAGTGTGTTAACGCTACGATGTTTGCTCATTGTCGCCAATACCGTTGCGCTCTACAGAGTTTGTCGAGTCATTCCTCCATGCAAGTCATAATATTCAAAGATATCATGTAATATAGATATTCTTACATGGAGATTCAAGAAGCTGCATAGGCTAGTATCATTCAACCAAGTCGTTACGAATTAGACTATTGATGTTGTTGTTGTTTGACTTTTTATAAAATTTTACAAACTGGGGAGAAACGTTATTCACCAGTGTGTGGCTGGTTAATGACGGAATATCATTCCGGAAGTTTTGTTTTAGACCTAATTACCTGCAATACATTGTCCTTCGTAATCGCCAGCATCTAAATAAGCATTCACGCCATTGAATGATGCTACACCATTATGAACACTTACACTACCAGCGATTCGCATTGGTTTGCCTGGTGATCCTGGTATGTAGCCATTTGAAGCGCTATTGAGAACCCAATGATAACGAGGCACATTGCCATGCTTAATGACACGTGTAGCTGGTAATCCTGCAGAGAAATTTCAAATCATATCATTAACATCAGGCATTGAAGGCGCTTCATATACGCCGTCATGTGCATGTGCCAACCTTATTATGCACCAATCAAAAATTGAAGATCAACTGTGGAACGGAGTATGAAACACTAATATGAAAGCCTTCAATAATTCGATCGTGTTCAAGTGTTTGGAATGCCTTCTAGCCCGTTCAGAAAAACTAAAGTTCATTAGCTGTTAATTTATACATGAAACTCTTGAAACAGCATCTGAAGCGAACATCATTCACGATATTCCGAATAGGTATTCAACTTAACCTTCTCAAAGCTCTTTCTTCTCCTTCTTGATTCAAGCAGTAGTACTTTAAGATTTTACCTGTCAGGAAACGAATGAGATCTTTTGGATTAATGTCAATGTTCTCCCTGTTGCACAAAGCAGCACAAGTAAGATTCCCCTTGGCTAGATTCCAATAGTTGTTGTCCTACTCTCTCTCTCTAGAGGTCTACACGCGAATTTACATCAACACGATCCAACCATTTTTGTACAAATAGTAGAAAGATGTGTTGGTTATCGTGCAGTTTCAGAGAAAGAGTGTTTACACTTTTACATGTTTCCATTTCCCATCTTGAAAAGTAATCAATTGACTTACCGCTTTCTGGTTGGCTCGTTTCCCCTGGTGCATCCTGTAATGGATTAGCTCTAGATGGCACCAACGTGTGTATCTCCTCGTTACGTTCATCATCAGCTTCTTTTGGATTGGTATCGTTAATTTGCATTGCCTCTTCTTCTAGTTTAGCTAAGATGGGTGCAGGTGGCAGAGGTTTCTTAGAATCAATTTCCTTTTTTGATGCTTTGGCAGACTTTGACGCCTGACGTTCTTCTTGTGTCACACGTTCCATATCTTTAAAGAGACTATCTAAATCAACGACTGGTGTTTTTCGTGATTCATTTTTTGCTTGTTTCATAGACGGTCTAGAATCGCTTGGTTTAGGTCTTAACAATAGACTTGGTTTATCATGATCATTATTATGTTGTGCTGTCACATGGTTTTGATTATGTGTCAGGTGATCGGTATCATCTTTATTCTTTGGACGTTGTTTACCTTTCAGAGGCCAACTTTCCGGTGCATTGAGAATATTGTTATTTTCCGGTGGTGGTGGTGGTGATGGTGATGGTGGTGGGGGTGGAGGTTGGGGAGGAGATGGTGGTTGGGCATTTTGCTCTGTGTTGTTTGTCTGTACATTTCTTGGTGACAGTTTGACTGAAAAGAAAACATTGGATCTGCTTGAATGATCACCATTTGATATCAGCATTCCTCCTTTCACAACCCCATCCTTAATGACTACTCCATCATCTATGACTCCTCCTTCTATTATACCCCCTTCTATAACACCGCCTCGTACCAATCCTGATTTAACAATACCTCCTTTCAAATGACCCCCTGTCATTACACCTCCAGCTAAATGTCCTCCTTCAATAAATCCACCCCTCAAAATACCACCTTCAACACTACCATTTCGTAAATCCCCTCCTGCAATTTCTCCTGATAGCAAACTCCCACCTTCCATACTACCACCTCTGAATAGACCCCCTTCAACTGTTCCTCCCAATAAATGGCCTCCTTCAATCAATCCGCCTTTGACAACACCTCCTTCTACCAGTCCAGATTTCATTGTACCACCATAAAATTTCCCTCCGATTATTTTCCCTCCGTCGATTGTACCATTAAATATGCTTCCTTTCTCCAAAACCCCATTTAGAAACGATCCACCTTCAATATCCCCTCCTGAAATTGATCCCCCTTCAATATCTCCTCCGTTGATCGACCCACCTGAAATCGTACCTCCAGTTATTCGACCACCGTGAATCTCTCCTCCCCGTATTTGTAATGCCTGTGACTTACGTTTAGAATGTCCTTGATATTTCTCTTCTTCGAGAGCATTTGTAACAGTCAAGACTTCTCTGGCTGGTAAGTTATGGGATATGTGTTTGACTATTTGATCCTGAATTATCTTTTCCTTATTTTGTGCGGCTTCTGACGACAAATATTTGTCTCCTTTAGTCTCAGTGGATAATTCAGGTAGACTGTTACCCTCTTCAATTTTGATAAGCACTGGTTTATTGTTTTCTGACTGTTGCTTGGTGATTCCCGGTGATTGTTTTGCTGCATCTGGTTGTGATTTAACAGGTTCTTCATGTTGCTTTACAATTTTTGACTCTTGTTTACTGGCTGCTGCTGATTGCTTTGTAGTTTCTAGCTGTTGTTTAACAAATTCTGTTGATTGTTTGGGAGTGTCTTGCTGTTTTCTGACAGCTTCTGTTGACTGTTGAGGTGTTTCGGATGATTGTTTAAGAGTTTCTGGCTGATGTCTTACAATCTCTGTTGATTGTTTGCTACTTTCTGGCTGATGTTTGACGTTCTCTGTTGATTGTTTAGAAATGTCTTGCTGTTGTTTGACTGGTTCTGTTGATTGTTTAGCTGTTTCTGACTGGTGTTTAACACTCTCTGTTGATTGCTTGCTAGTGTCAGAGATGTCAGAGATTTGTTTAGTGCTTATATCTGTTTGATTTCTCGGTGATTCCAGATATGAATTCAATACAATCTTCTCCGCAATAACTTGGTCATTTTTATGATTGTTTGTATGTACAATAGGTACATCAACAGCTGTTACTGATGTTATATTGTTTTTAATGATATCTTCTTTAACTTTCTCCACTTTTGTGTTCATTATTGAATTTCCCTCATCACCATTTTTCATTAATTGATCTTGTTGGTTTTTTGAATTAATATTGTGTGCTTCGTCCATGAGTTGGCCATGGTTGTCTATAATAGTTTTATTTTGTTGTTCATTGTCATGTGATAATGATGTATCATTTGATATTGATTGATTATTATTACTATTCATTTTTATTTCACCTAATGCATTTTG
Source organism: Haliclystus octoradiatus (assembly GCA_916610825.1). NCBI lineage: Eukaryota > Metazoa > Cnidaria > Staurozoa > Stauromedusae > Haliclystidae > Haliclystus > Haliclystus octoradiatus. The sequence goes on from OU744450.1 coordinate 4,491,488, forward strand.
AAAATCTTTCATTTCCTTTGCAATTTCATCAGCAGTAATATTATCATTTGATGATGATGATGATGATGATAATGATGATAATTGATTATGGCTTTCTCTGTTTATTTCATTTTGATGGACTGATTCCATATGTTTTGTATTATGATTTAATGGATTTGTTGTATCACCATCATTATTATTATTATTATTATTATTATTGCCATTTGTATATTCAACTATTTGTGGTGTAATAATACCTTCATCGTAATATGCTACTGCAGCAGCATCTGTTGGATCAATTACATGATTTGATCGACTATTACCTACTGATTTATGTGTAGGTATAATCACATTGGCATTAGTCATAGAACCAGAGATACCTGATGCAATAAATTCTTTATTACCAACAAATTCTTGATGATCTATTCTACGTTGTTGTCCTCCAGCTCCACTTTGATCATTATCCAATTGTCGACTTTTTGCTAACGATACCGTTGGTTGCCAAAACTTTTTTTTCATTCTTCGTTCTTTTGCTTGTTCTTTAGTTTTTAATTCTTTATTTGATTGTACTGTTATTTGCCATGCATCTTTATTAGTTCCATCATCATCTTCACTATCATCATCATCATCATCATTATCTTCATTTCCTCCATCTCCGTCTGTTTCATCAATATTTTTATCAATAATACTACCACTATCAGAATAAAATGGTAGACTATTACTTGAACGATCATCAAGAGATGGATGGTAGCCACCGCCATTATGATGTTTCTTTTTTAATAATTTTCGATCTTTTATTATGTTTTTATTATTATGCTTATTATAAAATGTATGATATTGTTGTATGCCATTGGTCATTTTCTCTGTTGGTTTCATATTATCTTCTTTAATTGTTGAAAATTCATTTTCTGTATTGCTAATTAGGCCATTATCACGTTGTGTTGCATTTTCAGTTATCTTATCATCATTATTTTTTTCATCATATATTTCTTTCTCGTGATTAATATCATTATTATCAGTAATATTATTATTGTTATTATTATTGTTGTTGTCTTGTTCATCTTCTAATTTTGTTTTTTGTTGATTTAAAATATCCATTGTTTTCAATTTATGTTTATTTTTATGTTTGTGATGGTCTTTCCTTTTACCAGTTTTTTCATCTTCATTATTATGTAATAAACTTGCATCTTCATCCATTAATGAATTATATACTTGACTAATTTGTGTATCTTCTATAAACATATTATTACGTTTTGATGCTTTAACATTATAAACTTTTGTACGTTTTTTTTTATTTGGTGTTTGATTAATTTTTGATGACTTAACAACATAAGGATTATCTGCAAACATTGAGTTGTCATTATCTTGCATAGTTGAAACTATTGTTGCAATGTTTATATCTTTAGATGCATCAGATGCAGTAGTCTGTTCTTCTGCTGCTGATGTTGGACTTATTTTACTGATTTTATTATTTATAACAGAATTATCTAGTTGTTGTAAATTTTGTTTAACATTCTTAATCATAGATACTTCTTCCGGTGAGACATTTTCAATATCATTTACAGCTGGGGTAGACCCCAATTTCATTCTACTCTCCATTTTAGCCTTCTCGTTAGCAGTTTTGTCTAGTTTACTCAATATTGCTTTCAGAGTCTTAGTTTTATCACTATCGTGTACCTTTTTACCCTTTTCTCTTCTACTAGCTTTAGATTTAACTACTCCTAAAACCGGTTTATCCTCCTGCGGAATCGGCTCAATGTTATTCATTAAATAAACTCCATCACCAATGGATTGATAAGCATCTGGATCACCGTACGGTTGGCCTAACGGTTCACCGTTCATTTCATTCGGAATTGCCTGTCTTGCATTATGAGTATGAGTCTTTCCTTGATCTTTCTTTTCGTGATTCAATCCGAAATTATTTTCATTGACCGGAATAGATGTTCTTTTTTCTGGTGATCTATTCTTTGTTGAGTGATTCGATTGATGCCGAGAGGCATGATGCCAACGTTCGTGCGATGCTGAAATAGGAACAACAACAATGAAAAGGGTTTAAAGTTGAAAAATTGACCACTTTTCAACTACTTTACATCTACCCTAGATACGAAAGAGGATGCGAAACAACCGTTGGTGAAGTGGATTCTAAAATATAGTCAAACCTGTTATAACGGTCACCTCTATATAGCGGCCACCAGTCTATAGTGGTCACTCTTGGTATGTCTGAAATAGTATTTTCTATTCAATCAAACCTGTATATAAAGGCCACCTGTCTATAATGGTCAATTGATTGTTGTATAAAGGTTTGACTGTATCACGAAGGTTTTCTGCGATCTGATTGGTCAAAAGAGCGGATAGGAAATCTTTGGGTAAAATATGGACTTCATAACGAAGTTGAACCTGTAATAAAATATATCTCAATTTATTACAACGATTTACAAAACTATATTTAGCTGAGTATGTTGATATTTAATAATAGAGTCAAGAAAGACACACAATTTTTGCTGTTACTCGTAGTTTCACGTTGTTAAACGATCATCAGACAAAATACAATTGTAATTCTGTTTAGAATTAGAAAATTCTCGATAGAATATTTTGCTTGTTTTGAGTCTGTATCACTTGTGTTTTGAGCCAAAACCCAAAATTGACTTGTTTGAAGCAAAAACTGATCGCTCAATGGTCACTTCCGGTTTTCAAGCTGTTTGGATTTACAAGACAAAAAAGCTTGAACATTGGACACAATATATTCTGCTCAAAATAAGTAAAATAAAGTAGAAACGGGAAATTTTTGCTACGTTTCAAAATTTTCCGAACATTTTGACAAAATTTTGTTAGAAAGGGAAATGGAAATCACGTTATATAACACAAAATTTGTGATACAATTGAATATAGCAAATCAACTTTCTTTCAAAGCATATAAATCGAGCAAGAATATCATTTCGCACTATTACATTAAAATTATGTAATGCGATGGTAAATATCAAGCATTCTAGATTCATTAGAATCTTTCCAAAATCGACAGAAATGAGGTTTTCAACATCATAACAGTATATCAGAAATAGCAAGGGTTTTCATGGAACGGATTTAGTGGTTGCGGCTTGCGTTAAACTGTTCTTGATATTTGAATCACGTGACCGCGCACTGTGGCGTTAACAATGTTTTCCGGGAACGAGTTACACAGAGGAAGAATATTCATTATTACATAATGTTACGCCATGACTAAATCTCTGTGAAAAGATTTAACATTATAGAATTCATTAAACAAAGCATACACGGTACCTTGCTTGATGTGATCTTTCCAAGGTCTTTTTCTTGGTGCAGTAAATATATCTGTGACAACAAATGCTATCAATAGCAAACGAACACCATATATTCGCATGGCGCATAGCATGTAACTTATCGACTAAAATAAAAAATAAATATAGTTGTATGTATAATATAATTCTGTTCATATGAGACTGACTGCCTCGTTAAACATTCCCACACTGATACAAACTTTGTACTATAAATATAAATTCTAAGTTGTTAAATTCCCCGGGGGGGGGGTAACTTCCATACTTTTGGTATACGGGGACGTTCAAATATTAAAGGTATACCTTTTTCAAAATCCCGAACAAATTTTTAGGGTATGCTTAGTCATGAACATTTTTCCTGAAAAAAATGAAGAATTATCCTTTTGACGCTTTTGCAATTTTTTCATTTTGCAAAACAAATTTTGCCTATGAATTCATTTTTTCATTTGTTTTTGTTGAATCTGTCAGTCATAAAAATATAATTGGGGTATCTTTTTCATCATGTGGAAAATTTGTATGGTCATTCTGCCAAGCTCCATTTGAACGACCCCATCGAAGCGCAATAGAAGTTACCCCCCCCCGGGTTAAATTCTCACTTGTCGTTGTTGTTAGTCCTCGTACAAACTAATTATCTATAACATTCCTCTTGATATTAAATGCAGCGTAAGGCATTATTCTGGTCTTAACTTAGTCTCATAGCCACCACCAATTATACGCTTACATTAAACCCCTGAAAAAATTTCTAGAAAGCATTTGGGCAATTTTGAAGGTATTGAAGTGCGGAAGAGCGTCCGACTAAGCATATGTCACTTCCCCTTCCTCCTGTCAAGAGCAGTAGTTACGGCCGTCGATCTACATGACAATAAGTACATGTCGTCAATACTGATGTGTTCATGTTTCCAGATCTTTTTCTATAGTAAATAATGACAATACTATAATACTAAAACTAGGTAATCTTGACTTCATTTACAGTTACCCCATTGGCTGATAATATTTTTACGTTGTGTATACACCATATAGTAACACCTTCATAAACGTATGATCTTCTGTTGTCATAATTCAAGTTCAATATTTAGTAATTTATTCATTGCAATTGGATAGAATTTTATAGTGAATTGTTTAAGTTCATCTATTATAGAGCTTTCCAGAGGTACCAAATGAATCCCTAGAGAATTATTTAAAGAAAAGTTTGATAAACATTGGTATTTGAAAAGACCATGACCATTGGATGTAATGTTAGGAACACCAACATTGCCGATTTGAAACAGTCCTAATACAATTTGCAGAACAATGCTCCTCTTTCAATTTTGCATTAACTGTATTGCCAATACATTCGGAATTTTGGCAAATTATGTGATAACTTCCTTAAAACATTCTTACAGATGTAACGCAAAACCGAGTGAAATTATCATTTTTCATTCATAAAATTTCCTATCGTCGTTACTGTAGAATTGCAACATTGAATTTTTCAAATATTTTTTCTTGTAACCCTCACAATTTGAATTAATTACTGCCGAGAGAATGGCATCCAAATTATGGTTCCACCTACGTCCGTCTCGCTAAAAATTGCGAATGTGGTGAAACAGTTTTGAATGGAATACACATAATTGTTCTTTTTATTATTGTAATTCTATTATTAAGACTTCCATTTTCGTTCTACAGTAACATTTTGTTTTAAGCAATACCATAATTATCCGATCCATGCTAATGTTCTCGAATTTTTTAAAACTTCAAGGACTCTCCAAGTATATATCCTTCTGGACTTCATATATATCCTTGGATCTCATATTTTACTCTTTCTATACATATCCTTCAACTTTATTAAATTGCACAAAAAGTATATAAATTAATACGCTTACATTTTCCAAAGCTCCATATTATTATGCAGTTAAAAATCCATAAGTTCCCAGCTAAGTAAAACAATAAAATAGGTCAACGATTAAAGATTTCGTTTTCTTGTTACGCTAATCCAAAAATTGTATTTTCTTAATAACAATTATCTTTCCAGTCTTCCATTTAGGTTATATTATAAATAATAGAATTCTGTAGATACTTATAAACTATTGTTTTTATAAAATCAAAGCAATATTTGCTTGTTTCGCCCAGAGAAACTTTGCGCAAAAATCCAACATCGTGAAGAGTTTGTGAACCGTGAAAAGCGATTGATTGACATGTATTCGATAACCAGTTTTGTTTTCTGCTCCAGCAATGGTGTTTTTGAAAATGGTTTTTAACTATCTAGCTATAGCTAAGTGTCAAAACTCATATTTATTTAAAATTTAAGAACATTCAAGCAGCAGCCCTGGGAGAAATAATTATAGGATAGTAGGATAGTATATCATAGGTTAGTCAATTGCCTCAGCACTCAAAAACGGTAAAAGCTGTTATCTGTTCCAGTATAACTTCAATATTATAATGGATTTATGATGCAAGACCATATTATATGGTGCATATTCTAATCAAAAGATATGACTATATCAAAATTTAGAACTCATACATTTCTAAAATACGAACAAACTTCTTAACGGTAACTTAACCTCTCCGGTAAACCTTCGTTTTCCTTAATTAATTGACAGCTGCAGTATTACCTATTTGGATGGCCATGCTTGCTGGCTCTTCGACATAGGAAGCTGGGCGAGCTTGAACCAACCTCCAGATCCGAAAAAAGTCCTAGACAATCAAGCACGCTTAACAATCACGTCTGCACCGATTTTAATTGAATTGTTTGTGGATAATCGGAATACCGACTCGAAAAGTGTAATTATTGTCTTCTTCGTGTATTTAACATAATTTAACTTGAAAACTTAACGGTTTTTTATTACAAAACAAGATATAATTATCAAATATATTTTTAGAAACTTGATTTGCTGTAGGTATGCATGAATTATGAGGTGTACATGTTATTTTTGGATGTTTCCATAATTGACTTGTTGATGGCAAAGGCTCATTCATGTAAACATCAAGTATTGCATGTCTTAAATATCCATTATTCAAAGCATCTATAATATCACTTTCATGGCAAACGTTTCCTCTCCCAACATTTATAAACACAGCCTGACGTTTTGCACAATTTTTAAAAGCATTTCCAGATAATATCATATCAGTTTCAGGAGTTTTTGGTAGTATGTTGCAAACATAATCTATATTTTCTAAAAAATCGCGCAGTTCTTCATTGAGGAAATATCTGTCAATTGCACAGTCTGTATTTTCAGGGATTTTTCGTACTAATCCGTAGACTTGCATGCCAAAAAATTTACAAGCTTTTGCCACTGAAGTACCCAAATCGCCTACACCCATTATTCCAATTGTTAATGAATCTAAACAACGATATTGAAGTCTTTGTTTTTCATTCCAATAACAGTTTCTCTGATCTATAATAGAATTTGCAAATTGTCTTTCGCAAGATATCATTTTTGAGATAACATATTCAGTTATGTGACGTCTGTAAATACCACCAAGTCTTGTCAAAATAAATGATGGCTTAAAATCTTGTGCGGCTACAGTTTCTAAAATTTCATTAACTCCAGCATAGACACTGTGAACCCATTTTAGATGCTTTGAGCAACTTATATATGGTATGAATAAATGAGGGTCTACAATACCAATTTCACATGAATTAATCAAAGTTTCAATTCTCGCTTCATAGATTGTCGGCGTTGTATATTTTGCATCTACAAACTCAAGATGTTCCACTTTCAATGTATTGCTGAGTTGATAATTGCGTAGATCATCAACTTTCACATATCCTGATAACACGAATGCCTTCATTTCTGCGCTAATAAAACTAGAAACGTCCACAAGTGAAGCAAACACGTGGATTACCTGCGACGAGAATGTCATAAAAAGGTCAGACAGAGACAGAGCACTGTCATGGCTCATTGTTTTGATTTTCACTGTGATTTATTTGTCTTTGACTTTGATCGTTTATGCATGACCAGGTGAACGCATGCGCAATAATGTGTACGTCACAAGCTACTAAATCGAAAGTACCTACTATATTACTAACGTACTAAGGAAGAAGTAAGATTTTCAAGTAAGGTCTGCGCGTAGGCTACTAAATCGTGGAATTGAAATTTCATTTTAAATATTATGTCTGCTATTTAAATCTCGTATTCTATTTAACAAGAATAAAAATATGTTACACGCTTTACAGAATCCGAGCAGTTCAAAAATTTAAAATATGTTTAAAAATTTTACAAAGTTTTAATGTCTGTTCTGTAACACGCAGATATCTACGATTGGTATAAACTGTACACCATTAATAATCAAAACTAATCTATAAACTGGGAGTATCTTATTCTTTTTTAATGCTGCAATGTATTGCTTTTTTGCCCTTTTTTAATTATATAACATTTGTTAACAAACGAACAGAATTCCTTTCCTTTGACGAATTTCCTTTGTCTTTTCTCAATTCGGACAATATCCCACCTCGGATAATGTACCGCTTTTAACTTGCACGGAAGGGGGGATATGAACAGAGTTCGACTGTCGTTGACGGGTTGTTTATTATTTATTTATCTCAGTTGTTTTTTTATATTATAGATTATAGATCAGACAGTTCTACCTTTTTCTTTTATCGATAGGCAACCGACGTTTTATTATCAGATCTCTAGTACAAGACGTACAAGCAGTCAAGCTAGATACGGTGTGTAATTGAAAAATTTTATCTATTGAATAATCATAGACTCTTAACAGACAGGTATCGGAGTGAATATAATTCATGGAAAATTTCCAGCTATACACGTATGGCCCAGCTACATGCAGTATATACATCGGACAATATACAAAAAGGTCAAAAGAGTGTGTTTCTGTATGTCACTGGTTACGCTCGAGTCACGCCCTTGACTAAGGCCACGTGCAGACCTCTCATTCAGAGGGAGCCTGATATGTCAAGATCATTCGTTATGTTAGCTAGTATCACTATTGTAAGAAATTATATAGCCTCGTATTTTCATCTGGTTTGATGAGCTTTATGAGGATATTTAGAAAGAAATTTTTTGTGGACGTGATGATTTTCTTATAACTTTTCAAGAAAATTTATGAATAAATAATCAGAAAACTAAAGATTAAGTAACAAATTTGTAAGATTTAAACGTATTTTAAATTTTTGTGCTGCTCGGAATTCTCTGATATGTGTATAACATAGTTTTAATTTTGTTCAGTATACCGAAAAAGTTCCAAAAATTCTGTTGATGCTACCAAAAAAATTCCAAAAGTTAAAAAATGCTCGTACCCAAAAAGTTCAGGGATGTTGATTGATTTTAAATAAATATACAAAAATGATGCAAATTTGTTTTCAAATTCCTTGAAAATGTGAAAAATAGGATACCCAAAAGTTCCAAAATTTGAAATGTCATACCCAAAACGTTTTTTCCCAGCTGGAATATTGACCCAAAAAAAATGACACGTCCCCGTATAGCCGTCATATGGGAGTTACCGCCCTCCGGGCTATAGATATCTGAAAGTGATTATGTCTGCTATTTAGATGGTCCATTTCTACCAAGATAAAATTGATCTTATATGTTGTTATGTAGGACCTTTATAACTTAAAACGGAAGATTGATCTGATTTGATTTAACACACCACCATTAAGACCATCATTTTTAAGAACATATAGATCTTTAATGACATTCGAATTTCGAATTGTCAGTAAATCCCATCAGAAAAATGTTCAATATGAATTTTCATAGATCGCAGGAAGGTTCAAATCATATTCAAATCGAGCGCATGAATAATATATTTCTCCGATGAATCTCTACACCGAAAATTAAAAAGATCTGCTGACCAAGTGGTCTGATGGCGACAGCATATAATCCAGGAACGACAATAGCCTCATTCCATCACGGTCCTCAATCCTCATTTCTGCGCGGCATTTCAGTGTTTTGTTCACCAACCAGCGCTCGATAAAACTTCACGTGATACCAAGGTGCTCTGTGATTGGGCACACCATATTTTTGGTTTCTGGCACACTTTTTAACCTTCAATTTTATTAGGCCCTCTCTGGAGCGCCGCAATGGAATGAGGCTACATCCACAACACAAAAACAGAACCGACAACACAAAAACAGGACCGACCACACAAAATCAGAACCAACAACACAAAAACAGAACTGACAACACAAAGACAGAACCGACAGCACAAAGCAGAACCGATAACACAAAAACAGAACTGAGTGCACACCAAATGCATTATTGTTACTTGACCTAACTCATGTTTTACCGTTGATATATTACAACATAATAAGCTTTCAGATATCATACATACACCATATCTACGTAAATAAATAACTTTGTAATATTAAACTGCAACTTGCAGAATAAAAAAAATTATCAAAATACAATACTCATAATGATCAAGCACTACCGTAATCGAACTTGAAATTTCAATGTTTCTTGATTACAAAATAAAGAATAATTTTCAAAAAAGTTTTGAGAAATAAGATTATGTGTACAAATACATGAATTATGAGGTGTACATGTTATTTTTGGATGTTTCCATAATTGACTTGTTGATGGCAAAGGCTCATTCATGTAAACATCTAATATCGCATGTCTTAAATATCCATTATTCAAAGCATCTATAATATCACTTTCATGGCAAACGTTTCCTCTTCCAACATTTATAAAAACAGCCTGACGATTATGACAACTTTTAAAAGCATTCCCAGATAATATCATATTTGTTTGAGCAGTGTTGGGTAAAATATTACAAATATAATCGACACTTCCCAAAAATTCAGAAAGATTATCATTAAGATAATATTTATCAATATTAACATCTTTATTTTCAGGTATTTTTCTTACAAATCCATAGACTTTCATACCAAATGCCTTGCAACACCTTGCAACTACACTTCCAATATCACCGACACCCATGATTCCAATTACCAGAGAACTCAATAAACGGCGTTCATTCATTCTAGATTCATCATCCCAGTAACAATTCGCTTGATCCTTAACAGTTTTTTGGAATTGTCGTTCATATGAAATCATATTTGATATAACATACTCAGCTATATGTTCTCCATAGACACCACCTAATCGTGTTAAAACAAACTCTGGTTGAAAATGATTTTGTTTTTCTATTGCTTCTAAAATTGCTGTTACGCCAGCATAAATACTATAAATCCATTTCAAAATACCTCCACTGTTAACATAAGGTACAAAAAGTGAAGGATCAACTATGCCAATGTCGTACAAATTGATTAATTTGGCGACATTTTCTTCAAAATATCCTGGTGTTGTACATTTGATGTCTTCAAATTCAATACGTCTTTGTGTTGAGATATTTTTGATTTGATAACATTGGAATTGTTCTGCTTTTGCATAAGATGAAAGCACAAATGCCTTCATTTGCACTTTTAGTAAAGGAAATAGTTAAAAACTAATCAGATCAGTGTATCAAGCACTCGTGTGTAATGACTTGCATGCAGTGGCTTGCTTATAAAAAAGAGTGCAGAGAGCGAATAGGTATTGTGTAATAGGAATGCGTGCGGTCAGTTTGAGGATTACAGAATCACGTGTGGACTAGAGCGTGAACAAATGTACGTCATAAACATGGTTGTGATGGTTTTAAGTTGATTTCGTCCTTTGAGTATTATTATATTCAAAGAAAAATTATATTTACGCGATTGTTTGTTTTGATTCAGGTAAACTGAGACTCAAATTTAAGCAAAATCAAGGACAATTTCTCAGTTTCACAGTAATAAATTAAGAATCATTAAATAATCTGTCGACTGTGCTGTCCTATAGCAGGTAATTTCACAGATAATTTTCAAAGTACAGTAAATTCATTAGACTTTACATTGATTATTTTATATCTTATTACGAAAAAAAATCACAAAGAGTTGACAAAGCTCTACAGCCGAAACGATATCAGACCACACTAGACAACAACAAAAGCACAAACAGGCATGACCGTATGGTTCTCTTTGATCAATAAAGAGATTGAATAGATCGAAGCTTCATTGTTTCTACGTAGCCGAGAATTCGATAGAACAAGCCTCATCGTAGTTCAGAAGCTTCATTGTTCTGTGGTGGGATAAACAAAGTACTGTAAATTCAATGTGATTATCCCACTGGGGACTGGTAATGAGAAATATGAAATCGACAAGCAACTTAGCCACGTATTTCTTTGGGGACAAAAACTGTCTGATGATTGTACCAATGAATGTGGAACTTAAATAGTTTATTAAGAATTACTTGTTTCTATAATGATTCATTAGTAAAGTCATTAAGAATGTTTTATCGTCAAATTTGCAGAGGGTGAACATTTTCATAAACCGTATTTACCAATCAAATAATTATACTCAGCAAGCAGATAATTATAACTAGCCCGGGGGTAACTCCAAGTGACGCATTGATAGGGACGTGCCACTTTCGAAAAATGTGAAGTACCCGAAAAGTCCCCAAAATCCCCTTTAAGAGCTACCCAAATTGTTTTAAAAACTTGAAAATGCTACCCAAAAAGTCCATGGAGGGAACTTCCATGTAGGCTCTACGCGGGAAATGCTCCATTTTTATGGGTAAGAATTCAAATCCAGTTTTCAGTTTTCAGCTTCGAATTCAGTTTATTCCCAAATTCTCTAGAAAATCGAAATGGGACTCAAAACGTTTATATTCCAAAGTTTCCTACCCAAAAAGTATATTTACCAGCCGGTGAATATGAGCCCAAATAAAGTGGCACGTCCCCGTATAGCAGCAGTATGGGAGTTACCCCCGGGGTAAATAGCCACTTATTTTAGTAAAGCAACGAAGACAGTCTGAGACAAAAGTATTTGTAGTATTATATAAGTTGTGAAATGCCACATAAATCGTCAAATTTGTAGTGGGCAAAAAAACCCTTACATTTCTTAAGCAATGATTATTTTTGTAGCTTGGTCATAGAAACTTCAAAAATAAAGCTAGATATCCGTATGGAAATCTGGATGCTGATGTTGAAAGGTCTTTTAATGTATTGTTACTTTATCGGGAGAAATTCAGAAAATGAAAAATATGAGCCATCCATCAACTAAACTTGGGAAATGTGGTAATTCATCGTTATCTCTAGTCTACTAAACACTCGCAAAAGAAATTATCAGATAAATTAGATTTGACTAAATCATCTAAAGTAAGTTCACCATCATCCATTTTTAACATTGGTAATATCAAGATATTATAATAGAACCAAGATAGTCTAACTCAGATTTGTGTTTTTGAGAGTTTTAAACAGGCCATAATATTATCTTAAATTTGTGAAAATCAACCAAATAAATTGTATTTAACATCCTCAAGCATTGACTAATTCAAATTTAAAAACGATGTCTTTGTCCGACATCAATAACATCCTCAAAAGTCTATCTTCGTTGACCCAATATCGGTCATTTCCAAACATTTTGATCTGTTTTGCCACGGCAAAATCACTGAGAATTGGCCACAAAAGCTATTTTAAGATCATCTCGTTTCGATGCGAAAAAATTACCGGGTCAGCAACAGCAAACTTTTTTTCTTGTGTTAGTTATGTTATCCATGTTATCCATTTAAAATGTTATCCATGTACAATGAAAATGCGCTTTGTCAACTTGTACGGCACCTTCCTACACGGCAGGAAAATATCCTTGATCTTGTTCTGACCAACGATGAACTTTCTGTCGTTGATTTGAATGTAGCGGAACCATTCGTTACTAGCGATCATGCGACTGTTGCATTCAAATTACAACTTTCTTCTTTGATAATAGGTGAAACAAAACGGTCTGATTTTGCAAATGCCGATTATTGTCAAATTTCTTCCTTTTTACTAAATATCAATTGGATATTATCTTTTTGTTAATTTTTTTGGTAGACTTGTGCCAAATTTTGCTGACAAAATTGCTCCTTTGAATGAGCTCAGAAAACAAGATGTGGATTTTGTTTGGACAAACACAGCGCAATTAGCTTTTGACAACTTCAAAAAAGATTTGGCCTCCACACATCTTGTACAACCATACTCGTTAAGCAAAGCAGTCACCTTGACAACTGATGCGTCTGGGACAGCTGTTGCCGGTATTTTGACACAAGACGGGCATCCGGTTATTTACGTTTCAAAAACATTAAGTGCTGCAGAACGAAAATATTCTGCCACAGAACGTGAAGCATTAGCAGTGGTATGGTGCGTAGAACGTCTACGTCAATTTTTGTTAGGGAGAAAATTTCTGATCGTCTCCGATCATCAAGTTCTATCTTTTATTTTTGGTATTCACAAATCAATACCTAAAACAGCCTCAGCACGCCTTTCTAGATGGGCTATTAAACTTATGGCCTTCGATTTTGAACTAAAATATGAACCTGGTGCTAACATTACTCATTCAGATGCTTTATCTCGTCTTACTCAAAATACAATTACGCGGGAAGACGTTGTTGCCAGCGTCTCCGTTGCTACTGACTCAGCATTTTTTGCCCCAATTATTTCAAGCAGTCAAATTGAGGCTTCAATGTCTAACGATCGCGTTGCACAAAGCATCATTAAACGTATTATTTCTGGCTTTTGGTCCGTTCTATGTAAGGCCTTCTCGCGTGTTAAAGATGAACTTACAGTTCATAACAACCTCATTTATTTTAAATCAACACCATATATCCCAATTAATTTGAGATCTGATGTACTCAAAAAGGCGCACAACACCCATGCCGGGATTCATGCTACCAGGCAACTTTTACTTCAGGGTGCGTGATGGCCGGGAATTTTTAAAGAAGTTGAAAACTTTATTACAAACTGTTCTACCTGTTGTGCGCTACGCCCTCGCCTTCCAAAAATAGTCCACACTTGGCCCGAAGCAGCCCCCTGGGAACGTGTTCACATGGATTTTGCACATATTTCAGATATTGGGCCAATTCTAATTGTTGCAGATGCCGGTAGTGGTTGGATTGAGGCTACCAGATGCCCCAATCGGGCCACACCCACTGTTGTTCGCATACTAGCCGATATATTTTCTCGTTTTGGTATCCCTCATAGTTTTGTTTCGGATACTGCGAAAGAGTTTGTTAATGATGAAATTGTGCAGTGGCTTTCTCGTTCAGGGTGCAAGAAAATTGAATCTCCTGTTTATTTCTCACGTGCCAATGGTCTTGCTGAGCGCGCTGTCCAGACGGTAAAACGCAGAATGAAGGCTTGGCATAAGGGCTTGCGTGTTTCATTTGACATGTTTCTCTATCGCATTTTAACTGTCCATCATGCCACATCCTTGACCAGGGGAAAATCTCCAGCCGAGATACTTTTAGGTAAAAATATTAGAGTACCGTTTATTGCTGATTTTGCAACGGGAGATATCGTAATGTACCAGCCCTCTTCAGCACACATACCTAAGGAAGTTGAGTATATCCTTCCAAAAGGAAGCAATACGGCATGGCTATCGGACAATGGCAATACCGTTCTTGCCTCAAGAAATCAATTCGGACCGACTGGCTCATCAGCAAACACCGAGTCTGCTGAAACCACACCTGCAGTTAATGAACCAACGAATCAACAACCATAAAGGCGTTCTTCAACAAATCTCTATGTATTAACTAATTATTAATCTCTATTTAATCTATTATTGTCCAGTAAATTATCGTAACTTTTAGCTATCAATTTCATAAACATAATTGACAATTCTGTTTTCTCTAAGAAGGGGGAAATGTGAGTTAGTCACCTAATTATAAACATGTAAATACCCACTGTGATTATTGTGTAACTGCTAAAGTCATATGATCTTAATATAGTAATTGTAATGTATGTTGAAATATAGTCAGTTCTATTCAGACGTAATGCAAGCGTGTTCTCTGTTTAGAACGACACCACACTCAACAACTTGCTATTCGGGATAGCAGGATCAAGTATACAATCCATCCCCATATCATTATAGTCGCCCGTTTTAGCTGTTGTTACATTTATGCTTACGCCACCTAAACCACGCTGTGCTCGGGTACTAGGGAGTGAGATATTGATTTTCACTGTGATCAAAAGAAATATGCCAACAAAATCAAGATCTCGAGGTATGACGTGTTTTAGCTTGAAATATGGTGTTTTCTTTCGAATACTTGGAATTATCTCGATATTTCTTAATTAAGATTATAATTGAGTTCGAAATCTCAAATAAAAACAATGCAAACTCATTGGTACGCTTGCTGGATCATTTCTCCTTTGGAATCTAGTTGGAATGAATCAATAGATTTTGGTTCTTTGATCAATTTGCTCCTTCAAACTTTCGATCGAGTTCCCTTTAGCCACTTGGCATGTAAACTAACAAACTAACAGGTCTCAGCCTATTGATGGTGCAATATGTGCTTATATATGTATAGGATAAACATATTCAAAGCCATAATAATTTTCAACTTTTATTAAAACTACATTATTTGAACAAAAAATTCTACGCAAAAGATTTATACATCTTTTCATATTAACAACGTTCTTGTTATATCAACGTCCGATAATCTAGGCAATCTAGACCGATTTAAAACTAATTATTAGCAAAATTGGATATCTCCGCATAATCTCATAGGCATAAAGAAAATATTTGTCCTTCTTAAATTAAGATATTGAATAAATAAATAATGGTTAGTAGCTGAATCCAGCTTATTCGTCATTGCATGGATAGTGAGGCCACATCGATTTTATCTACACTCCAAGCTAATTTCCATCGTCTTCAAACGTCTGATCAAGGTTGACAGAACCAGCAGTTGATGGAGAAGGTCCAGACCATGTGAAATCAGATCGTGTGCATCCGCTTCCAATTAGCTGGAGGGATAATCCTTTGGCTGTGATTCCTGTCTCTTCCTTACCAATATCTGTACTGAGCATACCAAAAGCAGCGCCGCTCGTTGCTCTGAACGTTCCTTCGTAGCTGAGAAATTCGACGGCACGATTATTACCATCTACAACTGCGATACCACCAACTCCATTTTCTATACCGAAGACTTGTATCTACAAACGAATAGAAACTGTTTCATGCTAATTGTAAAATTAATATTTTTTGAAGGTCGAAACATTAATTAATAATCAATCGCAGATGTAGTAGATGTTTGGAAAATATGGCCGAAAGTGAAGCACCGTTAAAAAAAGGGACATAGATTTGTCCTATAGAGGGATCAAGAAAAAATTATAGAAATATAGGGGCCACGCAAGCAAAATTAATCAACATAGAAATTATCATGATTCACAGTAAAACATTTTTGTTATGATCTTAAAAGTGCACATGAAACCAAAAAATGTTTTCCCGGAATTAAGTAGACCATGCAAAATAAATAGGAATGGCGTTAATAAATTTTCGATTTGGACTGTCAATTTGATGACAATTTAGAGTTATCCAATGTTGCAGAAGGTGCCATATTTAAAAGTAATTTTTTTAGTACTATAAATTATTGTCGTATTTATTTTCAATGGGCTATTCGATTCCGGAAAAAACATTTTTTGATGTCACATGTCATACTTGAAGTACTGTTGAATTTAATTTCCATTTTAAAAATAGGAATTTAAATAAGATTAAAAGCTATCCAAAATTTATGATGCATCACATTTTAATCCATGAAATTATTAGGATATCAGGAGAAAAACACGACTTTAAAGCATTTAAGCATTTAAAGACAAGACAAGCATTTAAACACGACTAAGATTAGATCAATCACGGGGGGGGGGGGTAATTCTAACTCTTCAGGGACGGGGGGGTGCTACTTTGGAAAAAGGTAAAGTACCCAAAAAGTTCCAAAATTCTGTTGATGCTACCCAAAATCTCTAGAAGGTTGATTGATTTTAAGTAAATACACAAAAATGATGCAAAATTTTTCAAAAAGTCAGAAATAGGATACCCAAAAGCTCCAAAATTTGAAATCTCATACCCAAAAAGTTTTTTTCTCAGCTGGTAGCAGGTAAAATGTTCTATCAGACTGGTCACAGATATGTAACTATTAATGTCCAGCAGGTGTTGATAGTGAAAATATCGCCGACCTGAGTGGCCGACATTATTTCAAATTTATTTTGTATTGTCTCCGTAATTAGTTCCGCTGTAGACCATCTCTTCCGTCATAATGCTTCATGTATTGTGTAGTGTGTTATAGTTGTATAGAGCCCCAATTTCAATAGATTATGTAAATTGTTTTTGAACTATAAGTATGATGTAAAACCTGTTCTCTCTCTCTTTTACTTGCCTGACGGTGATTTAAGAATATATCGAACCGTTGCAGATTATCGTGTTTTAATTTTCGCTACTCAGTATAATGAAATTAATATCTGTAAAATAATTAATTCGCATTCATAAACAAAAAAAATGGTGAAACCATCAAGTGGTCCAAAAGAACGATCGAGCATGAACTGAATAAATTTAGAGCAATTAAATGTTGATCAGTATTTTACACATTGAATATAAATCTCTCCGTACTCGTAATTGGAAGCCGGTAAGATCTCATTGAGACCTCGAACGATTGAAAATGTTTCACACATTTCTACTTTGATTCCCGCTCGTGATTCGTGAACATACAAGTGATCAACACAATTAATAATTCTACAACTTATTTGCAATATGAAAATAATCCTCATACTTTGGTTAGTAATCCACGGGTTTGCAGAGGTCTCCAATTAACAGATGCTGCTACAAATAAAGTAGTTTCAATAAAATAGTATCAACACAAAGTGTGCTAGATTTTAATTTATGGAGGAGATTGCTTGCTTCTAAGAACCCCACATTTTCTGCAAGAAAATTTCGTTTAAGCACAACGCACTTATAAACGTTATTTGATAACCTAAATTTGGTTCTAGAATCAACAAAATATTTAAAGAATATGTTGAACTATAAGGAAAGTTTCAATTTGGCAAAATAGTCCGCAGTCGCATATATTTTGAAAGGAATCAGCTAAATTTGATCGCATGCATTTTGAACAGAAGTTTTAAATTGATGGGCTTATCTCCCTATATTGGAAACAAAGCTACTTATCTTTTTTTCGATCTTCTGCATTTCAGGTTTTGATTACGGCTATAATATTTTTGATAACAAATATAATGGCAATCGTACCTTATGAAATCCGATCCCATTTCCTGTTACATTTAGTTGAGTTCCGTCAAGTGACGCACTTCTATAGATTCCTCCAAAACCTATTATATCAACATCTTCATACAATTCAAGTTTCCAACCAGTTAAGTCAGTTCCTTCTTTACCAGCCAATTCAATAAATTCATCAAGGTCGCCTCCGACATTGTCATAATGGATCTCATTCACGAATACAGTATTATCGGCCAGATCACAATTTATGACTTGATTCGCTGTCGAGAAAAGCATATCAGAGATATAATACTATATTTACTCATTGAAGTTCTAACAGATTCACATGATTTATTATCTTTATGGATATTTATCTGGACTAGACTTCGAGTTGCATGCAAATGCATGCTTATATTGAGTTGTGAATCATCTGGTTTAACTGGCTCAAAATAAATGCATGAACAAATCTATGTAGAAAAGCCGATCGAAGCCGCAATTTAATTGAGAAATTTACAAAATTTGGTACTATCTAGTTTATCCAAAAGCACGTGGAAGTAGTAGCCATAGCCAAAAAATTCAAGAAACCAAAAAACCCAAGAAACATCACAAACCCGAGTATCATACTGAATGTCATAAAGTTCAAGTTGCAAGGTAAAAATTTGTCGGGGGCTTTTCTAACTTAAATTGTGTTTCACCTATACAACACCGGCATAGCCCGGAGGCGATTTGGCAGAAATGAAGAAGTTGAGTCCATGCAGCCATTATGGATCGCGCGTCGTCAGTACATTTGAATGCGTGCGATATAAATCACCAAGCGTTTTAACGCTTTCTTACTGATAACAGTTCAAGTTGTTCGGCCAGCAATAACATCCCCTCAATCCCCTCAAATAATCAATGGAGGAGTAATACGTGATTATAGGCCGTCGGAGAGGGAGCATTTCCAAAACTTTCCCTCCGATATCAATTGTGTCAATTATGTTCACGATATCCATATAAACGTACGAAAAAATATTAGACTTAGTATAATAAATTTAGCATAAAATTAAGTATGCCTGAGTTATAAGATTATAATAAAATGAAATCGAAACTACTGCAGCCTTTGAATTTTGTAATAAAATAATTTACAAAGAAGATAATTATCAGAAAAATTGATACAATTAATAAAGGAGAATAAATTAATATTAAATCTGTCCAAGAAGTAGCTTTATTTTCTATATGAACCCCAGAAGTGTGACCAATTGACTTTTGTAACTAAAATAACTGCTTATTATCATCATCAAGGATGGCAGACTAAGATGTTAAATCATAATCCTGATACAGCGAATTTGTGATTCATTCAACTATTTAAAATACTTTTTCATTGAAAAGTAAAAAATAAAACAGATAATAATAAACCTTTATCTTGGCAGTTGCGTATATTTCAAAATATTGCTTGTATACCAACATGATAATTTTATTTCACCATGTCTATGGTGCATAAACTTTCAACTAATCCAAGGCATTAGGCAAATAATGTTTTGGTTTTACCAAATTCACTATCCCTTTATTGAAGTAAGGAGCAATCGAGATCGATCAAAGATAAAAAAAAATTGAACATATGCCATGAAATATTTCAATTTTTCTTTCGCTCATATATCCCGCAATAGTTAATACTGATATATATATATATATATATATATATATATATTTATTCTCTATAGACTGATCATGCATTTGCATACAACAATACAGAAGTTTTCTATGACAACTTGGACTGGTAGGGTTCACAATGTGTTTAGCTTGGTTTTAGCAAATGTTTCAAAACGTTAATATATAAAACATTAATAATTATCGAAACAGTACCGTAGTTGTAGCATTATTTAGCGTTGATTGCAAATTAAAAGCTGTCATTGATTGATATGGTTACAATAGAATATAAACAAACTTTTTAGACAGGTAAAGGTTTACATGTTGATTCAATAGATGAGACAAATTATCAATTCAGACAGGTGATCGCATCACAGAGGTAACTGTATCAGATGAGACATATAAATTTATTGAAGTTTCTTCTTCTAGTAGTTAGATGGTGCTGACGTATTTTCTGATCCTTTCTTAGATGCCAATGCTACACAGGCTTGGAATTCACAGAAATAGAACATTGTAACATTTAATAGGCAATTGAAAGGTAAGGCATCTTTATTCTGAAAGGACAATGTGTTCCCAGTAATAAGGAATGTCTAAACTAGAATAGAAAATAATAATTAAATCATAAGTTAGTAGGAGTAAACCTTCTTAAAGAAGGCTTCTTTATGTAATACGAGGATAGTCTAAATGTGTTTTCTGCGCATAAATTATCAATTGAAAGTATCCACAAATAATCATGAATGAGATTGATACAGTTTATGAGATTTATTCATTATAGTAAAAATAGTCTCAATGTCTGTGACAATGAAGAATAACTACATATTTTACGCTGTCCGAAGTTTCACCAAAAGAAGATCTAATAACTGGTCACATTTTCATATCTAGAGCTATAGTCATATTTCCTTTCAATCAAGTGATTTTACCTTTGAATGGACTCTGTTAATGTTGACATTAACTATAAAGAATCACAACCAGCACTATACCAAATCATTATAGTATTATGGTAAAGTCAAACCTGTCATAACAGTCACCTCTATCTATACCACAGCTATTCTAGCAATGTATAAAATAATATTTTCTATTTAATATTACATTTAAAGTCATTCATGACTGAAAGTCATCCCTTAAGCACAAGTGACTGTTTATTGGAGGACATTAACACATTTATATAAAAAATTATGCTACAAACAATTAACATGTGTGCACTGACGAGGAATCGAACCGCGACCTCCCGCACAGAGTGCGGACACTCTGCAACTGAACTACCATTGACTATTGACCAACCCTGTTTATAAATGTCACCCACATACCAGTCAATTTATATACCTCTTATGGCTGGCTGTGATAATTATTCATGCTAACGTGTTTTACTGTAGGCAGTGTAAAAGGAATCATTTACTTTCCTTCTATATCCTTTTTATTATAACAATTATAACAACGAAAATATAATATCTAATAGCTATTGAAATTAGTGATAAATGCCATTTGACAGAGTAGTAAATAATAAGACTGTAACACAATTGATGTGTGAATTTCCGAGTTACGAAAAAGACAATTATCCCCATCTTTGTTTTTAATACCTTTGTTTCTACTGTATATCATTTTTGTTATAAATGGCCTTTTATACATCATATCAAAGGGGTACCAGAGGGAGTCCAGAGGGGGATGCAGTCCCCCAGTTGAAGATGACCAGCCAGCCCTATCGGGGAAATCCTGGTGCCATCCCTGTTTCACCTGTATTCTTAAAAATAATAATTCCTATTTGGTGCTATTGCTACTCTTGCTTGATAGTGATCAATTCAAGATTATAATTTTGCTGCAAATAAAATTCAAAATTTGAAAAATATCATACTAATTACACCTTGACTCCCGTTGAGGATATGCTATGTCGAGGCTCATTCCCCCTACATAAATGGGGTTTTTATCATTATTATTGGTGGCTACCACATTAGATATACTCATAAGTGTTGTGCAATCAGCATATGCTTAGACTTAAGTTTGAACTTAATGTGAATAAATCATAACTAGCCAGTACCCTAAATATTAAGTCAGGCATATAATATGTATTAGATACAGTGAAAACTGCATATAGCAGCCACTTGTTAAGTCTATTATACAGGTTGACATAGACACATTGACCACTTAAAAACAGATGACATATGTATTGATTGCAGGGTTGATTCAATTTCAATAGAATATTAATTTTTTGTAAATACTCAAATGGTCTGTATATACAGGTGGTCACTATATAGAGGTAGTTGCTGTAGGATTACGGAAGTCAATTAAAACATTTTATTGTCTATAAACAGTTTCAGTCTTTAACTGGATTTTATAAACTGATATTCATAATTGACATAATTGACAAGATTGTCATTCATAAATCATATTCATATTATTGTATAGCTTCGGTTTCGAATCTCATTCATGGTCATTTAAAAAAAAACCTCACAATAAAATAATTAATGATTGCTGAAATATCAGTAAACACTTAAAGGTAATAGGAATTTCAATTTAGCCTCTAACAAAGGTCCCCTCTTTATAGAGTAATATCTAGGACTATTAGTTGCTCACTATAGACATAGAAAAATAAACTGTGCGCAATTATAGTTTTAAGCTTCAAATCATAAGTCTGTGAAAAATGGAGTTTATATATGAAAGTACTAGTGAGGAAGGGAGCAGACTATAGTTGACCAGACATACAGGCCCTGCTGCGATCGCGGCCCTGCTACACTTAAAGACATGTGAATACAAGTTATACAACTGTTGAGTTCAGTGACTATGGTCATCAAGTTACACTCAACAAGTGTAATTTCGTCAAATAATATAGTACTCTTATCCTTACAACTAAATAGTATATGTGTCTTTATGTGTACTGTGCGTTTCGATTAAATTATTCAAAGTAAGAGGCCTCAGAAGTAAAGGTGCATACATCACAAGATCACTGATATCTCAGCAATCATTCATTATTTTACTGTGAGGGTTTTAAAATGACCATGAATCAGATTCGAAACCATACAATTTTAAATTTATGAATGACAATCTTGTCAATTAGGCAAAAATTTATAATTTTTTGGAAAATTTTAATTGATCTATTTTCAAATCTGTTTTCAACGATATACTGCGCTAAAGTAGGTATTATTGTAATTAAAGTAACTTGTTTACATTTTTAACTCGTTTCATTTTTATTCAAAGTCTGTGTTTCAATATATGTTTCATGCTGTTCACTGCATACATATCTTCATTGGCTCAAGATGTAGGCTAAATTATTGGAACACATTTCATATCTATCTTCTTCTAAATCGACGCCCCGGGATCGACGCTATTTCCAACCGAAGAGTTTGTTTACATTTTATTGTGTTTCATTTGTGTCGTCTTGTTGTTAAACATATCATGAGAACGTCAAAGTACCATAGTACCGAAACAATAAAGGTTGTTCTGCTTCAATGTTCTAGACAATAGAGTGTTTATCGTGTATGGAACTGTATGGTTTGACGTATGAGCTCCATTGAATAGAGCGGGATTGTGGAAAAGTAAAAACAGCTTTGTTTGGTGATTTTTTACGACAAACGTTTCTAACTGAGGAAATAAAGCATTGTAGGGACACCATCGTTTATGAAAAGTCCACATACACATAAATGGAATAGTGTCAATTTAGAAGTATACGAAGGGGTTCTTCAGGAATCTACAAAGGAACATCATTATAATAGTTATACATATGAGGTACATATTTAAATTCTAACAGAATCCAACCGTTATACGTTCCTGTGCTCCATAAGTCAGCTAAACTTCCCTAAGTAGGCTATTTCCCCCTGCTTACTGGGGTGTCTTAGGGTGTTTCTACTTTGGATGTTATCAACATCAAATAAGTATCTTACATCGGCCTATTAATAAATCAATGTTTTAATTTTAGTGAATTTCCTATTAATTCATATTATGCTGTAAATAGGTATATATACTTAGATACTATACAATTAATATAGTGATGATTAGAACGTAGACTAATATTTGAAAAACTATGTCGTCGTTATCAGATGTTATTACGTTATTAGCAGGTAAAACATTATAAATGCTGAGCTACTAGAAAACTAGGTCCATTTCAATTCGTTTGGATAATACTATTGAGATAAATTATAATACAATAATAAATTCAGCTCAGGCTTCAGTAAGATGCAGCATAGCATTACAGTTTCACTAAAGGGGTAGCACAAGATTTGATTCATTTGGATAGCCTTCGCTCTTACTGTCACATTTAATTCTACATGAATATGAATATTCAAAATTGGTCATTGCATAGCGTAATTGCTTTGTCGAGTTTGTCTGTATGCCTAGGCTAAAAATTGAAACTGAAACAGTCAAACCTACTGCATGTAATGAGTTATAGCTGCAAACTCTTACCTTGTTTCTGGAATAAACATCATAAGATTGAGAGAGGAGACTTCACTTCAAGGTGGGTCGATGAAAATAAACTAAAGTTTAAACTTCCAAGAGCAAACAAAAAGTCAAAAATAGTAGATGCAATAGCCAACACGAACATAAAGTAGTGCGAATAATTATTATTTGGTATTTTAACTCGAATAAAAGTGATCATTCTCCTACCAATGTGAATTTACTCAAAATAAGAAGCTCAAGGGAACTGCTTAAGCTGTTGAAATACTGGCAATGGCCGCCAAATAATAGCGCGATAGATAATGATGCAGCGCGCTCCAAATGTATTGACGACGCGCGATCCATAATGGCTGCATGGACTCAACTTCTTCATTTCTGCCAAATCGCAGCCCGGAGGCGATTTGACAAACAGATAGAAGTTGTGACCACCTGCGCGCGCATGTGCCGTAACATATCCAAAGCGGTCAATTTGCTCTAATTGTGCGGCCAAAGCCTAACACGTAAGTTATCTTTACAAAATGGCGATCAGAAGCAGACGTAAAACGAAGGAAACCTATGACTTATATTTAGATTACACTTTATATTTCTCAATGAAAGTTGAATACTTGATTACACTTCACAATAAAAAATTTACGATTAAATGGATTCAGAAAAACTTTTATTATCAAGTCAAATAGTCGACGGCATAAATCTTAATTCCTGAATGTCATGGCCTATTATTTGATTATTCTATGGTTCTAGACACACTGTAGTCGAGAATCTATATCGCTAAATAGGTAAGCACATAATAAACTATGACTTATCTAAGTTTGAAACTGTTGACGGTATTTGATAATGCTTTAACAAAGAGCAGCTCGATATTGATTTTGCAAAAACACGACAGTCGAGTTCAACAAAGTCTAGAAAACCTTCGATAGGCCATAGATTATAGAATATCGAATAGGCCCAGGCCTACGTTGGCAATAAAAACTCTCTGGTTCTTCTAAAAGCGCACATTAATTTATCTCAAACTGGTTGCACATTTAAAATAATTCATAAACTACTATGATTCTAAGTTTGACTATAATTGCTTGACTCTTTAATACCAAAGTTATTTAGTTTGCAAAATACGAATTATACTATACTCATTCCGCTTTCTTGACAAAGTCTCAAAGCCATCTTTTTCTTTTTGAATTATAAGGTCTCTCAAATCAAAGCAAGATATGCCATAGACATGTATCGACGTAAATTGATAAAATTTCATGAAAAAGTATCAAGTTTATTATGTTGAGATATATAACCATCCAGGTTGACAAAGGTTTTTTGGGGGGAGGGGGGTCAAAATGCTGGTCTTTCACTTAAACTTGTAGGTCTATCCAAATAAATTGAGACATGCGGATGACTAGATATCACTAGATACTACTCTTAGACATGTATCGAAGTAAATTCAAAATATTTCTCAAAAAAGGATCCAGTTTATATTTAGATATAGCCGCTTAAGTTGACAAAGGGGACATTTGGGGTTTTTCAAAAAGCTGGGCTTACACCTTCTCCAACTTCTAGGTCCCTCAAAGTGAAACAAGGGGTGCTGATGATTAAGTATCATTAGAGATTACTCTTTGACAAATATTGAAGTAGGTTCAAAACATTTCTTGACAAAATATCAAGTTTATATTCAGATTGAGCCATTTAAGTTATCAAAGGGGGCATTTGTGTCTTTTCAAAAAGCCGGATTTACACTGTTTCCAATTTCTAGATCCCTCATATTAAAATAAGGGATGCCGATGACTAGATATCAATAGAGATTTCTCTTAGGCAAGTATTCAAAACATTTCTTGAAAAAATATCTAGTTCATATCTAATAATAAATAAACACAAAAATCAGACATTCATATCATATCTATAGATTAAATTGCATGATGATCGCTGAAGGCGAAACTATTAGTAGCAAATATGAATGTTTCATTTTTTGCATTTATTTATTATTAAACAGCTCTGCTTTGTGGGCATCAAACAATATTAAAACAGCAATGACTACACAATCACTTTTATGTTATTATTAGTGTATATTTAGATACATCAATTTGAGGCTATATATTTTATATCTTAAATTAATATTTTTTCATGAAGTTTGTGCTTTTTATTTAGTTAATTAATTAATGGAATTCCTAATTTATCGGCCTCTTTTTATATTATTACATGATTGTTTAATTACAAATGTTGAACTTGGATGACGTAGCTACATGAATAGGTATTCTGAATTATGCCTAAGTTTGATTATGGTGTCGTTATTTGAATGTAATAGATGATAGCATGTCATCTCTTTAACTTATAACGTAATGTTACTTCGGGATTGTTTTGAGAGCACTATATTCAATCATAACGTAACACTATTTTTAGAATTCTGAGCAATTAGAGAATTTAGATATTTTGCTTATATAGGTAACCTAGTTTAAAGAGCACATGACACAACAAATTTTTAACACAGATTCAAGTAGCTGAAGCTAAATGATGAAGAATGGTGACAATGATTTCTTAGTTTGAAACTGTATAAGCGGAGATATTTAATGTTGAATCTGCCCTATTTTCAATCATTTTTTATGCTTGAAATAAATATAATTTATTAAGAAATACATGAAATACAAGGGAATTTAGTTGTTGGATTTACTTTATCTCTCAAAAATGTGGCAGTCATCCTCAGCAGCATGCAGTTGGACTGTGCACATGCTGTTTTACGTACACATCACCTCAATTTGTGACAGTTGTTTGTCAGGTGTTTGGGTGTTCTACGACGACGGAATTATTAATTTGAAATAGTTCATTTTAATAGCAAAGATATTCATGTGTTTAGTGTTATGTAGTTTCAATGTTCTAACAATTTCATTTGTTCCTCAATGTTCTAATAGTTGAACAAATATACAAACTGTAACACAAATTAAACTCCACAGACGCTGGGTGTCGTTTACAAGTAATATCTGGTGTGACCTAGAAGTTGGAGAAAGTGAAAATGCGGCTTTTGAAAAACCCCAAATGCCCCCTTGTCAACTTAAATGGCTCTATCAAAATATAAACTAGATGTTTTTTGAAGAAATGTTCTGAATTTACTTTGATACATGTCTAAGAGTCCCATCTAGTGATATCTAGTCATCTGCCTGTCTCAATTTACTTTCAGAGACCTAGAAGTTGGAAAAAGTGTAAAACCCAGCTTTTTGAAAAACCCAAAATGCACCCCTTGTCAACTTAAGTGGCTCTATCTAAATATAAACTAGATATTTTGTCAAGGAATGTTTTGAATTTACTTCGATACATGTCAAGGAGTAATCTCTGATGATATAAAAACCCAAAATGCACCCCTTGTCAACTTAAATGACTCTATCAAAATATAACTAGATGTTTTTTGAAGAAATGTTCTGAATTTACTTCGATACATGTCAAGGAGTAATCTCTGATGATATCTAGTGATTGGCACCCCTTGTTTTAATTTGACGGACCTAGAAGCTGGAGAAAGTGTGAACCCAGCTTTTTGAAAAACCCAAAATGCACCCCTTGTCAACTTAAATGGCTCTATCAAAATATAACTGGATGTTTTTTGAAGAAATGTTCTGAATTTACTTCGATACGTGTCAAGGAGTAATCTCTAATGATATCTAATCATTGGCACCCCTTGTTTTAATTTGACGGACCTAAAAGCTGGAGAAAGTGTGAACCCAGCTATTTGAAAAACCCAAATGCCCCCTTTGTCAACTTAAGTGGCTATATTTAGATATAAACTCGATTAATTTTCGAGAATTATTTTGAATTTACTTCAATACATGTCTAGGAGTAATCTCTAATGATATCTTATCATCGGCATCCCTTGTTTTATGTTGAGAAACCTACCTAGAAGTGGGAGAAAGTGTAAACCTAGCTTTTTGAATAAACCCAAATGCCCCCTTTGTCAACTTAAGTGGCTGTATCTAAATATAAACTCGGTCGATTTTCAAGAAATATTTTGAATTGATTTTGATACATGTCTAAGAAGTACTACCTAGTGATATCTAGTCATCTGCATGTCTCAATTTATTTGGAGAGACCTACAAGTTGAAGTAAGTGAAAGACCTACATTTTGACACCCCCTCCCCCCAAAAAACCTTTGGCAACTTGGATGATTATATATCTAAACATATTAAACTTGATACTTTTTCATGAAATTTTATCAATTTACGTCGATAAATTTGTATGCATGTGATACATGTTGAGTGATATGTAGTCATCGGCATTACCTTGCTTTGATTGAGAGACCTTATAATTCAAAAAGTAAAAATGGCTTTGAGACTTTGTCAACAAAGCGGAAAGAGTATAGTATACTTCGTATTTTGCAAAGTAAATAACTTTGGTATTAAAGAGTCAAGCAATTATAGTCAAACTTAGAATCATGGTAGTTTATTATTTATTTTAAATGTGCAACCAGTTTTAGATAAATTAGTGCGCGCTTTTAAAAGAACCAGACAGTTTTTATTGCAAACGTATAGAAGGTTTCTAGACTTTGTTGAACTCGACTGTCGTGTTTTTGCAGAATAAATATCGAGCTGCTGTTTGTTGAAGCATTATCAAATACCGTCAACAGTTTCAAACTTAGATAAGTCATAGTTTATTATGTGCTTACCTATTTAGCGATATAGATTCTCGACTACTGTGTGTCTAGAACCATAGAATAATCAAATAATAGGCCATGACATTCAGGAATTAAGATTTATGCCGTCGACTATTTGACTTGATAATAAAAGTTTTTCTGAATCCATTTAATCGTAAATTTTTTATTGTGAAGTGTAATCAAGTATTCAATTTTCATTAAGCAATATAAAGTGTAATCTAAATATAAGTCATAGGTTTCCTTCGTTTTACGTCTGCTTCTGATCGCCATTTTGTAAAGATAACTTACGTGTTTGGCTTTGGCCGCACAATTAGAGCAAATTGACCGCTTTGGATATGTTACGGCACATGCGCGCGCAGGTGGTCAGAACTTCTATCTGTTTGTCAAATCGCAGCCCGGAGAAATACTAATAATTGTTCACTACTCATAACGTGTTTATTCAACATTTGATTCAAGTGACTTTTGAATAAGTATATAGAATGGGAAAACTATTTATTACTTCTTTACATCTTATTTCATCAATTATTTTCAGCCATGAACACTACTTTCTACATATTCCAAGTCATATAGGCAAGGTGGTGTCGATAATCATGCTAGCTAAATACCTTTCCAATTTTATCTACTTTTAAAACACTAAACAACGTGCCAAATAATGCCATTTCGTTGCCACAGTACGAAGGGGGTGATTTTGCTTCGAACACTACACTGATTCAGGATAAATCATCGCCATGTGAAAACACATCATCACCATGTGAAATATGTCATCGCCGTGTGAATCGAGTTTGACCCTAATTCAGCTTCATACGCATGAAACAGTCCTATCTTTAATAGCATGATTACTGGTTTTATTTAAAAGTAGATTATTACATAGTCCTGTGTAAACGACTCGCCGACTCTCGAAAGTGAAGCAATATTCACATTTGAATTGATTATATAAATAGGGCCATTATTACAACTCCCGGGTTTGTCTGCATTTTATTTAGCTTCATCACTAAACATTGTAAAACAACACTCACATCATGGCAACATTTATAAATCCATCGATTTGATTATTCAATAATTGATTCAATCCACTTTCCCGAAAGAAAAAACTATTTATTATTGTTTACATTTTTTTGTTAAATACAATGATCCCATCAAACTGTTCAATCGAGTTTCATCGCATTTGAATCCTCGTTAAATCTATATATGCAATCGCTCATATATAATAATAATAATAATAATTTGTTGTCGATGATGAAGAGGAAGTTTGTATGTATATTGTTTTCTATATTAATGTCTTTTCATTGCAGTAAAATTGCCGGCTATCATTATCAGTAGACATGTGAGATTATGTTGAATAAATAAGAATTTCCCCAGCATGGGTTTGTTTACAAATGTGATATCGCTCCTAAACAGTTTATAAATAATTTTCAAAAAACATTGATTATATAATTTCCATTCTGACGCATGACCATACAGGAAACAAAAGATCGATCTGCACTGTTGCTCAGAGACAATAGAAAGTCATTCAAGTGCGAAACTGCTTAGTTAGCGCTTCAGTCTGAGAAAGCATTGTTTGTTGAAAATGGAAACAGTTTTGATTGGTTTTTATCAACTTCGATGTATTTATTTAAGAAATGAAGCCGGCCATGTACGCCTCTGGTTAATAACGAATCCATTGATATGTGTTTCAAGTCAATTGCATCAAAAATGGAACCGTGAATCCCCGCCTTACATAAAATGGAAATAGCGTAAATTTAAAAGTAGATTTTCAAAGGCATCCCCACAGCTCATTCCACAGCTCACTTTTTACAGAAAACAATTTTTGAAAATTGAATAATATCTATATTCTATATATACACATTGTAAATTGATCGGTACATCTATGTATTTTCTTAAACACTTCTTAGAATCATCATTATTTTTCCATCAAAAGTACTTAACGAAGTGAAAATTACATCGGAAGAAACTACTTTCCACACATTATCTGTTTATCTCCTGACAAGTTTGTGAGCAATATCTAGCCAATGAAAATCAAAAGCCTTTATGCCGTAAATACTGTGTGGAATTATTAAGAACGTTTAAATAAATTAACTTTAGATGCTAATGAGTTATGTAAATTGAAACCGATTCTCATACATGGTCTTTAAAATCTTACACAACACTGTAAATCTCTCTATAAACGAAATGTTTTCATATGACATTAACAAACATAGTATGCAATTTGTCATCAATAAAGATATCATATAATATCATATAATGATATTGTAACCTTTTTATTAAAATTCATGAAACACAAATTTGATTTGCGCCATCTATCTACACTATCTTAACTTCTCATCATATTATCTTGATATGATGACTTCATCCTACATATTGATGATGAAATACATATGATGACTGACAGAATAGCAACAGCTGTGATAAACTGAATGCTTACATTGTACTGTGAGAGTCTCCTGTGTGGTCACGTCGAGAAATCCAGACGCTGTTGCAGTGCAAATAACATCTTTCCCGTTGTCATCACTTGATAATATATATGAACTAGCTATACTAGCATCCACTCCATCTATAGTAACTGTAATGGTAACAGCTGCATTAGGGATATTTGTAACTGCAGTGCAAGTGATTCCAGGAGAATCGCCAGAATTTAGAGCAGCAGGAACTACCAAGACCACGGAATCCAGGTCTATAAGAAGCAATTAAAGTATCAATATATGAATTGTTAAATATCTATTAATTAGATAGATAGATAGTTAGAAGTTTATTTCAATCATTGAAAAGTACATACCGAGCAGGCAAGTTTTACATTGAGTAATTGAATTTACATTGATTGTTGTCACCCCTTAAGCAGTTTTGCTTGTTTATTGGGGGAAAAAGTTATTTACATTTTGATTTACTTAACAATAAAAACAAATGAATAAAAAGAGGAAGTCATAAAAAGAAAGTAAAGTGAAAAATTAAAAGCAAATGTAAAAGGAAGAAATATGTATATTGTTATGCTAATGCGTATTACCATAATTAGACTAATATCGACTTCCCCTTTCCCCTGTGTATTGCCCTTTATTTTATTAATTACATTTGACTCCGTTTTGAAATCTCTACGAGAGTGGATGTTATTTTATCGCTCTCAATCATTTTACCCTCATAACATTTGGAGCCCGATAAGGATCAATTTTATTTTATTATACATTTGTTTATATCATAATTAGTATTCTCATGGCTTATTATTGGTTATAATTTTTATTCCATTCAATCTTCTACAATGTCGACAATTATGGATTCCTTAGTAAACTATATACGGAGAAAACAGAAGGAATATAAACAATTTGAAAGTAGCATTTATAATGAAGCTGTTAACGAGTCCCGTGCTGAAACAGAACAATTTATGGCTGAATTA
The DNA here is from genome assembly GCA_916610825.1 of Haliclystus octoradiatus. Classification (NCBI taxonomy): domain Eukaryota; kingdom Metazoa; phylum Cnidaria; class Staurozoa; order Stauromedusae; family Haliclystidae; genus Haliclystus; species Haliclystus octoradiatus. Next base: position 4,523,719 of record OU744450.1, read on the forward strand.
CCTTCGAACGTAAAAGATTTCGAAATAACTTTGCCTTACCCTATTAAAATACTGGCACGTAAAATGGCAAGCGAATACAATTGTGTATATATTCGCTGCACTAAACCTTGCTGTTTCCAGTGGAGAAGGGAAACTACGCCTTCCGCTATAGCAGTCGACAACGATGTTAATAACGTTAATGAAAACCATGATATTAAAAATAACGTATTATCAACTGAAAGTAATGAAGATTTACGTAATGTTGAATTAGAAATCAGTCCAATTTCAGACAAATGTTTAAAAAAAATATTAACAAATGAGCAATCAGATGGTACGATTGTTTCATTCACCAAAAAAAGATTTGAACAAAAAACAACTTCAAGTTGCTGTGAGCTTAGTACAACCAGTAGTATTTATTTGATTAACACACAATTACATAAACCTAAAAATAAAGAATTTCAACATTCAAATATCCTAAATATAATTCTTCAGAGAAAATCGTTTTTGTACGCCCGACCTATAACGTGACTCTCGTAACTTAAAAAAACATTGGCATACCGGTAACACCAAAGACTACGAAGAAAAGACCAACTATAATATTTGAACCATAATTTTTATCTATTAATTACATGCAACTGCTTCATTGATTGGTTGTGATAGATATATTATCTATAATTTGCAATTTTATTAAATATCTAACTATCCTATTTTACATTTATTCTACGTTATTTTTATTATTTCTATTTTACAATCATCAGTTATATTACCTTCATATAAAATTAATGTAGATGTTAAACACCGGGGCGGTGCTTTTTTAACAGTGGGGGTATGTTATGCTAATGCGTATTACCATAATTAGACTAATATCGACTTCCCCTTTCCCCTGTGTATTGCCCTTTATTTTATTAATTACATTTGACTCCGTTTTGAAATCTCTACGAGAGTGGATGTTATTTTATCGCTCTCAATCATTTTACCCTCATAACAATATGGGGCCTACTGTATATAATAGTTAAGTTGAAAACAATAGTTGAGATATGGTAAGTAGCATTAGTTAATAGTTATCTAGATACGATGTTGAATAGATAATGTATAATAGCAATGCTGTAAAATATTAGTTGATATATAGTAACATTAATCATCTAAATACGGATGTTAAGTTAAGTTACAGACATAACAGTCATGTATCACACAATCAGTGACATAGTTGTCAAGCATGTGATCTTAAATTAAATGCCGGAAGTCTGTTGAAGTTCTTCAGAAGTCTTCAAAATTCAAAGTTCTCTAGAAAGCCAAAAAGGAGACGTAAAACGTTCAAGAATCTGACATTTTCTTGCGAAATACTTCTCAGTTGGATTATTGACCCAAAATAGGTGGCGCGTCCCCGTATAGCCGTCATATTGGTGTTACCTCCACCAGGATAATTTACTTTTCTAATCACTGTGTTATAGTTGCTTTTTCAATCTTATTGTATTATCACGTTTCCAAACAGACAGTGGTTTTTTATGTAGCTGCTGTGCCCTGTCCTGTTGTATATCATAAACATATGACCCTATATAACTCTTTTGATTGGGCTGAAGACTGGCAACTCCGATTAGCTATCGAAGAATGCTATTCCTTCACTGTTGGAAATGAGAACATTTTCCGGCCAGTTGTATTCTGTTATCAACAAGCCAATACCTAAGGTACCCATCAAAATACATCCAATACAAAGTTCTCTAATCATTGAGCAACTAGTTTTACAAGAGCGAGATCTTGTATGTTTCTCATGTTAAAAAGTTTTACTTCAAATGAAAAAGGTTTGATTCTCCAGTTTGGAATACACACCTGTTGAAAGACATCAACTTGATAGAGGTTTTTAACATTGACCCGGTGTCACGGTTTTCAAAATAGACCATCAGAGTTTGCAATTTTTCCTTAGGATTTCTCGAGTGACTCATTGGGAAGATGTGAAAAGCTCTATCATAGAGAAATCCAGCAGCATTTTTCACAGAGTGCCTCCTCATTTTATGCCGTAAATACTGTGTGGAATTATTAAGAACGTTTAAATAAATTAACTTTAGATGCTAATGAGTTATGTAAATTGAAACCGATTCTCATACATGGTCTTTAAAATCTTACACAACACTGTAAATCTCTCTATAAACGAAATGTTTTCATATGACATTAACAAACATAGTATGCAATTTGTCATCAATAAAGATATCATATAATATCATATAATGATATTGTAACCTTTTTATTAAAATTCATGAAACACAAATTTGATTTGCGCTATCTATCTACACTATCTTAACTTCTCATCATATTATCTTGATATGATGACTTCATCCTACATATTGATGATGAAATACATATGATGACTGACAGAATAGCAACAGCTGTGATAAACTGAATGCTTACATTGTACTGTGAGAGTCTCCTGTGTGGTCACGTCGAGAAATCCAGACGCTGTTGCAGTGCAAATAACATCTTTCCCGTTGTCATCACTTGATAATATATATGAACTAGCTATACTAGCATCCACTCCATCTATAGTAACTGTAATGGTAACAGCTGCATTAGGGATATTTGTAACTGCAGTGCAAGTGATTCCAGGAGAATCACCAGAATTTAGAGCAGCAGGAACTACCAAGACCACGGAATCCAGGTCTATAAGAAGCAATTAAAGTATCAATATATGAATTGTTAAATATCTATTAATTAGATAGATAGATAGATAGATAGTTAGAAGTTTATTTCAATCATTGAAAAGTACATACTGAGTAGGCAAGTTTTACATTGAGTAATTGAATTTACAATGATTGTTGTCACCCCTTAAGCAGTTTTGCTTGTTTATTGGGGGACAAAGTAATTTACATTTTGATTTACTTAACAATAAAAACAAATGAATAAAAAGAGAAAGTCATAAAAAGAAAGTAAAGTGAAAAATTAAAAGCAAATGTAAAAGGAAGAAATATGTATATGGGGCCTACTGTATATAATAGTTAAGTTGAAAACAATAGTTGAGATATGGTAAGTAGCATTAGTTAATAGTTATCTAGATACGATGTTGAATAGATAATGTATAATAGCAATGCTGTAAAATATTAGTTGATATATAGTAACATTAATCATCTAAATACGGATGTTAAGTTAAGTTACAGACATAACAGTCATGTATCACACAATCAGTGACATAGTTGTCAAGCATGTGATCTTAAATTAAATGCCGGAAGTCTGTTGAAGTTCTTCAGAAGTCTTCAAAATTCAAAGTTCTCTAGAAAGCCAAAAAGGAGACGTAAAACGTTCAAGAATCTGACATTTTCTTGCGAAATACTTCTCAGTTGGATTATTGACCCAAAATAGGTGGCGCGTCCCCGTATAGCCGTCATATTGGTGTTACCTCCACCAGGATAATTTACTTTTCTAATCACTGTGTTATAGTTGCTTTTTCAATCTTATTGTATTATCACGTTTCCAAACAGACAGTGGTTTTTTATGTAGCTGCTGTGCCCTGTCCTGTTGTATATCATAAACATATGACCCTATATAACTCTTTTGATTGGGCTGAAGACTGGCAACTCCGATTAGCTATCGAAGAATGCTATTCCTTCACTGTTGGAAATGAGAACATTTTCCGGCCAGTTGTATTCTGTTATCAACAAGCCAATACCTAAGGTACCCATCAAAATACATCCAATACAAAGTTCTCTAATCATTGAGCAACTAGTTTTACAAGAGCGAGATCTTGTATGTTTCTCATGTTAAAAAGTTTTACTTCAAATGAAAAAGGTTTGATTCTCCAGTTTGGAATACACACCTGTTGAAAGACATCAACTTGATAGAGGTTTTTAACATTGACCCGGTGTCACGGTTTTCAAAATAGACCATCAGAGTTTGCAATTTTTCCTTAGGATTTCTCGAGTGACTCATTGGGAAGATGTGAAAAGCTCTATCATAGAGAAATCCAGCAGCATTTTTCACAGAGTGCCTCCTCATTTTATGCCGTAAATACTGTGTGGAATTATTAAGAACGTTTAAATAAATTAACTTTAGATGCTAATGAGTTATGTAAATTGAAACCGATTCTCATACATGGTCTTTAAAATCTTACACAACACTGTAAATCTCTCTATAAACGAAATGTTTTCATATGACATTAACAAACATAGTATGCAATTTGTCATCAATAAAGATATCATATAATATCATATAATGATATTGTAACCTTTTTATTAAAATTCATGAAACACAAATTTGATTTGCGCTATCTATCTACACTATCTTAACTTCTCATCATATTATCTTGATATGATGACTTCATCCTACATATTGATGATGAAATACATATGATGACTGACAGAATAGCAACAGCTGTGATAAACTGAATGCTTACATTGTACTGTGAGAGTCTCCTGTGTGGTCACGTCGAGAAATCCAGACGCTGTTGCAGTGCAAATAACATCTTTCCCGTTGTCATCACTTGATAATATATATGAACTAGCTATACTAGCATCCACTCCATCTATAGTAACTGTAATGGTAACAGCTGCATTAGGGATATTTGTAACTGCAGTGCAAGTGATTCCAGGAGAATCGCCAGAATTTAGAGCAGCAGGAACTACCAAGACCACGGAATCCAGGTCTATAAGAAGCAATTAAAGTATCAATATATGAATTGTTAAATATCTATTAATTAGATAGATAGATAGATAGATAGTTAGAAGTTTATTTCAATCATTGAAAAGTACATACTGAGTAGGCAAGTTTTACATTGAGTAATTGAATTTACAATGATTGTTGTCACCCCTTAAGCAGTTTTGCTTGTTTATTGGGGGACAAAGTAATTTACATTTTGATTTACTTAACAATAAAAACAAATGAATAAAAAGAGAAAGTCATAAAAAGAAAGTAAAGTGAAAAATTAAAAGCAAATGTAAAAGGAAGAAATATGTATATGGGGCCTACTGTATATAATAGTTAAGTTGAAAACAATAGTTGAGATATGGTAAGTAGCATTAGTTAATAGTTATCTAGATACGATGTTGAATAGATAATGTATAATAGCAATGCTGTAAAATATTAGTTGATATATAGTAACATTAATCATCTAAATACGGATGTTAAGTTAAGTTACAGACATAACAGTCATGTATCACACAATCAGTGACATAGTTGTCAAGCATGTGATCTTAAATTAAATGCCGGAAGTCTGTTGAAGTTCTTCAGAAGTCTTCAAAATTCAAAGTTCTCTAGAAAGCCAAAAAGGAGACGTAAAACGTTCAAGAATCTGACATTTTCTTGCGAAATACTTCTCAGTTGGATTATTGACCCAAAATAGGTGGCGCGTCCCCGTATAGCCGTCATATTGGTGTTACCTCCACCAGGATAATTTACTTTTCTAATCACTGTGTTATAGTTGCTTTTTCAATCTTATTGTATTATCACGTTTCCAAACAGACAGTGGTTTTTTATGTAGCTGCTGTGCCCTGTCCTGTTGTATATCATAAACATATGACCCTATATAACTCTTTTGATTGGGCTGAAGACTGGCAACTCCGATTAGCTATCGAAGAATGCTATTCCTTCACTGTTGGAAATGAGAACATTTTCCGGCCAGTTGTATTCTGTTATCAACAAGCCAATACCTAAGGTACCCATCAAAATACATCCAATACAAAGTTCTCTAATCATTGAGCAACTAGTTTTACAAGAGCGAGATCTTGTATGTTTCTCATGTTAAATAGTTTTACTTCAAATGAAAAAGGTTTGATTCTCCAGTTTGGAATACACACCTGTTGAAAGACATCAACTTGATAGAGGTTTTTAACATTGACCCGGTGTCACGGTTTTCAAAATAGACCATCAGAGTTTGCAATTTTTCCTTAGGATTTCTCGAGTGACTCATTGGGAAGATGTGAAAAGCTCTATCATAGAGAAATCCAGCAGCATTTTTCACAGAGTGCCTCCTCATTTTATGCCGTAAATACTGTGTGGAATTATTAAGAACGTTTAAATAAATTAACTTTAGATGCTAATGAGTTATGTAAATTGAAACCGATTCTCATACATGGTCTTTAAAATCTTACACAACACTGTAAATCTCTCTATAAACGAAATGTTTTCATATGACATTAACAAACATAGTATGCAATTTGTCATCAATAAAGATATCATATAATATCATATAATGATATTGTAACCTTTTTATTAAAATTCATGAAACACAAATTTGATTTGCGCCATCTATCTACACTATCTTAACTTCTCATCATATTATCTTGATATGATGACTTCATCCTACATATTGATGATGAAATACATATGATGACTGACAGAATAGCAACAGCTGTGATAAACTGAATGCTTACATTGTACTGTGAGAGTCTCCTGTGTGGTCACGTCGAGAAATCCAGACGCTGTTGCAGTGCAAATAACATCTTTCCCGTTGTCATCACTTGATAATATATATGAACTAGCTATACTAGCATCCACTCCATCTATAGTAACTGTAATGGTAACAGCTGCATTAGGGATATTTGTAACTGCAGTGCAAGTGATTCCAGGAGAATCGCCAGAATTTAGAGCAGCAGGAACTACCAAGACCACGGAATCCAGGTCTATAAGAAGCAATTAAAGTATCAATATATGAATTGTTAAATATCTATTAATTAGATAGATAGATAGATAGATAGTTAGAAGTTTATTTCAATCATTGAAAAGTACATACTGAGTAGGCAAGTTTTACATTGAGTAATTGAATTTACAATGATTGTTGTCACCCCTTAAGCAGTTTTGCTTGTTTATTGGGGGACAAAGTAATTTACATTTTGATTTACTTAACAATAAAAACAAATGAATAAAAAGAGAAAGTCATAAAAAGAAAGTAAAGTGAAAAATTAAAAGCAAATGTAAAATGAAGAAATATGTATATAGGGCCTACTGTATATAATAGTTAAGTTAAAAACAATAGTTGAGATATGGTAAGTAGCATTAGTTAATAGTTATCTAGATACGATGTTGAATAGATAATGTATAATAGCAATGCTGTAAAATATTAGTTGATATATAGTAACATTAATCATCTAAATACGGATGTTAAGTTAAGTTACAGACATAACAGTCATGTATCACACAATCAGTGACATAGTTGTCAAGCATGTGATCTTAAATTAAATGCCGGAAGTCTGTTGAAGAAGGGTCGATGTCATAGAACTTTTTGTTGTTCCAAAGGTAAGGTGGTCTATAATTTGGGAGGTTTTGCAAGAAGGTTGTTGCAGCGAATGGGATGTGAAAGATATCACGTTTTCTCTTATCAATTTTAATGTATATAAAGTTAGAAGATACAATTTCAGGAGCACGCTTGAAAACAACTTTTTGTAAGACAGCAAAATTTTTCAAAAGATATAAATCTTCTGATTTCAATATTCTCAAGCTTTTCAGAATTGGAGTTGTGTGACTCAAAAATTTAGCAATAACAACAATGCGGACACATCTTTTTTGGAGTTTGCTCAACTGACTAAGATTTGAAGCATAACCCCAAATAGGAATGCTATATTCTATGTGTGGTTGAATTATTGAAGAATAGATTGTGCTTTATGACGGGTGGTAAGAAAGTCTTTGAGTTTAATCAAGGTGTAACAGAGTCTGCGTATTTTCTTACAGACGAATTCAACGTGTTGTTTAAAATTAAGCTTGTCATCAAGAAATATGCCAAGAGACTTAAAGTGAAGAGACTTAAAGAGACAATTAAAGAGACTTTAATTGAATGAACCAATCCACCAATCCTGAATCTGTAAAATATGATTCTTACTTCCCCTCATCCCAATTCAAAAGTAATTTTGGTTTTGATAAGAAGTCAGCATATTGGTGAGCTAGAACGCTTTGAAATTGTATCTGTATGACTTCTTGAACAAAGGCATTCCCGGTTATATTTTTATTTATTATTGACGGGTACTGACTGTTTCCCATGCCGTTCGTTTTTCTGCGTTTAAAACCGATAAGTTTTCGGTAGGAATTATTCTAATAAAATTTCAAGCTTTTTTCGCATGGAATGTGCTTCAATGGCAATTATGTCGTATTTGAATCCTTGATTGTCATCATCTTTATATCCAATTCACATTGTTTTGCAAGTGTTTTTTTGGGAAATGCTAAACTATTGAAATGTTCCGTATCAAAATTCACGGCTTAAATATCAACTCACTGAATTAAAACGCTGTAAATAAAAAAGCTCCAAGCAAAAAATCCAATTTCATAAAATTCCGTTTAAATGCTGCCAATCTTGTTTTACCCTATAAGTTCTTTTCTTTTTCTGGGACATGATTTAAGCATTTATTCTCAAATATTTAACATTTAATTAACAGATGGCAATATATTAGCATTTAATTAAAAAGTCTTCACTTTCATGACATATTAAAACGTTATTCAACCGACTCAATTATTTGATGGCTGGATCATTATTATTATAATATTATTGCATCTATTTATTATTATTGTATCTATTTTTGCATTTATCATTTTTCATCAAGCTGGGTAAGTTACTAGCTTTTTATCGACGGCCTGGGTCACTACTTCGTTAGGCCCTGTTTACAAGGAGAGCGAGTTATCCGTGTAGGCGAGTTACAGATGATATTGTTTACTTTTGTTCTGTTTACAAGCAGAGCGAGAAACTTAATTCCCCATACCCGAGTTACTCACCTGACACTTTAAGTTACCCTAGTAGCTGCACAATATTAAGCTATGCTGTTTGATTATTTTCACTGAACTCTTATACCATTATGCAAGTTTGGTTTTAATCAACCGTATCGAATGAATAAATTTATATTATGTTATTAGTCTTTACTGAATGCGAAAGTGCTTCTTTTACCTGTTGACCGCTTAGGCGTGAAGCTATAAGTAGCGAATAGGATTGTCTGATTTTTGACCATTATCAATTATATACACCTATTTCTTTTTGTCTAGAATAAATAATGTAGTATCTCAAATCTACTTTTTCAATAACAAAAAGGGATCTGCAATTAAATAGACAGTTTATTACTGCAATGGGTACAATCATGTTATAGATTTGATATATTCACCCTTCTTGATTTACGCTCATGCAAGTAATATACTGTAAATATATTGTTACCAATTTGAGAGCTAATATGTTTTTGAAATTTGATGCCGGTGGTCTTTTATAGCTTTCTAAGCTCCTTACACAAGCACAATACACAAGCTCCTTACACTGTACATCAAGTGGTTGGTTCGCTGTCTTTGTATCAAACCCATTTGATGTTGCAGTACAAATCACATGTTTGCCATCATCTTCTTTTGATAGCACATATGAACTACCTGAGCTTGCATCTTCTCCATCGATAGTAATTGAAATGGCAACATTTGCAGGATCAATATTTGTATCTGCTGTGCATGTGATTCCTGAAGCATCTCCAGATTTCAAAGAACCAGGTACCATTAAACTCACTGAATCCAGATCTAGGGAGTAATGATAACAAGATTACACTAGCAATTAGTGTAGGTCCAGTTTATATATGGTGATTTAAAAACAGATAGTATTATTAGTATACGAAGATATATATAGGAAGTGTTGATTTTCAGTTAGATAAGAACAAATTATGTAGGAAATGTTGATTTTCAGTTGGTTAAGAACAATTATATCATCAACATGCGCACATTCACGATAATAAGGGATTATATTGACAAAACATTTTTGAAAGTAATGATTGATTCTGTGATATATAAATGAAACAAAGATTAGTCAAGTTTTACCGTGACTCTGAGTCTCGTGATTGAGCGCTCTTCAGACGGAATTTATTTATTTAATTTATGAGAATAAATTCTGTCTGAAGAGCGCACAAGCACGAAACTCAGAGTCACGGTAAAACTTGATTAATCTTTGTTTCATTTATACATAGCTCTACTTAACTGTATCGAGCACTCTCTTAACTGGTTTGCATATTATTTACTGGTTTACAGCAACAGCTGTGATAAACTGAATGCTTACATTGTACTGATAGAGTCTCCTGTGTGGTCACGTACGTAAAATAATTTTTCAGTAGAATCCTTCCAGTTATTTATAAGAAGACAACGTTGGGTATATTTCAACGTGAAACTCACAATATTCCAATGAAGATAATTCAATTATTTCTATTGATTGAGATTCATAATTCATGTTTTATATAATGTGGTGTAAGTTGTCTTATTGATTGAACATATGTGTCTCAATCCTATACAGCAGAGCTTTAGCTAATATATAAATCTAAAGTCAGACAATCAGAAAATCAAGTTTGCTAGAATGCAATAAACCGTTTCAATTTGGCATTGAAATGTGAAAAGGTGAAAAAGATGAAAAAGAGACGCTGGCACGAAACTTTTATCAAATATATATCGAAATGATTTTTGCATTGTATAGCAAGGGAAATCAAAAAATATTTTTAAAAAGGCTTCAAACATTTATAAAATCTCAAGTCTCAAACTTGTATCTAGCAGGTAAAAAGTGGTTTTCAAATTAAAGTTCAATTATTTCTTAGCACTTCTTGACATAGAAGAATAACATGTTTAAGTAAGTATATAATCCAACATAGATAGAAAAGCTTTAAGGGTGGTGTAACAAGGTAGATCAAAAAATGCTTGAAATTAAAAAATATTTCTACTCAAGTAATACATTATTTGTTTGAGCAAACATTTTTCTACCCTAGAATCAGATTTTTTGCAATGCCCAATGTCGGAAAAATAATATGCAATATTATGCTTTCTCTTGAACTGTTTCTTATACTAACTGTGATCACCATGATTATTTATTCAGGACCATTAAATGTACACAAAACCTTATCCCAAAGCACTCACTATATTTCACCATATGTACAATACTGAACTTTTCTTGAAAGCCTTTCAAAATTATTGATTTAAGAAACACCTTTTCAATGTTTCTTGTTTCAAGAATTTCCTCTTTCCGGAAAAAATGAGAGTCTTAATTCAAGAATTGCATTTTTGATTCAAGAATCTCGTTCTTGATTGAAGAATATAGTTCTTGTTTTAAGAAACAATTTCTTGTTTTTAGAAAAACATATTCGTGCCTAGAATTTGTTTTTTTTCCGTATACTCAACGTTCAAGGCAATCATCAGGTAACAGAATTAGATTGAATTGCGTTATTGACAATTGAATAGATTGACTGATCGCTTTGAAGTAAAACTTTGAGTAGCGAACATGATTGTCTGATTTCTGACTTTATATTTTATATATTAATTCAAGTTTTCTAAAAATATTAAAATAGATGAAAAAAGGATGAAAAATCGTCCTTATTTCAGAAAAGCTTCTACCAAATTGCGGTAACCAATTCTGAGTAACTTTTATCAAAACAACTTATTATTATGTCGCATTGATATTACAAAATGTGGGCAAGCTAAAGCAATCCGACATTTGAAGAAACCAATAAAATCGACATGTGGATGACTAAAGTAGTGTAGTTTATTTATTCAGTATTCAATTGGTTTTCAGCTATTTTCTACCAAGATGGCTCGTGAATTTTGTTAATTATGTCGAAGCGTTTGTACGGTTGATAGCTGGATGCCCTTCCTGACGCCAACCAATAGTGCTTCTGCCCGGAACCTCAATACCTAGATTCACAAAACAATTAAGCAACACTTACAATAAACAGCAAGTGTTTCTTGAGTGGTCTTTGGATCAAAACCAATTGATGTCGCAGTACAAATAACGTCTTTGCCATCATCTTCTTTTGATAGCACATATGAGCTACCTGAGCTTGCATCTTCTCCATCGATAGTAATTGAAATGACAACATCTGAACTAGGAATATTTGTATCTGCTGTGCAAGTGATTCCTGGCGCATCTCCAGCTTTCAATAAACTTGGACTGTTGATGCTGACCGAATCCAGATCTAAGAATGAATGATAATCACATGATAAATTAATCGTTGTTGATAGAAAATAAGGAGAATCTTGATTGTGGACGGTTTATTATGTCCGATATTGATACATTGATATCCTAAGGTATTAGCCCAAGGGGTAGTAACTTTCATTGTGTTTAATGGGGTTGTTCAAATACGATTTGACCATAAAAATATTTTACCACATGGAAAAGATATTCTAAATATATTTTTATAAAGGACAGTTTCACCTATAAAAAATGAGCTGCAAAATAAAATGAACAAATTGTTGCAAAGGAGACAAAAAGTATACCTCAAAACTTTTCATGACAAATTATACCCTAAAATCGTTTTCTAAATTTTGAATAAGGTACCTCGTATATTTACACGTCCCTGTATATTAACAGTTTGGAAGTTACCCTCGAGTATTAGTTCTAGAATAATCAAACATTCTATTTTACCATCTTCAGCTTTGTCAATTTTTCAAATTTCATAAATTTTCAAATACAACTTTGTCTTTTTCAAAATCCCGCTTCATTATAATTAAGATAAGTTATAACCCACAAAGAAGGGCTTTTAGACAATATCTAGCAATAATCAAGAATAGATTATTTAATTGTCTTTTTATTGAATCCAGTTGACTTGGAATAATAGTAGAATAAAAAAATTTATCTTATCATAAAGAAAATGCACAGCTTCTTACACTGTACATGAAGTTGTTGCCCCACTATCTGTGTTCCAAACCCATTTGACATTGCAGTACAAATAACTTCTTTGTCATCATCTTCTTTTGTAAGCAGATATGAGCTACCTGAGCTTGCATCTTGTCCATCGATAGCAATTGAAATGACAACATTTGCACTAGGAATATTTGTATCTGCTGTGCAAGTGATTCCTGGAGGATCTCCAGCTTTCAACAAGCTAGGAATGAAAAGGCTGGCCCAGCCCAGATCTGTAAAAAATATAAAGATTCTCAATTCACGATAATTTTGACATGCATTAACTCAATGGCTTGATATAGGTTGTGGGTAATTAAATAGTTTGTCTATATATGTCTGTAAATTATAGAATAAACATTGCTCCAAAATTCCCAATTGCAAACTTGCTGATAAAATTTGTCAGAAGTTCAAAGAAGAGGAAGAATATAAAACTACAAATGCATTACTTTATCGAAGAAATAATATCATCAACGTTCGCTCCATTTAAAGTGCACATCCCTGATATTATGAGATTGCTTCTTTAGATAGATAACAATTTTAAAAAGAGATAAAAGCATCTAACGAAAAAGAAAATGCGAATTTGAATTTTAAATATATTCAAGCGGCAGTAGCGTTTTACGGATTAGCCTATAGCTTCTTAGGATATTATCGCAGGGTCTCTACTCGCTCTTTCTCTGTGTAGTCGATGGGGATTAAAAATAAGTTTATCTAGGCAAAGACGCAAACCACATAACCACTTAAAAGAAGAAAAAAAGAAAATTGAAAACTGTTGACTTTTTTTGGACAACAGAACTTGATACAATGTGGCTCTACATATTGAGCTGAGGCTTGAAATAATCATGTTTTTTTAAGACAAATAAGTAAACTGTTTAGTGTTTTGTCCAGTGTAAACCATTTTATGAAAAAAGGTTAGCTTCAGAAAGTGAGACACAAAAGCTTTGGCTGCATTTTTGTCGTAGAAGAGCAAAGTAAAAGCACAAGAACAACATGTACGAATAGAAAGTGTTTCTCTATCTAATGGAGCAAACCCCAAATATCCAGGATACACCTTAAAGTGTATATCCCGGATATTGGGAGATTGCTTCTTTAGATATAGCAAAATTTTCTATCGGTACACGTTCTTCCTGTATTTTTACTTTGCGCAAGCATTTCCCCTCAAAAATGCCATCAAAGTTTTCGATTTTGTGTCTCATTCTTTTTCCTCCAACAGGAAGCCGCAGCAAGAGAGTTTACACTGGAAAAACACTCAGAATTCTACTTAAATGTTTCTAAATGAAAAACAGCAGCTGAACCAAATGGCAATCTTCTTTCGGAATAATGTTTTTAACGTTCAACTCAAGATTTTGAGCTATATTTGACCAATATACGGGATACAGGAAAAGGTATAATAAGTATCCAAAGTCAAAAGTTGTAGTTTTGTATTATTCTCACTAAAGTGCTCACTGAAAATAAACGGGTTCCTGTTGGAGGAAAAAGAGTGAGACACAAAATTAACCCAAAATCGTCACTTTGACTGCAGTTTTGGATTTTTCATCTATTTTAAATTGATAAATCTAGGTTTGAGCGACTTTCCGCAATATATACAACTTTATTTTGAATTAGCCTGACATTTTTTATTATCTTGTAAAATGGTAGATGTTGAAAGAATGAACCTTCTCTTTAATCAATTATACTAACTGAAGGGTTATATAGCCACTTCCAATTACGGTTTTACAATAGATTTGATTCTTGCAAAACTAAATTGAATTCGACGTAAGAGATATCTGAAAGATTGAACGAAAACTGGCGTCCTTTAGTCACGTGAGAACTGCTCAACCAATCACTGAGCGTTCAAAGCATGTCCCAACTCTTGTATGTAAATGGCTCTGCTTGCGCTTGTTATCCGCATCAGTCTATGGCTTCGGTGCATAACAGCACCTCGGCCTGATAATTCTCAAGGTCACACTCAATCTTTCTCGATAGTTGTTAACTGCCTAATAACAAAACAGCACTTACACATAACGACCATATGATATGCCTGACTTGTAACTATAGCACCACCCTCGTATTCAGCCTTGCATGTGATAACTGAAGTGTCACCTCGTATTGGTGAATCTATTGTATAAGTTGGTGAGCCTGTTGAAACTTGTTGGCTGTCTTTATGGAATGAGAAATTTAGAACTGGTTGACCATTTTCTTCAGCACAAGTGAAGATTGCCCCGACGCCTTCTTGTATTGCAGCAGGTGGATGGAGAACTGAAGTAAAAAGATAGATTATCCGTTAGAAATATACGGCATTTAATTGATTATTTCGTTCGTTTCTTTTACTTATTTAACTGCTTTTGTTCGCTCTTTGTTTGAATGTTTTGCTAAGTTCATCAATTATCTATTTTTGAAAAGAACTTTAAAGGGACGGTGAGATAAGATTCTCAAGTTCTGTTCTAAGAAATTATATTATTAATTCTATGAAATTGAGTGTTTCTACTGTTTCAAATTTACCTGGTGGTAAGCAATTTTGTCCTGTACAAGATTTTGTTTCCAATTTAAAACAACCACGATATCGAAAAAATCTTGAACGTGGCCTCCTGCTTCTGAACACCCCAATATAATTAATACTATGTACTCCACATTCCACTGTGCATATCGGATTTCTTGGGATGCTGAATCTACGAGTAAGAACTGAAAGAAAGTAAAGTAAAGTTAATATAATTAAAACAAAATTGTACAGACTGCAGTATATCAATAGAAGTACAATAACAATAATAATGAGATTGTTCCACGCCATTACTTGGTAGAGTATTCAATGAAAATAATCAGAGCATTTCTAGAACGACAGACTAAGACTATAGATGGGCCTATATAGTATAGTCTATTTGTAATAAATCTTCTGATGATATGCTTATGGGTTGAAACTGGAAGTAGCGTAATCTAGCGTGTTTCAAGCTCCGACTCTCATTATATGCATATATTAAAACATTTTTGACTACATTTTAGATAACTTGGCTATCAATTTTCCGATTTGGTAACAAAGCTAAGATTCTGAGCATAAAGAAAATAGCATATAAATGTTTGGACAAACGCTATAATTCATTAAACTGGCAAAAAAAATTAATTATCAATCTTCCGACAATATTTTAGCTATAAGTTATCAACAAGACCCTGACATGTGATTTATACTAAAGAAGAAGTAATTTTCATTTCCATTATTCCAGCGATTGATTTTCCTACCATAGTGCTGATGCTCAACATTTAGAAAACCTCACTTGTTCTGATCAAAAATTTCGAAGAAATGTCATTGATTGCAAGTAACCTCTAGCTTTCGAAATATCTGAGACTAATCTAAGAGCTTTGGTTCTTTCTATAGTTTACAAAAACCATTACAATGTCTTTTCATCATTTTCGTTTCAATAGAAACTTCTCGAATGAGATCGAGTCAATATCCGGCACTATTTTCGGATTTGGAAAAAACTTAAATTAATAATAATAATAATAATAATAATAATAACAATAATAATAATAATAATAATAATAATAATAATAACGATAATTATAATAATAACAATAATAATAATAACAATAATAATAATGATAATAATAATAATAATAATAATAATAATAATAATAATAATAATAATAATAATAATAATAATAATAATAATAATAATAATAATAATAATAATAATAATAATAATAATAATAATAATAATAATAATAATAATAATAATAATAATAATAATAATAATAATAATAATAATAATAATAATAATAATAATAATAATAATAATAATAATAATAATAATAATAATAATAATAATAATAATAATAATAATAATAATAATAATAATAATAATAATAATAATAATAATAATAATAATAATAATAATAATAATAATAATAATAATAATAATAATAATAATAATAATAATAATAATAATAATAATAATAATAATAATAATAATAATAATAATAATAATAATAATAATAATAATAATAATAATAATAATAATAATAATAATAATAATAATAATAATAATAATAATAATAATAATAATAATAATAATAATAATAATAATAATAATAATAATAATAATAATAATAATAATAATAATAATAATAATAATAATAATAATAATAATAATAATAATAATAATAATAATAATAATAATAATAATAATAATAATAATAATAATAATAATAATAATAATAATAATAATAATAATAATAATAATAATAATAATAATAATAATAATAATAATAATAATAATAATAATAATAATAATAATAATAATAATAATAATAATAATAATAATAATAATAATAATAATAATAATAATAATAATAATAATAATAATAATAATAATAATAATAATAATAATAATAATAATAATAATAATAATAATAATAATAATAATATGTTATGTTATGTTCATTTATTACCAATTTACCAATTTTAAACAGAGGTGTATGGTAGATACAAGAAGCCATTTTGGCCTTAGCTATTTATAATATAATATAAGTCTGCATGCGATTAGGTTACAGAGTTGTTCAGACTATCTTTTCTTTGTTCAAACGATTGATAAATAAATGTTCCAAGCAGTTTGCATACTGCAAAAGATGGATGTGTGAATAATATGTCTAACTTTTCTTCGTTGTTTTTTACGTAGAAGTTTTCAGTGTCACAATATAGCTTTTCTATACCTTTAAAAAATATATCTCTAAAATTATTATTAAAATTACAATTAAAAAGAAGGTGCATCTCATCGTCCAGGCTGTTATTTTTACAAAATTTACATGTCCTTTCTTCGTACGGGATATTGAAATATCTGCCAGTCTGGACTCCTAACCTATGAGAGCTAATTCTAAGGTGAGTGATTGCTATCCTTGCCTTTCGGTCCGGGAGCAGCAGATAATTTTCAAACTCAAATTTCGTTTTAATATTTTTGTAAAAGTCTAATTGATGTGACAAGCTTGGAATAATTTTATTTAATTTAGATTGTTCAAAGTTATTTGCATAATTGCTTTCAATTTGATTTTTTATTGCAGTGATTAGTTTTGTTTTGTTACATCTTAGGGATATGTCTTTACTAAGTAGCAGAGGTAAATTAATGTCAACTTCGGCAAGATGTTTTTGTACACTTTTAAGCCATGAACTTGATGAATTGTCCAATAATTGCTCTCCGAATGCTTTGTAAATTAAACTATCACTTTCTGAAGTTATTATTCTGAGTAAATATTTTACCATGTCTAATTTTACATCCATTAAGAGTGGAGGGAAACCAAGTTCACCTCTACACAGCAAAAATTGAAAACAAGCATATCCTAAAATTCTTATATTGACAGATTTTTTTCTCCAAATAAGAATATATAGCTATATGATTTGAGGCGTCACTATTTTCAAGTAGGATACGGCCAATATTCTTGAAATAAGAATTCCATGCTTCTATGTTTTCACACTGCTAAATAACTGTTCTGTAAAATGTGTCAAAGTTCCCAAAATTATTAGCCTGCGTGCAGACCTATTGTTTCATCCAACTGCGTCCTTTCAAACTGAGACCCAGGTCCTCATTCAAGGGCGCGGTATGAAGATTTGAAAGAAAACAGAAAACTGTGACCGTTTGCATTTGCAGTTTACGACTTTACAAACTCAGAGAACATCAAGATGTTTTCAACCTGCCATGGCTTTAACTTTAACTTGTAAAGATGCTTCAAATGATATGATATTTACGCGAGGAATTATAAAAGGTGAAAACATGGAATTGGTTAGGCCTATTTGGTTTATGAAAACGCGATGGAATGACACCGCCATTGGCCAACAAGGAAGTTCATTTAAACCTAGCCTGAATGTTGTCTTTCCTCGAACATTATTTTGTGGGATTTGACTTTGGAGATTCAAGTGTAAGAAAGGTAGGTCTATTATACTTTGTTATTCTATGCGTTTAATAATTCGACGTTGACTTTTGTCTGCCAAACTAATTTAGAACGCCTGAAGTCAGGAGGCCAAATTGCATTCTCAGGGTTCTCATCCCAAGCCAGCATCAAACTTCAAGGGTAATTCTTGAAGTAATATTATCTAGTATGTGTCTTTTGACTCTCATTCTCATAATGCTTTGATTATTTCATTGACCACGTACCAAGAACTGATGTGGAACGATCCCATTATTATTATAATACCACGGCACTATTAATATTATTAGAATTTATATTAGACTTCATAATATCAATATTTGAGAGATTCCAACGACCATCACATAGGATATTATATTTTATTAACTTCACTTTAGATTTTACAGTAAAATTAGAGACAAAAATAAGATATGCTAGATCATGGTGCTTCAGGTTGCATCTAAGTTAACTAGAAGGACGATTCTTGAAGTAAACGTAACGTAATATAGCATGTATCATTTTTGATTCTCATTCTATAAATGCTTTGATTAATTCATTGACCACGTACGAAGAACTGACGTAGAATGATACCATTATTATTATATTACTATTATTATGTTACTCCTATTATTATAATTTATATTAGACTTCATATTATCAATAATTGAGAGATTCCAACGATAATCACATAGGATGTTATATTTTATTAACTTGACTTTAGTTTTTATAGTAAATTGGAGACAAAAATAAGATATGCTAGATTATGGTGCTTCTGGTTGCATGTAAGTTAACTAGAAGGACGATTCTTGAAGTAACGTAACATAGTCTAGCATATATCATTTTTGATTCTCATTCTATAAATGCTTTGATTATTTTCATTGACCATGTACCAAGAACTGATGTGGAATGATCCCATTATTATTATTATTTTACCATTATTATTATTATTACCATTATTATAATTTATTAGAAATCATAATATCAATAATTGAGAGATTCCAATGACCATCACATAGGATATTATATTTTATTAACTTCACTTTAGATTTTATAGTAAAATTAGAGACAAAAATAAGATATGCAAGGTTATGGTGCTTCAGGCTGCATCTAAGTTAACTAGAAGGATGATTCTTGAAGTAACGTAACATAATCTAGCAAGTATCATTTTTAACTCATGGTTACGTAAGTGGCCTTGAGTCTATGCTGTCATGGTAGAAACGTTTTCATTTCATTTTTGACTAAATCTTTTGTTCTTTTGAAATAACGTTCAACATACTGCTTTGCGTGCTAACAAAGGTCCATCACATAGGATATTATAAATTTATATTTTAGTAGCTTCACTTTAGATTTTATAGTAAAAGTAGAGACACAAATAAGATATGCTAGACTATGGTGCTTCAGGTTGCAAAGTATCATTTTTGGTTCTCATTCTATAAATGCTTTTGTAATTTTCATTGACCACGTACCAAGAACTGACGTAGAATGATACCATTATTATTTTTACTCCTATTATGATAATTTATATTAGACTTCATATTATCAATAATTGAGAGATCACAACGACCATCACATAGAATATTATATTTTATTAACTTCACTTTAGATTTTATAGTAAAATTAGAGACAAAAATAGGATATGCTAGATTATGGTGCTTCAGGTTGCATCTAAGTTAACTAGAAGGACGATTCGTGAAGTAAGGTAGCATAATCTAGCATGTATCCATTTTTGATTCTCATTCTATAAATGCTTTGATTATTTTCATTAACCACGTAACAAGAACTGACGTTGAATGATCCCATTATTATTACATTACCATTATTATTATTGCTACTATTTACAATTTGCACGTCAGTTAACTAGAAAGTGGATTCCTCCAGTTTTAACTGAGGATATATGTTTCACTTACTCAACTCTTTTTTGTTTGCTTTTTCACCAGGAACACATATCTGTTACTTGGTTTAACTTTTCATTTTGGGAATATACTATACCATCCATCTATCGTTCTTGGCAATGCCAATGTGTTTTTTTATTGGTAAAACCATACTCAAGAACTTTGTACTGTCAATAATGAACTATATTGAAGTTAGATGGTAATCTCATAAATAACAAATTACTATTATAATCATCGTATATAGTCTAAATAATCTTGAGCTTTGTTAAATAGGCATAAAACGTTTTTATTACATTTAACTACTAAAATGATGTATTAAGTGATATGTATTGAAGTTACATTAGTTCTTGTTAATTGAGTCTAGTAACAAAATATGTAAACACTTTTGGAATTATTCATGTTGATTGTTGAATAAAATGTTTGATATTTGATAAATGAACTATAATATTTTAATTAAAATCATGATTTTAATCAAGTTATATATCGGTTGTTTTTTGGATTATGATTCTATTTCTGCCAGGAAAGGGCTATAATACCGTTTAGGTTGAACAGAAATATACTCCAATTAAGAAAAAAGCCATTTTAAAGGAGAATATTATTGTTGGAAGGTGCGAGAATCTCTGATTCTATGTAGACAATTATTCTTGAAACAAGAAAATAGCGGCAATTAACAGCTAAATTCAATTGAATAGCGTGTGAAAAAAAAAGAAAATTTCGCCTTGAAACAACAATTTATATTCTTACACAATCCAAATATTCTTACCTCACGGAACAGCCAAATATTGTTGTTTCAAGGAAATATATTCTTGATACTTATAAAAATATTCTTGTAAGTGATTTTAAGGATTTTGCTGTGTAACAGCAGTGCTATTACTGTTTCGCTTTACATTTAGTATCTGGCACATAATCTTTCGTTGTAATGTTTCGATGGGATTGTTTTCCTCTTGTGTTATTGTATCACCCCAAATATCACTGCCGTAGAGAATGACTGGTTTTATTATACTGTTATATAACGTTCTGTGAATTCCGACATAACTGGCTGACGACTGCCCCAAAAACCTCCGAGTCATTGTCCATGCCTTTTCTGCCTTCAAACAAAGTTGTTTTATGCCAAATGTCTGCCTGCAAGAACTATTGATAGAAAAGCCTAGATATCTATAATTTTCCACTGTTTCTAAAACATTGTTATTGATAGAAAATGTGCAATTTTTTACATTAAATTGTTTGCAAAATACGACACATTTTGATTTCTCATAGTTTATTTTCAGTTTCCAGTTGTCGCAATACTGCAGAGTTTTATCAAGGCATTTTTGAAGTCCCTCTTTGCTTTGTGAAAGTAAAACAATGTCATCAGCGAACATGAGAGAATTCAATGGTGTGTCAACAAGAAAAACTGGATCTGTCAATGGACATGTCATGGAGTTTGCGAGGTCATTAATGTACAGATTGAACAAGTTTGGGCTTAGAATACAACCCTGGCGGACTCCAATACTCGGAGAGATAGTTTTTGTTAGATGGTTGTTGTAAATTATTTGTGCTTTATTATCTGAGTATAGGCTATTAATCATGTTGTAAAATAATCCATTGATGTTTAACTGTTTAAGTTTCGATAAAAGACCAGTATGCCAAACGGTGTCAAACGCTTTTCTCAAATCAATAAAGCATGCGAACAGTTTTTGGTTATGCTTGGTGTATTTGGCAATTAATGTTTTAAGGCAAAAAAGATGGTTTACCGTTCTTCGATTCTTTTGGAAGCCACCTTGACTTTTGTGAATAATATGATTTGCAATCAAAAAATAATTGAGTCTTTCGTTCAAGACGAGACAAAAAAGCTTACCAAGGATACTTGTGAGGCTTATTCCTCTGTAATTAGAAGTATTTAGTTTACTGCCAGATTTATGGAGAGGAAAGATAAGGGACTCCTTCCAACACTCAGGGAAGTAACCAGACTGAAATAAGTGATCAAAAAGTTTTTGATATATGTCAACAAATTTGTCCATCGTTATCTGGATCATTTCAGAAAGAACTCCGTCTTTTCCAGGTGATTTTTTCAGTTTTAGAAGTTTTAATGCTGCAAATATTTCATCGACTTCTATTGGTCGATTAAGGTCTTCAATAGAGCTGATCTCTGAGTCATGTTTTGTGGTGTTGTCAAGATTAGCAAAATTATTTATAGTTGTTGTATCCGAGCTCACTTCGTGTAACTCTTTAAAATGATTATATAGTTCATCAACGTCGGGAAGTACATTACCTGTTTGGAAATTGTTTTTGCGTGACTTGAATAATTGCCAAAATTTATTTTTGTTATTATACATTGAATCATTTAATTCGTGTAAAGCTGAAGCATTGTGTTTTTTTTTAGACAGTTTGATTTCACGTTTGTATAATTTTCTAAGGCGACAAATACGACTGCGTAGAAACGGATCATTGGGACGTGATTTCAACAGCCTTACGATGTTATTCATTTGAGATTTAATATTAGAGCAGGATTTCGTGTACCATGGTGATTTAAAATTTCTTGATTTTTTATACTTTTTGTAAGATTTTGTTTTCAAGATGCCTTGCGCAGATGAAGTGAGCATGAAGTTTATATCATTGATCATATGGTCGACATCTTCATCGGATGAAAAAGTTCTTCTTGAAAGAGATTTTAGAATTTCAGAATTGTTCCTATTATCAAATTGTTGTGCATACTCACATATTTTTTCATTGCACCAAACATAGCGAGAAGGTCGGTCCTCGGATATAATGTTAGGTTGAGAATTTTTAGACTGTATTTTGTTGACAGCAAGAGATAGGTTTATGGAACAATGATCAGAAAATAGCAAAGTATTTTTGTTGATTTTTAAGGATTTAAGAAGGTTCGATGATTTAAAACATAAGTTTTCTGAGGCTAGAACAAAATCCAACAAACTTGAGCCATTTTTACCGTAGTATGTACATGAACCTTCTTCATCACCTTGCAGTCGACCGTTCAGGATCCGAAGTTGGTTACTGGTGCATATACTTATCAAATGTCTGGAATATTCATTCACAGTGTCATCTTGGCTTTTACGATGAGTGATATCACAGTCAGGCAAATATGAAGGAGGTAAATCAAGATATAGTTCGTCATCACTTGATATGAAGTCTTTTGATTTACGGGCATTGAAGTCGCCGCCAACCAGTATGTCGCAATCACATGGAATCTGTATCAACTCACACTGCAATATCTCAAATACCTGTTTTTTATGGATTTGGTTGACAGTGGAGCAATGGGGACTGACATAAACGAAAGCTATGTATAAGTCATTATCAAGACCAAAATACCGTTTATTTAATTTGAGCCACATGATGTCGTCTGATTGTGAAGGTAGTTATATAACATGGTTTTTAATATTATTTTTTATTAGGGCTGCTAATCCCCCCGCCCCTCTGATAGGGTTAGTTACTTTATCTTTTCTATATTTATGTATTATAGTGTAATTTTCTAATTCATTTTGGTGAGTTACAGACTGGGTCCAAGTTTCACTAAGAAAAATTAAATCGTTTTCGAGAAATGTTGTAAAATCAGGGTTCATAAGCTTTGATCCAAGACCGCAGACATTCCAAAATGTGATACCTAGGTTATTTGGGCTATTAGAGGTGACCATTGTTACTTTTTGGATCGCCTAGTAATGAGATGTACCTCCCACAATTATGGACAACATACGTATATGTTGTACCCTTACGATTCTTTCTATGATTACAACTATTTCTATTTAAATTAAATACTTCTAATTCTATTATAACTACTAATTTTACTATTGATATGATACTTATCTCTATGAGGAGAAGGGTTTCATCTTTGATATACATAAATCTTTTTAATAACATATTTGCTGTTGTTCATAGTTCCATTGAGCAGGAACTTTATGCCATGGTTGTAAATTCTGTGGGTAGTACATTTGTGGATAATTTGCTTGGGCTGTTAAATAGTGTTGCCTCCCATTTATCCCTATTGGTTGTTGATTAAATCTTTGCAAAATTTGGGGTCCTTGATTTTGAACCGAAAATTGTCTCCTGAGAGTGTCGGGACCATTGTGATTTTCGTATACTTGATTATGTGAGTTCGGTTGGATCATTGGGTATTGAGAAATTGGAAGGTTGGGAGATACATGTGTTGCAGCTGAAATATTTGGTTGGATTTGGCTGTTCAAATGACTTGGCATTTGTCGTTGTTGCTGCACTTGATAGTGTTGATGCGTATTTTTATTCGTAGATGATGACGTCATCTGAGACTTGTTTAAACTGATCTGATTCTCCATCGTCATTTCATTTGAATTGCTTTTATTTTCTGTCTCTCTTTGCGCAGCTACTGGTGAAATCCCTCTTTCCGTTAAATGCTTCGTTTTACTGTTTGTATGGATTGCCTTAATTAGGTTCCGTGCTAGTAGCTTTGTTCCATGTGCATTTAAGTATATTTCATCTTTCAAGAATAATGGTCTATTAAGTTGAACTGAATCATTTTGAATGCTTGTGAATGTTTTTGTATGGTCATTAAATAATTATGGTCATTAAATAATAATAATAATAATAATAATAATAATAATAATAATAATAATAATAATAATAATAATAATAATAATAATAATAATAATAATAATAATAATAATAATAATAATAATAATAATAATAATAATAATAATAATAATAATAATAATAATAATAATAATAATAATAATAATAATAATAATAATAATAATAATAATAATAATATAATAATAATAATAATAATAATAATAATAATAATAATAATAATAATAATAATAATAATAATAATAATAATAATAATAATAATAATAATAATAATAATAATAATAATAATAATAATAATAATAATAATAATAATAATAATAATAATAATAATAATAATAATAATAATAATAATAATAATAATAATAATAATAATAATAATAATAATAATAATAATAATAATAATAATAATAATAATAATAATAATAATAATAATAATAATAATAATAATAATAATAATAATAATAATAATAATAATAATAATAATAATAATAATAATAATAATAATAATAATAATAATAATAATAATAATAATAATAATAATAATAATAATAATAATAATAATAATAATAATAATAATAATAATAATAATAATAATAATAATAATAATAATAATAATAATAATAATAATAATAATAATAATAATAATAATAATAATAATAATAATAATAATAATAATAATAATAATAATAATAATAATAATAATAATAATAATAATAATAATAATAATAATAATAATAATAATAATAATAATAATAATAATATAATAATAATAATAATAATAATAATAATAATAATAATAATAATAATAATAATAATAATAATAATAATAATAATAATAATAATAATAATAATAATAATAATAATAATAATAATAATAATAATAATAATAATAATAATAATAATAATAATAATAATAATAATAATAATAATAATAATAATAATAATAATAATAATAATAATAATAATAATAATAATAATAATAATAATAATAATAATAATAATAATAATAATAATAATAATAATAATAATAATAATAATAATAATAATAATAATAATAATAATAATAATAATAATAATAATAATAATAATAATAATAATAATAATAATAATAATAATAATAATAATAATAATAATAATAATAATAATAATAATAATAATAATAATAATAATAATAATAATAATAATAATAATAATAATAATAATAATAATAATAATAATAATAATAATAATAATAATAATAATAATAATAATAATAATAATAATAATAATAATAATAATAATAATAATAATAATAATAATAATAATAATAATAATAATAATAATAATAATAATAATAATAATAATAATAATAATAATAATAATAATAATAATAATAATAATAATAATAATAATAATAATAATAATAATAATAATAATAATAATAATAATAATAATAATAATAATAATAATAATAATAATAATAATAATAATAATGATAATAATAATAATAATAATAATAATAATAATAATAATAATAATAATAATAATAATAATAATAATAATAATAATAATAATAATAATAATAATAATAATAATAACAATAATAATAATAATAATAATAATAATAATAATAATAATAATAATAATAATAATAATAATAATAATAATAATAATAATAATAATAATAATAATAATAATAATAATAATAATAATAATAATAATAATAATAATATGGCATAAAGCATATCATATGGCATATATTTGAGCTATATTATAATGATATATATCAAGCGGGGATTTGAATCGTAGCCTGTAAAATACATTACAGGAAACAGCAGCTCGACCGTTTGAGCAATTTGACACTCAACAAATGCGTGAATTATGTGATTTCGTTGTGAACCACATCAATATTTATATAAACACGTAAACACAACATCCATAAAAAATCTAAATCTCCCTATTACCCACAGAAGAAGCCGGAAGCGATGTCGTATTAGAAATATTTGCGTATTTGGAAAACAGTAGCATTTAGTTACCATTCCCTATTTTCAATCTTAGGGTCCACTGAAGCTTCTTAGATGCGAAAGTTTATTTGTACCAGTAGGGCGATAATAACAATATCAAACTCGGAAAACATTAACAGCTTACCAACAAAGAAGATGTTTAAATTTTAATTCCCATGCGAGCATTCATTTCTGCAGCGTAAGATTATTTAGTTGAGGTTCAGAGTTGCATAATTTAAATAGAAACTATTATAGATATTTAGCGTCCACTATCGGCTGAACAATTTCAACAAATACAATAGTTTATTTTTATCGGGAAGGTGAGAGTAATATTATATCAATAATGTTATTATACTCTGGAAAACAGTAATTGAGCAGGACCAGAATTGCCGTGGAACGTTGTCTGTTGACGTTCAGAAACTTCCAGAACTTCAGAATTCGAAGCCATCAATTTTTCTATCACCAATATCTATTTTTTTATTTGTAAAAGTGCCACAAATACAAAAGCTATCCAAAATTTGATTTGACCTTAGATATTTAGGCACGCCAAAACGCATGCCTCAAATATTTTTTATCGAAGCCCCATATCAAAGGCATATTTGAAAATCAAGTACAACTTCGTGGGTTTACGTTAACCTTTTTTGCTCATCGAAAAACATTACCTCGAATATTTTGAATATTCTGTAATAGATTCCCTAAAATATTTCGATGACCATCTTAATGTACTCTCAATATTTGACAAGCTCTCGTATAAAAACCACTTGAAGTCCCCCCCCCCCCCGTGATAAGTGCTTATATGCGCCATTACGAGCTTCATATTGTAATCTATTATCTGTTAGATTACATTATCAACATGCTTGCTTCATTTATCACAGAATCTTCTGTGCCTCGGTGAATCTATTATTACCAAAAAAACTCACGCCCAACTGCGATGGATTAGAGGATCCCAGCCGTTTAAAAGAATACATTTGCTGTAAATAATCCTTATCATTTAATCACCCTTAGATATTCACTATGGTTGGCAGTGCTTTCTTCTGAACTTTGAGGTCTTTTCCTTGTTGAAATTCTTCATTGTTAGATCATCTCAGTGTGTCTATGCTTTTGGTGGATAATGGAATGTTAGCCATCAAATATCATTTTGTTGTAATTGCTAATGTAACTATACGAGCTAAGCAAATATAATATTATGTCATCATGCTATGACATGATACGATATATTTGCCAAATTAAAGCAAATACAGGCACATACAGATAATCTATATGTTATACATTGATTTCATTTACATACAACCTAATTAAATTTTTAGAATTTAGATAGTCTATATTGTTTAATCTATATTTAAATGTTTGAAATGAAGTAGTGTTATTTACTACCTCAGGTAAGTAGTTCCATACTTGAATGATACAGTTGGCAAAGGTATGAAATGTTGAAATTGTGTGTTGCATTGATTTGGATTAAAGTTTGTGGGTGTGAGTCCATGCATGTTACATTTATTATGATCCTTAAAATCTTATAGGAAGATCTATAATATTGAGCAAAACTGTATAAACCATATGTAGATCGCACCTCAATCTACGTAACTCAAGCGTATCTAAATTGAATTTATTTAAACGTTCATGATATTTCTGATACAGTATACGACATAAAATGTAGAGCTGCTTCGTGAAACGATTCTTGTGAAACTCATACTTGTGAAAAGATGAATCAATTACATTGATAATTTTTTGGCTAAATATATGAAAGAAGTAATAATGTTTTGGGCGTAAAATTACGTTCCAGAAATCATCTCCGCAACTTGAAAAGGATGCGATTAAAGCATTATAGAAAAAGTTATTATATAATGTTCATGGATGAGACATTTTGGATAATGTTACTCTGATACTCTGATACTCACACTATTTAATTAGATAACCACACGGTGGTCTATATCAAACTCCCATATTTCAATTATCTGACTCTTCCTTCAGTATCTTTGAAAACAAAACTATACCAAATCCAGTTTGCAACGAAAACAAACCCGCTACAGTATTATATTGCATGGGTATAATATCAAATGAAATGAAAAACATAATCATGATTAATACCTATATCATTTGTATGTCCAGCTATATTATGATTTTTTATGTTTATCCAAAACGTAGCTTCATGTTTGTTTTGTATAAGTATAACTATATGTCGACAGTTATATTGGGTTAAATATAACTGTATTATTTTTCATAAATATTCTGAATAACTAAATTTTGAATAACTATAAATGTTACAGTCGATGTGAAGTACGGTGAACGGAAATGCGGGCGTTATATATCAATATGTAATGAATGAGACTGATCAGTTTTTATCAATTATATTAAAAGAAATATCTTAGTACCAAATGGATATTTCACTATATATTAGCACTAAATTGAGGTCAACATTTAATAACATTTTCTGCATACAATTGTGTACTTACCTGCAGTTGGATGTTTAGAGCAATTTGGAAACGATGTACATGATGAAACATATAGCATCAGGAAGACAATTGATGTTGGCAAAAATAGTGCAGATTTCATACTTCTTTCCTTCTTAAATTCTATAAAAATAAATAATTGCAGTTGATATCATGTATCATAGACGTATAAGTCAGTTGTGTAAATACGTTCACATAGAACTATATATAAAGATTTTTATGATATTGCTTTCTAGTTGAATGGATCCACACAAAGGATAAAGCTTTTGTATATGCTCGGATACAAATGTTTCCAAAATGTGAAAAAAGGAGAACAGCAGGAGGCAAAATAGATAATCGGATTGGATTATCGTATTATTTAAATATTAAAACAGTTCTTCCCGCAAAAAATTCCATGGATAGTTTTGGCTTTTTTCCAGTTTTTTATAGATAACTATCAACTTTGATATTTGCATAAATAATTCTAGTTTTTGCTGTTTTCGCCGGGAAAATTCACATGGGAAAACTCAATTTAATCTTATCGGAATCTCTGAATAAATGTACGTCAAAAGAAAGCTCATTGAAAGTTTGTTTCACTTTGTTCTGCGCCAAAACAGCTTCTTATTTAGACTAAAAAATTTTCGTTTCAGGCACAATATATTGTACATGTTAAAGTGTTTTTTCTTGTAAATTAAAATCACCTGAAAATTGCTTGAAATAAATTTGTTTTGCTCAAAACAATTTATTTTGGCCCAAAACAAGTGAGACAACCTGAAATAAGCATTAAAATGAAGTGAATTAAATTTGTTAGCACATGAGTCATGGCATGTGCTAGCAGCAATACATGGTTACGCTTGATTTTGATTCTGAGATAATGTCAACCGAAAGCAATATTTTCACCACATTTGATGACATTTCACATCAATGTAATGGAAATGCTATCGCTATATCGATACTGGAAAACGATATCTAGAAAACCCTGATGGGTTAGAGAGTTGAACACAAAGTTGTATCAGCCAACAGACATATACCCTACTCAAGGTATCTGTACAAATATTTTTACAATTATTGTGATGCAGTTGTGATACTGAGAACATTTTAAATTCAAACTTTTTGTATCTGACACCTCCCTACATTTGCTACAAATCTACAGAGAGCTTTTTTTAGATGAAACAAGACATAAAAAAGTTGTTGCAACAAATGAATGAATGAGTCACACAATTAGGCTTATTATCAAATGCAACTTCAAAGTTGGATAACCGTCTTGTTCATTTATTATTGATCTAAATATCTCGCATTCGCCGTAGATTTGTATAGGAAACCAAGGTATCAGATCCAAAAAGCCATATTGACAGATATGTTGGAAAGGGAAGGTCGTCATTAAACATCTGGCAAATGAAGTCATGTGGCACGGCAAAACTAACCGCGTGCTGGGTGTAACTGTACGATTTCACAGTTGACGTAGCAAGAGGCACTTGCGGTTGTTGTGATCGTAGCTCAAAGGCTTAAAGCACTGGACCGGACATTCAGAGATTGTACGTTCGACTCCCACGCTCGGATATGCTTTTATGCTTCACAGCAATTTTCTAGAATTTAAGAAGATAAAGCAAAAATTAAAAACCAAAAATAAAGGCATTCATCTATATTTTCATGACTTACCATCATCTTGAACTGGACCCTATTGTTTCAGATTTTTACTTCGCAAGCATGAAAAATTTGGAAAAGCTAGCATATAATAAGATAAATGATCAATAAATTAGTAATAATAATATTCATTTGTACATATGAAATTGTACTATGCCCCTACTCAGATTTTTTTAGTAAAATACCATGTAAACTTTCCCAGCATATCCTTCTGGAGGTTTAGAGATATGCCAGTTAGAGATATAGACATTATGACGATTTCAGAACAATTTTTAAATACTTATCAAGTATAGCTCTACTGCTGAACAAAGCCAAATATTTACGGAGGACAGAGCATTTGAATTAGTAGAACTTGATGGCATTTGAATTAGAGCAAGCGTAACAAGCTTGACATTTATGGATTATATGTTAAATAATATATTTAGGGATTGCTCAATAATGCACGCAATAACAGATTATTATTTTATTATTAATATTATTATCATTATTATTATTATTATTATTATTATTATTATTATTATTATTATTATTATTATTATTATTATTATTATTATTATTATTATTATTATTATTATTATTATTATTATTATTATTATTATTATTATTATTATTATTATTATTATTATTATTATTATTATTATTATTATTATTATTATTATTATTATTATTATTATTATTATTATTATTATTATTATTATTATTATTATTATTATTATTATTATTATTATTATTATTATTATTATTATTATTATTATTATTATTATTATTATTATTATTATTATTATTATTATTATTATTATTATTATTATTATTATTATTATTTTTTACGTCATGCCAAACTTGTTTACAAAATTCTTTGTAATCCAATACAATTATTCAGACATCTAGTGCGTTATCGCGGTTGAAATATACAGAGTGGTTGAACAGATCAGAATTATGTGAATACAATTTTTAGCTATAAGTGACCATACGTGTTATTGCGAGCTTCATATATTGTATTCCATTATCATAGAGGCTTGAAAACACTAGTAGAAACATTTCACTGCTTGATAAATGCTCGAAGTTGAGCAGAAGGATAAAACAATGTTAAGATTACATCATCGACATGCTTGCTTTATTTCATCATAAAGTCTTCTGTGCCACTGTGATCATTGAATAACCCATGTTCAACAGCAATAAACTGGAATTCGGCTGTTGTAAAGAAAATCCGGTCGTTGCAAAGAAAGCATTTACTGTTAATAATCCTTATCATTTAATCATCCTTCAATATCCGCAGTGCGCTGTCGTGCTTTGTTCTTCACTTGCAGGCCTTATCCTTTGAATATCTCTGTTGTCAAATCCTTTCAGTGTGTGTCTATACGTTAGGTTAATAGTTGAATGTTAACCACGCCTAGCGGTGTTCAAAGATCATTCGTTCTAACTGCTCTAATGTAGCTACTTATATTTCTAAGAAGATGAATTGACGACATTGGTCATTTTTTTATTTTATAGAAACAATTATTCTTTGGTAGTGAAATTATGCTCCAGCAATCACCTCAGCAACATTATTGATTTATAGAATATGACCCAAAAAATACATTAGGATAATGTTACTCTGATACTTACAGTATGACGCGTGAACGTGTTTACAGTATTATCATCATATTGTAGTGACCATTATCAACGTCACATCTGTAATACAAATAGGAAGATAAATACCTATTGCGAAATGTATAATTATCGAGATGATGAGATCAAAACATATATTCATTACAACTTTACCAAGCAAAACAACCGGTATTATTTGAGTATCTGTTCTCTATCCTTAACACTGCTACATTGGTGACCCCGCAAGAATACACTGTACACACACATCACATTACATTTTTAGCTTTTATACAATAATATCAATAACAATTTGTCAACAACATGTCGGTTCTTTCAGCATCAACAAAAAATAACGTCACTCCTGCTCCACTGTCTGGTACAAGTGCTGATCAAGCAGTATCGTATATTCACGCTATTGCCCACAAGTTTCATGCTTTCTGGCCAAACGATCCTGCTCTATGGCTTATGCAAGTAGAGCCCCTTTTGCAACCTATGGAACAAGTATCGATACCACCAAGTTACAAGTATAATTACGTCGTTGCTGAACACTATCAATTGCTAGCGAAGTCAGAGACATTATTGCTTCTCCTCCTGCCGCTGATAAATGTAGTCCCATGCGAACATTTGGCACACAGTCCATTATTTTGCATCTTGGTCTGCCCACACCATTACCTTGGTCATTCCTTGTTGCTGAGATACAGCACCCGATCGTTGGTGCTGACTTCCTCAGTCATTATGAAAAAAGACACACAAAGACAAAAAGACTACCGCTACTACCCCCTTTAGCCTCTTCGAATTCACAAGATTGCCGTTTGGGCTGTGTAATGCGGCCCAAACATTTTGACGGTTCATGGATGACGCCTGCCGCCCACTCAATTTTGTCCATGTCCATCTGGATGGTATTCTCTTGGCTAGTCCAACCTTCGAACAGCATCTGGTTGACTGTCGCAGCCTTTCCACACACCTGGCGGAGTATGGTTTAATCATCAATCCTACCAAGTGCCAATTTGGTCAAACCAATCTCGAATTTCTTGCGTATAAGATTGATGTTGCTGTAATCAGCCCATTGCCTGACGGTGTTGCTGCTATTTCACAGTATCCAGCACCGACAGATCTTCGATTTCTACGTGAATACCATGAATGGCTGAGATTCTATCGGCAGTTCATCCCAAATTGCGCCTCAATACTTCTTCAACTCTACCGTCTACTAAGTGGAAAGCCAAAAACTTTGGACTGACCTCCTTCAAAAACAGTAAAGCTGCACTCGTAACGGCTACACTCCTTACATACCCTCAACCTAACGCCCAAACAGTATCACTACTGATGCATCTGATGTCGTTGTTGGTGCAGTCCTCGAGCAATACATACAAGGGCAATGGCCCCTCTGTTTCTTTTCACGCAAGCTTCGCCCTCAAGAAACTCGATATAATGCGTTCGTGGAAGGGCGCCCACTTGATGTGTTTACTGATCATAAGCCTCTGAGGTCATTAACAAAACAAATAATCCCACACCTAAGCAGATCGGACAACTTGCTTTCATTTCAGGATTTACTTCGCACATCAATCATCTTAGTGGAAAACACAACTTGGTGATCGACGCCTTATCCAGAATCTCCATTCAATCTATTACCGTACTAACATCTTCTGTCGAACTTTTTGATCTCGCAGAAGCTCAAACTGCTAAATAAGACTCCCTAGCATCTGCAATCAAGTCATCTCTCCATATTGTTCCAATGCCTCTTCCAGGATCCTCCATACCATTACTTTGTGACACCTCTACCCCTCAACAACGCCCACTTGTTCCTGTTCTCAAACGGAAGGCCATTTTTGATCAGCTCCACAATTTGTATCATCCGAGTATAAGAGCCACACGGTGTTTATTGTCCTCACTATTTATCTGGTCTGGACTGAAAAAAGATGTTGGTAACTGGGCGAAAACTTGCATCCAATATCAACATGCACAAATTCACCGTCACATTACTCCTCTTCCAGAAGCCATTCCAATGTCACATGCTACCGCTTTGTCTTGTACCAAAGCATTAATCTACCACTGGATATCACGTATTGGCGTGTCTTCAACAATGACTTCCGACAGGGGACGTCAATTCATATCTGATCTCTGGACTGCTCTCCGTACTCTTTTGGGTATTCATCGACAACGCACCACATCTTATTATCCACAGCCCAATGGCCAGGTTGAGCGAATCCATCGACAACTGAAAGCTTCTCTTAGTGCTAGTCTAACAGGACCTTGTCTTGCTGTCAAATTTGCGGTCAATGAAATCTTAATATTTTTCTGAAATGTTTGAAATAGCTATTCAAGTGTTTAGATCTATATGAAATACGATTCCTAGAATTTGTGACGTTATATATACATATGCAAATCAAGTACTGGACTGATTTGTTGAATGAAATGAAGAAATTACAGCGATAATTTGAACATTCTAATGCGTTGAAAACTTGAAATATGAAGTTTTTTCTTGCTAACTTACTACCATTTGTTTATATTTTCCACAAAAAACGTGAACGACTTTATTTTGAATGTTTTTTGCAAGCCAGAACATCTAACATATTTTGATGTTAACTTGGATATATTAAAGATCTCTAAAAACTGCTGACACAGATCTTTAGGCTGTTTCGGGACTGGATTGTGAATTATGAGAGTGACCTTCATTAGGACCCACTAGTGTCCTTCCACACAATTAATTTTCTGCTTCTGCAAAAAAATGAACAACGCATGTTGCTTTGACAAGGATGAAAAATATGAGAAATATAAGAATGAGCAACATGAGATGAAATTTGTTAATTTTAAATCAACTTCAACGAACATAGAAACATGATCAAGATTGCTTGGATTATCATGTTAATTATTTTACATGTTTTATATGCTCTTAAACTTCTAACAACCTGTATAGCAACTCCATTTTGTTGTCAAAGTCCAAACAGGCGAATTTTCAAAGATAATACAAAGGTACCCTCATTAATTGGCACCCCCGTACACTGGCCAGTTTAATTTACTAGATGTTTTTTATAGTATTTTTGCGAGTTGAATCTTGGTTTAAAGAGTAATAAATTTCTTGTTCTGAAAGATCATTGAATTTGGTCAGCTCATCGCCCTTTTCAAAACTCGTGTTCTGGCTGCAACTATGTTGGGCTCAGACATAGATAAAACTACATAGTTATTGGGTGATGTTGACCCTACAACAGTTACAAGGAAAGAGAGAGATTACATATTATTAAAGTTGATTATTTACATGTAGTGATAAACGGAAGTTACAATATATATAAGACAACAAACAAACCACTACAACTACATGTTGAGTTAAACATAGCTGGTTATCACGCGGTAACAATCAGTCAATCTGGACCATTGCTTATTCAGGGTGATTAATTAAAACTTATTTTACATGATTGATAACAGGCTAAAAAGAGGTCATTCATTCATTGATATCGGAAAGTAAACACCTATAGTGCATGTGTGTGTTAATTTGTTTTGTTTTGATTCGTTACCAAAATCAGCATTTCCAGTTCGCTTAACAATATTGATACAAACAAGTGATAGTTATGCAAGCAATCGTAGAATATGGCTATTGAGGACGCAAAAAAATATACCTGTATGGCAACTACACATATCAAAAATGTGTAATAATAAACTCCGAAAATGATACTTAATAAGTAAAAGTAATATCTATAATATAATTTGTAATCAACTTTCGTCCAACACATTGAACAACTCAACACCGATTAAAGCCATTTGCTACCTAAAACTTTGTAACTTTACTTCTGCTGCAACAGAATATGGATGTTCCCATGAAGCTAGTGCTATTGAAGTTTATACATTGGCTATGCAGAAGTAAACAATTAGTTCATATTTTCCGTGAACTATGCTCCGATAGCACCACGAAAGGCATGTAAGGAGAAAACGAGAAGGAATCAGAAAGTGATTCGAGTGGTGCTATCAGAGCATATTTGATGGAAAGTATGAACTATTTGGTTTAGAACATAGCCAGACCCGATTTGTGACTATTGGGCACGTTTTTTCAGAGCATTTTCTGATCTTAAAATCCATGATCAAGTATGTAATTCTCCTATTTTCATGACGTCACAGGAAGAAAGCTGAGTCGAGAGCAGTACACTTGCCTTTTTTAAATCAACTAAAAGCTGCGAGGAAAAATTGATATCGAGACATTTATATTTCTCTTCTTGAAATTAATGGACGGATGCTTAACATCATTTTCTTACATAGTCATGGATTTATCTTTAAAGAATATTTTCTTTTTTCTGATGTGTGTTATTCATTATGGAAATATGACTGGGAAAACTTGAAAAGGAAAGAAAATCTTTCTTACGTATAATTTGAAGAATTTCGTAAAAAGCCGTGAACGCGAAGAAAGAAATGAAACAAAGAAAGATTAATTGGCTAAAATTTTGCTAATTGCCTATTTAAAGGGCAGATTATTGAATTTATGATAACTGTTTAGAATGTTGCTAACTTTCATTTGGAGAAAGGGTTTAATTATTTGAAATTTTAGCGGTTGATTTTGTTTAGTCTATGTTTTGGTTTTGGTAGTTTGTCGAAAGGTTTCATTTCTATGCCAGGAATTTAGTTTTTATACTTATATCTAGGAACTTGCAAAAACTGGCCATAAAAGGATAAGGGGATGTATTAATGAAATGAAGTTATGTTATCTTATGTTTTCACAATTATCAATACTGTAAAGGTTAGGCAAATTGTTTTTGAATTGTTAATTTGTGCAAACTATTTCTATACACTTCAAACGTGCTTGTTTACTGGCTCAAATATTTCTCCTGCAAGCCATTTGATTATTTTGAATAAGTGAGAAACTGCATGAAGCAGTAACTCAATGAGATTGTATATGACTCGACAAATATTCACTGTATTTGCTTTTTACTTTTTATTACTTGCTAGTTTATAATGGCATATTTAAATATTTATCGGTTATTAACATATTACATTTACATGGGTTTTTATACTACTTCTAGGATACGCTGCACATGCTGATGCAATGTTACTTTTGCTTACCACATTTATAATATTTGCTGATACTACACTAATTTTGCTTACAAGATAATAAGATTTGCTGAAACATACAGTAATTTTGCATTGCTGTTACAGTTTACTATTTCATTACTAATTATTTAATTCTAGGTCATTATGTGTAGCTTATTATTCTGTAATGACGTCATGCTGAAAGTGAGGCTGTTCTAAATATGATCTTGTTATGTCGCCAACATGGTCAAAGTTCTTTAGAATTCTTCCAAATTCAAAGTTCTCTAGAAAGTCAAAAAGGAGAAGTAAAAAGTTCAAGAATCTGTAATTTCCTTGCAAAAAGTATTTTTCTCAGCCTAATTATGGAACCAAAACAAATGGCGTGTCCCAGTATAGCAGTCATTTGGGAGCTACCGCCGCCTTTAATTTACTTTTCTTATCGCGTTTCAAACAGACAGTGTCCTGTCCTGCTGTATATCATAAACATATGACACTATATAACTCTTTTGATTGCGCTAAAGACTGGCAACTCCGATTAACTATCGAAAACTGTTGGAAATAAGAACCTTTTTTTTGCCAGTTGTATTCTGCTACAAACTAGCCAATTCGTCATGAGGCAAACACATTTTATGGTATCGATAGAATCTCAACTTCCTAAACGAAGATCTCTAATAATTGAGCAACTATTGAAAGCGAGATATTCTCATGTTAAGAAGTTTTACTTCACATGAAAAAGGTTTCTTACAATCTGCCTACAAAAAATATGTCAGACCCTTAGTTGAAACCGATTCTCCAGTATGGCATCTGTATCTGTTGAAAGCCATCACCTTAATAGTAAATCCAGCAGCGTTTCACATAGCGCCTTCTCATTTTAAGCCATAAATACCATGTGGAAATATCACGAACGTTTAC
Organism: Haliclystus octoradiatus; assembly: GCA_916610825.1. Lineage (NCBI taxonomy): Eukaryota > Metazoa > Cnidaria > Staurozoa > Stauromedusae > Haliclystidae > Haliclystus > Haliclystus octoradiatus. The sequence goes on from OU744450.1 coordinate 4,562,153, forward strand.
ATAAATTAGCTTTAGATATTCATGAGTTATGTTGATCGAAGTCCGATTCACACATATGGTCTTTAAAAACATCTTACACAACATTGAAAATCCTCTTCTAAACGAAATGATTTGATATGATTTTGAGGGATGTTTACGATATGGATTTTGAGTTTGTTGTTAGAGAACGAATGGGTCTAAATTCCGATGGCCCACGAACAAAGAGTGATGTAATCATTTTAATAATCATGTAACATAACCTTTGTCTGGAATATCAATTATCTCTCATCAATTTCACTACAACAATGATTTGTTTTCTAATTTAATAGGTCATTGATTTTTCATTAAATGCAATTAGAATGAAATTCTTACGAATATCATTTCAAAATATGACGCGAAGATTTCAACATAATTGTTTTTCAAACATATGTGCAATATTAAAAATAAAATAAGAGTTACATTTGATTATAGCAAGTCCCAAGTTGTTACTTTTTGAACTTCTCAAGTTGAATTTTTAATTACGGAGTATACATTTAACTTGATTTTGAAAATATTCCATCTGTCGCAGCTTGTCGCCATTTTCAAAACACATAAAACCGTGTAGGTATAGGTCTATAACCGCACACGTGCGGGTATAGACCTATACCTGCACGCTTTTAGTGGGTGCCATGGAATCTCGTGGGTTGTCTTGATATAACTGCTAAACACGTGGTACAAATCCACCAATCGTGACACGAGGTTTTTTCAAGTGATTATTAATAACATTTCATGCATTATACAGCAATGATGAATTCATTCCGAATATTGATGATGAAAGACATATGATGCTGACAGAATAGTAACAATTATGAAGAATTGAATGCTTACATTGTACTGTGAGAGTTTCCTGTGCAGTCACATCGAATCCTGACCCTGTTGCAGTGCAAATAACATCTTTCCCATTGTCATCACTTGATAATACATATGAACTAGCTATACTAGCATCCACTCCATCTATAGTAACTGTAACGGTAACATTCTCGTTAGGGATATTTGTAAGTGCAGTGCAAGTGATTCCAGGAGCATCGCCAGAATTTAGAGTATCAGGAACTGCCAAGACCACGGAATCCAGGTCTATGTAGGAAGCAAAATAATTATCAGTATATTAACTGTTTATTTATTAAAAGAGTTCGAAAGTGAATGATCCATTCAATCAATTTTGGAATCTGTGGACTATATGAGTGTCATTTTTCCCGATCCTCATTCACATCCTCAGAGGATTAGCTCAGATGGCAGAGAAACCGAACTTCAGTTCGGATCATATCTGATCGACCGTGGTTCAAATCCTCCTAAGGTCAACTCAGCATTGAATTTATCAGAAACAAATGAGTACCATCTGAGGATGGCGAATGGAATGGTCCATAGGGAATTGCATTGTGAGTAGCTGCGGCGCATCGTTGCGCATTGACAATAAAGACCTGTAAGACCTATCTGCCATGAAATCTGTTGAAATTGATCTGCAGTGTCGCGGCTGAGATCAACAAAGAGCGTTTAAAATCATTGCTCTCAGCGAAAAATGTCACTCATCTAGAAATAGAGGAGTGGCACGGGTGCATTCGGTAGTGCGACATCGTCTACATTGCTTGTTTTATCGTCATTTAAAAATATTATTGTTTTGATAAAAAATCAACATGTTGATGAGCAAGAAGGTTTTGAATCTGTATCTGTTAATTTTCTTGTATCCATAGGCATTCCAGGTTATAACCCTGTGTATAACTACACGTACAAAAATCCACAAAGCGTCATCATAAATAAAGAGTCATCCAAAAGACCCTATACACGAATACATTTGCATCTTTAGTGTCTTCACAATTTGCTCTCATTGAAATTTGAAAATTTATCCAGAAAATGTTCAAAAATGTTTTGAGAGTTTGGCTGAGCATAAAATTGTAAAATTGTTTGAGGCACACATTTTTTTCTCTTTTTTTTCCAGGTTGTTGCTGTTTTGTATTTGTCAAAATATTTCAATCCAACTTTACGGAAAAAATAAATTTCCACTTATATATATATCTTTAATTAAGTTATAATAATTTATCACAAAAGAATTAGATGATGTTATATTATTATTATTTAGTTAGAAACTCAATTTACGTGAGCTTTTCAAGCAGTGGATTCACTTGACTTGCCCAAGTCTCACTTTTACCATGACGATTTTGATATGTTGGTAAGTGAGACTTGTGTCCTTTGGCAATTCTATTGTTTTAGAAAACAAAGAAACCGCCATCAAAATCTCGTCGATGACGTAGTTTTATCTGAGTATTCCAGGGTGTCAACAGTCAACAGCGAACGAATCGTAAAATATATAAGAGCCTGAAATTTTAAAAGTGTTCAGTAAAATATTTGACAGAAATATTGGCTTGAGTCACTTGTTGTATATATACTTCAGGGTATTGGAGCTAATTAAACTGGAAAACTGATTTTATCATTCTAACTTACTGATTCTGGCGAGTCATTAATTTGCGAACGCTGCTGTTTACTGTAAATTTATGAGCGCTCGTTGGAGATCAAAATGCAGGTTGAAATATGATTCATTGTGGAAATGATAAACATTACACAAGAAAGGTTGCTATATTCTGAATAAATCTTTCCCAATTGCTCTTGTACACGACGTGGAACTGCTGAATTTTTCGATGGTAACCCAAAGTATTCACAATGATACAACATTAAACAATCCTGAAGGGTAAAAACATTTACAGATAATTTCGCCATCTGTATTTTGAATGATGATGTTGAAATAAGTTTGTAAGGTTTGACAAGCATCAGTTAATCGACTTGATTTAATAACTATGGTTTCCATATAGATGTAATTCATTTTTTTTTGGCTTGCATGTTGCGTCTTTCATTAATTTACGTAATGTTGGACCCCATCTTTCCACGTACATCAAATGCGTGATAATTTGTCAGAACAATACGATCAAACAGAATGCCGTTGTGCATAATCCTGCACAACGCTGTACGAAGGGAATAAGTCCCGCTTACCGCTCGTCAAATTGCGGTATATCAAAGCGGGACTTATAGATCAGTCAATGGATTCACTAGCAGCAGGACACTATGGACAAAGGTAGTAAATCTGCAGTCAAACCCTTCTTAGTTCAAGGGAGTATAAAATGGATGTAGAAATGAAAAATAAGATTTAGAAAGATGCTACACAATGTAGTGACATTACCAAATCGGCTTTGAGTTTTCACAGCGACAAAGTCTGGAATATAATTACGAAGTGTTTCGAAGCCAATAAACTTCAAAGAGAGTTTTGTGATTTGCAAAGATCGTGTTCCAATGTAATTTGGAATAAAGAATTTTGTTAAAGAAAGCATAATGAAGATAACTGTCCATATTTGATACCTTTTTTCCTCTTTACGAATCTATGTATCACTGACCATTGCCCAGTCCCTCGTTTCCCTGCGTTTAAAGCATTAATGTAAAACTGTCCATATGTGTGTCCAAACTGTACAAAATGTTTTGGTTTCAGTGAATTATTATATCCATCATTCCCCAAATGTAAGACACCTCTCTGTGTCGTCAATATAATAAAGTGTTTTGTGATAGAATATTGTATTTTATATATCAGATAAAAACATCTTCAGCATATTAAATTCATTGATTAAATATACTTCTTAGACAGGATAGCTTTGTGAAGTAGTCGACAACAGCCGTTGTCCGTCGAATATAAAACTAGAATTAGGTATGATAAACACATTGCGTGTGTCGATTTCATCTTTCTGTAATTGTGTTTTCGTTGGAGAAACGCGTCTGCTGAAAGGCAAACAGGGGGTCATGCAATGGTTTTTCATAGCCAATCATTGAGATTGAAGCTAACTAATCAGTGAAGCACTGACGTTAAGCTGCGGGAGATCGACCAAAATAGCGCAATGATTTTTAATTTTATAGACATTTATAGATCATCGTCCGCGGCGAAGTGCATACAAAGCGTTTTGCCGCTGTTTTAGTAGTCAACACCTTGATACATAAAAAAACTCCATCGAAGTCTAATAATACCTTTCTAAACTCTACATTTTACGTTCAATTTCAGTCATATATGGCCAACAAGGTGTCCCGAAAATATGGTAATATCTGTTCTGGAAAGTGGACAATTTCTTTTTCGCGAGAAAAAAGTTACGATCTTTTGAAGTCTAGACCTCGTTATTTTTCCATAGTGGACTCTCTTGTCATTCCGGCATGAGTTCCAGCTTTCGAAGCAGCCCTACTTCTGAAATAGGGTACTTTCAAAATGAAATATCTCCGCTTATAAGAGCCCAAATCGAAAAATTATTGCCGCCATTTCTATTTATTTTGCATGGGCTACTTGATTCCGGAGTAAAAATTTTTGGTGTCATGTGCACTTTAACATTTTACTAAATAAAAAGTCTTCACTTTCATGACATATTGAACCGTTATTGAACCAATTCCATTATTTGATGGTTTTATTATTATTACTATTATTATTATTATTATTATTATTATTATTATTATTATTATTATTATTATTATTATTATTATTATTATTATTATTATTATTATTATTATTATTATTATTATTATTATTATTATTATTATTATTATTATTATTATTATTATTATTATTATTATTATTATTATTATTATTATTATTATTATTATTATTATTATTATCAGATAATATAGGGCTCTATGTCTTCATTTGACAGAGCGGTAAATAATAATAATATATGGCGAAAGAGTCAAAGAATACACATTCTTTACTGTTACTCAAGTTTCACGCTTTTCACAGCGATCTTCAGACAGATTTTTTACTCAATCTTTGAGTAAATAATCGAGTAAAAAATCGAGTTAAATAATTGAGTAAAAAATCTGTCTGAAGATCGCTGTGAAAAGCGTGAAACTTGAGTAACAGTAAAGAATGTGTATTCTTTGACTCTTTCGCCATATATTATTATTATTATTATTATTATTATTATTATTATTATTATTATTATTATTATTATTATTATTATTATTATTATTATTATTATTATTATTATTATTATTATTATTATTATTATTATTATTATTATTATTATTATTATTATTATTATTATTATTATTATTATTATTATTATTATTATTATTATTATTATTATTATTATTATTATTATTATTATTATTATTATTATTATTATTATTATTATTATTATTATTATTATTATTATTATTATTATTATTATTATTATTATTATTATTATTATTATTATTATTATTATTATTATTATTATTATTATTATTATTATTATTATTATTATTATTATTATTATTATTATTATTATTATTATTATTATTATTATTATTATTATTATTATTATTATTATTATTATTATTATTATTATTATTATTATTATTATTATTATTATTATTATTATTATTATTATTATTATTATTATTATTATTATTATTATTATTATTATTATTATTATTATTATAATTATTATTATTATTATTATTATTATTATTATTATTATTATTATTATTATTATTATTATTATTATTATTATTATTATTATTATTATTATTATTATTATTATTATTATTATTATTATTATTATTATTATTATTATTATTATTATTATTATTATTATTATTATTATTATTATTATTATTATTATTATTATTATTATTATTATTATTATTATTATTAATAATAATAATGGAGTCAAAGACTACGCATTCATTTTCTGTAACTTAAAGTTTCTCGCTTTATGCGATCATCAGACAGATACTATTAATGAAAAATATATACCAGTTACTCTTATTTGACAATAGTGGGAAAAAATTTGAAAAAAGAGAAAAACTATTGTTATACTTACAATGGTTTTATCTTTACAATTACTAAGTTATATTGTTATGTATTGTTATTAGTTTCCTTAATTAAATGGCGCTGTTATAAGGCTACGTTTTTGTTTCTTTGAAATTAGATAAATAATATTTATTTTCATGCCTGCATTTTGATATGAGTTCAGATTTTTTATTTAATATGGCTTCTTTTGAGCAGATGATGTGGAATTTTTCCACTAAACATAGGTGACACTTTTTTGACATATTATTATAGGGTCTGCCGGTTGCCAGAGATGACCATTTAATCGTGTAGTCTACGTCTTTGTTTTTGAGATCCCATATATATTTTGACAATTGTGTACTTGATGATAAGTTGCTGTGTTTGAAGGTCGATATGTGCTGCGTATAACGTGTTTTAAATGTTCCTTCCGTGAGACCGATGTAGTTTTTTCCTTCTGGATTGTTCGGTGTTGAGACGTTGGCGTTGTAAATTCGACTTTTTGATTGGCATTTATTATCAAATGGGCATTTTTCTTTATTTCGACAGTTACATAAAGCGGCGTTTGTGGCATTGTTTTCATTGCTGTTAGTAATCTTTTTGTTATGGTTCTTGATTATCGTGTTCATGTTGCTAGTGCAGCTATAACTTACCTTGACGCAGTTAAAGTTGAATATTTTGTTAAGTCTGTGGGTTTTTGGGAAATGTTTTTTGATTAAATTTAAAAATGTTCGCCCAACATTTGTTTTTACGCTTTTGTTGTACGGCGGGTTGAACCAAATAGTTTTCCGGCTTTGCGTTCTTTTGTTGCTGTTTGACTGTGAAGGGCGTGGCTTGAATGACAAGTTGGTCTGGTGTCCGCTTGCCTTCAAAGCGTCTTCGTAGATAACTTTAGATTTTTCGAAAATTGAATTGTTAGTTGATAGGTCGGAGATGCGTTGGTTGATTGCGATTGGAATTTGTTTTAGTATTACAGGTGGATGATTAGATTTCGTATTAATGTAGAGAGGCTGGTCGTTCGGTTTTCTGTACGGTTGGTAAGAGTTATTAGTTAAATTGAAGGTTAGGTCCAGGTAGTCGACCGTCTTCAGATTGGTCTTTGTTGTAATTTTAAGGCCAACATCTTTGAACAATTTTGTTAACTTTTTTCGAATTTTTTCAGCCTGTGGGCCTGACTTGTTTTTGAGGACAGCTAGACCGTCATCTCGATAAAGTCCTACTTCGTTAGCGCCATATATCTCTTTTAACTTTTCTAAAATGAATAGCCCGACCAATTCACAAACCTCCGCACCGTCGTGGCTGCCCATCGTTACGTCGAATAGATTTTCGTTGCCTCTTTTTGTCCACGCCGATCCTGAGCTGAATAGCACTGACTTCCTTGCATGCATGATTATTTTTGTGTCGCTTTCCGAGATCGATGTTAAATTTTTAGCAAAATTAATGGCTTGAGTTAGTAGATTCTCCGATATTGTTGGATAAAAGTTCTCTATGTCAAACACCATAAATGTTAATCTGTGTTTATTTTCCAAAGATTTGAACCAATCTATGACAGATGACGTATTTCTCCATTGGTTTACTTTTGTCTTTTCTTTGACACTAAGGATAATTTTTTCTAAGATCTTTTTACTAACAATGCCCATTTCGCTCTTTGCCGGGTTGATTAATCGGCATGTAGGATTCTGTCGAAAATTATCTTTGTGATCTTTTATTGTGATGAAAGCTTCTTGTTGGGCTATAATGTCGGTTCTATTTTCAATTTTTAATTCTTTTGCGATATCTCTCGCCTCTCTGTTGATCTTGTTTACTGTGTTCTTATTTGCCTTCTTGTAGGTAGCAGTTACGTTGTCGTGTAGTAGCTTTTCATGTTGTTCTGTGTCGACCTCGTAGAAGTTTCTGGTTTTATCTGCCGGTATAAATGCTTTCGATGATGTCTTGATTTTGGCGATGTCTTTCTTTAACTGGCGTTGGAAGTGGTCGTTCACGTACCTAAATTGGATATTTCGTGTCATTTTCATTAAATCAGCTTCAAAACCTTCTAGCTCCGTAATTTGTGATGGGCAATTTCTTGATTTGAAACCAAAATTTTCTTTCGCTGGGCTGTCGTCTTTTTCGTTTGTTTCATTCTCCTGGAAGAAAAATGCTTTCCATCGCATCCTTTTGATAACGCTTTCTATTTTTGCAATTAGTTGAATTAGATATGTTTTTCTGGGTGGTACTGGTATATTTTTCATTGAATAGTTGAATGTTGTTTGTTCCATGGTTTTTGCAATGAGATTATAGTGCTCTACTGCAAGCAGGAGCGTTAATATAATGTAATAATAATAATGATGATATGGTATCTAACAGCAGTTGATATAGTGCTCGATGTCATTTGACAGAGCGTGAATAATAATAATAATGGAGTCAAAGACTACGCATTCATTTTCTGTAACTTAAAGTTTCTCGCTTTATGCGATCATCAGACAGATACTATTAATGAAAAATATATACCAGTTACTCTTATTTGACAATAGTGGGAAAAAATTTGAAAAAAGAGAAAAACTATTGTTATACTTACAATGGTTTTATCTTTACAATTACTAAGTTATATTGTTATGTATTGTTATTAGTTTCCTTAATTAAATGGCGCTGTTATAAGGCTACGTTTTTGTTTCTTTGAAATTAGATAAATAATATTTATTTTCATGCCTGCATTTTGATATGAGTTCAGATTTTTTATTTAATATGGCTTCTTTTGAGCAGATGATGTGGAATTTTTCCACTAAACATAGGTGACTCTGGCAACCGGCAGACCCTATAATAATATGTCAAAAAAGTGTCACCTATGTTTAGTGGAAAAATTCCACATCATCTGCTCAAAAGAAGCCATATTAAATAAAAAATCTGAACTCATATCAAAATGCAGGCATGAAAATAAATAATATTTATCTAATTTCAAAGAAACAAAAACGTAGCCTTATAACAGCGCCATTTAATTAAGGAAACTAATAACAATACATAACAATATAACTTAGTAATTGTAAAGATAAAACCATTGTAAGTATAACAATAGTTTTTCTCTTTTTTCAAATTTTTTCCCACTATTGTCAAATAAGAGTAACTGGTATATATTTTTCATTAATAGTATCTGTCTGATGATCGCATAAAGCGAGAAACTTTAAGTTACAGAAAATGAATGCGTAGTCTTTGACTCCATTATTATTATTATTCACGCTCTGTCAAATGACATCGAGCACTATATCAACTGCTGTTAGATACCATACCATTATTATTATTATTACATTATATTATTATTATTATTATTATTATTATTATTATTATTATTATTATTATTATTATTATTATTATTATTATTATTATTATTATTATTATTATTATTATTATTATTATTATTATTATTATTATTATTATTATTATTATTATTATTATTATTATTATTATTATTATTATTATTATTATTATTATTATTATTATTATTATTATTATTATTATTATTATTATTATTATTATTATTATTATTATTATTATTATTATTATTATTATTATTATTATTATTATTATTATTATTATTATTATTATTATTATTATTATTATTATTATTATTATTATTATTATTATTATTATTATTATTATTATTATTATTATTATTATTATTATTATTATTATTATTATTACGACAGCTTCTGTATTGTTTAATTTTATATTTAATTTCTTTCAAATGCTGATATCGCCAGACTGCAGAGTATGTAATTTGTGCTGCTAATTTATTTCTCAACTCACGTTTTAGTGCGGCTGGAAGTACCGTTTTTGTAACGTTTTCCATGTTCTGCGGCTGGATTTAGTTGAAAACATGAAAAAATTGTAAAACCAATTGAAAATGTGCGGCCAGCAAGGGCTCAGATCAATATTGAAATTCTTGTTCTGCAGCTAAGATCTTAGCCGCAGATAGCAAACTCTGAAATTTAAAGATATACTTGCTTTTCTTGGTTACAGCATTTTTTGTCACTGTAAATTTGGAATAACTAGGAGATAGATCATGACTTTGTAGCTATCTGAAAGTCCGATTTGGATATGAAAAACTGTTGCTATATACAACCCAAGAGGTTTTAAATTTCAAATGAGTTTTTTCAGCTGAATCCGGCCCTACCCTGAAAGACAAAGTTACCTGCACATCATTAAGCAACATTGTTTGGTTATTTTCAACTTATATACGATTATACTTATACAAGCTTGGTTTTGATCAATCGTCGACTTACAAGATGTATTTCATATCTAAACAAGACTGGCATCACTTTTGAATAAAAGTACATCTATGCACATATTTTTTTCTAGAATAAATAACGCGGTATCTCAAACCGACTTTTCTAACCAAATAATTTAAGGTCTCTGCCATTACATCGATACTTTATTATATCCCATATGACATCATTAAACATTTTAATTTACGCAAATTCTATTAATATAAATGTAAACGAGAGAAATCAGAGGAGTGCAAAAATCCTGGGGTAGAGGGGTGAAGCCCCGTCCATCTAGGAGGGTGCAGGAAATTTTTGAAATTTAAAATCATTTTTCATACACAAATCAGACTTTCAGATATCTATACAGAGTCATGGTCTATCTCCTAGTTATTCCCAATATACAGCGACAAAAAATGGTGTAACCAAGAAAAGCAAGTATTATACTAATGTCCTCAATTTGAGAATTCAACTGTTTTTGAAATTTCATGTTGCTGGTCTTCTATAGCTTTAAGTCTCAATTTAAACCTTAGATATTATCAGCTTGGTGGAAAAATCATATGCTTCTTATAAAAGAAAATATACTGACATTTAACATAAAGTGTTTCTTGAATGGTCTTTGTATCAAAACCAATTAATGTTGCAGTACAAATCACGTCTTTTCCATCATCTTCTTGTGATAGCACAACGTGTCACATTGATATTACAAAAAATGGACAAGCTAAAGCATTTCGACATTTGAAGAAACCAAAAAATTCGAGATGATGATGTCTAAATTAGTTTAGTTGCTTATCATTTATTCAGTATTCATTTGAATTTATCATGTAGCCACAAACCGGGTAGGTTTTCAAATATTTTCTACCGAGGTGGCTCGTGAATTCTGTTATATGATGTCGAAGCGTTTATACGGTTAATAGCCAGAGACCCTTTCTGACGCCAGCCAATGGCGCTTCTACAATGGACCTCAAGACCTAGATTCACAAAAACAATCAAGCAACTCTTACAATAAACAGCGAGTGTTTCTTGAATGGTCTTTGTATCAAAACCAATTGATGTCGCAGTACAAATAACGTCTTTGCCATCATCTTCTTTTGATAGCACATATGAGCTATCTGAGCTTGCATCTTCTCCATCGATAGTAATTGAAATGACAACATCTGCACTAGGAATATTTTTATCTGCTATGCAAGTGATTCCTGGAGTATCTCCAGATTTCAACAAACTTGTAATGGTGATGCTGACCGAATCCAGATCTAAGAATCAATGATAATCACATGCTAAATTATTTGTTGTTGATATAACATAACGAGAAGCTGATTGCTGACGGTCTACTATATCCGAAATGTGATACTTTGATATCCTAAGGTATTATCCCAAGATGTGGTAACTTCCATTGTAAAACTTGAGAGATTTTCGAATGCTGTTCTAGTAATTTGATTGACTTACTCCCGTGTTTGGATCACGCAAGCAAAAACAACTTAGACAACATCAGAGAAAAAACGTCTAAAATTTCTAAAGAATTGCAAATTAAAAATTGCATTATTAACACCGTTGATGATATATATATTTAATAGTACAGTATTATAATTCAAGGCATTCTTCTTCTTTGCGTCATTTGTTTGGTTATTGTGGCTATTCCGAGACAAAAATGCCCTACAAAACCGGCAAAAACTTTTGACACAGCAGAAATGAGAAACAAGACCGCAGATCAAAATCATAGCGTTCGAAAGAATCGAAAGTGTTTCGAAAGTAGAACTCTGGGTCTGTGATTCGAAGAAAGGCAAAATATGACGAAGACGTGAAGATTTATAGGAGAAAATTGATCTAATCAGTCAAATCATTTATGTTAAATTCGTTTAAAAATAGTAAAAATATGTTTTATTTCACAAAAGGGTTACTGCACGGCAGCCTTGTGTTTGGGTTCTCTGATACCAACAATAACCCTTTATTGCACTTAAATTAGGTTGTTCAAATACAGTTTGATCATAAAAACGTTTCACGTCATGGAAAAGATATCCTAAATTTCTCATGACGAAGAATGCCCTAAAATCTCTTTCTGAATTTTGAAAAAGGTACCTCATATATTGGAACGTCCTCGTACAATAACAATATGAAAGTTACCAACAAGTATTAATTCTTGGATGATCAAACATTCTCTATTACCATCTTAAGCTTTTTCGATTTCTAAAATTTCATAAATTTTCAAATACAATAATGTCATTCTCAAAACCCCACCTCATTATAAGCTGTTACCCACAAAGAAGGGCTTTTTGACAATATCTTACAATGAGCAAGAATAGACTCTCTAAATGTCTTTTTATCAAGTCCAGTTGACTTTGATCAAGGCGGCGTTTACAAGACAAGTGAAATTACGAAACCCGGGGGGAATTTTAGTCTGGATCGCCCTCGCATCTAGACGTAAACAGGAAACTCGAGAGAAAATTAGTTCGCTTAGAAACGCTATCAGTACTTTTTGAAGTAAGGATAGGAAATCCGGGATTCTCAAGCCAGACTTTGCAAAATCGGGGTCTTTCTGTCGTCTAAACAGAAATTTATGGAAAACTCGAATTTACAAAAGTCCACTTTCATTTCGCGGCGATACGGCATGTAAATATTGGCAACTAGCTTGCTCTCTTTTAGGATAAAATACTATAATAAAATTTCAGTAAAACTATTCAATGAATCTGTTTATAAAAGACACAATCATGAATAACATGTATTTAAATTATATTATTTACAAAAGCGGTGTCAATTCACGTGGAATTTAATTAGATATAAATAACAAAAGTCATTTTGAATGATTTAAATGAAAAAAAACATATCGATTTGGAGCTACAGCATCCAAGAAGTATAAAAATCCAATTTCAATGAAAACCCGATCAGAAATAGTGGAGCTACAGCGTTTAAATTAGATTAAATAGATGAATCTAGCCTTGTGTAAACTAATACGCTATCTGAACATTTTGAAGGTGGACTTTTGAAAGACTTTTGAAAACCCGGCTTTTTTCTCTTGTGTAAACGTAGCCTAAAAATAGAATAAAAACATTTCTCTTATTTCAAAGGAAATACACAAGTTTCTTACACTGTACATCAAGTGATTGCTCCGCTGTCTTAGGGTCAAACCCATTTGATGTTGCAGTACAAGTCACATCTTTTCCATCATCTTCTTTTGATAGCTCATATGAGCTACCTGAACTGGCATCTTGTCCATCGATAGTAATTGAAATGACAACATCTGCACTAGGAAGATTTGTATCTGCTGTGCAAGTGATTCCTGGCGCATCTCCAGCTTTCAACGAGCTAGGAATGATGATGCTGACCGAATCCACATCTAAGAATCAATAGGAATCACATGATAAATTAATTGTTGTTGATAGAAAATAACAAGAAACTTGATTGCAGATGGCTTATTTCGCCCAATATGGGATACATTGATAACCTAAGGTATTATTCCAAGGGGTTGTAACTTCCATTGTGCTTCAATAAGGTTGTTCAAATACAGTTTGACCATAAAACGTTTCACCTCATGGTATAATACCCCAAAGATATTTTTACAAAGAAAAGATTCAGCAATAAAAATTGAACTACAAAATAAAATGAAGAAATTGAAAGGCGACAAAAAGTATACCTCAAAGTTTTTCATGACAACGAATACCCTAAAGTCTTGTTCTGAATTTTGAAAAAGGTACCCCGTATATTTGAACGTCTCCGTTTACTTACAATATGAAAGTAACTCTCGAGTTTTAGTTCTAGGATAATCAAACATTCTCTATATTAACATGCATCTTCAGCTTTTTCGATTTCTCAAATTTCATAAAATTTCAAATACAATTTTTTCATTTTCAAAATCCCACCTCATTATAAGTTATTACCCACAAAGAAGGGCTTTTAGACAATATCTTACAATGAGCAAGAATAGACTCTCTAATGGTCTTTTTATCAAGTCCAGTTGACGTTTAACAAAAATAGAATAAAAAAATTTATCTTACTACAAAGGAAATACACAAGTTTCTTACACTGTACATCAAGTGATTGCTCCGCTGTCTTAGGGTCAAACCCATTTGATGTTGCAGTACAAATCACATCTTTGCCATCATCTTCTTTTGATAGCACATATGAGCTACCTGAGCTTGCATCTTGTCCATCGATAGTAATTGAAATGATAACATCTGCACTACGAATATTTGTATCTGCTGTGCAAGTGATTCCTGGCGCATCTCCAGATTTCAAAGAACCAGGAACTATCACGGTTACTGAATCCAGATCTAAGGAGTAACGATAATACGATCACATATATGTAGGAAATGATGATTTTTAGTTGGTTAAGAACAATTATATGATCAACATGCGCACTTTCACGATAATAAGGGATTCTATTGAAATAATATTTTTTCAAATTAACAATTGATTCTGATGTATGTCAATGAAATGAAAGAATTAACTGTTGAAGTCTGGAGCCTATCCGATAAGAAATGACGCTTAGAATAGACGCATCAGAACATCGATATCTATAAGCGTCATTTCTTATCGGGTCAGCTTCCAGCTTTTAACAATCAATGTTTCCAGTTGGTAAACACCAGAATGAGTCGCTATACTTTTAAAAATAGTTTTCAGAAGAATCTTCAAAGGTTTATATAAGAAAACATCGCTAAACTTCCAATATTCCAATGAAGATAATTCCATTATTTCTATTATCGAGATTCGTAATCCATGTTTTTTAATGTGGTGTAATCTGTCTTACTGATTGAACATAGGAATCAATGACTATACAGCAAAGCTTTAAATGATATATACATTCTCTAGATTAAAAAATCAGAAAATCATGTTTGCCATTCAATCATTCAAAATTTGACACCAAAGCGATCACCGGAATAGATTGCTTATCTATTCCGGAATCTATTCGGGATTAGTCGAAACCGACTAGGGTACTATTTGATGATCTGCATTCTGATTGGTTGCTCAATCGTTCACTATTTTCTCATAGTGAACGCTGGCAAGTTCCCTCGCAAAATTCTAAAGTAAACAAGCGATTCGCAAATGTTTTTGAATAAATTTTATACGAGACTCTTATAAATTCCGTGCCCGAGAAAACAAAGCAAGCAACAAATTATGATATGAAGTTGTTTAATGTTAGGCTATGCATATTCAATTTTAATCTCATTTAAAAATCTTCTCGCAATTTTTTCGTCGCTACTTTATTGCAGATATAAATTAGTTCACTAGTCAGCATAAGTTTATAAACAACAAACGTTTATATTACAAACTGCAAACATTTATGTATTTTTAGATACTCAATAGTTACCTTGCTCAAGTTTGCTATTTTGTTGGGCTGTAAATTTGTAGCCAGTATTAATATCCAACTATTCTTGTTTTAAAAATTAAATCTGAATCAAGTCAAATTAAAATTCATCCTCCGAATCACGACGCTGCAGTCATCATGGATGCCTTTGATTGACGGTTGTATTAAAAATTAATTATGCAAGAAGCGAATAAATACTTGGAATTTATTTCTTTTGATGTGTTTGGCTTGTATCACTAGTTGGTTTCTACTAAAACAATTAGACAACTCGCCCTTGTTGGCTACCGTCCTGAATAGTCACCTCGGAGGACCTCGATGACTATTCGACATTCGACGGTAGCCAACTCGGGCTCGTTGTCTAATTGTTAAATAGAGTGGCTGATGATCGCCTTGAACATTGGGATAGCAAACACCATTGTCTGATTTCTGACTTTTATATTTTAGATATTAGTTTATAGTTTATAAAAATATGATCGTCAATATGTTAGAAAAGCTTTAACACGATAACCAATTTAGAATAACTTTTGTTAAAATAACTTATTATTATTAGCCCAACGTGTCGCACTTATATTACAAAAAATGGGCAAGCTTTTTGACATTTGAAGAAACCAATAAAATGGAGATGATGATAGCCTGCTCACAAACTCACTGTCAAAATGTAAATTTGGTAAACAGTAGAGTCTGCTAACCAGAGGACAAAAGCTTGCACTTTCTGATTCAGTACGGTGTGTGGAAAGGTGTAAAAAATATTGTCCTAGAAGGGCTGTGATTCAACGCCGAGATTTTCTGGCGACGATTCAGCGAGGAGTATTTCAAAGAGAGGCTTGGGGGGCTAGACTGCACTAACTCCCCTTAATGTTCTTTGTCAGAAAACTTCATATCTTTTGAAGTCATTTGGAACATTTGCGATAAACTTCAATGCCAAGAATTGAGAATTGATATCGTTTCCAAGACGTGTTGGAACCATTAACTGTCGTAATTGCATCAATTATATTTAGTTATATCTCTGATTAGTCTCATAAATGTATGAAATGTTTTGGATAGCGATTTTATTCAAAAGCTATTACAGAAGTAGAGGCGCGACACGAAAACAACATTGCAAGGAAAATTAATTCAATAAAAAAATCCCTTTAGTTCAGCCGCAGTATTTAATGGCTATAGAAAGGAAGCAATTGTCGAGCCACTGTTTTTCGTCGTCTTCCTATTTTCATTATGATTACTCTATATTTGCTTCGTTCGTTCGACAAAATAAGTCTATCACGCAGCTAATTCAAATTCGTAGCGGCTCGAGTTTACTTCCGATGAAGCATGAATTAATGCAGTAGACCATTTGATCATAACTGATGCTAAATTCGAATTTCAGATTTACTAAAATCTAGATATCTTCCCTAAAATTAATAGTGAAACTAACTGTAAATGAGTTTCAAGTAAATTAATAACGATATGGTTGGAGTCGTTGATCTTTTTCTGGGCTTGACTTTCGTGGCCAAGCACTCTTAGCGAAAGCGAGGCAGCCAATTTCCACACCCCGTGTTGATTCAGCAAAGGCAAGATTTTGTTCTCGAGATTTTGTGCAAGCAGACTCTACTGTTTATCAAGTCTACATTTTGACAGCGAGTCTGTGAGTAGGCTAAGATGACGATGGCTAAATTAGTATAGTTTATTGTTATTTACTCAGTATTCATTTGGATTTGTCATGTAGCCATAAACCGGGTAGATTTTAGCTATTTTCTACCGAGGTGGCTCGTGAATTCTGTTATATTATGTCGATGCGTTTGTACGGTTAATAGCCGCATTCCCTTCCTGATGCCAACCAATGGTGATTATTCCAGGACCTCCAGCCCTAGATCAACAAAAACAATCCAGCAACTCTTACAATAAACAGCAACTGTTTCTGGAATGGTCTTTGTATCAAACCCAGTTGATGTTGCAGTACAAATCACATCTTTACCATCATCTTCTCTTGATAACACATATGAGCTACCTGAACTTGCATCTTGTCCATCGATAGTAATTGAAATGACAACATCTGCACTAGGAATATTTGTATCTGCTGTGCAAGTGATCCCTGGCGCATCTCCAGATTTCAAAGAACCAGGAACTATCAAGCTTATTGAATCCAGATCTAAGGAGTAACCATAATACGATCACATATATGTAGGAAATGTTGATTTTCAGTTGGTTAAGAACAATTATATGATCAAAATGCGCACTTTCACGATAATAAGGGATTCTATTGAAATTTCAATAGCACATATGAGCTACCTGAGCTTGCATCTTTTCCATCGATAGTAATTGAAATGACAACATCTGCACTAGGAATATTTTTATCTGCTATTGAAAATATGATCGTCATTATGTCAGAAAAGCTTCAACGCGATCACCAATTTAGAAAAACCTTTGTCAAAATAGAATAGAATAGAATAGAATTTTATTTCAACCACATGATAAAAAAAATATTTACAGACTAAAGAAATTGATTTATAAAATATGATATACAGTGGAATAGTAGGATTTTATAATGTTCTTTCGTATATAGTTGATGAAAGTATTAGACGATGAATATATATTTTCAGGAAAGGTCTAAGTGAAACCATTCCAAAGTGTTGAAAATCTGTAATTTGGTAATGATTGTAGCATTTTTTTAGTTACAAAAGGAATTTCAAAAACATTCAACTTTCTGAATCTGGATTCAAAAAACTTAAACATTGATAGTAAAAATGATGGGACAGAATCATTGGCAATTAACAATCTATGCATAAAAGAAACCACCTTCAAATTGTATAAATCTTTGAATTTCAAGATACCTAAATATTTCATCAGTGGCTCGACACGGGATAGGTACTTTGCGTTCATTATAATCCTCACACACTTTTTCTGCAACAACTCTAACCGTGAAACATTTGCATGACCCCAAATCTCAATACAATACTCAAAGTGAGGTTTGCATTAAGAATTGAAATTTATTAATTTATGATTCAAAGTTAAGAAATTTTTTAGACGAATTAGGGTGAAGATTGTTTTACGTAATTTGGAAGCAACAAAATTGGCATGGGCTTTCCAACTCAGATCATCATCGATCAGTACACCTACAAATTTAATGAAATGATTCTTTTGTAGAGAACTGCAATGTTCCAGAGCATGACCATCAAGTTATAAAGATATAGATAAAAGTCTGGCATGATGGTTGAAAAGCATATATTTACATTTGTCTGGGTGTAGAGTCAAATGATTTTCGTAAAACCAATGCGCCACAGATTTCAATTCTTTGTTTATTTCAATTTCAAGGTCTTCCTTGTTATTTGAGGACCATTGTAAAGTTGTATCATCAGCAAAAAGGGTTACTTGGAATTTTGTTGAATTGGGTAAATCATTTATAAAAATCAAGAATAATAGGGGGCCGAGAATACTACCTTGCGGTACTCCACAGGTTATTTCACAAAAACTAGATAAAGCTCCATCAAGTAAAACTGCTTGCCTCCTATTAGACAGGTAATTTGTCATTCATTCAAATTCAATCCCATGCAAACCATAATGATTCAACTTATGTAAAAGAATGTCATGAGAGACTGTATCAAAAGCTTTTTGATGTCGAGAAATATAGCACATTGATATTTTGAACGTTTTGAAGAAAAAATATTGTTGAGTAATAAAAAGTTGAGTAAGCAATGACTTGTGGAAAAATATTTACGAAAACCAAATTGGTCTTTAGTAAGGAAAATGGTGTTTGAATAGGTATACAATTGAAAATAAACAACCTCTTCTAACTTTTTTGAAAAAGTGTACAATAGTGAAATTGGTCTATAACTAGAAAATTCTTTGCTGTTTCCTGATTTGAAAAGAGGTATTACTATAGCAATTTTGAAAGAATCTGGAAAGTAGCTGGTGCGAAGGGAAATGTTCACAAGAAATGTTAATGGTGGGATTAAAACATCTTTAACGTGTTTCAGCAATGAGCTAGATATTTCATCTATACCAGTACTGGAAATGATTTAAGATTGGACATCAATTTTCTCCACAGCAAATTTAGTAACATGTTTGAATTTGAATGAATTACCATCGTTTTTTGGGAGATATTGTGCAAAGTTGGAAGATTCTGGAAAACTATTTGTAAGGGATTTTCCAACGTTGATTAAAAAACTGTTGAAATGCTTAGCAATCTCATGTTTTTCATGAATTTCTTTATTGTTCAAATTAAAAAAGTTTGGATATCTATTTTTGTTTTTGTTTCTACCAAGAATTTCATTTGTGGTCTTTCAAATCGATTTGATGTTGTTTTTGTTTTCATCGTAGAAAGAATTCCCAGAGCCATTTATTTACAAAGGTTGGGACACGCTTTTATGTGCCGCTATCGTCTCCAATTGCACAGATGCCAGTCACGTGATTTTTGGACGCCGTCTTTGTTCTTTCGAAAGCAGATTCTCAATCATTTCAAGTGAAACGCGCGAAAAAATACAATACATTATGGTTGAAATAAAACACATAACATTCTCCTGCACATGCGCACTGTAAAAAACGTGCTCGGGTCCAGGTAAAAAGAAAGTAAAATGGCATGAATGTCCAAACTCTTGTAAATAGATGGCTCTGGGATGCCCTACCTGACGGAAACAAATGGAGCATCTGCTATGGACCCCAAGACCTAGATTCACAAAAACAATCAAGAAACTCTTACATTTAACAGCAAGTGTTTCTTGAATGGTCTTTGTATCAAAACCAATCGATGTTGCAGTACAAATAACATCTTTGCCATCATCTTCTTTTGAGAGCACATATGAGCTACCTGAGCTTGCATCTTCTCCATCGATAGTAATTGAAATGACAACATCTGAACTAGGAATATTTTTATCTGCTATGCAAGTGATTCCTGGAGTATCTCCAGATTTCAACAAACTTGGAATGGTGATGCTGACCGAATCCAGATCTAAGAATCAATGATAATCACATGCTAAATTAATTGTTTTTGATATAACATAACGAGAAGCTTGATTGCAGACGGTCTATTATATCCGATATATCCTACTTTGATAACCTAAGGTATTATCCGAAGAGGTTGTAACTTCCATTGCGCTTCAATGAGGATGTTCAAATACAGTTTGACCATAAAAACGTTTCACATCATGGAAACGATATCCTAAATTTTTCATGACAAAGATGCCCCTTAATCTTTTCTGAATTTTAAAAAAGGAACCTCGTATATTTGAAAATCCCCGTATAGTAACAATATGAAAGTTACCAACAAGTATTCGTTCTTGGATGATTAAACATTCTCTATTTCCATCTTAAGCTTTTTCTATTTCTCGAATTTCATAAATTTTCAAATCAGTTAGGTCTATTTCGAAATCCCGTCTCATTATAGTTAAGATAACCTATTCCCCACAATGAAGGGCTTTGAAACAATATCTTATTATGAGCAAGAATAGATTTTTTAATTGTCTTTTTCTCAAGTCCAGTTGACATTCAATGAAAATACAATAAAAATATTTATCTTGTTACAGAGGAAATACAAAAGCTTCTTACACTGTACATCAAGTGATTGGTCCGCTGTCTTTGGGTCAAATCCATTGGATGTTGCAGTACAAATCACATCTTTACCATCATCTTCTTTTGATAACACATATGAGCTACCTGAACTTGCATCTTGTCCATCGATAGTAATTGAAATGACAACATCTGCACTAGGAATATTTGTATCTGCTGTGCAGGTGATTCCTGGTGCATCTCCAGATTTCAAAGAACCAGGAACTATCAAGCTTACTGAATCCAGATCTAAGGAGTAACGATAATACGATCACATTTATGTAGGAAATGTTAATTTTCAGTTGGTTAAGAACAATTATATGATCAACAGGCGCACTTTCACGATAACAATGGATTATATTGAAATAATATTTTTTCAAAGTAACAATTGATTCTGATGTATGTCAATGAACTGAAAGAATTAACTGTTGAAGTCTGGAGCCTATCCGATAAGAAATGACGCTTAGAATAGACGCATCAGAACATCGATATCTATAAGCGTCCTTTCTTATCGGGTCAGCTTCCAGCTTTTAACAATCAATGTTTCCAGTTGGTAAACACCAGAATGAGTCGCTATACTTTTAAAAATAGTTTTCAGTAGGATCTTCAAAGCTATATATAAGAAAACATCGCTTAACTTCCAATATTCCAATGAAGATAATTCCATTATTTCTATTATCGAGATTCAAAATCCATGTTTTTTAATGCTGTGTAATCTGTCTTACTGATTGAACATAGGAATCAATAACTATGCAGCAGAGCTTTAAGTAATATATACATTTTATAGATCATCATCATCATCATCATCATCATTTATTCAGAACCTTTAAGTTATACAAACTTTTTTCAAAAGACTGATAAAAAAAATTCTGATAAATAGAGTAAAAATTCAGAAAGTCATGTTTGCCATTCTAAGTTTAACGTCAAATTAACGCCAAAGCGATCACCGGGCAATCTATTCCGGAACTTATTCATGAATAGAGTGCCTAATCATTGGCTTGAACATAGCAGTAGAAAACTTTATTGTTGGATTTCTGGCTTTTATATTTTAGATACTAATTTATGTTTTACAAAATTATGATCGTCAATATGTCAGAAAAGATTTAACATGATAACCAATTTAGAATAACTTTTGTCAAAATAATTCATTATTATTAGCCCAACATGTCGCACTGATATTACAAAAATGGGCAAGCTAAAGCATTTCGACATGATGATGGCTAAATAAGTTTAGTTTCTTATAATTTATTCAGTATTCATTTGAATTTATCATGTAACCATAAACTGAGTAGATTTTCAAATATTTTCTAACGAGGTTTCTCGTGAATTCGGTTATATGATGTCGAAGTGTATTTACAGTTAATAGCCAGAGACACTTTCTGAAGCCAGCCAATGGTGCTTCTACCATGGACCTCAAGACCTAGATTCACAAAAACAATAAAGCAACCCTTACAATAAACAGCGAGTGTTTCTGGAATGGTCTTTGTATCAAAACCAATCGATGTTGCAGTACAAATAACATCTTTGCCATCATCTTCTTTTGAGAGCACATATGAGCTACCTGAGCTAGCATCTTCTCCATCGATAGTAATTGAAATGACAACATCTGCACTAGGAATATTTGTATCTGCCGTGCAAATGATTCCTGGAGCATCTCCGGATTTCAACAAACTTGGAATGGTGATGCTGACCGAATCCAGATCTAAGAATCAATGGGAATCACATAATACATTAATTGTTGTTGATATAAAATAACGAGAAGCTTGATTGTAGACGGCTTATTACTTCCAATATGTGATACAGTGATATCCTAAGGTATTATCCCATGGGGATGTAACTTCCATTGCGCTTCAATAAGGTTGTTCAAATACAGCTTGACCATAAAACGTTTCACCTCATGGAATAATACCCCAAATATCTTTTCACAAAGAAAAGATTCAGCAATAGAAATTGAACTAAAATAAAATGAAGAAATTGTAAAGCCGACAAAAAGTATACCTTAAAGTTTTTCATGACAACGAATACCCTAAAATCTTGCTCTGAATTTTGAAAAAGATTCCCCGTGGATTAGAATGTCTCCGTTTACTTACAATAAGAAAGTAGTTGTTTTACGTAATTTGGAAGCAACAAAATTGGCATGGGCTTTCCAACTCAGATCATCATCGATCAGTACACCTACAAATTTAATGAAATGATTCTTTTGTAGAGAACTGCAATGTTCCAGAGCATGACCATCAAGTTATAAAGATATAGATAAAAGTCTGGCATGATGGTTGAAAAGCATATATTTACATTTGTCTGGGTGTAGAGTCAAATGATTTTCGTAAAACCAATGCGCCACAGATTTCAATTCTTTGTTTATTTCAATTTCAAGGTCTTCCTTGTTATTTGAGGACCATTGTAAAGTTGTATCATCAGCAAAAAGGGTTACTTGGAATTTTGTTGAATTGGGTAAATCATTTATAAAAATCAAGAATAATAGGGGGCCGAGAATACTACCTTGCGGTACTCCACAGGTTATTTCACAAAAACTAGATAAAGCTCCATCAAGTAAAACTGCTTGCCTCCTATTAGACAGGTAATTTGTCATTCATTCAAATTCAATCCCATG
The DNA here is from genome assembly GCA_916610825.1 of Haliclystus octoradiatus. Lineage (NCBI taxonomy): Eukaryota > Metazoa > Cnidaria > Staurozoa > Stauromedusae > Haliclystidae > Haliclystus > Haliclystus octoradiatus. Next base: position 4,585,615 of record OU744450.1, read on the forward strand.
CAAACCATAATGATTCAACTTATGTAAAAGAATGTCATGAGAGACTGTATCAAAAGCTTTTTGATGTCGAGAAATATAGCACATTGATATTTTGAACGTTTTGAAGAAAAAATATTGTTGAGTAATAAAAAGTTGAGTAAGCAATGACTTGTGGAAAAATATTTACGAAAACCAAATTGGTCTTTAGTAAGGAAAATGGTGTTTGAATAGGTATACAATTGAAAATAAACAACCTCTTCTAACTTTTTTGAAAAAGTGTACAATAGTGAAATTGGTCTATAACTAGAAAATTCTTTGCTGTTTCCTGATTTGAAAAGAGGTATTACTATAGCAATTTTGAAAGAATCTGGAAAGTAGCTGGTGCGAAGGGAAATGTTCACAAGAAATGTTAATGGTGGGATTAAAACATCTTTAACGTGTTTCAGCAATGAGCTAGATATTTCATCTATACCAGTACTGGAAATGATTTAAGATTGGACATCAATTTTCTCCACAGCAAATTTAGTAACATGTTTGAATTTGAATGAATTACCATCGTTTTTTGGGAGATATTGTGCAAAGTTGGAAGATTCTGGAAAACTATTTGTAAGGGATTTTCCAACGTTGATTAAAAAACTGTTGAAATGCTTAGCAATCTCATGTTTTTCATGAATTTCTTTATTGTTCAAATTAAAAAAGTTTGGATATCTATTTTTGTTTTTGTTTCTACCAAGAATTTCATTTGTGGTCTTTCAAATCGATTTGATGTTGTTTTTGTTTTCATCGTAGAAAGAATTCCCAGAGCCATTTATTTACAAAGGTTGGGACACGCTTTTATGTGCCGCTATCGTCTCCAATTGCACAGATGCCAGTCACGTGATTTTTGGACGCCGTCTTTGTTCTTTCGAAAGCAGATTCTCAATCATTTCAAGTGAAACGCGCGAAAAAATACAATACATTATGGTTGAAATAAAACACATAACATTCTCCTGCACATGCGCACTGTAAAAAACGTGCTCGGGTCCAGGTAAAAAGAAAGTAAAATGGCATGAATGTCCAAACTCTTGTAAATAGATGGCTCTGGGATGCCCTACCTGACGGAAACAAATGGAGCATCTGCTATGGACCCCAAGACCTAGATTCACAAAAACAATCAAGAAACTCTTACATTTAACAGCAAGTGTTTCTTGAATGGTCTTTGTATCAAAACCAATCGATGTTGCAGTACAAATAACATCTTTGCCATCATCTTCTTTTGAGAGCACATATGAGCTACCTGAGCTTGCATCTTCTCCATCGATAGTAATTGAAATGACAACATCTGAACTAGGAATATTTTTATCTGCTATGCAAGTGATTCCTGGAGTATCTCCAGATTTCAACAAACTTGGAATGGTGATGCTGACCGAATCCAGATCTAAGAATCAATGATAATCACATGCTAAATTAATTGTTTTTGATATAACATAACGAGAAGCTTGATTGCAGACGGTCTATTATATCCGATATATCCTACTTTGATAACCTAAGGTATTATCCGAAGAGGTTGTAACTTCCATTGCGCTTCAATGAGGATGTTCAAATACAGTTTGACCATAAAAACGTTTCACATCATGGAAACGATATCCTAAATTTTTCATGACAAAGATGCCCCTTAATCTTTTCTGAATTTTAAAAAAGGAACCTCGTATATTTGAAAATCCCCGTATAGTAACAATATGAAAGTTACCAACAAGTATTCGTTCTTGGATGATTAAACATTCTCTATTTCCATCTTAAGCTTTTTCTATTTCTCGAATTTCATAAATTTTCAAATCAGTTAGGTCTATTTCGAAATCCCGTCTCATTATAGTTAAGATAACCTATTCCCCACAATGAAGGGCTTTGAAACAATATCTTATTATGAGCAAGAATAGATTTTTTAATTGTCTTTTTCTCAAGTCCAGTTGACATTCAATGAAAATACAATAAAAATATTTATCTTGTTACAGAGGAAATACAAAAGCTTCTTACACTGTACATCAAGTGATTGGTCCGCTGTCTTTGGGTCAAATCCATTGGATGTTGCAGTACAAATCACATCTTTACCATCATCTTCTTTTGATAACACATATGAGCTACCTGAACTTGCATCTTGTCCATCGATAGTAATTGAAATGACAACATCTGCACTAGGAATATTTGTATCTGCTGTGCAGGTGATTCCTGGTGCATCTCCAGATTTCAAAGAACCAGGAACTATCAAGCTTACTGAATCCAGATCTAAGGAGTAACGATAATACGATCACATTTATGTAGGAAATGTTAATTTTCAGTTGGTTAAGAACAATTATATGATCAACAGGCGCACTTTCACGATAACAATGGATTATATTGAAATAATATTTTTTCAAAGTAACAATTGATTCTGATGTATGTCAATGAACTGAAAGAATTAACTGTTGAAGTCTGGAGCCTATCCGATAAGAAATGACGCTTAGAATAGACGCATCAGAACATCGATATCTATAAGCGTCCTTTCTTATCGGGTCAGCTTCCAGCTTTTAACAATCAATGTTTCCAGTTGGTAAACACCAGAATGAGTCGCTATACTTTTAAAAATAGTTTTCAGTAGGATCTTCAAAGCTATATATAAGAAAACATCGCTTAACTTCCAATATTCCAATGAAGATAATTCCATTATTTCTATTATCGAGATTCAAAATCCATGTTTTTTAATGCTGTGTAATCTGTCTTACTGATTGAACATAGGAATCAATAACTATGCAGCAGAGCTTTAAGTAATATATACATTTTATAGATCATCATCATCATCATCATCATCATTTATTCAGAACCTTTAAGTTATACAAACTTTTTTCAAAAGACTGATAAAAAAAATTCTGATAAATAGAGTAAAAATTCAGAAAGTCATGTTTGCCATTCTAAGTTTAACGTCAAATTAACGCCAACGCGATCACCGGGCAATCTATTCCGGAACTTATTCATGAATAGAGTGCCTAATCATTGGCTTGAACATAGCAGTAGCAAACTTTATTGTAGGATTTATGGCTTTTATATTTTACATACTAATTTATGTTTTACAAAATTATGATCGTCAATATGTCAGAAAAGATTTAACATGATAACCAATTTAGAATAACTTTTGTCAAAATAATTCATTATTATTAGCCCAACATGTCGCACTGATATTACAAAAATGGGCAAGCTAAAGCATTTCGACATGATGATGGCTAAATAAGTTTAGTTTCTTATAATTTATTCAGTATTCATTTGAATTTATCATGTAACCATAAACTGAGTAGATTTTCAAATATTTTCTAACGAGGTTGCTCGTGAATTCGGTTATATGATGTCGAAGTGTATTTACAGTTAATAGCCAGAGACACTTTCTGAAGCCAGCCAATGGTGCTTCTACCATGGACCTCAAGACCTAGATTCACAAAAACAATAAAGCAACCCTTACAATAAACAGCGAGTGTTTCTGGAATGGTCTTTGTATCAAAACCAATCGATGTTGCAGTACAAATAACATCTTTGCCATCATCTTCTTTTGAGAGCACATATGAGCTACCTGAGCTTGCATCTTCTCCATCGATAGTAATTGAAATGACAACATCTGCACTAGGAATATTTGTATCTGCCGTGCAAATGATTCCTGGAGCATCTCCGGATTTCAACAAACTTGGAATGGTGATGCTGACCGAATCCAGATCTAAGAATCAATGGGAATCACATAATACATTAATTGTTGTTGATATAAAATAACGAGAAGCTTGATTGTAGACGGCTTATTACTTCCAATATGTGATACAGTGATATCCTAAGGTATTATCCCATGGGGATGTAACTTCCATTGCGCTTCAATAAGGTTGTTCAAATACAGCTTGACCATAAAACGTTTCACCTCATGGAATAATACCCCAAATATCTTTTCACAAAGAAAAGATTCAGCAATAGAAATTGAACTAAAATAAAATGAAGAAATTGTAAAGCCGACAAAAAGTATACCTTAAAGTTTTTCATGACAACGAATACCCTAAAATCTTGCTCTGAATTTTGAAAAAGATTCCCCGTGGATTAGAATGTCTCCGTTTACTTACAATAAGAAAGTAGCCCTCGAGTTTTAGTTCTAGGACAGTCAAACATTCTCTATTAACATCTTCAGCTTTTTCGATATCTCCAATTTCATAAATTTTCAAATACTATTTTGTCATTTTCAAAATCCCACCTCATTATAATTAAGATAAGCTATTTCCCACAAAGAAGGGATTTTAGACAATATCTTACAATGAGCACGAATAGATTATTTAATTGTCTTTTTATCAATTCCAGTTGACATTGAATAAAATACTTTAAAAATCTTTATCTTATTACAAAGAAAATGCACAGCTTCTTACACTGTACATGAAGTTCTTGATCCGCTATCTGTGTGTCAAACCCATTTGATATTGCCGTACAAATCACATCTTTGCCATCATCTTCTCTAAATAGCACATATGAGCTACCTGAGCTTGCATCTTGTTCATCGATAGTAATTGAAATGACAACATCTGCACTAGGAATATTTGTATCTGCTGTGCAAGTGATTCCTGGTGCATCTCCAGATTTCAAAGAACCAGGAACTATCAAGCTTACTGATTCCAGATCTAAGGAGTAAGGTTAATACGATCACATTTATGTAGGAAATGTTGATGTCCAGTTAGTTAACAACAATTACATGATCAACATGCGCACTTTCACGATAATAAGGGATTCTATTGAAATAATATTTTTTCAAATTAACAATTGATTCTGATGTATGTTAATGAAATGAAAGAATTAATTGTTGAAGTCTGGAGCCTATCCGATAAGAATTGACGCTTAGAATAGACGCATCAGAACATCGATATCTGTAAGCGTCATTTCTTATCGGGTCAGCTTCCAAATTTCAACAGCCGATGTTTTCATTTGGTAAACACCAGAATGAATCACTATACTTTGAAAAATAATTTTTCAGTAGAATCCTGAAAGTCATTGAAAAGAATAAAACCTTCGATATTGGTTATATTTTAATCACGAAACATCCAATATTCCAACGAAGACAATTACAATATTTCTATTGATTGAGATTCATAATCAATGTTTTATTTAATGTGATTTAAGCTGTCTGACTGATTAAACATAGGAATCAATAATTATACAGCAGAACTGTAAATAATAAATCAATTTTATAAATTCAAAATACAGACAATCATGTTTGCCACTCAAAGTTTCACGCCAAGCGATCATCAGGTAATCTATTCCTGAATATATTCGTGAATAGATTGCCTAATGATCGCCTTGAGCTTTGGAGTAGCAAACACGGTTGTTTGATTTCTGGCTTTCATAATTTAGATATAAAGTTTAGGTTTTATAAAAAAGTGATCACCAATATGTCAGAAAAGCTTCAGTGCGGTAACCAATTTCAAATACATTTTGTCAAAGTAGCTTATTATTGTTAACACAATGTGTCGCATTGATATTACAAAAAATGGGCAAGCTAAAGCATTTCGACATTTGCAGAAACCAATAATATCGAGATCATGATGGCTAAATTTGTTTAGTTGCTTATCATTTATTCAGTATTCATTTGAATTTATCATGTAACCACAAACAGGGTAGGTTTCAGATATTTTATACAGAGGCGGCTCGTGAATTCTGTTATATGATGTCGAAGCGTTTATACGGTTAATAGCCAGAGACCCTTTCTGAAGCCAGTCAATGGTGCTTCTACCATGGACCTCAAGACCTAGATTCACAAAACAACCAAGCAACTCTTACAATAAACTGCGAGTGTTTCTTGAATGGTCTTTGTATCGAAACCAATTGATGTTGCAGTACAAATAACATCTTTGCCATCATCTTCTTTTGATAGCACATATGAGCTACCTGAGCTTGCATCTTCTCCATCGATAGTAATTGAAATGGCAACATCTGAACTAGGAATATTTTTATCTGCTATGCAAGTGATTCCTGGAGTATCTCCAGATTTCAACAAACTTGGAATGGTGATGCTGACCGAATCCAGATCTAAGAATCAATGATAATCACATGCTAAATTAATTGTTTTTGATATAACATAACGAGAAGCTTGATTGCAGACGGTCTATTATATCCGATATATCCTACTTTGATAACCTAAGGTATTATCCGAAGAGGTTGTAACTTCCATTGCGCTTCAATGAGGATGTTCAATACAGTTTGACCATAAAAACGTTTCACATCATGGAAACGATATCCTAAATTTTTCATGACAAAGATGCCCCTTAATCTTTTCTGAATTTTAAAAAAGGAACCTCGTATATTTGAAAATCCCCGTATAGTAACAATATGAAAGTTACCAACAAGTATTCGTTCTTGGATGATTAAACATTCTCTATTTCCATCTTAAGCTTTTTCTATTTCTCTAATTTCATAAATTTTCAAATCAGTTAGGTCTATTTCGAAATCCCGTCTCATTATAGTTAAGATAACCTATTCCCCACAATGAAGGGCTTTGAAACAATATCTTATTATGAGCAAGAATAGATTTTTTAATTGTCTTTTTCTCAAGTCCAGTTGACATTCAATGAAAATACAATAAAAATATTTATCTTGTTACAGAGGAAATACAAAAGCTTCTTACACTGTACATCAAGTGATTGGTCCGCTGTCTTTGGGTCAAATCCATTGGATGTTGCAGTACAAATCACATCTTTACCATCATCTTCTTTTGATAACACATATGAGCTACCTGAACTTGCATCTTGTCCATCGATAGTAATTGAAATGACAACATCTGCACTAGGAATATTTGTATCTGCTGTGCAGGTGATTCCTGGTGCATCTCCAGATTTCAAAGAACCAGGAACTATCAAGCTTACTGAATCCAGATCTAAGGAGTAACGATAATACGATCACATTTATGTAGGAAATGTTAATTTTCAGTTGGTTAAGAACAATTATATGATCAACAGGCGCACTTTCACGATAACAATGGATTATATTGAAATAATATTTTTTCAAAGTAACAATTGATTCTGATGTATGTCAATGAACTGAAAGAATTAACTGTTGAAGTCTGGAGCCTATCCGATAAGAAATGACGCTTAGAATAGACGCATCAGAACATCGATATCTATAAGCGTCCTTTCTTATCGGGTCAGCTTCCAGCTTTTAACAATCAATGTTTCCAGTTGGTAAACACCAGAATGAGTCGCTATACTTTTAAAAATAGTTTTCAGTAGGATCTTCAAAGCTATATATAAGAAAACATCGCTTAACTTCCAATATTCCAATGAAGATAATTCCATTATTTCTATTATCGAGATTCAAAATCCATGTTTTTTAATGCTGTGTAATCTGTCTTACTGATTGAACATAGGAATCAATAACTATACAGCACAGCTTTGAATAACATATACATTTTATAGAGTAAAAAATCAGAAAGTCATGTGTGCCATTCAAAGTTTAACGCCAAAGCGATCACCAGGCAATATATTCCGGAACTTATTCAGGAATTGATTGCCTGATGATCTCCTTAAACATAGGAGTAGCAAACAACATTGTCGGATTTCTGGCTTTTATATTTTAGATATTAATTTATGTTTTACAAAATTATGATCGTCAATATGTCAGAAAAGTTTTAACGCTATTATCAATTTAGAATAACTTTTGTCAAAATAAATTATTATTATTAGCCCAACATGTCGCACTGATATTACAAAAATGGGCAAGCTAAAGCATTTTACATTTGAAGAAACCAATAAAATAGTGATGGTGATGGCTGAATTATTATAGTTTATTATCATTTACTCAGTATTCATTTGGATTTATCATATAGCCACAAACCGGCTAGGTTTTCAGCTATTTTCTGCCGAGGTGGTTCGTGAATTTTATTATATGATGTCGAAGCGTTTATACGGTTAATAGGCAGAGACCCTTCCTGAAGCCAGCCAAAGGTGCTTCTACCATGGACCTCAACTAGATTCACAAAACCAATCAAGTAACACTTACAATAAACAGCAAGTGTTTCTTGAATGGTCTTTGTATCAAACCCGGTTGATGTTGCAATACAAATCACATCTTTGCCATCATCTTCTCTTGATAACACATATGAGCTAGCTAAGCTTGCATCTTGTCCATCGATAGAAATTGAAATGACAAATTCTGCACTAGGAATATTTGTAGCTGCTGTGCAAGTGATTGCTGGAGTATCTCCAGATTTCAACAAACTTGGAATGGTGATGCTGACCGAATCCAGATCTAAGTATCAATGATAATCACATGCTAAATTAATTGTTGCTGATATAAAATAACGAGAAGTTTCATTGTAAGCGGTTTATTACGTCCAGTATATGATGCTTTGATATCCTAAGGTATTATTCCAAGAGGTTTTAGCTTCCATTGCACTTCAATAAGGTTGTTCAAGTACAATCTAACCATATAAACGATTCACCTCATGGAAGATTCTCGATAAGACCAAATATATTTCTACAAAGGACAGATTCATCTATCAAAATTGAACTACAAAATAAAATGAACAAATATCTTGGCGACAAAAAGTATATCTCAAACTTTTTCATGACAAACAATACACTAAAATCATGTTCTGAATCTTAACAAAGGTACCCCGTATATTTGAAAGTCTCTGTGTACTTACAATATGAATGTAGCTCTCGAATTTTAGTTCTAGGATAAACAACATTCTCTATTAACATCTTCAGCAACATTATTTTGCCACTTTCAAAATCCCTACTCCTTATAAGCTATTACCCACAAAGAAAGGCTTCTAGACAATATTTTATAATGAGCATGAATAGACTCTCTAATTGTCTTTTTATCAAGTCCAGTTGACGTTTAATAAAAATAGAATAAACAAATGTATCTTTTTACAAAGAAAATGCACAGATTCTTACACTGTACTTGAAGTTCTTGATCCACTATCTGTGTGTCAAACCCATTTGACATTGCCGTACAAATTACATATTTGCCATCATCTTCTTTTGTAAGCACATATGAGCTACCTGGGCTTGCGTCTTGTTCATCGATAGTAATTGAAATGACAACATCTGCACTAGGAATATTTGTATCTGCTGTGCAGGTGATTCCTGGTGCATCTCCAGATTTCAAAGAACCAGGAACTACCAAGCTCATTGCATCCAGATCTAGGTAGTAAGGATGATAAGATTACATTATGTAGGAAATGTTGATTTGAAGTTGGTTAAGAACAATTATCTGATCAACATGCACACTTTCACGATAATAGGAATTTCCTTTGAAAAACATTTACAAAGAAACGATTGATCCTTGTGTATATTAATTAACTGAGTATTTTATTTGTTAAAGTTTGAATCCGATCCAATAAGAAATAACGCTTAGAATGGACGCATCAGAACATCGATATCTATAAGCGTCATTTCTTATCGGATCAGCTTACAACTTCCTTCAATCCATTGTATCAGTTGATATACATTATAATCAATCATCACTTTAAAAAATAATTTTTCAGTAGAATTCTGCAAGTTATTTATAAGAAGACAACGTTGGATATTGTTTATATTTTTATACCGAAACTTCCAATATTCCAATGATGATAGTTCCATTATTTGTATAGATCGATATTCATAATCAATGTTTTATATATAATGTGGTGTAAGTTGTCTCACTGATTGAACATGGGAATCAATAGCTATACAGGAGATCTTTAAATATTGTATAAACTATAAAAAGTCAAAAATCAGACAATCATGTTTGCCATTCAAAGTTTCACGTCAAGCGATCATCAGGCAATCTATTACGGAATATGATCGTGAATAGATTGCCTAATGATCGCCTTAAACTTTGGAGTAGCAAAACAATCAAGAAACTCTTACAATAAACAGCGAGTGTTTCTTGAATGGTCTTTGTATCAAAACCAATCGATGTTGCAGTACAAATAACATCTTTGCCATCATCTTCTTTTGATAGCACATATGAGCTACCTGAGCTTGCATCTTCTCCATCGATAGTAATTGAAATGACAACATCTGAACTCGGAATATTTTTATCTGCTATGCAAGTGATTCCTGGAGTATCTCCAGATTTCAACAAACTTGGAATGGTGATGCTGACCGAATCCAGATCTAAGAATCAATGATAATCACATGCTAAATTAATTGTTGTTGATATAACATAACGAGAAGCTTGATTGCAGACGGTCTATTATATCCGATATATGATACTTTGATATCCTAAGGTATTATCCCAAGAGGTGGTAACTTCCATTGCACTTCAATGAGGTTGTTAAAATACAGTTTAACCATAAAAACGTTTCTCCTCATGGATAAGATATCCTAAATTTTTCAAGACGAAGAATGCCCTAAAATCTTCTTCTGAATTTTAAAAAGGGTACCTCGTATATTTGAACGTCCCCGTATACTAACAATGTGAAAGTTACCAACGAGTATTAGTTCTTGAATGAATAAAGGTTTACCACACACTTGCCATATTTGTATTCATATTTACTAAACGAGAAAATGTTGGGAGACACGAGTGAAGCGCTAAAAAATCACAAGCTCCGAGCGAGTGATTAATAGATTCTCAAGTGTCTCCCAACTTTTTCGACTTTAGTAAATATGAATACAAACATTTGCAAGCGTGTGGTAACCCTTCTCTAAAATAAAACAAGCTTCGGAATTTCATTCGAGGGCGAATTATCAATTCACAATTTAAAATTCAATTTCTATTCATAAACCAAGCAAAAGAAATCCCATAGCAAGATAGATATTGTTGAATAAAGAAAGACAAATACAAGAACGTCTGTAATAGAAGTTGTACATATAGTTCTCTAGAAGTTGATGTACTAATTGTTATCTAAATTTAAGGTTTACCTTGAAACAGCGTAGCCTATAATTGTTTTTCATTCTGTGTATTTATTTTGCATGCTGCACAACAAATAACTCATTTATGACGCTTTTCAATGAATATAAACATCTTGAGCTAAATATTGTTTTGTAAATCGTTGCCATATTTGAGATATTTATTGAATTGTCATCGGAAAGTTATTATTTCTGCATTTTATCACAGATAAAACTTTTGAAGCTAGCGGTTTTTCCTGGTTTTTGGAGCCATGTTTTACCTTAGGATTTCATGCACGCTCTTTCGACCAATCAGATCGCAGAAAACCTTCCAGATATTTTGGAATAAACATTCTCTATTATCATCTTCAGCTTTTTCGATTAGTTAAATTTCATAAATTTTCAAATACAATTAGGTCATTTTCAAAATCTCGTCTCAATATGATTAAGATAAGCTATTCCCCACAAAGAAGGGCTTTTTGAGACATTATCTTATTATGAGCAAGAATAGATTTTTTAATTGTCTTTTTCTCAAGTCCAGTTGACATTGAATGAAAATACAATAAAATATTTATCTTGTTACAGAGGAAATACAAAAGCTTCTTACACTGTACATCAAGTGATTGGTCCGCTGTCTTTGTGTCAAACCCATTTGATGTTGCAGTACAAGTCACATCTTTGCCATCATCTTCTTTTGATAGCACATACGAGCTACCTGAGCTTGCCTCTTGTCCATCGATAGTAATTGAAATGACAACATCTGAACTAGGAATATTTGTATCTGCTGTGCAAGTGATTCCTGGGGCATCTCCAGATTTCAACAAACTTGGAATGGTGATGCTGACCGAATCCAGATCTAAGAATCAATAGGAATCACATGATACATTAATTGTTGTTGATATAAAATAACGAGAAGCTTGATTGCAGATGGCTTATTACGTCCAATATGTGATACAGTGATATCCTAAGGTATTATCCCAAGAGGTTGTAACTTCCATTGTGCTTCAATAAGATTGTTCAAATACAGTTTGACCATAAAACGTTTCACCTCATTGGAATAATACCCCAAATATCATTTAACAAAGAAAAGATTCAGCAATAAAAATTGAATTCAAAAATGAAATGAAGAAGCTGTAAGGCGACAAAAAGCATACCTCAAAGTTTTTCATGACAACGAATACCCTAAAATCTTGTTCTGAATTTTGAAAAAAGGTACCCCGTTTATTTGAATGTCTCCGTTTAATTATAATATGAAAGTAACCCTCAAGTTTTAGTTCTAGGATAATCAAACATTCTCTATTAACATCTTCAGCTTTTTCGATATCTCCAATTTCATAAATTTTCAAATACTATTTTATCATTTTTAGAATCCCACCTCATTATAATTAAGATAAGCTATTTCCCACAAAGAAGGGATTTTAGACAATATCTTACAATGAGCACGAATAGATTATTTAATTGTCTTTTTATCAATTCCAGTTGACATTGAATAAATTACTTTAAAAATCTTTATGTTATTACAAAGAAAATGCACAGCTTCTTACACTGTACATGAAGTTCTTGATCCGCTATCTGTGTGTCAAACCCATTTGACATTGCCGTACAGATCACATCTTTGCCATCATCTTCTTTTGTAAGCATATATGAACTACCTGAGCTTGCATCTTGTCCAACGATAGTAATTGAAATGACAACATCTGAGCTAGGAATATTTGTATCTGCTGTGCAAGTGATTCCTGGCGCATCTCCAGATTTCAAAGAACCAGAAACTATCAAGCTTACTGAATCCAGATCTAAGGAGTAACCAGAATACGATCACATTTATGTAGGAATTTTTGATTTTCAGTTGGTTAAGAACAATTATATGATCAACATGCGCACTTTCACGATAATAAGGGATTCTATTGAAATAGTATTTTTTCAAAGTAACAATTGATTTTGATGTATGTCAATGAACTGAAAGAATTAACTGTTGAAGTCTGGAGCCTATCCGATAAGAAATGACGCTTAGAATAGACGCATCAGAACATCGATATCTATAAGCGTCATTTCTTATAGGGTCAGCTTCCAACTTTCAACAGTCAATGTTATTATATTTGTTGTTTATATTTTAATTGCGAAACATCCAATATTCCAACGTAGACAATTACAATATTTCTATTGATTGAGATTCATAATCAATATTTTATTTAATGTGATTTAAGCTGTCTTACTGATTGAACATAGGAATCAATAATTATACAGCAGAACTGTAAATAATATATAAATTTCATAAATTCAAAAAATAGACAATCATGTTTGCCATTCAAAGGTTCACCCAAAGCGATCATCAGGCAATCTATTCCGGAATATATTCATGAATAGATTGCCTAATCATTGGCTTGAACTTTGAGTAGCAAACACGTTTGTCTGATTTCTGACTTTTATATTGGAGGTATGAAGTTTATGTTTTATAAAATTATGATCGTCAATATGTCAGAAAAGCTTCAGCGCAATAATTAATTTAGAATAACTTTTTTCAAAACAATTTATCATTATTAGCCCAACATGTCGCATGACATTACAAAAATGAGTAAGGTAAATCCTTTTGACATTTGATGAAACCAAGAAAATAGTGATGATGGTGGCTAAATTATTATACTTTATTATCATCTACTCAGTATTTATTTGAATTTCTCATACAGCCACAAACCGCTTAGGTTTTAGCTATTTTCTGCCGATGTGGTGTGTGAAATCTGTTATATGATGTTGAAGCGTTTATACAGTTAATAGCCAGAGACAATTCCTGAAGCCAGCCAATGGTGCTTCTACCATGGACCTCAAGACCTAGATTCAGAAAAACAATCAAGAAACTCTTACACTTAACAGCAAGTGTTTCTTGAATGGTCTTTGTATCAAAACCAATTGATGTTGCAGTACAAATCACATCTTTGCCATCATCTTCTTTTGATAGCGCATATGAGCTACCTGAGCTTGCATCTTTTCCATCGATAGTAATTGAAATGACAATATCTGAGCTAGGAATATTTGTATCTGCTGTGCAAGTGATTCCTGGGGCATCTCCAGATTTCAACAAACTTGGAATGGTGATGCTGACCGAATCCACATCTAAGAATCAACAATAATCACATGCTAAATTATTTGTTGTTGACATAAAATAACGAGAAGCTTCATTGTAAGCGGTATATTACGTCCAATATATGATACTTTGATATCCTAACGTATTATCCCAAGAGGTTGTAGCTTCCATTGCACTTCAATGAGGATATTCAAATACAATCTAACCATAAAAACGATTCACCTCATAGAAAATATACCCCAAATATATTTTTAAAAAGGACAATTTCAGCTATCAAAATTGAACTACAAAATAAAATGAACAAGTTTCTTTGCGTCAAAAGTGCACCTCAAAGTTTTTCATGACAAAGAATACACTAAAATCTTGTTCTGAATTTAAAAATGTACCCCGTATATTTGAATGTCTCAGTTTACTTACAATATGAAAGTAACCCACGAGTTTTAGTTCTAGGACGGTCAAACATTCTCTATTAACATCTTCAGCTTTTTCGATTTCTCAAATTTCATAAATTTTCAAATACTATTTTGTCACTTTCAAAATCGATACTCGTTATAAGCCATTACCAACAAAGAAGGGCTTTTAGACAATATCTTACAATGAGCAAGAATAGACTCTCTAATTGTCTTTTTAGCAAGTCCAGTTGACGTTTAATAAAAATAGAATAAACAAATGTATCGTTTTACAAAGAAAATGCACAGCTTCTTACACTGTACATGAAGTTCTTGATCCATTATCTGTGTGTCAAACCCATTTGACATTGCCGTACAAATCACATCTTTGCCATCATCTTCTTTTGATAACACATATGAGCTACCTGGGCTTGCATCTTGTTCATCGATAGTAATTGAAATGACAACATCTCCACTAGGAATATTTGTATCTGCTGTGCAGGTGATTCCTGGTGCATCTCCAGATTTCAAAGAACCAGGAACTACCAAGCTCATTGCATCCAGATCTAGGTAGTAAGGATGATAAGATTACATTTATGTAGGAAATGTTGATTTGAAGTTGGTTAAGAACAATTATCTGATCAACATGCACACTTTCACGATAATAGGAATTTCCTTTGAAAAACATTTACAAAGAAACAATTGATCCTGGTGTATATTAATTAACTGAGTATTTTATTTGTTAAAGTTTGAATCCGATCCAATAAGAAATAACGCTTAGAATGGACGCATCAGAACATCGATATCTATAAGCGTCATTTCTTATCGGATCAGCTTACAACTTCCTTCAATCCATTGTATCAGTTGATATACATTATAATCAATCATCACTTTAAAAAATAATTTTTCAGTAGAATTCTGCAAGTTATTTATAAGAAGACAACGTTGGATATTGTTTATATTTTTATACCGAAACTTCCAATATTCCAATGATGATAGTTCCATTATTTGTATAGATCGATATTCATAATCCATGTTTTATATATAATGTGGTGTAAGTTGTCTCACTGATTGAACATGGGAATCAATAGCTATACAGGAGATCTTTAAATATTGTATAAACTATAAAAAGTCAAAAATCAGACAATCATGTTTGCCATTCAAAGTTTCACGTCAAGCGATCATCAGGCAATCTATTACGGAATATAATCGTGAATAGATTGCCTAATGATCGCCTTAAACTTTGGAGTAGCAAAACAATCAAGAAACTCTTACAATAAACAGCGAGTGTTTCTTGAATGGTCTTTGTATCAAAACCAATCGATGTTGCAGTACAAATAACATCTTTGCCATCATCTTCTTTTGATAGCACATATGAGCTACCTGAGCTTGCATCTTCTCCATCGATAGTAATTGAAATGACAACATCTGAACTCGGAATATTTTTATCTGCTATGCAAGTGATTCCTGGAGTATCTCCAGATTTCAACAAACTTGGAATGGTGATGCTGACCGAATCCAGATCTAAGAATCAATGACAATCACATGATAAATTAATTGCTGTTGATATAACATAACGAGAAGCTTGATTGCAGACGGTCTATTATATCCGATATATGCTACTTTGATAACCTAAGGTATTATCCCAAGAGGTTGTAACTTCCATTGCACTTCAATAAGGGTGTTAAAATACAGTTTAACCATAAAAACGTTTCTCATCATGGATAAGATATCCTAAATTTTTCAAGACGAAGAATGCCCTAAAATCTTCTTCTGAATTTTAAAAAGGGTACCTCGTATATTTGAACGTCCCCGTATACTAACAATTTGAAAGTTACCAACGAGTATTAGTTCTTGAATGAATAAAGGTTTACCACACACTTGCCATATTTGTATTCATATTTACTAAACGAGAAAATGTTGTGAGACACGAGTGAAGCGCTAAAAAATCACAAGCTCCGAGCGAGTGATTATTAGATTCTCAAGTGTCTCCCAACTTTTTCGACTTTAGTAAATATGAATACAAACATTTGCAAGCGTGTGGTAATCCTTCTCTAAAATAAAACAAGCTTCGGAATTTCATTCGAGGGCGAATTATCAATTCACAATTTAAAATTCAATTTTTATTCATAAACCAAGCAAAAGAAATCCCATACCAAGATAGATATTGTTGAATAAAGAAAGACACATACAAGAACGTCTGTAATATAAGTTGTACATATAGTTCTCTAGAAGTTGATGTACTAATTGTTATCTAAATTTAAGGTTTACCTTGAAACAGCGTAGCCTATAATTGTTTTTCATTCTGTGTATTTATTTTGCATGCTGCACAACAAATAACTCATTTATGACGCTTTTCAATGAATATAAACATCTTGAGCTAAATATTGTTTTGTAAATCGTTGCCATATTTGAGATATTTATTGAATTGTCATCGGAAAGTTATTATTTCTGCATTTTATCACAGATAAAACTTTTGAAGCTAGCGGTTTTTCCTGGTTTTTGGAGCCATGCTTTACCTTAGGATTTCATGCACGCTCTTTCGACCAATCAGATCGCAGAAAACCTTCCAGATATTTTGGAATAAACATTCTCTATTATCATCTTCAGCTTTTTCGATTAGTTAAATTTCATAAATTTTCAAATACAATTAGGTCATTTTCAAAATCTCGTCTCAATATGATCAAGATAAGCTATTCCCCACAAAGAAGGGCTTTTTGAGACATTATCTTATTATGAGCAAGAATAGATTTTTTAATTGTCTTTTTCTCAAGTCCAGTTGACATTGAATGAAAATACAATAAAAATATTTATCTTGTTACAGAGGAAATACAAAAGCTTCTTACACTGTACATCAAGTGATTGGTCCGCTGTCTTTGTGTCAAACCCATTTGATGTTGCAGTACAAGTCACATCTTTGCCATCATCTTCTTTTGATAGCACATACGAGCTACCTGAGCTTGCCTCTTGTCCATCGATAGTAATTGAAATGACAACATCTGCACTACGAATATTTGTATCTGCTGTGCAAGTGATTCCTGGGGCATCTCCAGATTTCAACAAACTTGGAATGGTGATGCTGACCGAATCCAGATCTAAGAATCAATAGGAATCACATGATACATTAATTGTTGTTGATATAAAATAACGAGAAGCTTGATTGTAGACGGCTTATTACGTCCAATATGTGATACAGTGATATCCTAAGGTATTATCCCAAGAGGTTGTAACTTCCATTGTGCTTCAATAAGATTGTTCAAATACAGTTTGACCATAAAACGTTTCACCTCATTGGAATAATATACCAAATATCTTTTAACAAAGAAAAGATTCAGCAATAAAAATTGAATTCAAAAATGAAATGAAGAAGCTATAAGGCGACAAAAAGCATACCTCAAAGTTTTTCATGACAACGAATACCCTAAAATCTTGTTCTGAATTTTGAAAAAAGGTACCCCGTTTATTTGAATGTCTCCGTTTATTTATAATATGAAATAACCCTCGAGTTTTAGTTCTAGGATAATCAAACATTCTCTATTAACATCTTCAGCTTTTTCGATATCTCCAATTTTATAAATTTTCAAATACAATTTTGTCATTTTCAAAATCTCACCTCATTATAATTGAGATAAGCTATTTCCCACAAAGAAGGGCTTTTAAGAAATATCTTACAATGAGCACGAATAGATTATTTAATTGTCTTTTTATCAATCCCAGCTGACATTGAATAACAATATAATAAAAATTTATCTTATTACAAAGAAAATGCACAGCTTCTTACACTGTACATGAAGTTCTTGATCCGCTGTCTTTGTATTAAACCCATGTGACATTGCAACACAAATCACATCTTTGCCATCATCTTCTTTTGACAGAACATATGAGCTACCTGAGCTTGCATCTTGTTCATCGATAGTAATTGAAATGACAACATCTGCACTAGGAATATTTGTATCTGCTGTGCAGGTGATTCCTGGTGCATCTCCAGATTTCAAAGAACCAGGAACTGTCAAGCTTACTGATTCCAGATCTAAGGAGTAACGATAATGTGATCACATATATGTAGGAAATGTTGATTTTCAGTTAGTTAACAACAATTAAATGATCAACATGCGCACTTTCACGATAATAAAGGATTCTATTGAAATAGTATTTTTTCAAAGTAACAATTGATTCTGATGTATGTCAATGAACTGAAAGAATTAACTGTTGAGGTCTGGAGCCTATCCGATAAGAAATGACGCTTAGAATAGACGCATCAGAACATCGTTATCTATAAGCGTCATTTCTTATCGGGTCAGCTTCCAAGTCTCAACAATCAATTTTTTCAGTTGGTAAACACCAGAACGAATCACCATACTTTAAAAAATAATTTTTCAGTAGAATCCTCAAAGCTATTTAAAAGAAGACAACGTTCGATATTGGTTATATTTTAATCGCGAAACTTCCAATATTCCAATGAAGACAATTACATTATTTCTGTTGATTGAGATTCATAATCAATGTTTTATTTAATGTGGTGTAAGCCGCCTTACTGATTAAAAATAGGAATCAATAATTGTACAGCAGAACATAAATTTCATAAATTCAAAAAACAGACAATCATGTTTGCCATTCAAACTTTCACGTCAAGCGATCATCAGGCAATCTAATCCGGAATCTATTCATGGATAGATTGCCTAATGATTGACTTTAACTTTTGAGTAGCAAACATGGTTGTCTGATTTCTGACTTTTCTATTTTAGATATGATGTTTATGTTTTATAAAAATGTGATCGTCAATATGTCAGAAATGTTTCAGTGCGATAACCAATTTAGAATAACTATTTCGAAAATAATTTATCATTATCAGCCCAACTTAATATTACGAAAAGTGGCAAAAGAGTCGCATTGATAATACAAAAAATGGGAAAGCTGAAGCATTTCGACATTTGAAGAAACCTAAAAAATCGAGATGATGATGGCTAAATTAGTATAGTATATTATTATTTATGCAGTATTAATTTGGATTTATCGTATGACCACAAACCGGGATAGGTTTTCAGCTATTTTCCAACGAGGTGGCTCGTGAATTCTGTTATATTCAGTCGAAGCGTTTGTACGGTTAATAGGCGGATGCCCTTTCTGACGTCAACCAATGGTGATTCTGCTATGGACCGCTAGACCTAGATTCAGAAAAACAATCATGCAACTCTTACGATAAACAGCAAGTGTTTCTTGAAGGGTCTTTGTATCAAACCCATTTGATGCTGAAGTACAAATCACATCTTTTCCATCATCTTCTTTTGATAGCACATATGAGCTACCTGAGCTTGCATCTTTTCCATCGATAGTAATTGAAATGACAACATCAGCACTAGGAATATTTGTATCTGCTGTGCAAGTGATCCCTGGCGCATCTCCAGATTTTAAAGAACCAGGAACTAGCAAGCTTACCAAATCCAGATCTAATAATCAATGATAATCACATGCTAAATTTTATATAAATAACGAGAATCTTGATTGTAGACGGTTTATTACGTCCGATATGTGATACATCATTGATAATCTAAGGTATTAGCCAAAGGGGTAGTAACTTCCATTGCGACTCAATGAGGCTGTTCAAATACTTTTTGACCATAAAAACTTTCCACCTCATGGAAAAGTTAGCCTAAGTATATTTTTTACAAAGGACAGATTCAGCTGCCCTAAAATTTTTTTTTTAATTTTGAAAAGGCTACTCGGTATATTGAAACGTCCCCGTATACTAACAAAATAGAAGTTATCCACGAGTATTAGTTCTAGAATAATCAAAAATTCTCTATTACTTTCTTCAGCATTGTCGAATTCAGCAAGCTTCAAATGCAATTTTATTATTTTCAAAATCCCATCTCATTATAATTAAGATACACTATTACCCACAAAGAAGGGCTTTTCGACAATATCTTACGATGAGCAAGAACAAGTTCTTTAATTGTCTTGCTATCAATTGCAGTTGACGTTGAATGAAAATAGATAAAAATATTTATCTTATTACAAACGACATATACAAGCTTCTTACACTGTACATCTAGTGATTGGTCTGCTGTCTTTGTATCAAACCCACTTGACATTGCAGTACAAATCACATCTTTGCCATCATCTTCTTTTGATAGCACATATGAGCTACCTGAGCTTGCATCTTGTCCATCGATAGTAATTGAAATGACAACATCTGCACTAGGAATATTTGTATCTGCTGTGCATATGATTTCTGGGGTATCTCCAGCTTTCAACGAGCTAGAAATTACAAGGTTTACCGAGTCCAAATCTGTAAAATGATAATAATTATCAATTCACGATAATTGTGACATGTATAAACTCAAATTCTGATATCGCTTTTGGGTGATTATAATCGTTTGTCTATCAACGTTCGCTTCAATTAAAACGCATATTCTTGATATTGGGAGACTGCTATTTTAATTTGATAAAAATTTTAAAAGAGATATAAGCATCTAAAGAAGAAAAAAACATGAATTTGAACTTTAAATATATTCAAGCGGCAGTAACTCTTTATGGATTAGCCTATACGGCATATTATCGCTGGATATCGTCTCTGCTCGCGCTTTCTCTATGTAGTCGACAGGGATCAAAATTACCTTTATTTAGAAAAGGTCGCAAAGAGGTGACAACCACATAAACACTTGAAAGAAGAAAAAACAAACTAAAAACTGTTGATTTTTGTCGGACAACAGAACTTGATGTAATATGGCTCTACATATTGAGCTGAGGCTTAAAATAATCATGCTGCTTTTTAAAGACAAATCAGTAAAATGTTTATTCTTTTTTCCAGTTTAAACCCTTTTATGAATAAGAAAAGGTAATTTCAGAAAGTGAGACACAAAAACTTTGGCTGCATGTTTGATGTAGAAGAGCAAAGTTTAAGCACAAGAACAAAATGTTTCATTGTCTAATGAAGCAAACCCCTAACATCCAGGATACGCAACTTAAGAATGACCAACATTGTGAATTTTTTTATCTATTTTGAATCGATAAATCAAGGTTCGAGCGATCTTTTACAGCATCATTCTAAAATAGTTTGAAGTGTTTTTTTATTTTTTAAAATAATTCATGCACGCTTAAAGACTATATTCATGTTTACTACGCAAATAATGTTGGGAGGGATAAGTGAGGTGTTGAAAGAACGAGCCTACTCTTTAATCATTTATAATTAATCAAAATACTTACATTTAACGACCATATAATATCCCTGACTTGTAACTATAGCACCACCCTCGTATTCAGCCTTGCATGTAATAACTGAAGTGTCACCTCGTATTGGTGAACCTATTGTATAAGTCGGTGAGCCTGTTGAAACTTCTTGGCCGTCTTTTTGGAATGAGAAGTTTACAACTGGTTGACCATTATTTTCAGCGCAAGTGAATGTTGCCCCGGCGCCTTCTTGTACTGCAGCAGGAGGATAGAGAACTAAAAAAAATGATTAATTAACTGTCAGAAATATGCAACATTTGATTGATTATTTCAAACTGTTAACTCTATTAAACTGTTAGATTATTACTTGATTATTTCGCTCGTTTGTTCAGAGAAATGTTTCTTTTCCACATTTTCGTTTTAGTTCAGTAACCTTTTCATTGAAGTGTGGTTTGATGTTAGAGCAGAGAGAATAAGAAGAGTAAAACTAAGTTACAGAGCAGTTTTGCTACACTTTGGCAATATGTAAAATGTAAGTCCTTGAATTTAAGTTTCATTTAATTAGCTAATAACCAACAACTATTCCAAGTAATAATTTCACGTTGACATTTGGGTTTGGCCAAGAGTTTCAATATCTCCATGCGTAATTATAGACAGACTATAATAAATATTCAAAAAGGATTTCAAATTTATTGAAATTTGTCGTGTTGGTTTATTAAGCAAAGATTGAAGATTATTACATTTACAGTACTTTTTTTTCATTACATAAAAGTACGTGCTATACCTGGATCGTGTTATTTGAATTGACAGTTATGTGCATTAGAGTTCAGTTGTGAGCATAATAATTGCCATTGACCGAACAGATTATAAATTGAAGTAACCGTTTTCGAAGAATTAAAACTAATCAAAAATTTTGAAAAGTAATGAAATGCATTATTTTTCGTTATGACTTAAATATCTGTTAAATTTTCAAATCATTGTCTTTCTAAGCTTCAAGGTTTTATCGAGACACAAATTTGCTTCTAATATTGTAGTATTCATTAGTATTCAATATTGCAGTATTGTAGTATTGTAGTATTATAGTATATTCTAAGTTTTATTCAATTTCATTTTAATAATGTTTACCCTTTCACAACAATTGTTTGATTAACTCTGAATTCTGAAATGTTTACATCAATTTTTTTTCGAATGACGTCTTCATATTTCAATAACTTCTTGCAAGCTGTTATTTTAAACCCTGCACTAATTGTTAATTTTATCATCACATATAAGCCTATCTAAATAGGCCTATATGTTATTTTAATTCAAAACACATTTTGTTTGCAATCGTGCCAACAATCGTTATAAATATGACGTAATTATATTTTTAAGGAATTAGAATTACTGGAATCATTATTAATTAATTGTTTGTAATATTTTATTTCTAGCTTTTGAAAGCAGCAACTAGTTTCAATTCAAGGAAGTAAACTCTGCATTATTTCAAAACGTTAAGTCGTTCAATGCGTTGAGGTTTGAAGACACAAATTTACATTCAAGTCAGAATATTGTAATATTTCAACCTCAATAACATTTTGCTTTTCACAGCTACTCTTTCACTGCTCACTTTAACAACAAAACATTCAAGATTTCAAGTTGCGTTCGACTTGAATGCCCGCTCGTTTACAGATTATTAAATTGTAAGACATTCAAAATTATTTTAAGCGGTATTATGAAATAAAATGTGAATGGAATTTGCTTTTTAAATAACATCAAGAAATCATGATTCATCTTATAACGACATGATCGACCAAGGAAGGCTATCTCGACACATAAAGATCATAAAAATGTCAAGTTCTAGCGAAAACAACGACGAAACAAGAAAAGTTTGTTTAGTAAATCTGCTCATGTTTTAAAAATCTTAAATTCAAGGACTTACATTTTACATTTTTACATGTTCCCAAAGTGTAGCATTTGTTTAATGATAAATAATAAAAATAAATAATAATTTCCCAATCATTAAAATAAACAGATCAGTTGAAGATAAATGTAAATTTTGTAAAGTTTGAAAATTGTAATATTGTAATATTGCTATAGTAAAAATATTTTTTTCATCATGCCGTTATAGAAATTATATAACAACAACAATATCATGATATTCGTCTCTGCAACATGTTAGCTATATTTGTATAACATGTCTTCTTAACTAATTCACATGTATATACTGTACTATAGGTGTCACATGTCATTCCCAAAAATGCATGCGTTGTCAAATCTTTTCAAACGGCTTTGTCCTTCATACTTCATTGTGAAGCTATATATGATTTCTCAATATCAGCCAATGATTGAGTATAACATTATTCTCAAATAACATTCCTACTTTTAATATCAGCTAGGATTTGCATCACCAGCATAATTTATTCAACCCGCCTTACTTGGGAGCCGAACAATTATTTTGCTTTCTACCTCTCCCGAAAAAGGAAATGAATTTTCGGAATTTTATTAAGAATAGCTACTTCAATGCACTTTTGCTGGCAAACGAATATGGGCGACCTCTTCTTTTTTAATGATATAGATAATAGATATCATTCACAGGAAATTTGCAAAAATTATTCAATCAAATATAAACAAATTATTATAGATTTGATTGAATCACCTTGCGTGTCCAAGGTAGGTTTCCATTTCCTGATCAACAGCATCTCATATACTTTACAATCAACTTGTTGTTGTATTGGCGTAAGCTTTTCATTCCAAGCGTACAGAGATTTTCACATCAAAAATCCAGTGAAGCAGAAATCGTACTTCACTCCTTCCGACAATGAAAATCATCGGTATGCCGCTTCTGAGTGGATGTATCATGTTTTTTCACTAGCGAAAATATGCAATATGGGGATTTACTAGTTCCTCCTACTGCGCAATTATAAGAACTAAAAAGTCTTAAGTGGCGTAAATACTTGTGCAGCAGTTTAGTAGCGTTGACAGCTCAATCGAAGGACAAGAGATCGAGTGATAACACGGCCCGAAAAATTGCAATATATGCCTGACGAGATTTCAACATTGGCAATGATTGTGAAAAGAAAACAGGATTTAATATCAAATTTAAAACTGAACTGCAAGTCTTCACAGCAAAAGATTTTTAACGCGGAGACCATAGGGTCACTGCAGAGGTCATCATCTGGATTGTCAATTTCTTTTCAAATCAGTTAAATCCATATGATAATGACTAAAAGGTTACTACACACTTGCCATATTTGTATTCATATTTATTGAACAAGAAAATGTTGGGGATTCGAGTGAAGCACTAAAAAATCACGAGCTCCGGTTGAGTGTTTTTTCGCTTCCCGAGTGTCTCCCAACGTTTTCGAGTTTAGTAAATATGAATACAAGAATTTGCAAGCGTGTGGTAACCCTTTTTTAAAATGAAACGAACGTCGGAATCTCATTCGAGAGCGAATTCTCAATTCACGAATTCATAATTTAAAATTCAACTTCAATTCAGAAACAAAATAAAGGAAATACCACAGCAAGATATATATTGTCGAATGAAAAAATTCACATACAAGAACGTCTGCCATATAAATTGAACATAGAAATATAAGTAATAATAATAAGAAATACAATTTCTCTAGAAGCTGATGTATACTAATTGTTATCTAAATTTAAGGTTTACCTTGAAACAGAGTAGCCTATAATTGTCTTTCATTCTGAGTTTTTATTTTGCATGCTGCACGGTAAATAACTCGTTTACGATGTTTTTCAATAAATATAAACATCTTGAGCTAAATTTCGTTTTGTAAATCGTTGCCATAATTGAGATATTTATTGGATTGTTATCTAAAAGTTATAATTTCTTAATTTTATCACAGATCAAACTTTTGAAGCTAGTGGTTTTTCCTGGTTTTTGGAGCCATGCATTTTACATTAGGATTTCATGCACGCTCGTTCGACAAATCAGATCGTAGAAAACCTTCGTGATATTTTAGAATATAGTATAATCATAATATTGCACACTTAAAAATCATCATAAACATATTTCGTATGAATTTTACAAATATAAACCGTACGGTATACATGAACTTTCTTCTCAATTCATAAGCTTCAATTATTGTAAAATCGAAGTTATTTTTTAGATGCGTATAAATCTCTGTACATATGAAGAATAAAAATATTGATACATGGTTTGATTGGCATGCACGGTTTTTATACACTC
Organism: Haliclystus octoradiatus; assembly: GCA_916610825.1. Taxonomy (NCBI): domain Eukaryota; kingdom Metazoa; phylum Cnidaria; class Staurozoa; order Stauromedusae; family Haliclystidae; genus Haliclystus; species Haliclystus octoradiatus. Next base: position 4,611,256 of record OU744450.1, read on the forward strand.
GTTGGAGGAGAATACTTTGCAAAACCTTGTTCGTTCAATTGACATTCTGTCCCAACTCATGCATAAAAACCGTACACGCTAGTCAACCATGAAGTAATCTCTCTAAACCATTGCGTTAAGCAATACGTTTATGTAAGTACCGGGTTGTATAAATCCAACATGCAACATGCTTTTCACAAGTCACATGCAAATAAATACACTATTCAATGCTGTTTTAGAAGTGCTACTTTTCCCTCTGTGTATGTAAGTTCATATATTATCTAATTTTAAAATCAGCTTCAAAGGGAACGCAGTTAAGATTCTCAAGAACTTGTAATAAAGTTCTAAGAAATTATATTATTTTTCAAAGAAATTATATTTATAATTCTATGAAATTGACTGACTAGAATGTTTCCACTGTTTTTAAATTTACCTGGTTGTAAGCAATTTTGTCCTGAACAATGTTTTGTTTCCCATTCAAAACAACCACGATATCGAAAAAATCTTGCACGCTGCCTCATGCTTCTGAACATCACAAAATAGGTAATACTATGTACTCCACATTCCACTGTGCATACCGGATTTCTTGGGATGCTGAATCTACGAGTAAGAACTGAAAGAAAGTAAAGTAAAGTTATTATAATTAAAACAAAATTGTACGGACTGCAGTATATCAACATAAAATACAATAACAATAATAATGAGATTGTTCCACGCCATTACTTGGTACAGTATTCAATGAAAATAATCAGAGTATTTCTAGAACGACAGTGTAAGACTATAGATGGGCCTATATAGTATAGTCTATTTGTAATAAATCTTCTGATGATATGCTTATGGGTTGAAACTGGAAGTAGCGTAATCTAGCGTGTTTCAAGCTCCGACTCTCATTATATGCATATATTAAAACATTTTTGACTGCATTTTAGATAACTTGGCTATCAATTTTCCGATTTGGTAACAAAGCTAAGATTCTGAGCATAAAGAAAATAGCATATAAATGTTTGGACAAACGCTATAATTCATTAAACTGGCAAAAAAATTATGTATATATATTAACATGCATGAATGCGTTCATAGCAAGTACTTTGGCATTTTGATGTAAAATAAATGTTCTGCATTAGTGATAGGTACGATTCATGTGAATGGATTATTTTGTATTAGATGAAAAAAATAGGATATCAGTTAGGTTATATATCCATGATAGAAAATCAAAATTGTTTCAATGGCGTAATTTGATAGAATACTATTTTTTCAATTGATTTGATATTTTATATTCAATTTCAACGAACAAAACTTTGCTGTATCGAAATTGTCGGAGGCAAAAGTCGAACGATGTTGTATGAGTGGACACACGACTGTTTTAAAAGTGACATCAGTGACACTTTGAGGCGACAATGATCAATTCAAATAATTCAAATAATTCAAAGACTTATAAAGCGCTAAAATTAAAAATACTCTAAAGCGCACAAATTACATTAGATATCAAAATCAATCATAGAAATTCAATGCATTACAAAAGTGGAATAAAATATTATCAAAGGATAAGAAATAAAACTTGATGATGAATTAAAACTTGTTATATATTTACAATTAAAAAAAAAAATGTCATGGTAAGTCTATATTGTTAAATCTATATGCATAGAATATGCAATGTTTGAATGAAGTAGTTGTAATCACTACATCAGGCAAATAGTTCCATACTGGAATGATACGGTTGGTAAAAGCATGAAATGTTGAATTCGTGTGTTGCACTGCTTTAGATTCAAGTTTGTGGGTGTGTGTCCATGAATCCTATATTTATTAAGATCCTATAGGAAGATCCTTATATGTAAAAACCTTATAGGAAGATTTACAATATTGTGCAAAGCTTTATAAACCATATGTAGATCGCACTTCAATCTACGTAACTCAAGAGTATGTAAATTGACATTATTTAAACATTCATGATATTTCTGATATGGTATACGACATAACATGAAAAGCTGTTTCGTGAAACGATTCGTGTGAACCCATACTTGTGAAAAGACGAATCAATTACATTGATAATTGTTTTGCTAAATGTATAAAAGAAGTAATAATATTTTGAGAGTAAAATTATGTTCCAACAATCATCACCGCGACTTGGAAAGGATGCGATTAAAATATTACGAAAAAAAATTATTTTATAATATTCACGGATGAGACATTTTGAATGATGTTATTCTGAAACTTACACTATAAGGTGATCACAAGGTGGTCTATATGAAACTCCCAGATTTCAATTATTTGACTCTTACTTCCGTATATTTGAAAACAAAACTATACCAAATCCAGCTTGTAACAAAAACAAACCCGCTACAGTATTATCTTGCATGATCACAATATCGTCTGTGACAATTTTCAAGAGTGAAAGAAGTTTTATTTTATTAATTCAACTTTTATACTATAAATAGTTAATTTATTTCTAATTTATGACGGCAGAAAGAGTTCAGCAATTGGGAAAAATATCCAACAACACGATCAAATAATAGACGATGCAATCGATGATTTTAAAGTTTTAAAACATTGCAGATCCAAATGGGATTGCCTCGTTTACGAAATGCTATTTATTAGGGACCTACAACCGAACCTGAATGGTCAATCAGATTCAATACGATCTAAATTACTTTAAGTCAATTTCTGATTCTATTTTATCAAACAAAAATTTTGTTTACCTGTTTTACAATTGGGTATTTTAGTAAGTTTAAGTCATAAATTAGAAATAAATTAAATATTTATAGTATAAAAGTTAACTTAATAAAATAAAAATTTTTTCACTCTCTATATGGTCACAGACGATGGTCAAAACGTTGAGTTTTACTGACAAAACAGATTATATTACCAAGTTTAATGAGAATATATTTAAATAATTATGTTTGTATTTTATTTTATATAATCTCATATTTTGATTTTTCTATGGTTATCCATCAAGTAGTTTAGTCATATTTGTTTCGTATAAATACGTTATACGTCGACAGTATTTTAAATCCAATTTGAGTCAAATAGTCATTATTTCTCAGAAATATTCTGAATTACTAAATTCTGAATAACTATACATGTTACGATCATCGATGTGAACTACGGTTAACGGAATTGCAGGCGGTATATATCAATATCTAATGAATGAGACTTATCAGTTTTTATCAATTATATTAAAAGAAATATCTTAGTACCAAATGGATATTTCACTATATATTAGCACTAAATTGAAGACAACATTTAATAATATTTTCTGCATACGATTGTGTACTTACCTGCAGATGGATGCTCAGAGCAATTTGGAAACGATGTACATGATGAAACATATAGTATCAAGAAGAGAATTGATTTTGACAAAAATAGTGCAGATTTCATACTTCTTTCCTTCTTATCATCTATAAAACTAAATAATTGAGGTTGACATCATATATCATGAACGTATAAGTCAGTTGTAAACACGTTCACGTAGAACTAATGAGTAGTAAATACGAAAGTGAATCCAAACAAAGGATAAGGCTTTTGTATATGCTCGCATACAAAAGCTCATTGAAAGTTTGTTTCATTTTATTCTGTGCCAAAACAGCTTCTTATTTAGAGTAAAAAATTTCGATTCAGGCAAAATATAGTGTACATGTTCAAGTGTATTTTCTTGTAAGTCCAAATCACTTGCAAATTGCTCAAAATAAATTTATTTTGCTCAAAGCAATTTGTTTTGGCGCAAAACCAGTGGTTTGCAAAAAGTGAATTAAAATTTGCTAGCACATGATTAATGGCGTTTGCGGAGCAATATACGGTTACGCTTGATTCTGATTCTGAGACAATGTCAATCGAAAGCAACATTTTCGTTTGGCCAATCATGCCAGTAAATTTTCCCGAGAATTTTCCAGAACTATCACAATATCGATACTGGAAAAAGATTTGTAGAAAACCCTAATGTGTTAGTGTCTTGTATTAGTCAACAAAAATATAACCTTACAATTACTTTTATAATTACCGTACAAATTATACAAAAAATATATCCGTACAAATACTTTTATAATTACTGTGATGCAGTTGTGATGTTAGAGCATTTAATATTTTATTGTCAATTATGTTTCCAACAGATTTTCAAAATTCAAACTTTTTGCATCTGACATCTCCCTGCATTTGCTACAAATCTACAGAGAGTTTTTTTTAGATGAAACAATAAATAAAAAAGTAATTGCAACAAATGATAGTCACACAAAAAGGCTTATAATCAAGTGCAGCTTCAAAGTTGGATAACCGTCTTGTTTATTACTTATTGAAGCTAAATATCTCGCACTCGCGTTAGATTTGTATAGAAAACCAATGTATCAGATCCAAAAATCCATATTGACAGATATGTCGGAAAGTGAAAGTCGTCACTAGACACTTGGAAAAATGAAGTGATGTGGCACAGTAAAACTAGCAGCGCGCTGTGTGTAACTGTGCAATTTCACAGCTGACGTAGAGAGATTGACTTACAGTTATAGTAAATGTAACACAGATGATCGCGTAGCTCAAAGGTTAGAGCACTGGATCAGACTTTTAGAGATAATAGGTTCGTCTCCCACGCTAGGACATGCTTTTCTGCTTCACAGCATTTTTCTTGATTTGAACGAGATAGAGCAGAAATTAAAAACCCAAATTAAAGGCATTCATACATATTTGCGTGACGTACTATCTTGAACTGGACCCTATTATTTTAAATTTTTACCCCGCAAGCTAGAAAAATTTGGAAAAAGCATATAATAGGATAAATGGTCAAGAAATTTGTAATAATAATATTCAGTATGAAATTGTACTATGCCACTACTCAGAATGCTTTAGTCAAAGACCATGTAAACTTTCAGAGAATAACTTTTTTGAGATTTAGAGATATGCTATGTCAGTAGTACATGCCTCTACCTGCAGATGGATACTATAAAGATTGCAGAACAAGTTTTAATTACCCATCAAGTAACGCTCTGCCGCTGAGCAAAGCAAAATATTTACAGAGCATTTAAATTAGTAGAATTTGAGGGCATTTGAATTAGAGGAAGCTTGACAAGCTTGAACTTTATGGATTAGATTTTAAATATTATATTTGAGGATTGCTCAATAATGTAGGCAATAACAGATTTACGTCATGCCAAACATGTTTACAAAACTCTTTAAAATTCGTTACATTTATTCCAACATCTAGCGCGCTATCGCGGTTGAGATTTACGGAGAGGTTGAACAGATCAGATTTATGTGAATACAATTTTTAGCTAAGTGATCATGCGTGTCATTGCGAGCTTCATATATTGTAGATTATTACTGAGAGGCATAAAACACTAGTGGGAAAATATTTGACAGGATAATAGGTTCATAGCACATAATGATACAAACGCTGTTAAGATTACATCACCGACGTGTTTGCTTTATTTCATAATAAAGTCTTCTGCGCCTCTGTAATTATTGAACAACCCACGTTCAAGAGCAATAAACTGGAATCCGGCTGCTGTTGAGAAAATCCGGTCCTTGCAAAGAAAACATTCAATGTTAACAATCCTTATCATTTAATGATCCTTCAATATCCGCTGTGCGCTATGGTACTTTGTTCTGCACCTGCAGGCCTTGTTCTTTGAAATTCTCTGTTGTCGAATCCGTTTAGACCCTGTTTAGAAGGAGGGCGACTAACTCAGGTGTGTGGGTTACTCGGGTTGCCCTTGTAAACACACAACATATTTTAACTCGGCAAGACGAGCAACTCGCCTACCCGGGCTACTCACCTTCCTTGTAAACAGGGCCTTAGTGCGTTTCTATGCTTTATGTGAATAGTGGAATGTTAGCTAGGCCTAACAGCTCATTTAAAGTAACTGCTCTAATGTAGCTACTTATATAGCTAAGAAGATGAATCGACCACATTGGTCATTCTTTTTATTTTAAAGAAACAATTATTCTTTTGTAGTAAAATTATGTTCCAGCAATCACCTCAGCAACATTATGGATTTATAGAATACAAGCCTTCGGCTTGCGGCCTGCGCCCGGGGCCAGTCAGCCTTCGGCTTCCTCAAAGAGGTCGCTTCGCTCCCGTTAGTAGCCTGCACTATGTCTTGTCAAAGAGAATGTCAATGAAACAAAATAGTCATGAGAAGGAATTAAAATGTAGAACAACACTGATAATTCATTTCAGTTTATAATTAATCGTTACATACATGTAAAGCATAGTGAAAAGGAGATAATTGATACTCTATTGTACTACATGTTTCAAATCAAATATATTTATAAATATGGGTTATCCGTAAGTACATTTTATGTTGACTACATAGTTCAAATGAAATAAATATGGATTGTAAGTTAGGTATTGCAGTTAATGAACTTGTTTTCACAATGAAAGGCATTGATATGTAAATATTATTGCTGTGTCGGTTGAGTGAATCTCAGCATGAGTCATTGAGTGATATTGGTAATAACAACAGGTGATTCTGAAATTTGATACAGTAAATTACATAAATGAGAGACCCAAACTCTAATATTTTATCAACTTTAGCCAACTTCTCACAGAGAGGACACATGTCTATAATGGTCACCATTCACATACCTCATATAATAATGATTAAAGTAAACAGTGTGTGGATCATCAATGTATGGTATGGCACATTATAAATGTACATTTCGTACATTTCTAAATTACAACTCCAATTTTGGATTTGTAGGCCTACAACTTACAACTGCTTGACGACTGAAAAGTACCACACTAATTCTCTGAATTTGTTTATTTGTTATGGATCAAATCTCTGTGTGTGCTGTGTGGATAACACTAACAGAACAGAACTGCTGACATAAAACGGTGACACAGTAAATCCTTTCTTGCAACGAAGAACAGTTCATAACAAATCAAGCTAATATTGGCGATTCAGTGACACAGTAATCTCTTCTGCCAACGATGACTTGATAACAAAGTAGGCTATTTGGGATTATGATACTTGAAAGTAACAATTGCCATCAGAGTCCTGTAAGCCCTCATGCAACAGGGTAAAAACCACGGTAAAAGTGACTTCGACAGACTTTACATGAAGCATTTAAACATTTAAGTTGTAAAAGACTTACCGAGAATTGTGTCTTCTGTTTGTGATGTAAAATGGAGTATTGTTGGACCACTTCTCCTTCTAGGCATATTGGAATACTTTTGCAAAATATGATGAAACACTTTTACGAAAATATTGGCAGCCATTAAAATAAAGCGTGCTCTAAAATTCGAGATGTTGCTAGGCATGACGGGATACACCAAGGAAAGCAGTTTATTTTCACATAACTTCCGTCGAAATATCACGATTTTGGAAATTTTAATCGCAATTTATGAGCAATTTATAGCATTTTAAACTGTAAAAACAAAACGTCGGATAGCCAAAGGCCTATAGATGACCCAGAAGCGTATAAGAAGTTTGGAAAGTGCTCTGCGGAAAAGGAGTTTAACAATAATGAAACAATGGTGATTTGATCACCGACACGGTTTGCGTATTATTATTATTAATGACCCCAAAAAGACATTTGGACGATGCTACTCCGATACTTACACTATCAGATGGGGAATCAAGGGGTATATCTGAATTCACACGTTTCAAGTATTTGAATCCTATTTCTAAGTAATTTCCACTAAGCAACATCCAAGAATCAGCTTGGAACGAAAACAAACCTGTTTACAGTAATGTCATCATGTATTGAATATTTATTACACAATACTGCATGATAAATGTAGAATAAAATATTTGCAGTTAATGAAAAAGATGAATGAGTTTGCGGTCAATGAAATCTTATTGTTTTTCTGAAATGTTTGAAATAACCGATAAAGTGAATTGATCGATATGAAATACGGTTCATAGAATTTGTGGCGTTATTGAGGGATTACATCACTCTTGTGAGTGGATTATCGGAATTTAGACCCACGAGTTCACTAACAACAAACGAGAAATCCATATCGTAAACGAGGCCGCCGAGTTTACGATATGGATTTCGAGTTTGTTATTAGAGAACGAGTGTGTCTAAATTTCGATGGCCCACGAACAAAGAGTGATGTAATCATTTTAATAATCATGTAACATAACCTTTGTCTGGAACATCAATTATCTCTCATCAATTTCACTACAACAATGACTTGTTTTCTAATTTAATGGTTCATTGATTTTTCATTAAATACAATTGGAATGAAATTCTTACGAATATCATTTCAAAATATGATGCGAAGATTTCAACACAATTGTTTTTCAAACATATGTGCAATATTAAAAATAAAATAAGAGTTACATTTGAATATAGCAAGTCCCAAGTTGTTACTTTTTGAATTTCTCAAGTTGAAGTTTTAATTTCGGAGTATACATTTGATTTGATTTTGAAAAAATATTCCATCTGTCGCAGCTCGTCGCCATTTTCAAAACACATAAAACCGTGCAGGTATAGGTCTATAACCGCACGCGTGCTGGTATAGACCTATACCTGCACCCTTTTGGTGGTTGCCATGGAATCTCGTGGGTTGTATTGATATAACTGCTAAACACGTGGTACAAATCCATCAATCGTGACTCAAGTTTTTTTCAAGTGATTATTAAATATATATACATATGCAAATTAAGTAACGCCCGGACTGACTTGCTGAATGAAATGATTATTTGAAGAATCCTAAAGCTTTGAAAACTTGCTGAATTTTTCTCTTGCTGAATTACTACCATTTGTTTATATTTTCCACAACAAACCTGTTTACAGTATTATCACATTTTAAATATTTATGACACAAAACTGATAAAACTTGAATAATGTAACTTATGCGGTCAATGAAACTTATTATTTTTCTGAAATGTTTGAAATAACTATTTATAAGTGTTTTCATCAGGATGATTTACTGTTCATAGAACTTTTGGTGCTAAATATACATATGCCTGGACTGATTTAAAAAATAAAAATGATGAAAATTTAATTTTTTTTATAATTTTTTTAATTTTTATTTTATTTTATTATTTTTATTGTTATGCTTCTTTATTAATTATTTTATTATTTCCAATTTATATTAATTTTTTATTATATTCTATGTTCCTTATTTTTTTGTATTTTTTGTATTATTTTTTATTTATTTTTTATTTTCTAATTCTTTTCCTATTTGTTGACATATTTCAAGCAAATATGCTATGAGAACGATTGGTCACCATACAGTTTCACACTTGAATGAATTTCTGTTGTCTCGCACATAGTACGATCCTTTGTTTTGTGACTTGAAAGATAATTTATGTATTTCAAACGTAAACAAACCAAACACATTCGACTTTTTCAAGAATTTTTTAAAATATTTCCATCCTTTTTGTGTAGCATTTCAAATTTTTGAAATTTTTTGAATAGCATCAACAGAATTTATGGAACTTTTTTGGTACTTCAACTTTCCAAAGTGGCATCCCCCGTCCCTGGAGAGTTGGATTTACCCCACCCTCCGGGCAACGAAATTAAGATGTAAAGAAATAGTTTCCCATTCTGATACTTTTTCAGGAGTCACTGGAATCAAACTGATAATAAACACGTTATGAATAATGAACAATTATTGAAACTTTAACGGGCTGTGCTGGTGTTATTCGGTGAAATAGAATATAATTTAAACAAGCTCCCGACAATTTGTTACCTTGTAACTTTACGAAACTACGGGTTAGTAATGTTTCTTGGATTTTTTGGGGGTGGTATGTGGCTACTACTTCGACGTGCTTTGGGATAAACTAAATAATGAATATAATCATGTGCGTTCCACTTTTCACTTCTACACTTACTGCTTCAATCGACAGCAAAAATGAACTAGAATATTTTCTCAATTAAATTGCGTCTTCGATCGGTTTTTCTACTTATTTCTTCACAAATTTATTTTGAACAAGTTATGATAGATGAAAGATGAATAATTATCTAATAATAACTTTTAAGGAGGACATCGTCCCCCTCCTCGTTCACTAAAAAGATTACCAAGTTGTGCTGTAATATCAGCACCGCCTTAACTTTGAATTTTTCGCCATTTAGCAAACTGTGAAAGGCTGCAATCAACAATAAAAAGAAACTTTTCAAGTTTGTACTTTGTGGCATCCACAATTAGCCGTTTCAAGTTTTCTGTACCTGTCAAATGTCCTTCTTCAATAGGCTTCAAGCCAGACGGGTATACTGCTGATTGGCATTCTTCACATTTTGATATCACAATAATTTAATTAAATATCTAGGTACATGAACAACCTTCATTTCATCCAGTAAGAATTTCGTTTGTTTATAGCCGCCATGAATTAATTAAACGATGATCATCTTCTACAGTAGAACGTTCAGACGTTGACACACTTGCAGAACATACATTTATGCTATCTAAACTGTTATTGTTCATTAATTTTAACCAAATGGTCGGTACATGAGTAAGAATATCAGCCAAATTTTCATTTGTTCCAACTAAATCAAGATAGAAAATTGTAAATTATATTCTCTCACAAGAGATTCAATTAATTTTAATCTTCATCGAATAAGAATTTCACTTACAGCCTTGGTTTTAACCCGTTGTCGGCTGGTTAACACATCAGTTACCAATCCATGTACAGTAGATGAATCAGTTTAAATTTTGATACGTTTTAATGACCACACCATAGCAAGGTTTAAACCCTCTTCAAACACATCCTTTAACATATAATAATAACATTCGATGATACATTAATATTCCAATCAACATTGTTTGTAGCTCTTTGAAAAAAGTACAATTACTCTCAACCATCCACAAACAGCGTATATACCAATTAATTTACCACAAATAGAAGATAATTATCTCTTAGTTAATGATGAAAAATCTATATCGTCAGTTCAAATTATATTAGATCGCTTCCATAAAAAGATATCTTCGTATGTACTAGCATTTACTCCAAGAATACGAGCAGGTACATGTTAGCAATTCTGTAGGCTTGGCAATTAAACCATATTTACGTAAATGCTCGCGTACATATTCCGGAGATTCAATATCCCTATTAACAATAATATCATCTACGTAAGAATCTGTTTCATTATAAATTAATTCATCAAATTTCAATACATGCTGTAAAATTGTTGTCATAACCATTACGGCAATATTTAACCCAAAACCAACTCTCGTTAGACACCACAATTTTGATTTATAATATGGGTCTAATATGTGTCTAACCTTGTTTTTACTTTCTTGCCGAACACTAAACACAGGTATTAAACTTTTGGCCTCATCAAATTTAGCAGCATCATATTGAATTGAGTAGCCCTTATCTATCCATTCTTCAAACTTTTTATTGAATTCTTGTCTAGTGCCATCATTCATATAATAAGATGGTATACAATTACTGTGAAATTACTGTCCACGAGCATCCAATATCTATTAAACATTTAACTATAGTTCCTTTTACACTGATATCACACATTGGTAATTTATTTATTGGTTGTGGACCGCTGTAGTATCCACAGAAGCTACTGTGGTCCGTTGTCCGTTTCCCTGAAACTTAGGGCATTTGCAAGCCACTTGTCATCACACCATACACATTTTAACACACGCGGTCTATTTGTATACAAATACGTATGCGGTTTCAACAATCTTTAGCCATATGCCCTTTGGTGTGGCATGCATTTTAACACGTACATAATCCAACTCTTTCAGCGTTATTGACAATGTAATTCGTATTATAATAACGCTTAGCCGCCGATAAACAGGAACAATACTGTCCACACCACGTGCCTCAAGCAATACACGTGATTTAGTTATTTACTCTGCATCTGACGCAATATCCATCGATCTTAACTGTAAGCTGCGTCCTCTGACAATCCGGTAACAAAAATTACTCCAGGGCACGATGTGCCTGCCAAAGTACATAGCCTTTTGACATCAACAAGATAGCAATCTACATTTCATTTTCTTTTAACACACGTAATTTTAAAAGATGAAACGCATCAAACTTTGATAATGAAAAAGCATTGTAAATATAGTCTCATTAACGTCTTTAGTATATTCTTTTTTATAGCAGGCATTTCATTGTATACTAAAGATGCTGGCCCATCTAACAGTAAAGGTACACTCTACACTTTTGTCGATTTTTGAATATCTTTTTAGGGTAGCAATTGCCTCGAATCTGGCCCACCATTATGTGGCATCTCCTTCGCCATAATATATGTACTTATTCCGTCTGTTAACTTCAATTTTCCAGCCATTGATAAACGAGACTGACTGATTGAAGAACTAATATCACGAAAGGGAGTTGAACTTGAAGAAACACTACCAGATGATATAGTAGAAGTAATCATTGTAGAACTAACAGTAGAAGTTACTGACATGGCCCGTTAGCTTGTAGTAAAAAACTCAGAAAATGACACTTGATAAGTAGAACTAATATGTATAATATAATCAATAATCAACTTTCGTGCAACACATGGAACAACTCAACACCATCACATAGGTTAAGTACACTAACTCAATATTACTTATACAGCGCTATTTATATAAGACCTAGCCTCCTCTATGGAGTCTCACTTTCATGTATACATATGGAACAAAAACGCAACATCAGTACAGTCTGTTTGCAAATATTCACAATTCAGCCACCAGCACAAACCCAGAAAAGCAAATTTGATAAACTCATGATACACTTTTTAAATCCAAATATGTCGTACAGTGATCACCTAAGAATGGCTTTACATTATAACTATGTGATATCAAGCCTTGTTATTGCGATGTATACTAGTGGAATAGTTGGAAAAATATGTAACCTCCCCATTGCAAATGTGGACTACAAGGGGAGAGTATTCGAGAGTGTAAAGATTACTCAGTCACAACCAATTGCCGTGATATATTCATCAAATGAGTTTTTATGTCGAGAAGCTTGCAATCGCTCCCTAGAATGCGTTGTAATAAGCTTCCAGGAAAACCTGATTGCAGGAATTAATTTGAACTGTTACTTGTTCAACACAACTAGATATTGGGAAAGAATGTCAACTAATTTGAGCTTCGTTACCATTGGAATTTTGCCAGTATGTAAATATATAATTATGATGATAATTTATTATTTTGAAATATTGATGACCCGGGAGGGTAACTTCCATATTTATGGTATACGAGGAACGCTCAAATATTAGAAAGTACTTTTCAAACTGAGAAAATATTTTTCGTCAAAATTTTTTTTCGCCACAATTACGTTTTTTCCCTTCGCTCACGTTTTCCCCGGCCGCGAATTGAGAAGCTGGTAGACGTTGATACCACCTGCGTGCTCAGGTTGTCCGCTTGTGTTTCTCAATTGTTTACGTTCTTCTCAGAGTTGCTGCGGTTCATGAGTGGACTATCTCGTTGAAATGAAAGTTCCTATTACTTAGATTATCAATAAGCTGAATTGTATTGCTTAATTAACTTTTGATAGTTGTCAATGTATGTTTTATTACATCCTAAGTTTTGTAATTTTGTTGCATTACTTTATTTAATATAAAAACATCATCGATAGATATTTCCTTACTTAACAGGCATAACTCAAAGACATTGTTAACACCCTGATTTAACCTTTTTAGTTGTTGTTTACGATGATGACGTGTATCGTGATGTATTATCATTGTATTGTTATCATATGACATCAGCTTACAACCGCTTTGTTCAGATACTTGCGTGTTAGACTTTGGTCTCACAATCAGAGCACAATGACTGTACTATTGATATGCTACTGCACATGCGCGCGCAGGTGGTCTCAACGTCTACCAGTTTGTCAAATCGCTTCCTGCCCTCATTTCAAGATCTATTTGAGCAACGCCCGTCGAAACGCAATGGAAATTTCCCCCGGGATTGATGTACTTCTATAATTTTATCATTGTTCAATTCCTATATCAATGTAATATTTTATAAGTTTAAATAATTTCACAATTGCATATAATACTTGTGACACATCTCTTGTTGTTGCTTACGTACGTTAGGATATTATACCTTGGTCCAATTCTGTATGGGCACATCGAACGTCATAGGTAGCTATTCTGCCCAAATCGGTAATGACTACAACCGATGATAGCAAAAACAATAACCGAACGGCGGATAAGTGCATCGTCACTTTTCGATAATTGATTAAGAAGTTATAACTTTGAAATTAAATTTTAACAAAATAATTTTATCAATTAAGCTACCAATCGATTTTACTTGAATAATGCATTTCGGTATATTTTTCATAGGATGGCCGGGTAATTTGACGCATCCCCTGACGCATTATATATCTGTAAACTCTGTATATATCTGTGCTCATTAGATAATGGACTTGATTGCCACATCCAAGCCAAGAGATGAATTGAGACTGCAAAATTTATAATTCGAATTTTCTTGTTTGTAGGTTGGTTGCAATGATTCGACAGCAGGTAAGTATAGTAATTAAAAACTGCTAAAATAGGTCTTTGTATTAGTGACCCACCGTTTTATTTGATAATTCTTGGCGAAGGCCTTTGAATATTAAACGCCTAGAAGAGATAATACATTATCGAGTTTATACAGCAGGTGGACTTTTATACAAATGCAATACTGAAAACTGAATTTTTAAAGGGTATCGTTTTTGAAATTCCCTTGGAAGCTAGGGTATACAACTATACATTTAGAATGTAAAAGAAACGCTTTATGCTACTCGCAACCCCAAAAAGCTGAATACTGATATGTAGATATGTTCATTTTTCTCTACTTATAGATAGATAGATAGATAGATAGATAGATAGATAGATAGATAGATAGATAGATAGATAGATAGATAGATAGATAGATAGATAGATAGATAGATAGATAGATAGATAGATAGATAGATAGATAGATAGATAGATAGATAGATAGATAGATAGATAGATAGATAGATAGATAGATAGATAGATAGATAGATAGATAGATAGATAGATAGATAGATAGATAGATAGATAGATAGATAGATAGATAGATAGATAGATAGATAGATAGATAGATAGATAGATAGATAGATAGATAGATAGATAGATAGATAGATAGATAGATAGATAGATAGATAGATAGATAGATAGATAGATAGATAGATAGATAGATAGATAGATAGATAGATAGATAGATAGATAGATAGATAGATAGATAGATAGATAGATAGATAGATAGATAGATAGATAGATAGATAGATAGATAGATAGATAGATAGATAGATAGATAGATAGATAGATAGATAGATAGATAGATAGATAGATAGATAGATAGATAGATAGATAGATAGATAGATAGATAGATAGATAGATAGATAGATAGATAGATAGATAGATAGATAGATAGATAGATAGATAGATAGATAGATAGATAGATAGATAGATGATTGATATATTTGCATCTCAATTCGAGATAAATATTTGTTGTAATACATGAGTTATTTATGAGTATAGTCTAGTTTAATTTTGTATATGATTGTTCTGATTTGCTTTTATTCAGTTAATGTGAATATATATCATATATAATATTCTGTAATTCATAATATGCTGCTAATAATTTATGTCAATTATTATTTTGTTATTGATTTGATATATTTTGAAAATTTAATAGACAATTTAGATTATTTAAGATATCAATAGTCAATTTTGTTCTGCGGCTTTTACAAATTGTATATATGATGATATTTGTTGGCAGTGTAAAATATGATATCGATCATTTGCTGAATCACCACACTCTTTACATAGGCAATTATCGTCAGGATCATGAAAAATATTATTTGTACAGATAAGATGGTGAAAGCCATGGATTGACAAGCGGATGATGTAGTTTCGATTTAATTGATTTGCTGCTTGCCAACCAGATGATTGTAAGGCAGGGGCGGCTCCATACCCTTTTTGGAATACTTCAACTATTTTATTTTTGCGGTTTTCAAAACATTTTGAAAGTTCTTCAAAATTAAAAGGGAACAAATGTTCAATATCTTTTGTTAGAAGGTTAGTGTTTGTAAATATGTAAATTAAAGTATTTGAAGCAGATATATGGGCCCCAAGGGCACGTTTGAGATATGTAGCTTTGATACGATCAAGGTAGAGGAATTGGTTTGATGTGATAAATGGTGCAATGACTGGAAAAGCATAAGTAACCATCGGAGAGATTTTCATGTCAAAAATATTTAGCGATGTTTGAAGAGATACTTTCTTTAAATGTGGTATAGCACCTATCGTGAGAATGCATTTATGTAACTTGTTCATTAGATGTAAAGTAAAGGTTAACGATTGTTGTAAAATAACACCAAGATATTCATAGCTTTTAACAAATTCCACACGTTCCTTATTGTATATGAAAATGTCTCTTTTGCTGATAGTGCCACCTTTGCGGAATTTCATCATTTTGGTCTTTTTCAGGTTGACTTCTAATGCATTTGTGTGACACCATGTTTGCAAAATATCTAAACCATCCTGTACAGCTTCTTTGTCAGGGGAGTAAAAAACAAGATCATCAGCAAAAAATGAAAAACTTAGATTTGGTATATTACGTAGAACTTCAGCCAAGTCGGAAAGATAAATGATAAATAGGGTTGGCGAAAGACAATCTCCCTGGACAACACCGTGGTTTTGAATAATTTGTGTAGATAGCTTTATACCATCGTCAATAAAAATCTCATTTCCTTTTAAAAGTGAACAAATAAGACGAAGAAGCAATCCATCTATACCAAAAGTGTTCTTCATTTTCTGAACTAGAATGTCACGATTTACATTGTCAAATGCTTTAGTAAAGTCTACAAAACAGCAGTAAGTGGATCTAGGTGTGGATGATTTAGAAAATTGGTCTTTGATAGAGTCTATCAATAGCTGTAATGGTTGTAACGTATTTTTTTCTTCTTGGAAGCCAAATTGCTCTGGTGGAATTAAATGAAAGCAATTTGGTTTGAGTTTACTGTTTATGAGACTTGTTAAAACTTTGAGGGGGCAACAGAGTAAGGAAATGCCACGGTAATTATTAGGGTCAATTTTTACACCTTTACCTTTATACAGTAGAATTACTCTGCTTCTGTTCCAGTTATTAGGTATAGTTCCGAGTTTGAGGCATAGATTGAACAAAGATGTCCATAAAGGAAGTAGCTGATCAAGAGAAAGTATTAAGTGTTCGTTAGTAATGTTATCAAGTCCTGCTGCTTTACGAGTTGAGGTTTGCAATATAGCTTGTAGAACTTCGTCTTCTTGAAACAATTTATTAAACCAATCATCTACAAGAATATTTAATGAATCTAAGTTGAAAGTTGGTGGTTTGTTGTAAGGATCGTATAGATTTTTAAAATGACTAAGAATGTGTTCATGTGAAATTGGTATTGATTTTTTGGAATGACGGGTTTTGAACAAGAGCCAAGGCTTTTTGATAGAAAGTTCAATAGTTCTTAAAATTTGATTTTCGTTATATATGGCCTTTTTTGACATCAAAAGTGAGCGATAAATTTTCCTCTCTGTAGAATATTGATCTCGAAGTAGCTGATTTCCTGAACCTCTCATAATTTTGTCAAGTAGATACAATACTGATTTTTTCTTTTCTCTGCATTCAATATCAAACCAAGGTTTATTATAGTGATGGGTTTCTTTGATTTCAGGGCAACATTCAGTGAGTGCTGATTCGATTAATTTAAGAGCATTTTCTAGATCTTCCATTTCAATAGCTTTCTCTGCTAGTTCTAAGTTTGGATGCTTAATAAGTAGCTCTTTGTTGACTTTTCGTTGCAGTTTTTTGACATGCTGTTCTTGGTCTTGGTTTATTTGGTTGAGGCTCCAGGTTGTCAGGACTCTTTGATGTTTTCTCTGGCATCCTTTTACAATACTGTGTTGCTTGACATCTGTGAAGGCGGTGTTGCTAAAAACAAGGTCAATTGTACTATTTCCGTTTGATGAAATGTATGTATATTCTTTAGGATCATTTATTAGGAAAATACCTATTTGATGCAAGAACTCAACAAGTTGAGCACCACGGTTTGTGGAATCAATTCTACAGTTAAAATCTCCAAAGATTAAGGATGGTAGTCCATTTTGCACAGCACTTAAAGCTGATGAAATATCATATAGTATAGTAGAAATGTGTACATTTGGAGGAAAGTAAAAACAAAATATATTACAATACTTTGTTGAAATGCCAATGTAAGTACTGTTTTGTATAATTTCCTTGGGCTCTAAAAAACTTTTACATAAAATTAAAATACCTCCTCTTGGGCAAGTACCATTTCCAGTTGGCGGAGATGCATTAGAAGAAAATGAATAATATTTTGTAAAATTGTCTGGACATTCTAATAAAAAAGTTTCGGTTAAGAGAACAATATCTGTCGATAAAAAAGGATCAGTTTCAGGAGAAATATTTAAAAGTCCATTTATTCCTTCAATATTCCATAAACATGTTGATAACTCTAAAAGGTCCATTGTGTGCAGTCAATTTGATGGGGTTGAAGGATTTGGGTAAAGTTCAATAATATTTCCAGATTTGATTTGATACTGTTTTGTCGGGTTCTTTGATCTTATTTGGCGTAATTTTGATCTAAGCTCATAAGCCGCTTTTCTTTCATTTTGAGTCAAATCGGGTGAAATATACACATTTACTCGTTGAGGATTTTCTCGCAGCTTTCTGGATGCTTTGATTAGTTCCCATTTTTTGTTGGGTGTTAACTTTACAATAATAGGTTGCACCTTACCTTCACGTTTTTCACCAACCCTTTTAACTGTCATAGGAATGTGGTTTATGTCTACACCAATCTCTCGTATAACTTCTTCAACCAACTCTGTATCATTGTATGAGTCATCTTCTTCAAGACCCGAAATTACAACATTTGCTTTCCTTTCAGATTGAAATGTTTGTTCTTTATTTATTTGATACGTCAAGTTAACAAGATAACTGGGTTCAGGCTCTTCTGATTGGTTTTGGCATTCCTTCGGCTTCAATGATGATAGATCTTCAATCTTCGGCTATCTATCTACGTGCTTCAAGGAGAGAAGACGTGTACCATTTTCTGGTGGATATTAATCACGTTAAATTGTTTTAAACTTTGAGTTTTGTAAAAGAAATTTATTGACATTGATACTGCATTGTTATATCTACGTTATCTATCTTTTGAGCAACGTTTGTAAATAAGAAGATGCCTAACTTAGATCAAAATAAGCCTGTAAGAGAAACAGAAATTAAGATTTCTGAAATTACCGAACACACCAGAGGTCCACAAGAAGCTATTTTCAATCTATCCTTCACTACATCTCACATTCAACATGTGAAAGATTCAATTATAGAAGTTTATTCAACGCATGGCTATACATACTCAGTTCATGACCCAAAAACCAAACAAGCAAAAGAGATAGTTACGATATTTACTGATGTGAAAAAGAAAACAAAATGTCTTGCCTTTACTCTATATAAAACAGGAAAAGTCGTAGTTGGAGGCTGTGGTAAGACTGTGGATCTCCATGAGTTTAAACTCAAATACTTTTCCGTTATAAAAGAACTGCTACTTGCTTCAAATGTAGATGTTGTTTCAAAAGTTGCTACACGTGGAAATGAAATAAACCATATTAACGGCGCCATCTTGGACTCTACAAATCACGAAATTACCAGCCCTTCTGTAAACGATGACGTCATACAATCTACTGTTTCTATGGAAACTCCTAAACGCATCTCACTTATAAATCGGCTTACGTCAGGATTAAGTAAAAGTAGATCTCCATCTGCGATGTCACAATCAAACCTTCTACAATCCTCCATTGATGAATTACAAGGCCATATGAATGCACAACAATCCCAAATCAGCAGTCTTGTTTCCATGGTAACAAAATTAGAAACAAAAATAAATACAATTACGGAAGAAAATCAAGAAATGCGAATTGAATTATCATTATTTAAGGCTCGGAACAGCAAACAGATAGATAGATAGATAGATAGATAGATAGATAGATAGATAGATAGATAGATAGATAGATAGATAGATAGATAGATAGATAGATAGATAGATAGATAGATAGATAGATAGATAGATAGATAGATAGATAGATAGATAGATAGATAGATAGATAGATAGATAGATAGATAGATAGATAGATAGATAGATAGATAGATAGATAGATAGATAGATAGATAGATAGATAGATAGATAGATAGATGATATATATTTACGCTCTTATTCTGAGCAAATTTGTTAGTGTTATGTACATTATGCGTTTTTTGCTGTTTTTTTTATTAATAATTCTATATGAGTAAGTAGTCAGCAGTTTGTTATTTAAAGGAAGAGTATGTATGTAATATTTATTTTATTTATCTTATTTAACTTTAATTTTTAATTATTATAAATTATTTCAACTCTCTATACTGCTTACAAAATAAATGTAAGATTCAATAGCTTCACAATTTACGATATGATATAGATATGATGCAGATGAGCCACATTTTTTACATATGCATTCATCAGTTGGCTTGTGAAATCCATTTGTCAGGCAAATTAGATGATGCTGTTCTTGGTCTTGGTTTATTTGGTTGAGGCTCCAGGTTGTCAGGACTCTTTGATGTTTTCTCTGGCATCCTTTTACAATACTGTGTTGCTTGACATCTGTGAAGGCGGTGTTGCTAAAAACAAGGTCAATTGTACTATTTCCGTTTGATGAAATGTATGTATATTCTTTAGGATCATTTATTAGGAAAATACCTATTTGATGCAAGAACTCAACAAGTTGAGCACCACGGTTTGTGGAATCAATTCTACAGTTAAAATCTCCAAAGATTAAGGATGGTAGTCCATTTTGCACAGCACTTAAAGCTGATGAAATATCATATAGTATAGTAGAAATGTGTACATTTGGAGGAAAGTAAAAACAAAATATATTACAATACTTTGTTGAAATGCCAATGTAAGTACTGTTTTGTATAATTTCCTTGGGCTCTAAAAAACTTTTACATAAAATTAAAATACCTCCTCTTGGGCAAGTACCATTTCCAGTTGGCGGAGATGCATTAGAAGAAAATGAATAATATTTTGTAAAATTGTCTGGACATTCTAATAAAAAAGTTTCGGTTAAGAGAACAATATCTGTCGATAAAAAAGGATCAGTTTCAGGAGAAATATTTAAAAGTCCATTTATTCCTTCAATATTCCATAAACATGTTGATAACTCTAAAAGGTCCATTGTGTGCAGTCAATTTGATGGGGTTGAAGGATTTGGGTAAAGTTCAATAATATTTCCAGATTTGATTTGATACTGTTTTGTCGGGTTCTTTGATCTTATTTGGCGTAATTTTGATCTAAGCTCATAAGCCGCTTTTCTTTCATTTTGAGTCAAATCGGGTGAAATATACACATTTACTCGTTGAGGATTTTCTCGCAGCTTTCTGGATGCTTTGATTAGTTCCCATTTTTTGTTGGGTGTTAACTTTACAATAATAGGTTGCACCTTACCTTCACGTTTTTCACCAACCCTTTTAACTGTCATAGGAATGTGGTTTATGTCTACACCAATCTCTCGTATAACTTCTTCAACCAACTCTGTATCATTGTATGAGTCATCTTCTTCAAGACCCGAAATTACAACATTTGCTTTCCTTTCAGATTGAAATGTTTGTTCTTTATTTATTTGATACGTCAAGTTAACAAGATAACTGGGTTCAGGCTCTTCTGATTGGTTTTGGCATTCCTTCGGCTTCAATGATGATAGATCTTCAATCTTCGGCTATCTATCTACGTGCTTCAAGGAGAGAAGACGTGTACCATTTTCTGGTGGATATTAATCACGTTAAATTGTTTTAAACTTTGAGTTTTGTAAAAGAAATTTATTGACATTGATACTGCATTGTTATATCTACGTTATCTATCTTTTGAGCAACGTTTGTAAATAAGAAGATGCCTAACTTAGATCAAAATAAGCCTGTAAGAGAAACAGAAATTAAGATTTCTGAAATTACCGAACACACCAGAGGTCCACAAGAAGCTATTTTCAATCTATCCTTCACTACATCTCACATTCAACATGTGAAAGATTCAATTATAGAAGTTTATTCAACGCATGGCTATACATACTCAGTTCATGACCCAAAAACCAAACAAGCAAAAGAGATAGTTACGATATTTACTGATGTGAAAAAGAAAACAAAATGTCTTGCCTTTACTCTATATAAAACAGGAAAAGTCGTAGTTGGAGGCTGTGGTAAGACTGTGGATCTCCATGAGTTTAAACTCAAATACTTTTCCGTTATAAAAGAACTGCTACTTGCTTCAAATGTAGATGTTGTTTCAAAAGTTGCTACACGTGGAAATGAAATAAACCATATTAACGGCGCCATCTTGGACTCTACAAATCACGAAATTACCAGCCCTTCTGTAAACGATGACGTCATACAATCTACTGTTTCTATGGAAACTCCTAAACGCATCTCACTTATAAATCGGCTTACGTCAGGATTAAGTAAAAGTAGATCTCCATCTGCGATGTCACAATCAAACCTTCTACAATCCTCCATTGATGAATTACAAGGCCATATGAATGCACAACAATCCCAAATCAGCAGTCTTGTTTCCATGGTAACAAAATTAGAAACAAAAATAAATACAATTACGGAAGAAAATCAAGAAATGCGAATTGAATTATCATTATTTAAGGCTCGGAACAGCAAACAGATAGATAGATAGATAGATAGATAGATAGATAGATAGATAGATAGATAGATAGATAGATAGATAGATAGATAGATAGATAGATAGATAGATAGATAGATAGATAGATAGATAGATAGATAGATAGATAGATAGATAGATAGATAGATAGATAGATAGATAGATAGATAGATAGATAGATAGATAGATAGATAGATAGATAGATAGATAGATAGATAGATAGATAGATAGATAGATAGATAGATAGATAGATAGATAGATAGATAGATAGATAGATAGATAGATAGATAGATAGATAGATAGATAGATAGATAGATAGATGATATATATTTACGCTCTTATTCTGAGCAAATTTGTTAGTGTTATGTACATTATGCGTTTTTTGCTGTTTTTTATTAATAATTCTATATGAGTAAGTAGTCAGCAGTTTGTTATTTAAAGGAAGAGTATGTATGTAATATTTATTTTATTTATCTTATTTAACTTTAATTTTTAATTATTATAAATTATTTCAACTCTCTATACTGCTTACAAAATCAATGTAAGATTCAATAGCTTCACAATTTACGATATGATATAGATATGATGCAGATGAGCCACATTTTTTACATATGCATTCATCAGTTGGCTTGTGAAATCCATTTGTCAGGCAAATTAGATGATGAAACCCATGCATTGACAGCCTGGTTATAAAATGCCTGTTTACTTTGTTTGACATCATCCATCCATTTGACTCTAGAACTGGAGCATATTGGTGATCACTTTCTAATCTGGATTTTAGGTTAGATTGTGTAATATTTAATACGTTTTCAATTAGGTTGGAGTTTAAATTATATCGTAAATTCAAATCAGTAGTATATGGTGATACATTTGAAAATAAATAAACCAATGTGTTTGACGAATAGGCAGACACACCTAAAACACGTTTGAAGTACTGAGCTTTTAATTTGTTGAGTTCAAACAAGTTTGATAACGAGAGATAAGGGCCAATAACCTCAAAACCATATGTAATTATCGGAGATAAATTCATTTCAAATATTTCTATAGCTGATTTGATTGAAAGTCGCCTCAAATGTTTAATTAAGCCAATAGCTATAGCAAACTTTTGTTTTTTCTTTGAAATATGCTCTGTAAATGACAAAGAGGTCTGGAGTGTAACACCAAGATAAGTATATGATTTCGAAAATGCTACAGCTTCACCACGGTAAGTAAAATAATCATCTTTAGCCAAACGACCACCTTTACGAAATTTCATAACGTTGGTTTTCTTTAGATTTACTTGGAGTACATTGGACTTGCACCATGTAGAAACTAAGTCGATTCCATGCTGGAGTATATTACGATCGGTCGAATAAATTGCCAGATCATCAGCAAAGAATAAATATTTAAGGTTATGCACTGCTTTTAAATTATTTGCTAGATCGGCGATGTATAACAGAAATAAAGTTGGAGATAAACTGTCACCTTGTGCAACACCCTGGTTTTGTCGAATAGAATCAAAGATTCTGATACCATCGTGAATACGAATAAAGTTTCCTTGCAAGAGACCACCAATTAATTTTAAAGTTAAACCATCGATACCAAATTGATCTTTCAACTTAGCAAATAATATTTCTCGATTGACGACGTCAAATGCTTTCTTGAAGTCAATGAAAGTGCAGTAGGTTGATTTATATGAGAAAGAGAATTGAGAATAAATATCTTTAATTAAAATAGATAATGGCATCAAAGTGTTTTTACCCTCTTGAAATCCATATTGTCCTGATGGAATGAGATTGAAAATATTTGTCTTTAATCGCAAATTTAGCAATGAGGTCAGGACCTTCAAGGGACAACAGAGAAGGGCAATACCACGGTAGTTATTCGGATCTTGCGCAGAACCATTTCCTTTATATAATAATTTAAATATACAATCTCTCCATCGAGAAGGTATACAGCCAGATTTCAAACATAGATTAAACAGTTGTGTCCAGAAAGGAAGTAAAATATCCAGGGAATAATACAAATGTTCATTAGTAATATTATCTAAGCCAGGGGATTTCTTCGTTGATGTTTTGAGAATTGTTTCTAAAACTTCTTCCTCAGTAAATAAGTGGTTGTACCAAGGTAAATTGTTTGAGTCTAAAATCAAATTATTTACGTCAATATCATCGAAATTGAGCTCTGGAGGCTTGTCATTTGGATCAAGCAGAGATTTGAAATGGGTTGAAAGGGTAGAGATCGGAATTGGAGCAGAAAATTGATTTGTTTGTTTAGTAAATAGTAACCATGGCTTTTTATTAACTTTTTCCAAAATGTCACAAATTGATCGTTCTGTGTGATTATGCTTTTTCTCCTTTATCAATTTCTTGTATTTTATTCTAGAATTCATATACTGTTTTCGAATAATTACATTTGTTGGCTGCTCTTTGATATTGTTAAGTAGCGACATAGTAAATGACTTAATTTCTCTGCATTCTTCATCAAACCATGGCTTGTGAAAATTGGGTTTAAAATTATAAACTGGACAACAATCAATTAATGCTTTTTCAATGCAGAGCAGAGATTCGTCAATGTTATTATTATGCAGATTAGTTGTGGCACTTTTAAGCATCGGATGATCAGTTAATAATTCTACGTTGACAGTGCGCTTTAGATTTGGTTTGCAATATTCTTCGGCTGGAGGATTTTCCGAAAAAAAGTTAAAATTTGTTTGAACTGGTTGATGTTTTCTGTGAATTTCAGTTGTAATAAAATGGGTATGTAAATGAAAAGGGGGCAAGTTGGTAAAAATTAGGTCGATTGTACTATTTCCATGAGGTCCAATATAAGTGGGTTTGAAAGGGTCATTTATCATGTAGAAACCAAGTAAAAATAAGCCTTCAATTAAAAATCTACCTCTACTTGATGAATCTGTTCTGCAATTAAAATCTCCACATATAACCATTGGTAAATCGTTCTTAATAGAGGATAAAATAGATGTAATTTTCTCAAGAATAGAAGAAGTGTCACTCTTAGGAGGGAAATAAAAACAAAATATATTAAAAAAATCTGTGGTCAGACCAATCCATCTTTGACCGCAACCTATTTCGATTGGATTTAGATAGCCTTTACAGAGAATAAGTAATCCTTCTCTGGGACACTTAGAATTTCCAGAAGGTAGTTTAGCAGGGGATATAAATTGATAGTAATCGGGGAATTCTGTTGGATATAATGTTATAAATGTTTCAGTAAGTAGTATAATAGATTGATTAAATATTTTATTATGAGGATATGTATTCAAAATACCATTTAGACCTTCAACATTCCATAATAAAATCGATACCTCAACTTTACTTGATAATAGTGCAGTAGAAATATTTGATGGTTGAATTGATTCAATTTCATTTTGATCTACTATTGGTTGTCAATTGGAGATTTGTGGGACATCATCATAAACTTTGTCATGAAACTCTATAATTTCGCCTCTTTTTATTAAAAACCGTTTCTCTGGCTCTTGCTCCCGTCTTTCCCGTAATTTGCAGCGTAGCAGATAGTTCGCTTCTTCCTCAGCACGAGTGAGATCTGGCCCCAAGTAAACATTTGACCACCGGGCTTTTGTTCTCAATTTCCTTGCGTTTTTAAGTAACTCTAAACGTTTCTCAGTTGTTAATGTAACTATCAGTTTTTGAGTTTTTCCATTTGCAGTTGTTGCTTCCTTACCCACACGTTTCGTTTTGAACTTGATAGATGTGATATTAACATCAAGATCAACGGCAATTTCTCTCACTATTTTTTCATCAACGATTTCTGAAGTCAAATTGTTGTCAGTATGGCATTCTAAACCTGTGATTATTATATTATGCTCTTTATATTTCTGCATTGCTTGTTCTTTGTTCACCTGTTTTAGTATTACTGCAGTATTTATTTGGGCTGCATCATTTAAAGTAGACTTTAAGGCTGAAGAGTAACTTTTCGTCGTCCCCTGTTGATTTTTCTCTTTTAATTGCGTAATTTCGATTTTTAGCGATTTTAATTCAGTTTGAAGTTGTTTAATAGTACAATCATTTTGTTGGGATATCAGCAGTTGTTGTTGTTTTATGTTCTTAATTTCGGCTTGTAAATTAGTTATAACTGGAATTAGATTTATAACATCTCTTAACTCTGTAGATTGCTGGTTTGCGAGGACGTTTGAATCGTTGACATTAATATCTGCTTCTACTACGATATCGGCAGTGCTCGAGTTCTTGCCTCCTTCTGGGACGCAACATGTTTCCATAATGGCGTCTCTTGACATCTCCTCGTGGTTTGTAAAACATTCAGTAATGGCAGGGAAGTGTAAGCTAGAAAAGTCTTGCAAGCCTACAATGTTGGACACAGTTACTCTACCAGATGACCGAAACTTGAATGAAAGATACTTCTTCTTGTGGTGTATGTCCCTGCAGATATTCGCAACTGTTGAGTGCTCTATAGTAGATCGGCTGCCACTGCCTTCGTCTCTCTGGGTTATGTTTGCATTCAAATCTTCGTCGATAAAGAACCCATTCGCTGGGAAATACACCAGAACCATCTTTTTCCAACTATGAGGATCTGATGTGTTGAAAGATAAACTTATTTCCTTACCCAAACGTTTGTTACTTGACAATATTGTTGTCGTAATCTCTTCGGATGACATGTTTACGCTCCTGTGACGACCGGTAAGCAACTGAAATTGTATCTTATCTTAATATAATATATGTAATTTGTTTAATTGATGTTGTTAAAATCCAGTGTTAAGCACACCTTTGAATCGCATGTATTTTCTTTCAATAATAATGTGATAAAAGCAAGTGTATAATAGTTTCTCTAGAAATTTTTACGTGCAAATCAAAACATGTCTGACCGCCATAAAAAATCGATAAAGATAGATCTATCTATCTATCTATCTAGATAGATAGATAGATAGATAGATAGATAGATAGATAGATAGATAGATAGATAGATAGATAGATAGATAGATAGATAGATAGATAGATAGATAGATAGATAGATAGATAGATAGATAGATAGATAGATAGATAGATAGATAGATAGATAGATAGATAGATAGATAGATAGATAGATAGATAGATAGATAGATAGATAGATAGATAGATAGATAGATAGATAGATAGATAGATAGATAGATAGATAGATAGATAGATAGATAGATAGATAGATAGATAGATAGATAGATAGATAGATAGATAGATAGATAGATAGATAGATAGATAGATAGATAGATAGATAGATAGATAGATAGATAGATAGATAGATAGATAGATAGATAGATAGATAGATAGATAGATAGATAGATAGATAGATAGATAGATAGATAGATAGATAGATAGATAGATAGATAGATAGATAGATAGATAGATAGATAGATAGATAGATAGATAGATAGATAGATAGATAGATAGATAGATAGATAGATAGATAGATAGATAGATAGATAGATAGATAGATAGATAGATAGATAGATAGATAGATAGATAGATAGATAGATAGATAGATAGATAGATAGATAGATAGATAGATAGATAGATAGATAGATAGATAGATAGATAGATAGATAGATAGATAGATAGATAGATAGATAGATAGATAGATAGATAGATAGATAGATAGATAGATAGATAGATAGATAGATAGATAGATAGATAGATAGATAGATAGATAGATAGATAGATAGATAGATAGATAGATAGATAGATAGATAGATAGATAGATAGATAGATAGATAGATAGATAGATAGATAGATAGATAGATAGATAGATAGATAGATAGATAGATAGATAGATAGATAGATAGATAGATAGATAGATAGATAGATAGATAGATAGATAGATAGATAGATAGATAGATAGATAGATAGATAGATAGATAGATAGATAGATAGATAGATAGATGTTAATTTAATCATGTAAAACACTTAATAATAATAATATACAAATCGACGTAGTTGAAAGTTAATTAGTGATACATAATAAGGCTAATCCCTGAAGCAATCAATGCTTGTTTATTTGGGATACCTGTAAATTTATAAAATGATTAAAGAAATGTTTTATTTAGATAATTTGTAAAATTTAAAACAACATTTAAATAAGAATAGTAAACAATGAGAATGATAATAATAGTAATATTAAATATGGCTAAATGAACAGAATAAATTATAAAATGTTTCAAATACATTTGAAAATATAGAATAAACAATATTATAAAAGGTGTGAAATGCATTTGAAAATATGATTTAATTACAGTAGATAATAAACTCAGTTGGAAAACCAACTATTTGGTTAATGAGGAGGAAAGAATTATGAAGGGGACTAGAAGAATGAGCAATGAAGAAATAAGATTTAATAGTCACAACAGATATTGCAGTTCTTGACAGTGCAGGAATCATGGTATCTTTCTAGAAACAATGTTTTTAACTTGTTTTTAACTTGTTTTTAACTTGTAACATTGTTTTCATTTGCTGAAGGAATATTATTAAGCTCGTGTGGGACAGAGGACACCGGAAAAATCTTGAAATGGGCTTTGTTTATCTTAGAAATTATCGCAACTTCTATTATGGGGCAAAAACACCTCTTTGACCGATATATAATAATAATGTTCCGATGGGGGTAAATTTCATTTTGCTTCCACGGAGTTGCTAAAATAAAACAATGTGATGATGACCATAGAAATGTTTCAGATCATGAAAAAGAAACATACATAGTATTTTTTAGGACGGATATTAAACCCTAAAAACAATTAAGCAAAAAAAACGAAAATTATAAATAAAAAAATAAAAATTTTGCATAGCGTTGAATTAAATACCTCAGCATTGTTTTTATTATGAAGCATACCCTACAATTATTTTTACATACCCTAAATTTATTTCTTAACTTTTAAAAATGGTAGCTCTAATATCAGTGAGCGTTCCTGTGTATACCAAAAGTATGGAAGCTACCACCGAAATCGTAAATAGTTTGTTTCAAATCCTGGAGGTCACCAACTTCTAATGTATACATGTTTTAGGAAACATAATATATAGAATTTTTGATTGGTAAACTACTACAATTTAAGTATTACTGGTTAAGGATCATTCCTCTTTCATTGGATTTCATTTATTCATTTTAATCATATTGATTAGTTGATGGAGGTTGGTCAGACTGGAAAGACGTTGGCTTATGTAGCAATTTTCGTTGTGGAAGAAATGGTACTGTTAAACAAGAACGTCATTGCACAAATCCTATGCCGTATTGTAGTGGACATTATTGTGTAGGAGAAAATGAAAGAATTACATCTTGTTCTCGACCCGGTTATCGACCATGTTATGGTGAGTTAACATGCAATGAGAATACCGCGTTGCTGGGTTTAATTTATGTGGGCCAAGTTAGATTGGTATATCCATTCAGAGCACAGATTATAACAGACAGATACGGCAATGAAGTTTGAAATGTTTGAATGGTTAATAAATCACCGTTATGTTTGTTGCCTATTTTGACACATTTCATCGTTATCTATCAAGATTTTAGAAAATTAATGCTGGAAATAATCCACTTTTGCTGCAACAACCAGTTTGAATTTATTTTATGTATCGTATACCCTTCTATGTCCATTGCATTCTATTCTTTGACTTATCCCTGGTTTATAAATAGCTCTGACTGTGCCGTCTATAAAACTCCAACAGTTTTTCAACGACCCACTCCTTTCATGGATATCCTTTTCATAAGATTTTAGATGATCAGAGCTAATCCACCGCTGATCTAATGACGTATAAGGAGATCAACCCATGAGTTATCAATGTTTCTTTTCAATTCTCTGATTATCATGCTCATTTCAGGAACTGAGTGACCAAACCTGCTGACTCTAAATCTATAAGTCTACAGGGATAAACAAATTCTCGCTGAAGAAGACATACACCTTCTACTTGTCCAGCTATCTCACATTACTGCCGACAAATTTGTGAGGAAGCTTTAATAATTTTGCCAATCTCACAATATCGACGGTTTCAACTTTGAACTTGGCAATACCTTCATCAGATGTGATATTTTCCAAAGTAAATCTAGGAGTTTACCAATAAGGAAAAAAAGCGCATTAGCTTTCTAGCAACATCATACATCCTTCTCCCTTGATCATTTCTTCCATGTATAGCCAAATAAATGAACGTTCTTTTCCAGACGCAAAACTATCTTACAAATGAAATGGTGTATAGTGCATTCACAGTTGTCTATATGGATCTGAAATACTTATTTAGTTAGAAACGACAACGCAACGGTGTCAGCCACTTCTACAGACTCATCGCCATCGTTGCATCTTCGTTGTGAAAGTCTGAAACTCCCTATTGATCATGTGACTGCATCTAGTGAATTTCCAACGAAACAGATTATTTACAATCTAAATAGTCTTGATCGAGAACTGCCATAAATAAAATTTAATGGATTATTTTTTTATAGATGGAAGAGATGCAAAGTTGATTACCGAGACAGGCTTTTTCAATTTTAGTTTCAATGGTGAAATTGTACCTTTGGAATTAATCGAAGAACCAAATGGCAGAGGTAACTTTATAAACTAATTTTTGAAGTTTGGCATTCGGAACATTTGCAATACTATTGTTACTTCTGTAGGAAGCTGGAAGCTCATATAACACAGCCTGCTTAATTGAGTAAAAACGTAATCTAGACGGTGTCACCCTATCGAAGGAACCCGTACCACTCCTCTACTTCTAGATGTATGGCTTTTTTTCGCTGAGGGCAATGATTTTAAACGCTCTTTGTTGATCTCAGCCGCGACACTGCAGATCAATGTCAACAGATTTCATGGCAGATAGGTCTTGATTGTCAATGCGCAACGTAGCCTGCGTTACAGACCGCCATTCATTCACAAAAGAATAGGGTCTGTGTGAATTGCTCGGTTTCTCTGTCCGGGCCTCGTATCAGAATAAGATTGAAGTCACATAATTATGCAAGATTAAGACGATTCTCACCGGGATTCTCACATTATTTTGTTCACTTCAGTTGACATGATTGCAATAAGCTCTATTTTTGGCTTCGTAGCTATGACAATTAATTGATCGAACGGAGGTGATGAATTTATTATCTAAGAACAATAGATTTACCAGGCATCGATCAGAAATTTCCGCTCTACGTTTTTGTAGAGTGGCTGGACAGAGAACTGTGCAAAACACACAGACCCTATTCTTCTGTGAATGAATCGCGGTCTGTAAACGCAGACTATGCGCAACGATGCGCCGCAGCTAATCACAATGCAATTCCCTCTGGACCATTCCATCCACCATCCACAGATGGTACTGATTTGATGTTTCAGATAAAGTCAAGGCTGAGTTGACCTTAGGGGGATTTGAAAAACAGTCGATCAGATATGATCCGACGTGAAGTTCGGTTGCTCTGCCATCTGAGCTAATCCTCCTGCTTATTTGAAGACAGTCTTGAAAGCGTTAACAGAGACGTTGAATGCGCACGAGTTTCATAGTGTTTGATTGTTTTGTTCTCCCCTAAATTCTCGAGTTCTTTACGCCAATCCATGGATTAGGAGAGCCCTGTCGTATAACCAAACTACGGCTTGGAGATTGAACAATGAGAGATAAGACAGATTTGTTTAACTTCAACAATGTAATTCAAACATAACATTACAACTCCGACTAACCGACTGATTATATTAGCTTAGTCGAGTTGCTTTATAGTTAACGCTATTCTAAATATAACAATTACTAATTAAACAGAAACGAGGATTACAACATTAAAACGAGGATAGTCAGTAATGTGACAAGCCCTGACGGTAAACCATTGTTATGTTAAATTCATTTTAGTGAGCATCATAATAAATTTGAAAGAAACATGAGAGTATAATCAAGACATTTTTATGAACACTATTAAGTGATTTCAAGTTGCTCGGAAAAACCGATTTTTTATTTCTGTGGTGCTCTGATCCCTTGGTAAAAAAATCCAGTTAAAAGATGTATAGCAGCAACATTATTTGATTGTCGGTTATAGAGTAACGGATTAAATCACGCTTGTGACTGGGACAAAAATCTGCCCTTAAATATATAGAACATTTTTTCAATTTTACTTTTACATAATTATGATCGTGTTTAAAACAACAAAAATAAGATTATCATATTACTATTTCTATACAGCTTCCATTTTGATTCAGAGAAGAATTAACGGTAATGTTAACTTCGATGTACCATGGGAGGATTACAAAGCAGGTTTTGGTAACCGAGATGGTGAATTTTGGTTTGGCAATGATGCAATTCATAATCTGACTAAGGATGGTTTAACTTCTGTTAATATCAGTATTTTCGATGGGGAAACGGAATATTATGTACTTTACCAAATTTTCAAAGTCGACAAGGAAGAAAACAAATACAAATTAAATGTTACACAGTTTGTTGGAGGTAATTCAGTCAAAAAATCAGACCCGGAAACTAAAAAATAATTTACAGCATTATAAGAGAGATCGAGTAGATGGCTCAGTGTATTTGTATAGGTTTCATATTAAACCATAGACCAACAATCAGCATTTACCGTACTGTTTACTTACATGACAGAAAAAAATCGGTTAGGTTCATCAATTAATGAGTGTATAATGCGTGAGTAATAAAACTTTTTGGTATCAAAAATTAGATCACAATTAGCTCACAATTACTCATCTATTTCAAAGTTTGCCCACGCAATAGTTTTGGTGTTAATTGTATTTCCAGTTTCAAGAATGCCTGCGTTTGTTTAGAATCTCAGTTCCACATGTCAACAAAAACTGCGGCACACAATAGATATTTTTAAGCGAAAGAGAATAATTTTAAAGCTTACTTTTGTTATTGTACAATTATGTAAATTAATCTATTAGATTAATATTGCTCGGTATATTGCTGTTTAAATGAAAGATGCACTTGTTCTATTTTTTTATCACATTATCTATTCAATAATCACTACATAGTAACAAGAATTTATTAACATCTCATTTGAATATGCATATTGTTAACAGGAAACGGTGGAACAAAATTTGAAGAGACATCCAATGGAAGGTGGTTCACAACAAAGGATAAAGATCATGATACTGCGGATAATTTTAACTGTGCGATTGAAGGACAAAATGATTTCTATGCAACCGGAGGATGGTGGTTTAAGCATTGTGGAGGCACCAATCTCAATGGCCCTTACGTAACTGGTCCTGTTGATAGATTTGGAGGAATCATTTGGAGCTCAGCAGGTCGCGGAAACACCTATGGATATAGTGGAAGTCGTATGACACTTTTATTTTGATAAGTAATTGACACTTGAAGAATGTATTAATGCATATTTCTATATTTATAGGCACTCAACCTATTTATAGGCTGCTCAGCCTAGATTAGAAATTATTATGAGCAATATCAATAATTTCGTAATTATGATCATAGGTTATTTGTAGGATGTATATGTACATTGAACGCTTCCATTTTGAATCCAAAGTTTTCAGGGTATTAATGTGGGCATATTCTAATTAAAGTATTTACATTAACTGCATCCAATGAACATGACTTCTAAATGATTTTTCTTTTCCCCTTGTTGTATACTTTCATTGTGTAGTAGATAGTTCAGACGGTATCGCCCTATCAAAGGTGCCCGTATCACGCTTCTATTTTTAGGTGAATGGCTCTCTTCGCTTAGGGCAGTATTTGTAAATACTCTTTACTGATCTCAACCTCGATAAATTTCGGCAGATTTCATGGCAGATGGGTCTCGATTGTCAATGCGCAGCGATGCACCACAGCTACTGACAATGCGAGTCCTTCTGGACCATTTCATTCACCACGAGAAGATGTTTTAGATAAAGTAATGGCTGAGTTGATCTTCGGAGGCTTTGAACATCAGTTGGAAGATGTGATCAGATCTGAAGTTCCGTTGCTCTGCCATCTGAGCTAACCCCCTGATTTAGTAGTCATTAAGAGAAGAAGACGTATTAAAACCTCTTCAACATATGAATGTAAAACAAAAACACGTATTGACGATATCAGCTCCTAATTAAAACCAAAATCCTCTTAAAATCAATCAGCCACTTCCCTACACAATTAAAAACCGCAAAAGTAAAGCTAATCTACAAATCTGGTGATTATTATAGACATCATCTATTCTGTGAAGCTCAGTCTGGCTTTCTAAGAGACCATTCTTGCGAAACAGCAATACATTGCTTATTTGAGACATTGTGAAATGCAATTAAAATGGCGATGTTTATTGTGCAGGTCTGCTAGATCTCAGAAATATTTTGACTCAGCTTAGTCAACCATGAGCTGCTTCTCAAAGAATACACCTCTACAAAACAGCAGCCAGTCCATTGAATGGTTTAAATAGTATCTCGAATCAAGGTCACAAGAAGTAGAATTTAATGGTATAAAATATCTTATAAGTTCCATATTCAAACAGTTGTACGCAAAGGATCCATTCTCCATGTCCATTCTTTGTCCTCTATTGTTCCTTATTTTTGTTAATGACAAGATGATGATTGTTGCTTGTGTAACCAGTTTAAAGAATCTCCTCAAGTATGAAGTGCATGGTATAGATCGTTTGACAGCTGATTCTAGTTTATCATTATTTTTGTTTTGTTTTAATGTAACTAATTTGCCTTCCATATACATACTTTTAACATATTGCTCTTCTGCCTTATTCCTATGTTTTGTATCAATCCTGTAAAAAAAAGCTTGTTGCTTATCAAGTTGATGAATACATTTTGATAATGATAATGATGATGATGATTAGCCATGATGAGAAATTCTACGATGGCAACTAGTTTTTCCGATGAATGTACTATTGAGTCATATGTTGAAGTCACATGGAAAAAAACATTTGTGTCATAGCAGAGTGCTAAAACTACAGAAGCATTGTAGATGTTTAATAATAATTTTAATACAGAAACAGTTTTATATAGATTAGAAATCATGTAAGAATAAATTTTCAACATTTTGTTTCAACATTTTAAGCACCTTAAATTTAATTATACCATATTTTTCTCAAAAATGAATCTCAACACTACTCTACTCATACTACAATTATCGAACGTATGATGACCAATAAATTTCAACTGACAATGCTTCAAAGAATGTTGAGATATATTTCGTACTAAACAATTTATGGAACCAAATACATATATAGATATTACTTTAAAACCGTCTGAGGAGCGCTACAGCGCGAAACTCGAAGTAACGGAGAAAACGTATCGTGTCTAATTTTATATCTAGATATTATTTTATATATGTATCGCATCAATGCGAAGAGCCTCGCATGTTTGATTCATGTGATATAAAATAAAGCATGAGAAAAATGTTTACGTATAAGATATTAAACCCTTCCATTGCATCCTTTTTTTCTCGGCATTTTTGAAGTTTCAGTCATGCAGGAGGTGAATTTTTATAGGACGTATCGTTTTTCTCAAACGTGCGAAAAGTGATACGCGCCACTGATTAGCTATACGTTACGAACAAACGAAAAATATCGTGGCAAGTGAATAAATAATGGACCGTGGAAAACGATTTCTATAATTATTTTTCAGTTTTCTATAGTTTTGATACGTAATATCGATATTGTAACTATAGACGCTGAAAAAGTTACAATACTGAAATTCTTTCTGTAAATATTTCTCCATACCGTAACTTGATGTCACAACACAACTCGATAAGTCATTTAAATAAATGGTGAATACGGGGATGAATAGGAGAGGTCCAAGTACAGATCCTTATGATACACCACTGGTTATCTGTAACTCAGGGGACAATTTTGAATCAATATTATGCAACTTGTATGTATACGATTTTTTAAGAAAGATTCAATCCATGCTAAAAGTTTATATCGGATTCCATATATATTTCAGTTCCCAGTATTTCATTGCTTGAAGAAAATTGCAATATTGACTTAATCAAGATTTGAAACTGGTTTTATGCTGTATGATCAAGTCCCATTTTGAATATTGTATTGAAATATGGGGTCATGGACATGGTAAATCTGCTCGTTCGTTAAACATCTTACACAAAAATGCATTCTAATTATTATGGGGGTGAGACATCGCCCCAATGCAGAAGCTCTATGTAAACGCCTTGGTTTTCTTCAGTTGAAGGATCTTTATGCTTCTAAAGTCTTACTGTTTCTGCATAATGTCATCATGGGTAAAGTTCCATCACATTTTAAAACCATTTTTGTCTTTCATCACGTCATCGTCGAAAACAAAACATTTTTGTTGTATCTCATGCAAAAACATCTGCATTACAAGTTACCCCAGTTTTCAGTTTCTTTCCCTCTGGAATGGTTTCAAGTTCAATTTTGATTTCAATATACCGACTCATGGTTTTTCTAGGAAGTTAAAAACGATGTTCCTAGAAAGATACTATGATGTCTGCACTGTCAAGAACTGCAATATCTGTTGTGACTGTTAAGTCTTATTTCTTACTATTATGTCTTATTATATATGTATTTAAATGGAAACATGGAAAGAAATCCAACGACGGCACGGACGTTCGGATTATGACCCCAATTCCGCTTCATATTCTTAGGTCAAGTCTGACATTTTATTCCCAGTAGTCATTGGCAAGACAATCCAATTATTTGCTGTGTCGATTGTTAAGGGTGATGAAAACGTTGAATATTTGTATGAGAATAGGTTCAGAGGACTGTGACTTGTGACTAAGTTGTTCTTCTCAAATAATATATTCAAACGTTTGAAATACGAAATAGTACTAGATTTTGGTTAGAAATCAGTACAAAGAATAATGATTAATTTTGCATGTGTGACCAGACAAAGAAGAGACAAGATGTCAAATTCAAACTATATAATTAAAGGCGATATGCCTATGGCCACAACATGCGAATAATAATATAAAAACACTAAATCAGCGGTATTTATAGGCATTAAATATAACATTTATAAGTTGCTGATTGGCTTACTAAAAACAATAGAGTACAATATATTTCGTACCCAGTCCGCTTTCTACATTCCCCAACAGTGAGAATATTCGAACTATTAAAATAAGCGGACAATCAAGGTCTCTTTGGCCGAACACACCAGGAGGAACAGATTCATTTGCTCTCATCAATAAAAAATGATTGGGCGTGAGTGGAGCCAAATCAGTCGCATCATCTGATAATGACGTCAGCGGCCTTGAGTTGATGCAATTCTCCACGTCACACAAAACAGTATCAAAAAATTCTTGTGAGACAACCTGTTGATGATATATAATTGCAAGCGATTTCTTGACAGATTTAATTAATCGTTCCCAAATACCTCCAAAATGAGAAGCCCCAAGTGGGTTAAATTT
Organism: Haliclystus octoradiatus; assembly: GCA_916610825.1. Taxonomy (NCBI): domain Eukaryota; kingdom Metazoa; phylum Cnidaria; class Staurozoa; order Stauromedusae; family Haliclystidae; genus Haliclystus; species Haliclystus octoradiatus. The sequence goes on from OU744450.1 coordinate 4,649,078, forward strand.
CCATTTGGTGCCTTCTATTTGGCAAAAAGTTAATATTTTTTGCTGCTTCCATTCACTGATAAACTCTCCTATCTCGCGTTCCGCCCTTACAAAATTGGTCCCGTTATCAAATAGAATTTCTGATGGATAACCTCTCCTAGCCTTGAAACGACGTAATGCCATAATGAAATGATCAATGTCTAGAGATGAGCATGATTCCAAATGAATGGCTCTTGCATTCATGCACGTAAAAATGCACCCCCAACGCTTTTGTTGTTATCGATTTATTTTTATCATGAACGGTCCAAAAAAATCAACACCTGTTTTATGAAAAACATTGGACTTTAAGACACGGTTAAGGGGTAAATGAGCCATTAACTGTTCGGTTAGCTTTGCCTCAATTTTTCTACAAGGGACACAGTGATGAGCGATATGTTTGACTAAAGATTTCAATTGTGGAATCCAAAATTTTCTCCTTATTTGCGAAACTTTGGTATTGACACCAGCATGACATAATTTTATGTGATAGTCAAGAACAATGGACTTTGCTAATTGAGTATTTCTAGGAATAATGACCTGATGTTTAGCAGAATAACTCAAATCATTTTTTATTAAACGCCCCCCTACACGCAACAATCCATCCTTATCTACAAAAGGACATAGAGGACGAATGTTACTAGAGTATGGAATATCATGTTCTAGTTTGAGAAATTGAATTTCTTTCTCATAGGCACGTTTTTGACAAGAAACAATCAATAAATGTTCAGCTCTTCTTAACAAATTATCACTTAAATCTAATGAAACCGTTCTCTTACGCAAAACTGATAGGTATTGTAACCATCGTGAAAGGATACGCTTAGATTTCATCCAGGAGGAACAATGATCTGCAATGTGATTTCAATTGGTGACTTTGCGATATCCAAGGTAGTCAAAACTTGTTTTGCACGGACTTCAAGGTCATCGAACTTTTCTTTGAATCTGCTTCGTCTTTGGGCCATTGAGACCTATTTGAAAATAAAAATTCGGGACCATGTGTCCACATTGCACAATTTTGAACAAATTCAATAGGCTGAACACCACGGGAGGCAATGTCAGCAGGGTCAAGTTTGCCCGGGCAAAATCTCCACTCGTTAATGTTAGTATTTTCTCGAATCTCACTCACTCTGTTAGCTACAAATACTTGGAATCTTCTACTGCAGTTTCCAATGTATGCTAAAGCTGTTTTAGAATCTGACCAATATACAACTTCTTCTATGTTCATATCTAACTCTCTAATTAAAGTTTTACCAATTCTACTTGCTAATACTGCAGCTTGCAGCTCTAAGCGCGGTATAGTAAGCGTTTGCAGTGGCGCGCAGCGCGATTTTCCACAACAAAAGAACAACATACATATCACTATTTTCAAACCTCAAAAACGCAACAACACCAATTGCCAATTCCAAAGCATCACAAAAAACGTGAAGGCTTGTCTGATAATCAACATTAAAAAAGTTTGATGTACGATAACATCTTGGAATAGAAAGATTTTCAATAAGATGGAGTGTCTGCAGCTACTCAATCCACTGTGAATGCAAATTGTTAGGTAGAATATCATCCCAGTTAATTTCTTCTTTCCATATTTCTCTCAAAATGATTTTAGGTTGTAACATAATGGATGATAAAAATCCATCAGGATTAAACATTGTACTAACAGTTGATAATATACCTCTTTTTGTTATAGGTTTATCTAAACTTTTAACAGTAAAACAAAAATTATCATTATTAATATTCCATTTCACACCAAGCGCTCTTTCAATTAAATCATTCTCTCGCTCTAAATTAACAACACTCTTCGCCCACTCACCTTTTGGTATACTATTTAACACATTATTTTTATTTGATATCCATTTTGTTAATCTAAATCCCCTTTTTTCTAAAATATTTGTTAACATTTTAGCTGCTTCAACAGCTTCATGAACACTTTCGAATGATGCTAACATATCATCCATGTAAAATTGCCTAGTAATTAAAGAAGACATTTCATTACTCAAACAGGATTCAAATTCTTTAGCTAGATGCTGTAAAGCAAAATTACAACAACAAGGTGAACAAATTGAGCCAAAGAAAAATACTTTCATTCGATATTCAACTATCTGTTTGTGAATATCACCACCTTCCCACCACAAAAACCTTTGCACATCACGGTCTTCGGGATTGACGAAGACTTGGTGATACATTCCCTCGATATTGGATTGTATTGCGATCGGGGCTTTACGAAATCTCAAAAGAACACCTAACAAACTATTTAAAAAATCTGGACCTGTGTGTAGACAATCATTTAAACTAACACCTTTATATTTTGCGGCTGCATCAAAGACCACACGACATTTGTCAGGTTTTGCTTTTGAAAACACAGCATGATGTGGTAAATACCAAACTCTAGTAAAGTCAGAAGAAATCTGATCCTGAACTACACGTTCCGCAAAGCCTTTATCGATGTAACCCTGTAAAGTACAATGGTATTGATTAGTAAATTCATCATTTTCAGCAAAGCGTTTACGTAAAGACTGTAATCGACCCATGGCACATGCCCTATTATTTGACAAAGAAATTTTATCTTTCCATAATAACGCTAGTTGGTAATGACCGTTGACCACAGAAATATTATTTAACACAGGTAAACAAGACCTGTCATCTTGCGAATATTTAAAAGGCAATATAGAAGGTGAATCAATTTGGTCGATTCTCCAAAATCTATCCCATTGCTGATTAACACTATTGTCCATTATAACATAAACTAAAAAAAAAGAATCATTATTAGTAGTAACAGAAGAAGAAGAAGAACGACCTATTACTGCCCAACCAGCAGCGGTTTTAATTATGTTGACACGGTCAATGTTAACGGTTTGATCTGGAATCAACATTTCAGAAGCATTAGCTCCATTTAACAATCCAATGTTGGCATCAACTTTATTAAAGATGACCTGTTTGGTCTTTTCATCGTAATCACAATAAACAAAGTCTGCGTTAGGAATCGAGAAATTTCTTATCAGCCATGTGTCATTGATTTTGCAAAAATTTTCCTTCGTTATTTGTGAAAGTGACTGCTGACTTTTGAGCTCGGACACTTTCAGAGCCTGTTGCAGTTGAAATATTTAGGCTCTGTTCTGTACCTTGTATGCCGACAGCATGAGCCACATTCGAAGATAATATAGAAATCATGCTACCAGTATCAAGTAGAGCATATACAAATTTAGAACCAAGTGGACCGCAAACTTTGACCTTAACAATTGGTAATGTTACCGAACCACTTTTAATTTTACTTGAAGATTCGGTTAGACCAACAATATTGGTTGTTTGACTATTAATGGTATTTGCTGTGGTAATATGTGAATTATTTGTACTTGTACTTGGGTTATCAGACCACTCAGGTTAGGATTATGGAGGAATGTGTGATGACCACGTCTGTTACACACATTACATTTAAGATTTAATCGACATTGTTTACTGAAATGACCTTTATTGAAACATTTGAAACATACTTCGTTTGATTATGCAAGTAAAATGATTTCTTCTCTGGTTTTATTATGCTTAGTACAAAGGCCAGATATGTGGTTATTGTCACCACAAAATATACACTCTTTATTTATGTTTTTATCCTGTTTCTCTGTTATATTTGCAACAACATTTTTGTTTTTGCTTTTAAACGTAAAATTCCAAACTGCGTCATTTGCTATCCTGCTTTCTATTTTAACTAATTGTAATAAATGCTGTAATGAAGGATTTTCTCCTTTTTGTCTAATTTCGTAAACTCTGCGACACCATTTTGTTGAAATATACTCAGGTAAACGGTTCACTATCTGTTCTAGCACAAAAGTTGAGTTAATATCATCGCAGAATTTGATTGTCTTAAAAACACTGCAAGCAGAAGAAAGTTTATGGAAAAAAGTTTGTAGCTGTTGTCTATTTTCCACCTCTTTAAAAGCTAGTAAGCTATTAATGTGTGCTCTGGCGACTCTTAAATCAGATCCAAAGCTGTCCTCAAGGGTTTCCCACGCAGTGACGTAATCATCACGATCCTGTGGGAGGCTTTCAACGCTCTCCTTCGCTACCCCCTCCAAACTTTCTATCATATGAGCCATTTTGGCCGCATACGATAAAGACTTTCTTTCATGTATTTGTGTTTTGAAAGAAGAAACGAATTCATGATAACGAAGAGCATTACCATCAAATTTTTGTATTTTTAAATTTAGAGTCGTTAATGCATCACCTAAACTCGCAATATCAGAGCTATCATTAATGTCAATTTTTGGCATTTCATACCATTTTTCACTGTCAATGCGATCAACGTTGTTTATTGTATTAGTGGTACCCGTAGGTAACGACTCATCATTTGAATTTTGTAAAATTTCAGTTTTAACCCCGAATGTGGCTACTGGTTCAGAATATTCCAGAGGTATATTTAACAATTTTACCGTTTTTCTGAGGTCATTATGTTATCATCATCATCATCATCATCATCATCATCATCATCATCATCATCATTTATTCAGAACTTGAATAAGCTAAAAGCTATATTACTATAGATATACATATAATAACAATACAATTTTACAACAATATACTTTACAGGATAGACATTTGAAGAAAGATTTGATTAACTTAATTATGTTATTCCGTGTAAGTGCTTCCCAAGGAGACGTTTGAAAGTTGGCCTGTTTGATACTTCCTTCATTGTAGACGGTAGATCGTTCCACTTATGAGCACCAGCATGTTGAAATGAGTGGCAATGGCTTGACCTGATGTAAATGTCATTGTGGTAGTGGGATCTTGTTCTGGTGGTATGTGGTCGTTGAAATAATGAAGAAAGCAAAGGAGGAGATTGGTTAAATTTAATTTTGTGTGTGAACATTAGTTGATTTGATGTTATTCGGTCTCTGACAGAAAGCCAGCCAAGCTGACTTTGCATATCAGAGACACGAGTTCGATAGTTACAACGGAGCACTGACCTCATTCCTCTGTTCTGCAATCTCTGGAGGCGATCAAGATGTTCAGTTTTACAATTCCCCCATACAATAGCGCAGTAGTCAAAATGTGGCAAAACAATGGTGTTATAAATAATTAATGCAGATTGTTGTGGGATGAAGCGTCTTACATATTTCAGTACCCCTAAACTTCTATTAATTTTTTTATTCAGAGCAGTAATATGATTATCGAATGTTAAATTAGTATCAATTAGTACTCCTAGATACTGCATTAAATTAATCCGGTCTATTTGCTGGTGATCTATTTTGATAGAAAATTCAGTTTCTTCTTGCTTTTTTAAATTTGGCTTTGAGCCAATTACCATGCATTTAGTTTTTAATATATTGAGGGTTAGTTTATTTGCACACAGCCAGGCATGAATTTGGTTTAAATCTAAGAGTAAAAGTTGTTCTATGTCATTTAATTTTTTGTGAGCTACGTACAAAAGAGTATCATCAGCATATAAGTTAATTTTACAATTATTTACAGACGCGCATATGTCATTGATATAAATAAGAAAAAATAGAGGCCCAAGGATTGACCCTTGGGGAACTCCATATATAATTACACCTAAGTTAGAATTTACATTATTTACATTTACTATTTGTTTTCTACCTATTAAATAAGAATTAAAAAAAATTAAACTATTTACATTACTACCATATAATTTCAATTTATCTAATAAAATAAGATGATCTACAGCGTCAAATGCTTTTTTTAGATCTATACTTACCACACCTACAAGATTTTTATTTAGAACATTATCGAAGCAAAATTCCAAAAAATTTAAAATACTGCCATCGGTGGAATGATTTTTACGGAAGCCATATTGATAATTGGTTAATACGTTATTGGTTGTTAAATAATAATTAAGTTGAATATGTACAAGTTTTTCCAGAATCTTTGATATTATAGGAAGTACTGATATAGGTCTGTAGTTTGTTCTCTCAGTTATGGAATCTCCTTTGTGCAAGGGGATGACTTTAGCTGTTTTCAATGCATCCGGGAAGACACCATCCCTGCGAGAATGGTTAAATATTTGTGTTAAGCCTGGTGCAATGCTGTGTGCTGTTAACTTTAGTAGACGAGTTTCAATATTATCTATCCCAATAGAGCGTTTGTTGGGAAGCCTATAAATTAGTTGTTCAGTTTCTGAAATTGTTATTGGTTGAAGATTAAATTGATTAGCTAGTATATTAATATTTGATATGGAATTGATATAATTTTTTGTTGAGGTGATTGGATTACAAGTTAAAGATTGAATGGAAGAGGGTAATTTATCTGCTATTTCTAAAAAATAATTATTAAATTGATTTGCTATTGTTAATTTATCGGTAATTAATTTGTCATCTATGTTAAGGGTATTAATATCTACATTTTTATTCTTATTCGGTAATATCTCTTTCAAAAATTTCCACATTTGTTTCGGATTATCTTTATTTTCAGTTATGTTTTAATGGTAGTATTTTTTTTTACATTGTCTAAAATAATTTGTGAATTCGTTTCTAGTTTTTTTGAATAAATTAAAATAAGATGGATCTTTTGTCGTGATAAATATTTTGTGATAATTATCACGTTTGTTTTTTAGTATTTTAGCATGATCATCTAAATAAATTAACCTTTTCTTGGATTTAGCTCTTACTTTTTTTAATGGAGCAAATTCATTGATAATAGTGTTGAAGACAGCCTGCCATGCATCATAAGCATCGTTAACATTAGTGAAATAATTTAAAAAAACCCAGTTCATTACTTGTATGGCGAGGTTAAGTGCTTCTATGTTAATGTTTTTGTAGTTACGTGTTAATGTTAATTTGTGAGTATATACAGGTTTGCGTGTATTAGTTTTGTATATTATATAATTCATTTGATGATCAGCTAATATGTCCAAAGTGACGCCTGCTTCAAATTGATCATTTGTTAAATTTGAAATTGCTAGATCGATACAAGTTGATGATGAATTAGTAATACGTGTCGGACATTTAATGTGTTGATCAAAATTATTTTCATTTAGAATTGATGTTAATTTGCGTGTTAATGATGAATTTAAGTTGAGTGTGTTAATATTGAAATCGCCTAAAATTATGCTAGATTTATTATTATGATCTAAATAACCAATGAAATTTGAAAATTCGTCTAAATAATCTGTATGTGCTTGAGGATGCCTATAAATACATGTTATCAATTAAGTGTTACGTGTGTGTGGAATTGTGAGTTCAATTGTTGTGCTCATCAAATTAAAATTATTATATACTGCCGGGACTTTGAATAGATAACCTAATTTTACATAAATTAAAACCCCTTGTTTACCAACAAATTGACCACTGTTATCGTACCTGATGGGAGAATTGTAGCCATCCAGAGATATGAGGTTGTCTGGTATCTCAGGCGATAGCCAGGTCTCTGTCAGACAGAGGACGTCTGGACAGCGCTCAGCAATGAAATGAATGACTCTATCGAAGTGAGTTAGTACTCCTCCTTGCCCTGAATTGAGATGGCAGATCTTCAAGCCACTGGTGTCAATGTAGACCTCTCCACCATCCACACATCCAGAAGTACCATCAGGACCAGGATTACTTTCAATGTCTCCAGCGAAAAGCAAAGTTAAAAAAAGGAAATTTGAATATTTACAATAGTATTTACAACGATGTTTAATTACTAAATTACTATTGAAAGAAACTAAAGAATATGAAATAAAATTATTGTTTTGTATGTACAGAAAATTGAAACCAGTGTTTGATGCATTTATAATAGGATGCTGTGATGTTTGGTAGACTGAACGGCGACATAAAAATTGTAATACGATAAGATATAGTGTAATAAGATGAGGGACAAACATATTTTTGCAGGCAAATAAAATTAATAGCAGTATCAATATATACTAGTGAACAATAGAATCAAATTAGCTTTATAAAATACACTACAAGAAGCTAGGGAACAGTAACATGAATGTTCAAATCGATGACAATTTCAAATCAATGTGATATGGCATGGGCATAATACATAGTTTGAGTTGTGATGTGATGGTGAAGTTAAAAACGTAAAGAAACCGCCACTTAAAAACCAGACAGCTTTTCAGCAGAGAACAATAGCAATATAAGGAACCAATCAGCAGACAATATTAAAACGGACCAAAATTTGAAATAACGGAAAGCCAGTGAGTTTATAATTTCGAGATAATATATAGAAAAAATATAGAATGGAAACACCACGGTGTAACAACCAAATCCGAAAGTGAAAATATGAAGATTAATATAACCAATCAGTAGCAATATGTGCTTCCAACCAATTTAAAATTTAACGGAGAGTACAATGATTTCAAATCAAAATGGGAGACAATATAATAACAGGCAATACAACAGAGATAATTCCACCGCAAACCAATGACAATAATGTTAATCAATATAAATAACCATAGAACCATAGAAGTAACCAAATATGACAAGTGAGTAATACTAATTGTGATCACAGAATACAAACCAGCAATCATAATAACAAAACATATAACATTTTGTGAGTAAAATAAAACACGGCCGCCATTCACAACAACCGGATGTCAATCTATCGATGTGTTCCACAGATATGGCCTGATACTGACCACCTAACAATTTCTTATCATCGCCTGTGACAGTTAACATTCATTTTTTAAATTCATTTTTTATTTCTGAAAAATGATTTTCAGCGGACGAATAGTTTTTACTTACAGTGGAATAATCTTTTGCTAAAAGATCCTGCTCAATTACTGCCTTGCCTATTTCATATATCGCAACAGCAACATTGAAATGTTCCATATTTAATCTTATGTATTTATGATAAACCAAAGCAACACAAAATTAAAATGATTGAATGAATATTTTAAAAGGATTAAACAATGACATCATTTGATATCACCAGAAGAAATAATAAAAACGGAACTTCGATAGAGCGTCAACGGATACAAGTTCAAAGAGACGCAAAATTTGTAACACTAATCCGTTAAAGAGATATTGACCATGAGCAGAGTTAACCACGTACCGTCACACCCAATTTCATGAAAAAAAAATAAAAATCGTATTTTAGCCTGACAAATCAACTTTTTTAGTCAAATTATCGCATTGGAACAATGTAAAGACTGCAATAACTAACTTAACAAAAGATATAATCAAGTGTTGATAAAGATTTTATAGGCAAGAGCGATATATTTATGCCTCACTAAACATGAAGAAGTACTATAAAAGTGAATTAAAAATTATCTGCTAAATTCGATTATTGCAGAAATTAATTAAAAGAACTAAGTCAACATGTTCTATATCAAAGATTAAACTGACTTACCACTCCGGTACGACGGACCATGAAAACGTTGAATATTTGTATGAGAATAGGTTCAGAGGACTGTGACTTGTGACTAAGTTGTTCTTCTCAAATAATATATTCAAACGTTTTAAATACGAAATAGTACTAGATTTCGGTTAGAAATCAGTACAAAGAATAATGATTAATTCTGCATGTGTGACCAGACAAAGAAGAGACAAGATGTCAAATTCAAACTATATAATTAAAGGCGATATGCCTATGGCCACAACATTCGAATAATAATATAAAAACACTAAATCAGCGGTATTTATAGGCATTAAATATAACATTTATAAGTTGCTGATTGGCTTACTAAAAACAATAGAGTACAATATATTTCGTACCCAGTCCGCTTTCTACAGGTGGCCTTTGAACCGTTGAGCTAGATTCACAGTGTGGACGTTGGCAGTATAATATTGGATGGTATATTTCTCATGACGCATGGAGCATCTTTCCGTTCCAGAGACACACTGCTGTCAGTTTAATGAAAATGAGCGGTAGCAGGCGGGTAGACGAACTCGTATTGAGTAATCAAACAATATTTGCGATAACGATAGGCAGTCAGAACAGGGTATGTTTTATAAAGATTGATGATAACCGACTGGTCGGATTATCAATACACGCCTGATCATCAATACAGTTAAGGCACCCAACGAATGCCTGAACAAGTAGTCCCAGAAAGTAGGTCATATTGATATGACTGTTGGTATAACTGTGGAGCATTAACATTTAGTTAGTCACAGTGCATGAAGCAACCATATCGCGAAGGGTAATTTCACATATTAATGTACAACTATCTCCCCGTTGATTGAGCTTTGCTAACTTTCCCAACTTTGCTCAAATTTCTATGTTCGTGGACTGCACACTCAATCCACTACGACCGCTCATCAAGTCACACGTCCTTGATAGTTATAATAATACGATTAATTATCAGCTTATTAGTGATAGCATCGATTTTTGCTGGCAGGAAAGTTTAACTATGAATTGATTATTAACGGTGAAAACTTGCATTTTTCTGAAACAAATTGCACTTGTATACTTTCGAAATAACGTCGAAAAATTCGTAAACATTCTGAAAATCCAAGATCCTGGCATTCAACCACAATAATTATTTAGGGCTAAACCTGAACCAACAATAAATCCTGTGAGTGATTTTTGGAACATCAAACAATAAGCAGCAATAATCTACAACTCTCAACAATAAATGCAATAAATACTAATCACGCTAAAGTTATCAAAATCAATGATCAAGGAGATTACACCACCACATATAAACAAGAACTGGTCGATACTACACATTATATAACTATCAAATTTCAACATCAAAGAAGACAAGAACGATTACATAAGTATAACTATTTAATTAAACACAACAATCGCTTTTCATTCCTTTTATCGTACAATTATATTTTATTCATTTATTCCTGTATATATTATTTTTTCAAATCTTTCACTCACAGGCGGGACTCTGTCTCCGTGGGGAGAAGTTATGTAGTGAATTGTTCTATACCTATTGTTTATCATAATGTATTTCCTTTGTTAACTGTAAAGCTTCCGCTTATGATCACGTACCTTGTAAATAACTTGTAAATGTAAATCACTGTCTGTAATGTATTAAACCCAGAGTCATCTACGTACAAGAGTTGGGACACGCTTTCATGTGCTGCTATCGTCTCCTATTGGACAGATGCCAGTATGGGAAGCGAAGCATGGGAAAAATACAACTTTTATCAGTGGAAAAAAACATAATCTGTTAAGTTATTGAGTGCTGTGTTAATAGACGCAAAAGTAATCGAAATAAATGTATTGTTTACTATTCCAACTTACTGGGGACAAGAATTAGAAAAAAGGAATCTTTGAATGCAAAGAATAAGGGTAAGAGCGTACGAGATGTAGTCAACAAACTTCTTTCCCTTTTAGCAATTCCAATAGCAATGATCTGTATTTACTCTCGAGCAACATGCTGTTGAGATCGATAACATAGTATACATTGAAGTCGAATTTTAAGCTAATATGAGAGTCCAGCAAATAAATATGGAGAAAGACAGCTATTAATTGATTATATTACTCTTGTTAAACGATTGCAAACCACACAGTTCACACAGTTCCAAGATGGCTGAAAAAAACACAACATTCTCCTGCACATGCGCACTGTTAAAAACGTACTCGGGTCCTGGCCAAAAAAAAACTAAAATGGCATGAGTGTCCCAACTCTTGTAAATAGATGGCTCTGATTAAACCTCTTCATGACTGCTCTTCGTGGTGACAACATCTATATTAGCAAAGCTGGTCCATCTTCATAGAGGCTCTGCTTATCAACGGCCATATTAACCCTGCATTTATCCTCTCCCTGTTGGTGGCCAGCTACAACTATTATATCAAATATACATCTAATCAACGTCTGTGTATGTGTGGTGGTATTTATCAATACGTCATACATTCCACCCGCTACACATCAATTAACTTTTATTTTCAATCAAGATAGTGTTATAGATCACACTCAAGATTCAGATTAATTGTTAGTGACATTCAAAACTAATTAAAATTATATTAATTAACAGAATTAAGATGTTAAAATCATTATTCATAATTCATCATTCATATCAAGATTCAGATTAAGAATTATTTTCGGTTTTGCTTAATCAGTTTAATCATATTATTCAGCACTTTGAACCTTATTAATTAAATCTCTTTAAATTTATCCTTTCTGTTATCGATAGTAGTATTTGTTATCAGTGAAGTCATATTAGCAATCATTCATTTAGATGAACTCCTTCACAATTTTATTTATTACAAAGAGATAAAACATGAAAATTACTAGAAAAAAACAGCAGGGAATTCATTCACATATATAAGCACGTCTATCATTTTCTTCAATTGGTAACATTATTATCAGCGAATACAGATGCATATGCGTTTTCGGAAGTGAAATTATATCTGCCAGCATGATGTATGAGGCTCTGTTGATTACGGTATAGTGAACCCTTCATTCATCCACTCTATACTCTTAGCTGGTATATATATCCAACAATCTAAATGTTGTTAGAAAAATTGGCATAGCTGCTAATCATTTACGAACAGCTGGTACTCTCATCAACAGAATTCCTCTATCCAATCAGATTCTTACTCGTTGAATTAGGTATTGCATGCGGAATATGTAAACACACCACAAGTAAAACTTCAGACACATCTTCATCCGTCATTACGATTAGTCGAGAATTGAGATACACAAAGATGAAAACTATCTGGTATGTAATACTGTTTTTCATGATATTCAATGGCAATAAAGCCTTGGATAAGAAGTCAGTGAAATTTATACGTACTACTGGATCAAAATTCACTTCAGATAGCAGAACCTTCTCTCGATCTTTATTTAAATGTCTTGCTAGTTGTTTGAATAGCCGCACAGCTATTTGCCGACGCATAATATTGGAGAATGATGTCAGCGGAAGCGAGCCAATATGCAGAAATTCAGAGACATGTTCAGCATTGAAAGTATCTTCAGAAACATCAGTACCACAGTTGTCTTCCGTAAGTGACTCAATATGAAACAGTAAATTAAGTCAGCCATTTCTGCTTACTCGAACATCGAAACATATATAATAATTCTATCAATTTATTAGAATAGAAACAAAACCATTTCTCGCGGGAAACGGGAACATAAAAATAGCAGTAACCTAATATACCTCATTATAATATATGTGATTTTATTTGACTATATAGGCATATGTTTCGTTCTTGTCGATGGAATTATCAGTGACATTATGTGACTAACGTTTATCACTTACCTTTTAAATTTATACAATTAATTTCATGAAAATTAATTGCTAGTTTGATTCTGTATTTGGAAATGATAAGTAACTCTATTAAAGCTGATGATTAACTGCTATTCAAATTTACCCTTCCCTCTCTCTCATGAACGCTTGATTATGCCAAATTGTAACACCAGTATGTATCGATCCTCTTTTCCCTATACGTTGTATAACTCTTTAAATGTTTATAAAATTCTTAAAGCAAATTTCAAACAAATATTTATTTCTAGCTACTCGTCCCGCAAAGACTTTAAATAGTTTTAAAATTAAACTAGATTTTTAAGGCATTTGCATCGTTCTGCCTGGAAAGAGATCAAACAACTCTTTCCGCAAACAATAAATGTAAAGCCGTCAGAAATCTTCAAAGATAAATCAATTATCGATAAAAAAGAAATTTTGCAAACGCATTTAGATAGATAGATGATATATTTCAAACATTTGTTGATTAATTAAGCTGATTTTTAGCTTGTTTACATTAAGGAAAAACAATTGTACATTGATCAGAATGAAAATGATTAGCGGTAGCCCTTTAAGCGCAAGTGCTCGTTTTTTTTAAGGCCCATTTAATGCTTATTTTACTAAGAAATGTACACCAATTGATGATCCGCCCACTGAACAACAAGAATGTCTTGTATCTGATGTTTTAAACCTTATGATACACGTCCTATAACTATTGAATGGACTTATGAACACCTTATAAAAGAAAAGGAACAAATGTTAGTGGAACTCCATCGTCTGTATTATAGTTCTCTAAATCGAATGCAGTGAAAACAGGTGCCTACAGTGCGCCTTTCTGTTGTTTTCGATCCAAAATAAATTTAACAGACCAACAAAGATATCAGTATTACCGTCTGAAAATCGCAATTAAACGCATGAAATTCTGGTTTACAGAAAAAGACTTTTTCCACGTCTAAAGTATGTTATCATAAATTTTCTTTAGCATAGTTTTTGAAAAATTCTGGATCGCTATGATGTAGTTTCTAGAAGAAGCTGTATTTATTATTAAGATTTATCTTCTACAATCGAAACGTTGGTCTTTTGGTGGCGGGCTATTGCACGATTAGACATGTGTCACATGCCCCCCTTGCTCCACTTTACCAACGCCTGTTTTGTAGAGGGGACATGTAACTTTTTAGCGAATGAAATGATGCACTCATTATAAAAAATCGGAATGACCAATCACGACTTAGCATGTACAACCTTTGGTGGTTATTGGTCTATATTCTAACTCATGTGATAATTCGTGACGTCTTTGAAAATTGAATAGGCGTTGAAAATGATTCACTAAGCGTGGGGCACATCGTTTCACGAGTAAATTAATCCTGTTTTCCTTAAGTGGTGAATTGTATTCTGTTTATAAAATAGATTACACAACGTTGCTATAGTGCATCATTTTATTCGCTAAAATTTTACTGCCCAGATGTAGAGTACCGGAATAATGGGTCTTGTAGAGCTGGTCTATTCCAAGATTAGCATCCATTAAAATATCCATTGAAGTACAGTCCCTATTTTTTTCTAGGAATGGATTAACATGAATCCAGGTAAGTTTATCGATTTCTGCTTAACAACTAGGCAACGAGCCCGAGTTGGTTCCTTGACAATCGTGTTCCTATTTATACGACGCCAATTAAAATTGTAGAAAAATAAAAATATAAAATTTTCAAGCACATGGGCACTGTCAATAGTGCTCTGTCCAGGCCACAATTCCAAAGCATAATTTTCAAAACCCAATAACGGCGTGCCGCTAGTTTCGTGTCCCTAGTCTTTGAATGAAATGGCTCAGTATGTCACAATGTCGAAACTCGTACGGAAGCGATCGATACCAAAGAAGTAATCTCTGTCTATCAATATTAAAAGAAAACAATCAAATGATTTAGCGAAATGGCAACTAGGAGAGTGGCCTTCAATCAGCCATCGAAATTTTTGGACACAAACCCTCCTATCCTGTCATTATAGCCGTGTTTAGGACTAAATTACAACCTAATCTTATTATTATTATTATTGCAGCATATCAATTATTGCGTGCCGAGTCTGTTTGCTTTGAAGCAAAACGTGATAAACCTGGACGCTTCGTGTTTAACATCCCCTCTGGAAAGTATAAGTTGAAAATGGTCCATCAGTCTGGTGGAGTGACATGTCGAACTGGAGTACCTCGCGTGCCATTTGGTTGTATAAGCAATGCTGGTCCAATTGTAAACATGGTGAATGTGATTAATGGAATTACTAATGATGTATTGATATCATACAATGGATTCACGGAATACGAAGGTCCTGCAGATAGTCCCGTTTTTGTTGCTACGGAGGCCTACTACATGTTTCATCAATCAGTGGAGTATGAAATTTGGTATAAGCCTGATTACGAAGACATATCTGCGCACGATAATAGCGGTAGATCGTGTGCGTACATTTATATTGCATTTCTTTAATTAATGAGATACTATGTATCATGTATCCAATTGTAAATAGCAATGACGAACAGCCGCATCATACATCCGACAAATCAAGTATTGCATTTATAGATAAATTATAGACATAATAGGATAGTCCTTTTTCTGCATTTATAGATGCATAGATTTCAAGACAGCAGATAGCTATGTTTTTGCGATGGTAAAGTATACTATAAAGCTTCAATGCACTGTGATAAAAAGAATTGTATATAAAATCGATAACTGAAGTTGGCTTCGCTATTTGATGTTGAGATTGTTTATGCAGTGGGGTAACTTTTATTATGTATAATATCCTTAAAATATTACATGCAACATAACAATAAGCGAAGACTATAGTATAGAATTTATATAGAAACTCCATATTTACTTGATTGCGTGAAAAATCGTGTGCACCATCCAAACCACTTGAGACGGAAAAATTACATACCCCCTTTGATCAGTACCCGGGGGTAACTCCCATACTGTTTCTATACGGGGACGCCCCGCTTTTTTTGGGTACAAATTCCAGCTGAGAAATATACTTTTTGGGTAGGAAATTTTACAATATTTTACTTTTTGGTCCCATTCAATTTTTTAGATAATTTGGGGAAAACTGAATTTGAAGGCTGAAAACTGAAAACTGGATTTGAATTTTACCCATAAAAATGGAATATTCCCGCATAGAGCCTATGTGGAAGTACCCTCCCTGGACCTTTCGGTAGCATTTTCAAGTTTTTAAAACAATTTGGGTAGCTTTTAAAGTGGATTTTGGGAATTTTCGCGTACTTCACACTTTTCCAAAATGGCACCCCCCATCAATGCGGCACTTGGAGTTACCCCCCGGGGATCAGTACCGCTTTCCTAACCATATATTCTAGTGACTATGACAAAATACATTCTAAAACAGAAGTAAGTTCTGCTTGATCAAAACATAGTTCATGATCAAAATCAGGCAAAAGAAAGAAGCAGTAATAATAGAGTCTGTGTTTCTGCTTTGAACGACTGCATGAAATTCGCGTGTACAACTCTTGACGTCACAGCAGCTAAACTAGTGCCCAGGATCCAGTCCCAAAAATTATCCAAAATGTAGCACCTTTGCGATGCCAAAAATATACCTTAGGCATCGAATTTCAACAAAATTCTCGCGATGGTACTAAGTAGAACATGCAGATCCATAATCTGTAAAAATCTGAAAACCCATTTTTTCATTTCATAGGCACATTAACGATGTGAGTTGTTGCAGCACAATCAACTAGGTATGTGTCATTGTTTTAATATAAGGCTTGTCTCTCCTTCGCTAATTTTTGAAAGAAAAATCGTGTTGTGGGACACCCCAGTCAGCCACCTTCTTACTTGGGACACCCCAGTCAGCCACCTTCTTACTTGGGACACCCCAGTCAGCCACCTTCTTACTTGATCTTTTTTCTGCGTTTTGTGTTTGCTGTCTCCGACAGAAATTTGTATCATTCGTTGAAGTGTTGCATATATTGCACCATGTATTTTGTTTTGGTTTCCTGCATTCTGATGCCTGTTGGCCTTTGTTTCCACAATTAAAATGTTTTATTATATTAGAAGAATATGCTGATTGGACTTTTAAAACTGTATCATCAGTTGTTGTATTACCTTTCCTATTAGCCTCTGTTTCCTCAAAATTTCCTCAACGATTGTTTAAAGTTTTGAAAATATTGTAAGGTGGTAGATTGTGTGACGACTGCAATGGAAGATTTTTTTAATCGTCTGGCAGACATTTCAGTACCATGGCAATCAAAAGACTATCACTTATAATTTCATTTGTGGCTTTTAGGGCTCTGGCAGCATTTTCAGCTCTTATGATAAAGTCTGTTATGGTATCTGTGTTTGTCTTGCACAAAGTTGTTAATTGTGCATACAGCGTTATAGTATTTGGCTTGCCACTACCAGCGCAATGTTCTTCAAATATTTTTAAAGCTGCTCTTCCTTTGTCACGAGTATCTCTCATCACGACAACAACAATCATCAGGCGCGACAACAATCATCGATTTGTTGGTAAGCAAGGAATCATCATTTATGTTAAATCAACAATTTTATTTAAACCAATTTTAAATGTTAATACTTTTTATTTGATGAGTGGTACAATCGAACTGCGTGTTCCGAATAGCCGAGATGTTCTACTCATCACGTGTTTGAATAGGCAATCTCAATCCACTGTTGACTACCTAAATGAGTTTGCAGAATGGTATCCATCCTCGATGAAGGAGACCTCTGACAGTGCAGCTTTTAAAAAAGTTAGTAAATTTTAATTAAAATTATAGTATGCATGACCAATTATTTTATTATTAACTATTTGTATAACTATGTATGAGCCCTTTGAAAAAACGCCATCATCAAGGTGGTGGCTCAATAGGTAACTCAATAAATGATGATGATCACTAGTGATAGTGATTTAGTATCTAAAAACAGTATCAACTCAGAAAATGCTTGTTCGTTTTTCTCTTCTTCTATATCACTGGTACCTATAAGTGTGTCTTTTAGTTTTCTTAACTTCATGTAACCGAGTATTTTTATCTCCCATATAACAACCTTCCTTTCATCACCGTCGGACGTAAGGTTTTGCCATTGATTCCTGGGCCCATAACCTGTTAGATTTAGCTCCTTATCCATTGGAGCTACTAGAACTGTGGGTAATTTTCACTATATAACTCAACAGTCAACCTCATGCTTCTAAATATGACAATCTTCATAACTATGATAACAAGTAAAGAATGCAGCGCACGCGGTAGATTTCTACTTAATTCGCATGCTCTGCATAATAACAATTATACAAAAGATGTCTGTCAATCATAACACATAAAATTCAATTGGATCAATCTTAATTGATGCAAAACCATATATAACGGTTATAGAATATAATTATATATAGAGTGTAACTTGATATATTCTAATGTTATACGTAAATATTATAAAGTATTTTCGTTTATAAATGCTCATCTAAACAAACAAATGCAATTTCGAAATATTTGTCAATTATTATACAGCGTTGTCTCTTTTAATTGCCCTAATAATTATTTTTAATTGCTGTGAATGTGACTGTGAATGTGCTATACCAAAACGAATAAAGATTGGATAGGACCAGACACGAATATTTCGTATTAATCCGCTCATAACAGTTAATGATGACAGACTTCTACAAGCACGTCAAATGTTGTCTTTCCAGTATTGGCTCCTTCTGCAAAATCATGATAGTCTTCGTAATACCAAAAGGCAGTGTTGTAAATACTCGTTACTAAAGTAACGCGTTACTCGTTACTCGTTACTTTTGGAGTAATTTTAGGAGTAATTAGTTACTTTTTTGAGAAAAGTAATAAGTAATCTAATTGATTACTTTTTGAAGTAACGAGTATTATTTGAGAGAAAGTAATTGACGTTACTTTTCAAATTACTTTTATGATTACAAAATATTTGCTTTGTTGTCTTGTGATAATTTTCAAAGGCGTTGCTGTCAATAAGTTCCGCTTTTTATTGTTCATTCTGCGATGCAATCTCACATTATTTGCAGCTTTCACGAGAGCTATTCAAACCAGGTGAATTGTGTGATATATGACCAATAAACCCTATCCCATAACCTATTCTTCTCTGATCTGGCATTGTTCTGTTGATCAATAGATTCAATAGTTTTTCACTTTTATTTGAGTGAGTTTCGAATATTGAAAAGATGATGTAAAATTTATGGCTATATGAATAGATTGATCCGACAAAAATAAACCATTTTAATAAATCAAATGAAACCATTTATTTGGCAGCCTTATTAAAAAGTTTTCAACGTCAATTTATCTTCTGCTGCAGTCACCAGTATTAAATTAATATTATTGAATCGATCGTTCCCCTTCGTAAAAAACAAGATGGCCGCCATAATTGTCAAAACGAGACACGTCATTATCGAAAGGGAGGCAATATCTTTTGTTTCACGAGTTAAAGTAATCATGAAGTAATTAGTAATTAATTACTTTTTTTGGGAAAGTAATTAGTAATTGTAATCAATTACTTTTTAGGCTGAAGTAATTAGTAATGTAATTAGTTACTTTTGAGGAAAAGTAATTTGTAATGTAATTTATTACTTTTCAAAAGTAATTCTCACATCACTGCCAAAAGGAATATTGTTGATTTTGATTAAATTGAAAACAATCACGAGTAGCTACAAACTTTGTATCCATGCCATCATCCTCATACTCTGAAAATGCTGAATGATCAGCAATGACTTCACCACGCACTTCTTTCGCCAATACCAAGTAATTTGCGGTGGGACCGTTATGATAACATCCAAAAGGCATTAAAACTGTATTGGCACATGTCAAACCCCCACTGATGTGATTTAATCTTATTCTGTAGCAGCCGGTAGGTAAAATGAAATAGAAAATACCTGGCTTGTCATCCCTGGTTTCAACATCGATTGAGTTTAGAGCTGCTTTGATGTATTCTGAAATAAAAGTTATACGTATACGTAAATAACATACCAAACAGAGTGTTGAGTTGAGAATGATATTGAAGGGATAAGGAAATCGCTCTATTATCATAATATCATTGAACTAAAATAAGTAACCTAACATTAACCAAACACTCCAAGCAACAGCAACTATAGCAACAACTAATGCCATGGCAACAGTATAACCAATAACAACATACAAAAACAATATTAGTAGAAGCAGGAAATATTACATGTTTTGATATTGATAGTGGTATCGACCAAGAAGATGCAAAGATGCTGTGAATAATTCCTCATAAAAATTAAAGATTACTTTTTTGAATGAATCAAAAAATGAATTGATGATTTAAGATCCCTTTGTTCTGATAAACGCTCCAGTTTCAGCTACGCTATCTTGGTTATTACTATTTGCTATATCTAATGATGCCATATATTGCATGATATAGGGATATAATAATCAGTTTGAAGATCTTATCTCATATCCACATCAACCAAGTACCTTTCAATTATACTTACTAAATTTTTCGACATAGTTCGAATATTCTTTCGCGACTAGAATACCATCCTCGTTGAATTCTTCATTTGCTTTCGTTTTAAACAGCTGACATGTAACATTTGTAAGGTTTCCACCAATAACATTCATAGATAACAACTGAGATCTAGCGGAGAATATCATCGTACATCTTCCCATTGTTGTGTTAGAATAGATTTCCAATGGTTGCGCCGTGTAAAACATGCCAATGTCAGTATTCAAGTTTTGCCCATATGTCGTACGTCTTGGCATAGTTTGGCAATCTCCCATACAAGCTGCCACATAATAATTCAGAAACAAACAAACTGCATACTTGAAGATGATGTGTTTTAATAGCGGCGTCATGTTAAAGCAGATAGAATTTCGCTTGTAGAAACAGTAAGCATTCGCGTATGCACTCGCTGAAGATAAAATATATTAATTATAAAAAAAAGCTATATAGACCTGCTCATGTGAATGAATCCCCTGTGGTGTATTATCAAATTATAAGTGAATTCATCTAATTGGATGATTGTTAAAGCTACTGCACTTATGCCATACTCCCGGGGGGTAACTCCCATACTTTTGGTATACGGGGACGTTCAAGTATTAAAGGGTACCTTTTTTAAAATCCAGAAAAAAGTTTTAGGGTATGCTTAGTCATGAAAATTTTTTGAGGTATCTTTTTGACGCTTTTGCAATATTTTCATTTTGCAAAACAAATGTTGCCAATGAATTATTTTTTTCTTTTGTTTTTGCTGAATCTGTCATTCATAAAAATATATTTTGGGCATCTTTTTCATCATGTGAAACATATTTATGGTCTTTCTGCTAAAGCTCCATTTGAACGACCCCATCGAAGCTTAATGGAAGTTTCCCCCGGGACTATATGCATAGCTTTTATATGTTGTTTTACTGCAAAAATCCGACCAAATCCAGTAGTTGCAACCGATTGAGATTCAAGAGAGTTTCTACAAATCCCAGTGACTTCGAACGTGATGTAATAAGTTGAGAAGAAAGGATAGAGCTCGAGACACTAGATCGCGGCAACATGGACAATATCATCTCAATGATTTTAGACTGAATTAGTTAGTAAAAATAATGATTGCCTTGCCAGCTTTCACCTTTCACATTCAAGATATACTTAATTAACCTAAGCACAGCCCGGGAGCACAGCTATCAACTTCGTTTTATATAATATCTCCCTAATGAAGCTGTACTTGAATAAATCATTTGATTAATCAAGGTACATAGATTAATAATACAATAATTATCCAACCCTGATTTTCATGACAACGAAAATTAACAACCTTGTCGCGTTTATCCGCCCAGCTTGATAATGCTCAATGTACCGCTCAATCTCATTGGATAATTGTCAATTAGCAGATGTTTGGTTAGCCTGTTCACAGACTCACTGTCAAATATGCTGCATGAGACCATCGTTGTTTAGCACCAGGCCGCTGCAGTGAAGCACTAAAATCGATTACGATGTAGACATGAAAAATGACGCCGTGATTACGCCGTATGAACCACTTCGTGCACCAAACAAGGTGGCGAACATAGTGTTGAAAGATTGACGTGCTGTTTGATAAATAATGATCTCTCTATCGAAGAGAACAGATTATGGTTTGAAAATGTTAAAATTACATGTGAGAAAGTATTGGTTACTATAGTCGTAATGAAAAAGTATAAGAGAACAAGCTATTACGACTTGATTTTAACTGCTTGTCAAGAACACGACGATCGACTATCTCTTGCCACGAAACAATAAATAGAAACAACAGACCTGGTAATTGATTTGAATTGTTGAAGCTATTACACCATGCTCCTCCTTTTTTTCTCGTAAATTTAAACATTCTTCCAATTCAATAATATAATACTAATCAACTCTATTTTATTATACAGTAGTGCTAATATATATTTACATGTTTTGTTACTGTTAGTTACTGTTATGAATTACGCTAGTTCACAGAATAATGCATTTTTATCTTTGATTGTTGATTTTTTTGATTATTGATTTATTATTGTCAAATTAAATACAGCTCTATTTCAAAAATGTTTCCGGGGAAGCATACCCTTGGACCTCCCAGATAGAGAGGGGCTCCACCCCTCTCAGTGGAGCCCCCAAAGTGCCAGTCGGCGTTTTTCCTGGATCCGCCGCGATTTTAGCTTCTTATCACTAAAGCCCTGGGAAAACGACGGCAACAAATCTGATTTTTGTTTGACGTGCGTTTTTCGTGTTTTTGAAGAAGTCTCTTCAGGAGCGGCTAAACGACAAGGATTTGCTCAAGACATTTCTAGAAAAAGTCGGAGAGACTGGCGCGAGCTTTGAAGAAGCCACGAAGAAGCCTAAACAGCATAATAGCGTTATCGGAAAATATGTAAAATAATATAAAGAGAGAAAGAAGAGTTATAAGTTTAAACGATTGATTAATGTAAACATTTGATTACTTGGATAAATTTTATTATCTGTTGATGGAAATTCAGTTGTTTTATTTGCTAAGCTGTTTTATTCATCTGTTTGCTATTTATTTGTGGATTAATTTTGTCATATCAATCATCAAATCAAAATCATCTTTTACTATTCATCAATCATCTATTTTGCATTCTATAACTTTTATATATTACTTTCCTATTTTCTTCAATTTGTTCTGCTATTCAATATTTCAAATTTTCAATTTATAAAAGCTATGGATCAATCCTTATATCAATATTGGCTTAGGAAAAAAGTTACTGCTGTTCTTATGATAAATGAACTAATAACTGATGACGATGATGTGCAAACTCGCTGCCCTACTCGAGAATGGATAAGGAAGTGCCCTGGAAGAGGATATATGAGTAACATTATTTACGAACTAAGTACTGATTTAGGGAAATGATGAGAATGTCCTTTTCTGATTTTGTTACAATTTTAAATTAAATTGAAAGGGATATTACCCCCAAGCAATATTTGGAGGTCACGTTCGCCAAATCAAGTTTGGTTTTGACAATAAGATTTCGTAGAGACGTACAGATCATTGTCATTCCAATTCAGGATTTCAAGGAGAGCTATTTGATACATTGTCCAAGAGGTTTGTTATGCAGTAATAAAAATCATGAAACCATTGTGTTTCAAGTCTCCAAGTACTGCAGAAGAACGGCTGGCCATTAGTTATGCACTTGAAGACAACTGGCAATTTCCAAATTGCCTAGGGGCCATTGATGGGAAGCACATTGTAATCAATGCTCCCCCAAATGCTGGATCCAGCTATTGTAATTACAAAGATTGCCATTCAATTGTTTTGATGGCCGTTGCCGGTCCCGACTACGGATGTTGATATTGTTACAAACGGAATTGTATCATATGGTGGTGTCTGGAACAAATATGGGCTCAGTGTACAAATTCAAATTCAAAGCTGTGGTCTACCACCCCTTCGCTGATCCTTTCAAAGGGTAAAGTAAAGGTAACCCATGTCTTTGTTGGTGACGATGCTTTTGCTTTGAAACCCTACTTGATGAAACCATATCCCCAGCAAGGACGTTCTATCGATAAAGGTGTATAATTATCGACACAGTCGAGCCCGGCGTATCTCTGAAAATCCTTTTTGGTATTGTAGCCAATCGTTGGTGGGTGTTTCTTTCCAAGATTATATTGCAGCCTAAAGCTATAGAATCGATTACGTTAGCTACTTTGACCCTATATAACTATTTGAGAAAAAGTTGTTCTAAATCTGTGTACTGTCCGCCTGGTTATGCCATTCACAAGAATCCACTGGTAATTTTACAGTAGGACGATGGTGCTCCAATGAATCAACCAATTCAATGCTTCCTCTAGATGTTCCTTCTACTGGACATAATTCTTCACTTGTTGCAAAAGATTTAAGGGACATATTCAAGGATTACTTTTTCTTTGAGGGTGAAGTATCATGGCAATGGGATAAGATAATGTGAAAATATTCATGCTTAATTAAACAACGGATATAGTTAAATTTTACTGTAAATACATGCAGCTGATAATGTAATTACTGATTCAATTGCTTGGTTTTGTGTTGAATTTGAAATGTTACCATATGATAAGAAACTTGATATTTTAATGTAAGTCGGTACTGTATACACATTCTTATCTCTCTGTTGTAATAGTTTGCCGAGGACCTCATTGGTAATGCATGTATCACAAGTGGTCTGTTGGGTTGTTCTGCCCTTTGAATATAATATAACCCTTGATTATTTGATGTACAATAGAGCTATATTGGTCTATATTCTGATTTCACAATTACTTATTAACAAGAAAGTGACAGTGAAACAATTCAATAAAATAACAACATCAACAAAAAATTAGAACATAAAAATAGAATATGAAATTCGATAACTAAATAACTATATTTAAATTGAGCTAACGAAAACAGCTTGCTAATCAACACATGTTGCTTCTATCTCAATTTAAAAATAAGTAATTTCCTTTTCTGCCAAAATTCGCTCCTTTCAGTCATGTTTTTCAGCTTCTTTGAAATAATGCAAATATATCAACATGTTCTTTGGGTGGTGGAGTAGGAATCGGCACCCTCAACTGGGCAATACACTCCTTCAAAAGTTCATTCTTTTCAAACTTGTTCTGTTTCTTCGATGTCGAATCCTGCCTCTGCTTTGAAATTGAATCGTTATCTGTCTGGTAATCAGATTGCTGTTGTATCTGGAAATTATGCGGCATACAGCTCAATGCATCAATGCTCCTTCCTGGGTTCAACACTTTTTCAAGGAATTTCAGACTATCAAAATATGCCCATTTAGGCTTATATAATTCACCAAATCCCTGACCAGACTTCGTCTTTCTCACTTTTGCTAATTGAGATTGAAATTGAGATCTGAGGTTTGTAAATTTTTAATACCTCGCTACATGATATTCCAAGTTCATCAGAAATGTCCTCAATCGCTTTTGACCTGCTTTTTTGTCATGATAGTTTTCATCCGAAACTTTTCATGGCGTTGTTTTTGTCTCAAGATTGTTTATAAGTTTGTCAACTTCAGCATTAGTCCATATGTGTTTGTCTATTAATTCCTCAATGCTGTCTTTAGTTTTGTTATTTTGTTTTCTCTTCTTTGACGAAGGTTCATCTTTGTTATTGTGAGAAACAATTCTTCTTTCGAATACATCAATTTCTTTTAGCTAGGTTAGTCATTTTTCCCCTTCACATTCAATTGATTCATCTTCTTCATCATAAAAATCTCCGTGTGAATTTTCGTCACCGTTATGGTAAAAATCTGCAAGAGTTTGCTCAGCCATGATTTCTTGAGTCAAAAATTTTGTGGTTTGTTTGCATGTATGACGCCATTATTAAAACTCTGATTTGTTTGAAGGCCTTCGAAAGGAATGATGAAGACATTCGATTAAAAAAATCCTTGGAAAGACTTGGAAAATGTTTCATGGCCATCAAACACGATGCGACAAATGAAATACACGATGCAACACGTCAGACAAAATCGAAAGAGTGGCTAAACGACAAGGATTTTCGAAGGATTTAAAAGTCGAGCAAATGTTGCCGTCGTTTGCCCAGGCCTTAAGCCTCTTAATCATGTATTCCAATATTTAATCATTAAATTCACTTATATAACAATATCAAATAGCAGTTCCTCTGCATACCGTCATTAGAGCAAGACATAAATAACGATTCATCACTGTCTCGTCTATGTGTATTTTCTAGTAACGATTTATCCTAAATCTTAATCCATCATCGTTACAGATCATTATCACAGCTAATTGACTAATAGCCGCATCTTTCAAAAATCGCATCTAAAAAGTCATTTTGCTGCAGCTAAATAGATCATTTCCACGGCTAATTGTCTGATAGATACATCTTTGAAAAATCGCAGCTTAAATGTCAATTCCCTATAGCTAAATCATACAAAAAGTGTAAATTATGTTTCGAACAGACGTATTGGATCTGACTTTTCGTACCGATTGTCAGAGAGCATTTTAAATGCAACAGGAAATAGAAAGTTATTGCAACAAATGTTAGTCAGATAAAAAGGTTTATTATCAAGTGCATCTTCAAAGTTGGATAACCGGTACTCTAGTCCTGCAGATAGATATTATGACGATTGCAGAACAAGTTTTAATTATCCATCAAGTATCGCTCTGCTTCTGAACAAAGCCAAATATTTACAGAGCATTTGAATTAGTAGAACATGATGGCATTTGAAAAAGAGCAAGCTTGACATGCTTGAAGTTTGTGGATAGATGTTAAATATTATAATTAAGGATTGCTCAATAATGCAGGCAATAACAAATTATACGTTATGCCAAACATGTTTGCAAAACTCTTTGTAATCTGTGACGCAGATAAAGGAGACTCTTAAAATGGAGTTCGAAAAACGCGAATGTCTTCTGGGTCTTATGTTGCTCAATTTAATAGATGCCTGATCAGTAATGATCACGTCATGATAAAATTTGACAAATCCATACATGAAAATGTATGGATTTGGGTGTGTTTTAAAGGGGTGGGGGCCAGGGCTACGGTAAGTTTATACCGTGGGACGTGAATATCTCTTTGATCTTTAGTTGATCAGTTTAGCTACAGCCTGATCAGCACTGATCACATCATTATCAATCATTTGATATGAACATTTTTGAAATTGGGCGTGGTTAAGTGGGTTGGGGGGCCATAGTGACGCTATAAATTGAGCCTAAAACGTGAATATTTCGTTGGTTGTAATTTGATCAGCAATATAAATGCCTGATCAGTATTTATGACAGCGTGATCAAACTTTTGATATGTAAACTTTTGAATTTGATGGGGTGGGGAGCTGGCGTCACACTACCTCCCCTGCCCTCGGGGAGTCCCACAAGGATCGATAATATCACCACTACTATTTAATATCTACGTAGCAGACTTTTCATTTCTTCCAATAACCTCTTCCATCATACGATACGCAGATGATACAACGCTATACTATTCCTCCAACCACAAAAACACTGCTGTCCAACACCTCAACAAAGACTTGGAAAAGGTGCACCAATGGTTCCAGCTGAATTGTCTAAAACTGAACCCCTCAAAAACTCAATGCCTACTAATCACTCACATTCCAGAACCCGACATTCACGTTACGAGCGCAAATCTTCTAAGTACTAATCAAATACATAACAAAGACATTACAATCGATGATGTAACCTTACCTTGGCTCAATATAATAAAGATACTCGGTGCTCACATTGACAGTAGATTAAACATGAGATGTCATCTTCGCAATTGCATCAGAAAAGCCAATCTCTCCCTATATCAAATCAAACAGGTTAAAAAATCCCTAAACCCACACCTTGCCAATACACTTTACAAGACATACATCCGTCCTCACCTAGAACATTGTAGCCTACTTCTTCTTGGAATTAATCAAACGGATAGACTAAAATTAGAAAGAATTCAAGAAAAATCACTAAAACACCTAACACGACCCAATACTGGTAAAGAATATCGTCTTCCATCTCTACACGTCAGAAGAATAGTAAAATTAACCAATATGATCCACAAAACACTCATAACAGAAACTCCAAAACTTTTACACTCCCTCTTCAAGATATCCAACACTAAATATACGTCATCTTGCCGTCCAAACAAACTCATCCCACCCATTTGCAGAACAACCCTGATGAAATGGTCGATTGTAGCAGTAGGTACTAGAGTTTGGAACTTTATCCCGGAAGTAATACGTGGGGAAGCAATAAGAACATTCAAAGAGTCAACACTCTTGCGTATTTGACATCCCTGGAATGGAAAATAAATTATTGGTTTATGTCAATCAGCTGTCGATAGTTAGATTATAATGTTATATCTATCAAAAACACTAGCATTTTCCTCATAAATATAATACAATTAGCAAAATTATGGAACTTGTCTCGTTCAAAAAACGAAAAAATAAAAAAAAATAAAAAAAATAAAAAAATAAAAAAAATAATAAAATAATAAAATAATAAAAAAAATTATATTATATTATTAATACTATTATCCTTATCATTATTTCTACTAATTTACAATATTATAATTAATAACTTACTTTTAAATTCGTATCAATGTATAAACGAGCATTTGCTCATTTTGGTTACGAATCGAAATAAAATTATACACACACACACACACACAAAGTCGTTAATAACTGTAACGCTTTTGTTTGATCAGTCTTAAAAACACCTGATCACAACTGATCAACTAATGATCAAAGTATTTATAATGGTTTGGACAAAATTTGAAGAGGTGGGGGGCCAGGACTACGCAGGTTTTAAAATATGGTGAGTCTCGAAATTGAAATCTGACAATGAAGGGGCGAAACCCCGACCATCCAGGGTTTCCGGGGGCATGCTCCTCCTGATTTGTTTTTGAAATTTCAAGCTTTTAGAAGCTCGCTATAAGCAGTTTGGTCTCAACTTTACTACATTGAAAAATCAGTAACACACTGACCATTCAAGACAAAACACATTTCAATTTATTTATGGATGATTTTCGATTTTGTATATCTTTCAAGCATTCATTACAAGGTCAACATTAAGATTTTACAAGGCCAAGATTTAATATAGTCTTCAGAGTATATTGATAATATAGCTAAGCTATTACAGTCTAAATTTTCTACGTGCCTAAAATAGTTATACCTGAAATTACAAAAAGAAAACAATATGGACGTGAAGCAGCACGATATATCCAATCGCAAGGTTTTGACGGTCTGCCTTACCCTATTTGCACACGTGCCACATAAACCACCATGCTCACTCCAAGGTTGTTTAAATCATTATAAAATAAGATTCCAGCAAAGAAAATAGCGAAAAGAAGACAACTTAACCATAAGACGTTGCTAATTATTGTTGATGTCGTCAAAATTACCAGCCTTCCATATGAGCAGAGTACATCCATCCAAATCTAACTTCGTAGCGAAATGTGTATGCAATATAATGATTTGTAGTTAAGGCTTGAGACTTTCCGAGACTTGTCCAACAAGAAGTCGATAAGGCGCATAAATCTCTGACTGAATCGAGGCATGGTAGGTAAGTCTCAAAAATTACGGTCACAATTGTTGGTTTAGCATGAGTTAGAGGCCAGCCTCGTGATAGAATGTATAAGTAAGAGGATCAAGAGATGTGAGACAGAAGAGTTTTGAAGTGGATCTGAATTATACTTGATGTTGTTATATTACTAACGTTGTATTCTTTATGTATTTATCCGACTCTACATTGGCACAGTGGATAGATTTATATATTTTTTTTTTCATGCATATATAATCAACCATATTTTTACGTTATGGCAACTTTTCGTGGGCGTCTTCCGCCTGAATTCAATCCTGGTCAACGTGATGCATATGACCGATTTACGAAGTGGAAATTCGGTTTCCAAACCTATATGACTGCCACCGACTTAGCACTGCAATCAGAAGCAAAGAAGCTTGCTATTCTCTACAACATTGCAGGCGAAGAGTTCCGGCAATTTACCAAGAAAAACTGTACGTTTAATTTGGCCGACAACACGGAAACTGTCACTAATGTCCTCAAAGGAATAACTAAGATCCTGAAACCACAGAGACGACATTTGGATTACCGTTGTAAGTTATTTGATTGTCGTCAAAGTGAAGACGAGCCAATACATGAATACTTACAACAATTGAGAAATTTATATGATGAGACTGGTTACACTGACCGCACCCTAACCGGAGATATGTTAATGCGGGATTTGTTGGTTCGTGGTGTCCGAAACGAAGACGCAAAACGATTATTATTGCAACAGGATTTTGACTCTTTAACTATTGACGAATGTACAAAATTAGTCTCAAGTTATGAAACTGTTAATAGATCAGATGCTGTTAAAACAGAGATTATCGCCGCTACAACTGCAAATAATACAAAGATTATCGATTCATGCAAATATTGTGGACGATCGCACGCTGTTGGACGCTGTCCTGCATATGGGAAATCATGTTCATCATGTGGACTTCGTAATCATTTTCACAGCGTTTGTCAGCGTAGTAAATATGCGAATGACAGTGTTAACAAGACAAGGACGCCATCACAGCATAAAGTATCTGTCAGGCGTAAATCACATCGCTCTGATAAAAGCGCTGCTCTTGACAATGAGGATAACACCTCATCATCGAATGAGTCGGAAATTTCTTTTGCATTAACTTCCGCTCAGCCAGGTGAGCGTGCTTATGTACATTTATTTGTAAACGGAGACCCTTTGAAATTTTTAATCGATCCTGGAAGTACGGCAACGATGTTACCTGTAGAATATTTAAAGAAAGGTCAAGAATTTAAAATGCTTACTGACACTTTTGTGAAACCATGGAATAGTAAAAAGATACCTTCATTTTGTGATCTCATCAAGCGACAAGGCAATTTTGATCAAGGCTAAATGTATAAAGAAATTAAAATGTCCTCTGTTGAGTTATTCCGACTATTTATTATTAGGAGGACAGCCGTTACAATTACCTGAAGCATACGATGTCAGCGTAAGTGCTGTCGATGAAACGCTAGGAAATATTGGTGTTGCAACAATTAATGTTAAATCTAATGTTACACCTATTGTTCAAGGTGCACGAAAGCTTGCTTTCAGATTACATAAACCAGTTGAAAAAGAAATAGAAAAGATGGTTAAAGCTGATATATTGGAGAGAGTGACTGGCCCTAGTAAATGGTTATCACCGATTGTTGTCGCTTGGCGAAAAAATGGAAATGTACGTCTTTGCGGCGATTTTAGACGTTTAAACGAAGCTGTTCAACGAGAACGTTATGCCATTCCAAACGCTGATTCATTTTTCGCTAAGATGTCTGGTTCCAAATACTTTTCCTGTTTGGATTTAGAGTCGGGGTTTCATCAAATCAAACTCGATGCGGATTCTTCGGAATTAACTACAATCTCAACTCATATTGGAAATTATAAATTTAAACGTTTACCTTTTGGTGTGAGCTCTGCTCCTGAATTGTTTCAAAGAGTTATGTCAGATCATTTAGTTGATCTTCCTGGATGTCTAGTTTATATCGACGATATAATTATATTTGGCAAAGACCGTACTGAACATGACGCTCGTCTAAATGCTGTTTTACGACGTTTAAAATCCATTGGGGCAAAATTAAATAAAAAGAAATGTAAATTTGCACAAGAACAGTTGCTTTATCTTGGTCATACAATTTCTGCTGCTGGTCTGGCTCCAGATGTTACAAAAATTACTGAAGCTTTGGCATTACAACCACCAAAGTCTGTCACAGAAGCGCGTCGTTTGTTAGGTATGTTAAACTACTTGCAAAAATTTTTACCTTCATTATCTAACAATTTAAAAGCTATACGAGATATATTGAAGGGCTCATATGATCAGAGCGCTATTGATAATTGTTGGGATAAAATGAAGGATGATTTACGATGTGCTGCAACTACTTCGTTTGCATTTTACGATTGTAATGCTACTACTGCTGTTTTGTCCGATGCAAGTCCACATGGATTAGGAGCTGTGCTCATGCAATTGCATAACAATGAATGGAAGCCTGTTTTGTGCGCTAGTCGATCCCTCACCTCCACTGAGCAGAAATACTCGCAGATGGAGCGTGAACTATTATCTATTGTGTTTGGTGCTACTCGTTTCCGACAATTTATTTTGGGTGGTCCTGTACAATTTTGGACTGACCATAAACCTTTAGAGTCTATTTGGAAAAAACCATTTGACGATGTTGCCCCTCGTTTACAGCGTATGTTAATGAGATTAGCTTCTTTTGGGGGCACTATTTGTTATAAACCGGCCCGTGAACAGATGAATACATTAGCAGATACTTTATCTCGTTCACCTATTGCGGATGACACCACTGAATTGTCTACTAAAGATTATAGTGAAATTGCATCAGTTGTTCTTGATGACGCTACACAATTTCTTACTCCTGAATTTGTGTCTATAAAAGAAGTTTCCCGCGAAACAGCTGCAAGTAATGCGTTGTCGTTAGTTATCAATTGTTTAGAGACTAGTAATTGGTCTAACTTACCTGAAAATTTGGATTGTTATTTTAAAGAACGTTATTCATTATCTGTTTCTTCACAGCCACGTTTACTGCTAAGAGGTTCACAGATTGTCATTCCATCTACCTTACGTGAACGTGTTATTTATTCTGCGCACGACAGTCATGTTGGCTTAGAATCTACATTGTCTAATTTATCATCAGGTTGGTGGCCTGGTTTGACCAAAGAAGTAAAAACTATTATTGAACATTGTGAACAATGTAAAGAATTCGATGAACGGTGGCCTAATACTGAGTTAAAGCCATCTGATGTATTACCGCCGTGGCACACTTTAGCCATGGATATTTTCCATGTAGATGGTAAACCATATTTAAGTATTGTTGATTATGGGTCTCGTTACCCTGAAGTGTTTTCTATAAAACGTGAGAAAACGCCTGATATTTTAGATGCTTTAGAATCTGTATTTTGTTCTCATGGTCCGTGTTTAGAGATCATGTCTGATAACGGATCGCAGTTTACATCTAAGAAGTTCAAGTCATTTTTGTCATCATGGGGCGTTACAATTCGACACTCGGCCCCGCGATACCCCAGATCTAATGGGATGGTTGAACGTTTTCACCGGACTTTTAAAAGACGATGGTCTCGTTGTGACGATCTTAGTAATAACCAACGTTTACGTCACGTTTTATTTATTATGCGTACTTCTCATCATCGTATGATCGGTACATCGCCTTTGCATGCTTTGACAGGTCGACGTCCTATAACGGCAATTCCTGCTTTATTTTCATCAAAAGCTGTAAATGTAGATAGTCAATTAAAAGCTAAGTTAGCAATGAAAAAATATCACGATAGCGGTAATAATATTAGTAATGTACCTATTCCCAATGACGGGGAAAGAGTTTTATTTAGACATGGTAACAATAACGTCCGTGGTATTGCAGTAAGTTCGTCTGAAGACCGTACAACAATTTCAACAGATTCCGGTCAGCAACTTGTGAGGGCTAGGTCTCATGTGAGACCAACCTCAAGATTTAATAATAATGATAATGTACATACACGATCTGGACGAGTTAGTAAACCGCCTGTGCGTTTTGATCCATCCGATCCTTCTACACATTAATCAGGTGTCGTTAACGTTGTTCTTCTTATAATTAAATACTTCTTGCTGTTACATATTTATTCGATAATTTGATTTAAATACTTCATATAATTATACATAATTAATAATTAAAATTAATAAACTTTTGAAGAAGAAGCGAGTGTTGGTTTAGCATGAGTTAGAGGCCAGCCTCGTGATAGAATGTATAAGTAAGAGGATCAAGAGATGTGAGACAGAAGAGTTTTGAAGTGGATCTGAATTATACTTGATGTTGTTATATTACTAACGTTGTATTCTTTATGTATTTATCCGACTCTACACAATTCTGCTAACTGTTGCTCTGCCTACGTCAGACATCGGTCGACGCGGTGAATTCACAAGTCTCAGGGTAAGTCCTTTTATAGCTCTTCTCCTAACCGCTTCAATCACATGCAAGAAATATTTCAGCAGACCAATGAAAACATCAGAAACATATTCAGAATTTGCAAAAATGTAATCGAGGCCTCAGAGTAAGTCCTTTTGTGTTATCTAGAACCGTTGTACAAGATAAACCAATGAACAACAAGTAAAATGTGGTGTCTGGACTGCGTGGAGCTAGAAAAGTCGGATAAAGTCACAAAAAATTTCAATACAAAATTCAGTAAACAAAATGATTTTGCTTCTGTTTCATTTTGATTTTGATTTTGTTTTCTGAGACTTAGCCTTTATCCACGAATGAGAGTGGTCGAACAGATCAGAATTATGTGAATGCAATTTTTAGCTAAGTGATCATACGTGTCATTGCGAGTTTCATAAATTGTAATATGTTATTGAGAGGCTATAAAACACTAGTGGGAAGATATTTAACAGTTTAATAGGACTCCAAGTTGAGCACAGAATGATACAAACATTACTAAGATTACATCACCGACGTGCTTGCATTATTTCATAATAAAGTCTTCTGTGCCTCTGTGATTATTGAATAACCCACGTTCAACAGCAGTAAACTGGAGTCCGGCTGTTGTTGAGAAAGTCTGGTCCTTGCAAAGAAAACATTCACTGTTAACAATCCTTATCATTTAATCATCCTTCGATATCTGCTGTGCGCTGTCATGCTTTGCTCTGCACTTGCACCCTTGTCCTTTGTATTTCTCTCAGTGCTGTCAAATCCTTTCGGTGTGTGCCTTTGCTTTATGTGAATAGTGGAATGTTAGCCACGCCTAGTGGTGTTCATAGATCATTCGTTCTAACTGCTCTAATATAGCCACTTATATTGCTAAGAAGATGAATGGACTACATTGGTCACTTTTTTTATATTTTAAAGACACAATTATTCTTTTGTAGTAAAATAATGTTCCAGCAATCACCTTAGCAACATTATGGATTTATAGTACATAACTCCAAAAAGACATTTGGATGATGCTACTCTGATACTTCCACTATCAGGTGGGAATCAGGGGGTCTATCTGAATTCCTATGTTTAAAAGATTTGAGTCATATTTCTTAATAATTTCCACTCTAAGCAACATCCACAGAATCAGTTTGGAACGTAAACAAACCTGTTTACAGTAATATCATCATGTATTGAATATTTATTACACAATACTAATAAATGTTGAATAAAATATTTTCGGTTAATGAAAAATTAATGAATTTGCCGTCAATGAAATCTTATTATTTTTCTGAAATGTTTGAAATAACTATTTATAAATGTTTCCATTGAGATGATTTACGGTTCATAGAATTTGTGGCGGTATATATACATCTGCAAATTAAGTACCGCCTGGACTGATTTGCTGAATAAAACGAAAACAGTGCAGCGATAATCTGAACATCCTAATGTGTTGAAAATTTGAAATATGAAGTTTTTTTCTTGCTAAATTACTACCATTTATTTATATTTTCCACAAAAATCTTGAACAACTTTATTTTGAATGTTTCTTGCAAGCCAGAACATCTAACATATTTTGATGTTAGCTTAGATATATTAAGTTGATGAATGCGTTTGATTTGTGAAAAGGAGCTGTGAAACGTGAAATATGTTTTGATTGCTACATTTCATGAAGACAAACAACATGAAACATCAATCCTCGAACGCGTATAAGATCTCCAAAAAGTGCTGTAGATCTTTACGCTGTTTTGGGACTGGAATGTGAATTGTGAGAGTGTCCTTCATTAGAACCCGCTAGTGTTCTTCCATGCAATTATTCTTCTGTTGCTGCAAACGATGAACAACGCATGTTGCTTTGACAGGGATGAAAACATGAGAAATAAGGATGAGCAACATGAGATGAAAAATTGTTAAAGTTAAATCGAATGCAAAGAAAATAGAAACAAGATTGTGTGGATTATTATTGCTACTTTACATGCTTTATATGCTCTTAAATTTCTAACAACGTTCATAGCAACTCCATTTTATTCAGAGTCCAAACATGCGAAGTTTCAAAGATCATGCAAAGGTACCCTCAATAATTGAACCCCCCCCGTACACCAACCAGTTGAATTTACCCCCACGGGATTAGGATATAACTTTTTTGAGCCCCACCTAGGCTGTTGAATAAAGAGAAACGATACAGACACGTTTTTTTCATAAATCTTTTTGATTTTAAATAATTGCTATCATGTGTTCAATATGTTCAAAGTATTCTCATTTCCTTTGATGTTTCAGCTCTAAAAACTTTGTCCACTGGTTCACGTGTTTCATTTCTTTCGGATTTTAGCTTAATTTTTTGTCTCGGTCATTAAACCATGAGTGAGAACGTAGCGAAGCCATTGTTTGCATTCTTTGAGGATAATATATTTTTTATCGGCCACGTTCGAATAACTCTGTCGCAGCAAAATGAAAGTTACCCACCAGGAATATCAACAAATAGTAAAAATAATAATGGACGAGTGGTATCATCTTCATGAATTGATTGCAGATTGAAAAGGCACTCGAAATACACAATTGTCAAGAAGGCTTTACTGCGTATGTAAAAACGATGCAGCAAGCAGCCAAAGAAACGCTACCAAAGTGTCAAAAGTCAAAAATAACGGTGCTGTGGGAATCAGACCAAGAGGCCTTAACAGCAAGAAGGCAATTAGCTAAAGCCCGTATTAACAGCATCAACGGCAATTTCTTTCAACTTGGCCAGAGCCAGGTGTATTGCCGAAATTACAGATGCTCTGAACAGACATCATGAGAGCGGAAGAGGTGCTTCTGTGTGAAAATCAATTGACATCTTGACTGGTAGGAAACGCAAACAACCTGCTATTGTTTCTGCAAGTAGTGTAGAAGATCGAATAAATAAGTTAATACAGGGCCCATCACTATTGACGAAATTGAAAACTCTTGCAAAGTAACACCCTATGTAAAAGCAGCTGGCCCTGACGATATTCCATCAGACGTCTTACATTTACTGCCCGTTACAGAACTGCTTCTGACAACAATAAATTCAATTCTCACTGGAGATGCGGAACCACCAGATTTATGGACGAAATCCATTATCGTCAGCATACCTAAGCCAGGAAATCCATCAACTTCAGCAGAAGCACAACGTAGGCTGGCGCTGATGGGTGTCAATGAAAAACTTTTCAATCGAGCTATTCTTGTGAGAATGAGGTAGCGACTAGAAGAGATGCTTTTAACTTTACATGCCGGATTCATAGAAGCACGTAACACCCTGAGCAAATACTGGCACTACGAATTATCATAGACTCGAGCCGAACACGCAAGCGTAACTGTGTCATCACGTTTCTGGATTTCAAGAAGGCTTTTGACGGTGTAGACCGTGCCTCTTTAAACAAAATTTTATTATTGTATGGCATTCCTAAAACAATGGTTAATGCAATTATGTCACTATATACAGGAACAGTATCCTATTGCAGAACTCAGAATGGAAATAGTGAAGAATTCTCTATTACCTCAGGAGGTCTTCAAAGAAACACGCTTATCACCTTATCTATTTGTTCTTGTGATGGACTACATCATAAGACAAAGATGGCTATACCATCAAACGCCGTCTGTCACGTAGACACGAGGCTGTTCAACTAACTGCACTGGCTTTTGCTGATGATATTGCACTGATTAGCAACGATCCGGCCTCTGCCCAGCGCAAGCTGGAGTGCTTTGAACAATCATCCAATTAAGTAGGCCTTCAAATAAACGAACAGAATACCAAAGAAGTGTATATAGGATGTGACAGTTCAGATTCGTAACATCCCAAAAGCGGAAATTGTTTACAGGCCGTTAATGAATTTGTATACCTGGGTTACAAAGTAAAAGACAATAGAGAGGCATATATAAAAAGAAGACAACGAGCCTGGATTGCTGCCCGTCGATTGACAGTTGTATGGAACAGCGATGCAGCCGTCCAAGTTAAACCCAGCCTATTTAAGTCATGCATCGAAAGAGTCCTTCTATAAAGTTGTGAGGCTCTAACACTATAATCTACTCTGGCTCTAGAAATTAATGAAGGACATAGAGCTCTGCTGAAATTCTCCTTGGGAATTCATTACCCAGAGAAAATATCTACATCAAATTCATATGAGCACTCTTTTATAACTGAAGCAACAAATATCCTGCACAGAAAGAGACTAGAATTGATTGGACACGTACTCAGACGACCACAAA
Source organism: Haliclystus octoradiatus (assembly GCA_916610825.1). Lineage (NCBI taxonomy): Eukaryota > Metazoa > Cnidaria > Staurozoa > Stauromedusae > Haliclystidae > Haliclystus > Haliclystus octoradiatus. The sequence continues at coordinate 4,687,239 of OU744450.1, forward strand.
CACCTCTATCAATTTTACTGAACTATAAAAACAAGCCAAGCGAGCCATACAGTGTAGGCGGAGCAAGCCATAAAACATTTTATGAACAACATATTGAAGACCTTCGCTCCATAAACCTGAGTCCCCGTGATGCCTCTGATGCAGCGAGTAATTCAATGCAATGGAGTAAACTAGTTGACAAGAACTCAATATGTATATAGAACCATATTTTAGTAAGCTACATTATTTTAATGGTATATTGTAGTTTAATTTTAATTTTCAGGCTTAAATAACAGTTTAATTTTTATTTGCAGGCGTATTAGTAACAGTTTAATTTTTATTTTGTAAGTATAATTTTCGATGTGTGTAACGCTTCTTTGCTTCTTTGCATACAATGTTGCAAACAAACGTCATTTAATAATAATAATAACCTTACTGAATAAATATCAACAAAACTGTCTCTATTTAATAAAGCTAGCTTTATGATGTTTTAATTTAATCTGAGGAAATTTTTTAAAAGTTGACTTGAAATTGAAGTTTAAACAATATTTCAAAATTTGAACGACCTTCCGCATTATAAAAAAACTTGATTCCGAATTTTTCTTATTTAAAATGGGCTACCACACACTTGCAAATGTCAAAATTCGCATCTAGTACCGAGAATAACAATAATTCAAGTACTAGCAGCAGACAAGTACATTTTTCTGGCCATTAGCCTTCATCAGTACTACTGCTCAGTGAGTAAATAAGGAACTGACTTCGGTATATACCTAAGTCAAGATGAGTTATCAATGTAATTCAATTCGATTAATATATATATTTGATTGTTGCAAGTCCCAAGGTGATGCTTTTTATAAATTTTTGCCTATAAATATTTCATTTAAGAGCACAAAATTTCTTGTTCTGAAAGATCATTGAATTTGGCGTAGCTAATTGCCGTTTTGAAATCATATGTTCTAGCTGCAGCTATACAATTTGAATTAAAAATTGTCAGATATACAAGTTTAGTGATTTCCATGGAATGCCTGGCATAACTGGTTATCACATGATACGAATCCATCAATCAGGACCCTTGCTTAATCAGTGTGATTAATTACAACTTATTGGACATAAATGTTAAAGAGAGGGAGGGCTTTCTTCAATAATTACAGAAAGTGAATAGCTATATCCATGTACGCAGTAGTAGAATATGGCTATTATGACTGAGACAAACCTATCATTGTATTGTATGAGAACTATAAATATCAAGCGATTTCGTCTATTTTCAAATATAATCAATCCAGCCACCAGCACAAACGTAGAAATACAAACTCGATAAAGTCATGAGACACTTTCCAATCCAGAATATTTCGTAAAATGATCTTATAAGATGGCTTTACATTATAAATATGTAATATCAAGCCTTGTTATTGCGACATATGCTAGTGGAATAGTTGGACAAATATGTAATCTCCCTATTGAAGATGTGGACTACAAGGGAAGAATATTCGAGAGTGTAAAGATTAATGAGTCACAACCAATTGCCGTGATATATTCATTGAATGAATTTTTATGTCGAGAAGCTTGCAATCGCTTGCTAGAATGCGTTGCAATAAGCTTCCAGAAAAACCTGATTGCAGGAATTATTTTGAACTGTTACCTGTTCAACATAACTAGATATTGGGAAAGGATGTCAACTAATATGAATTTCGTTACCATTGGAATTTTGCCAGTATGTAAATATATAATTATGATAATAATATATTATTTTAAAATATTGATAAACCGGGAGGGTAACTTCCATATGTTTGGTATACGGGGATCGCTCAAATATTAGAAGGTACTTTTTTCAAACTCGGAAAATATTTTTGCTGCAAATTTTGTTTTTCGCCACAGTTACATTTTTTCTTCGCTCAAGTTTTTCCCTGCCGCGATTTGACAAACTGGAAGCCGTTGAGACCACCTGCGCGTGAAAATTGTCCGCTTGTGTTTCAAAATTGTTTGCGTTCTTTTCAGTGTTGCGGTCCATGAGCGGACTATCTCGTTGAATTGAAAGTTCCTTTGTTGTGCTAATATCGTAGATTCCTAGTAGCATTCGTAGTACAGTACTTCGAATGAATTTTTATATTATTATTAAATTAAATTGTGTTGTTTATTTGAATGGTCAAACAAGACCGGCAGCCTTTGTATGGATTTTTTTGAAATCTGATCTTGTAGCTTTTTTATTTACGTCATGTTATTTCAGTGAGTTGATGATGTTTGAGTCGTGAATTCTGAAACGCAACTTCTAATATTGTAACATTTTTTTGAAATACACAAGCAAAGCATTACGAGTTGAATATAATAATGATGACAATCAGGGTTTCAAATACGACATATGTATTTATCCTTAAAATCATCATTCCAAGCGAACAAGTCTGAAATTTTATCAGAATATTTCTTACCATAAACATCGCCGTTCGAAACGCAGACAAACGGGCGACTGGGCAACGGTCAGTAATTAAATTTGGTTGGCGTCAATTTTGTAGCAAACCATAATATCGAAACACCGGGAAATCACATATGATATTCAGTTTGTTTAGATCGAGATTCAGTAATGTCAGTGTAATTGAAATACAGAAATATAAGCCGTTGATTTGATGTTGTCAAAATGAAGCTAGATTCGATATGTTTCTTCTTCTTTGCAAGAAATATCGCATTCATAGATTTGTAAACAAAAAAACAGTATCAAACATGCACAATTATCTACATTATGCTTTCTTTTCTCTCAACAAAATGCTTTATTCCATGTTACATCTTTGGTAAACGGTCTTAGCAAATCACAAAACACTTCTCTGTAGTTTTTCTGCCATCTAAGCACTTCTCGCGATATATTCCAGTTACCAAATTTCATCGCTATGAAAACTCAAAACCCAGAGCCATCTATTTACAAGAGTTGGGACACTCATGCCATTTTTGTTTTTTGGCCTGGACCCGAGCACGTTTTTAACAGCAGTGCGCATGTGCAAGAGAAAGTTGTGTTTTTTTCAGCCATTTTGGAACTGTGTGAAATGGTTTGCGATCGTTTAACATGATACAAGAGTAATATAACCATCTATTAGTTGTCTTTCTCCATATTTATTTGCTGGACTCTCAAAATAAGAATAAAATTTACTTCAATGTATACTTTCTTATCGATCTCTTCAGCATGTTGCTCGAAAGTAAATCAGATCAATGCTATTGGAATTGCTAAATGGACAAGGAGTTTGTGGAGTATGGACTACATCTCTTACTCTCTTACGCTTATTCTTTGCAGTCAAAGGCAACTTTTTTCTGGTTCTTGTCCCCAGTTGGAATAGTAAACAATATTTTATTTCGATTACTATTTCGTCTATTAACACAACAATTAATAATTTAATAGCATATGTTTGTTTTAAGTGATAAAAGTTGTATTTTTCCGCGCACTTCGTTTAAAACAGGAAACCTGGTGCCAAAAGAACAAGAATCCTGGTGCCGAAAGTACGAAAATGGCGTCCAAAAAATCACGTGAATGGCATCTGTCCAATAGGAGACGATAGCGGCACATGAAAGCGTGTCCCAACTCTTGTAAATAGATGGCTCTGTTACATCTTTGGTAAACGGTCTTAGCAAATCACAAAACACTTCTCTGTAGTTTTTCTGCCATCTAAGCACTTCTCGCGATATATTCCAGTTACCAGATTTCATCGCTATGAAAACTCAAAACCTAGTTGGTGATGTCACAACTGGTGTAAAAAAATAAGGTTTTGAAAAAATGTATTTTTCCAAAATGAGATATCACGACATAAGCATTAGAAGGCAGATGATGACACGTTCATGGCTGATACAGAATGATTATATTGACGTGGAATTTACTATATGTACAGAATATATAAACAAGGTTTACATGGAAATGAGGCCCCACATTATGTCACAAATTCCCTCCTTCTAGGTTGAGAAACATGTAGATTAAATATTATTACAAATTAATTATTAACTACAGAAAAATGTTATAAGCTTAAGTTATTACTCATCATACCCATAATAGGCAGGATGATTAATTACACATGTAGAACGTCGATGTGGCTCTGCGTCTTGTATGCTACTTTTTTCTTCCTTAGATTGGGCTACGCTAGATTGTGATGATGCAGCACTACTAATATCTCGTGTAGGAGCAGTCTCGGGCTGTTCAGGTGACGAAAAAGCCTCTGGTGCATCATTATCATTTTAAAAATCATTATTACATGAGGGTGTACGACCTATTTGATCATGCGAGGCTAGGACAGTTCGTCCACCGAAATTGAGCCATGATGTGTTAGATCCCTTACTGATAATGAATTCTGCCTTTTGTGGCGGTCTAGAGGGGTTTTGCCGATACATGACTCCTTCCCCTGGGGAAAATTCGGAAACGAAGGGCTCGATCCTCCCGCTACCAGCGTCAACGATTAATAGAACATTACCGACGTCGGCAACATGACCAAAGTCCAGATGCAGACGTTCCACTGTTGAACCTCTGGCCAGCGGTGAACAGATTTTCCAGTTACTGGACAGATTTGAGCAAACAAACCACATTTACTACATAAAGAATTCGATATCTTTAGCTAATCCGGGCCATCATGCCCCCTTTGCTTAACAAGCATCGGGTAGCATTTATACCTTAATGTGTAGTATGAGCGGTTTGCATAACAGAGCTACGAAGGGCTGCGGGTATGAATGGTACCGATCCACAGTATATGACGTCATATTCTACAGTTAACATATTACGCACGCTCAAGAAAGGACGTTCTGATTCTGATGTTTTAATCCAGTCATCATTACTAATACGTTTTTGAATACTTGAAGCTAATAAATCTGAACTGGTTGCAAATTTTAAATCAAGAAAAGGTATTAAAGGTTTTAAAAAAGCAGAGTCAGTGACATTAGCAATCTCAATAGAAGCAACTACATCTTCGCGGGTAATAGTATGGTTAGAGAGCCTAGAATGAGCATCAGCGTGGGCAATTTTTATCAGAGCCATCTATTTACAAGAGTTGGGACACGCTTTCATGTGACGCTATCGTCTCCTATTGGACAGATGCCATTCACGTGATTTTTTGGACGCCATTTTCGTACTTTCGGTACCAGGGTTCTTGTTTTTTTGGCACCAGGTTTCCTGTTTTAAACGAAGCGCGCGGAAAAATACAACTTTTATCAGTGAAAAAAAACATATGCTATTAAATTATTAATTGTTGTGTTAATAGACGAAATAGTAATCGAAATAAAATATTGTTTACTATTCCAACTGGGGACAAGAACTAGAAAAAAGTTGCCTTTGACTGCAAAGAATAAGCGTAAGAGAGTAAGAGATGTAGTCCATACTCCACAAACTCCTTGTCCATTTAGCAATTCCAATAGCATTGATCTGATTTACTCTCGAGCAACATGCTGAAGAGATCGATAAGAAAGTATACATTGAAGTAAATTTTATTCTTATTTTGAGAATCCAGCAAATAAATATGGAGAAAGACAACTAATAGATGGTTATATTACTCTTGTATCATGTTAAACGATCGCAAACCATTTCACACAGTTCCAAAATGGCTGAAAAAAACACAACTTTTTCTTGCACATGCGCACTGCTGTTAAAAACGTGCTCGGGTCCAGGCCAAAAAACAAAAATGGCATGAGTGTCCCAACTCTTGTAAATAGATGGCTCTGATTTTTATACCTGGGCAATGTTGTGTCATATGGGTCGCACAATCAGAGCAAAATGACCGCATTTGATATGTAACGACAAAGGCGCGCGCAGGTGGTCTCAACGTCTACCAGTTCGTCAAATCACTTCCCGGCCCTCGTTTCGAGATCTATTTGAGCAACTCCTGTTGAAATGCAATGGGAATTTCCCCCGGGATTGATGTACTTCTAAAATTTTATCAATGTTCAATTCCTATATCAATGTAATATTTTATAAGTTGAAATAATTTCACAATTTGATATAATACTTGTGACACACCTCTTGTTGTTGCTTACGTACGTTAGGATATTATACCTTGGTCCAATTCTGTATGGGCACATCGAACGTCATCAGTAGCCATGCTGTCTTAATCGGTAACAATGACTACAACCGATGATAGCAAAACGACGAACCGAACGGTGGATAACTGCATCGTCACTTTTCGATAATTGTGTGACGTATTCACCTAATTATAAACGTGTAGATACCTACTGTGATTATTGCGTAACTGCTAAAGTCATGTGATCTTAATATAGTAATTGTAATCTATGTTGAAATATGGCCAGCTCTCTTCAGACATAATGCAAGCGTGTTCTCTGTCTAGAACGACACCACAAATTGATTAAGAAGTTATTACTTCGAAATTTAATTTTTAATAATATAATTTTATCAATTATGCCATCAATCCATTTTACTTAAATAATGCATTTCGGTATGTTTTTCATATAGAATTGTCAGGTAAATTGATGCATCATTTATCTGTAAACTAGTGCTTATTGGATAATGGAAAGAATTGTCACATCCAAGCCAAGAGATGAATTGCGATTGGGAAATTTTAATATGAATTTTATTGTTTTTAGGTTGGTTGCAATGATTCAACAGCTGGTAAGTATTGTAATTAATAACTACTGAAATAGTAATTCGTTTTAGTGACGCAACCGTGTTATTTGATAATTATTGGCGAAGGCCTTTAAAAATAAATCGCCTAGAAGAGATAATAGTTATCCAATTTATGCACCAGGTCGACTTTTACACAAATTCCATGCTGAAAAATTGAGATTTTTAAAAGTTTTGATATTCTCTTGAAATCTAGAGTATAAAATTATATATTTAGAAGGCAAAAGAAACACATTTATGCTACTAGCAACCCCAGCAAGTAGACTGATATCAAGAAATGTTTTATTGTTCTAGACTTTATGGTTATAACTTGAATTTTGAGGTAAAGCTCAAATCCTTCAATGAGAACCTTGCATGAAAATTACCCCCTCCCTGAGAAGAATACACGAGGATAGTATTTCGAATTAGCAGGAATGTATTGACTGACATTGAAATATTAACCAATTTTCATCTCCTAAAGAAATAATATGATCAATCTCATGTGAAACAGAGAACATCACAAAAATCTTGAAATATGCTTTGTTTATCTTAGAAATTATCGCTACTTCTATGACGCAAAACCATCGTGTTTCACTGACATATAGTAGTAATATCCCAATGGGGTAAGATCCATTGCGCTTCCACCGGTTTCGTCAAATAGGACTTTGCAATGATGACCATAAAAATGTGTTATATCATAAAAACAAGATACACAGCTTTTTTGAGGAGGACATTAAATCCTAAAAAAAGTTTGAATATAAAAAATAAAAATCATTAAATGAAAAATTGAAAATTGAAAATTTGCAAACCTTTGAAATAAATACCTCAACATATTTTTTCGTAAAGCATACCCTACAATTTATTTCTGGTATAAAAGGTACCTCTAATATTTGAACGTTTCCGTATACCAAAAGTATGGAAGTTACCCCCGAAATTGAAAGTAGTTTGTTTCGAATCCTGAAGGTCAACAACTTTCAGTGTATGCATATTACAGAAAAAATAATTTATGGAATTTTTGGTTGGTAAACTACTGCTAATTGTTAAGTATTACTGGTAAAGGGTCATTCCTTCACTCATTGGGTTTTATTTATTCATTTCGATCATATTTATCAGTTAATGGAGTTTGGTCAAACTGGATAAACGTTGGTTTATGTGCCAATTTTCGTTGTGGAAGAAATGGTACTGTTAAACAAGAACGACATTGCACAAGTCCTATGCCGTATTGTAGTGGACATTATTGTGAAGGGAAAAATGAAAGAATTACAGCGTGTTATCGACCATGTTATGGTGAGTTAACATAGCCAGGGAAATATCAGCCTGCGCGCAGACCTACTATCTTTCTTCGTCAAGCGTAGGGTCTGCAAGGCGCTGGCAGAATCTCAGTTCACGCTTGACGAAGCGCAGACCCTACGCTTGACGAAGGAAAATAGTAGGTCTTCAAGCAGGCTAGGAAAATATGTGTTTGTCTTCTTTTATATTACACTAGCAACGAGCTGTTCGCGCTGCTGGGTTTAATTAATGTGGGCCATGTTAGATTGGGGGATCCATTAACAGTACAGATTATAACAAACAGATACGACAATGAAGTTCAAAATGTTTGATTGGTTAATAAACCGCCATTATGTGTTTTTGCTTATTTTTGACACATTTCATCATTCTTTTTTAAGATTTAAGGAATAATTGACAAAATAATACTGGAAATAATCCACTTTTGCTGCAACCGTTTGCTGCAACAACTGATTGGAATTTTATAGTATGTAAACTCTGTTTCCATTGTATACTATTCTTTGACTTTGATTTATGACTCCTTGGTCTATAAATAGCTCTGACTGTGTCATCTATAAAGCCCCAACAGTTTTTCAACGCCCCACTCTTTTCATGGATATCGTTTGAATAGGATTCTAGATGATCAGAGCTATGCCACGGCTGATCTAATGATGTAAGGAGATGACCACATGAGTTATCAATGTTGCTTATCATCTCTGATTATTATGCTTATTTCAGGAACTGAGTGACCAAACCTGCTGACTAAATCTAAAAGTCTTCAAGGATAATCAAATCTTTTCTGAAGAAGACATAGATCTTCTACTTGTCCAGCAATACTCCAATTACTACAGACAAATTTTGAGGAAGCTTTATCTGAATATGAAATACTTATTTCGTTGAAAACGATAACGCAACAGTGTCAGCGGCTTCTACATACTCATCCTCATCGCTGCGTCTTCGTTGTGACTGAAATCGGAAACTCCTTATTGATCGCGTGACTGCACCAAACGAATTTCCAACGAAACAGATTATTTACAATCTAAATAGTCTTGATCGAGAACTGCCATAAATAAAATTTAATCGATTTTTTTTTCTATAGATGGAGAAGATGCAAAGTTGATTACCGAGACAGGCTTTTTCAATTTTAGTTTCAATGGTGAAATTGTACCTTTGGAATTAATCAAAGAACCAAATGGCAGAGGTAACTTTATAAACAAATGTTTAAAGTTTTACATTCTGAGCATTTGCCATACTACTATTACTTCTGTAGAAACCTAGAAGCCCATATTACACAGCCTGCTTATTAGAAGACCGTCTTTAAAGTGTAAACAGAGACATGGAATGTGCATGATCATGATTTTCAAAGTGTTTGATTGTTTTGTTCTCCCTTGAATTCTCGAACTCTTGATACCAACCCATGAGGGCCCTGATGGCAAAATGTTATGTTAAATTCATTTTGGTGAGCACCATAAAAAATTTGAAAGAAACATGAGAGTATAATTAAGACATTTTTATGAACACTTTTATTTGGGTTTCATGTTGCCCAGATAAACCTTTTTTACTTCTGTAGCATTCAAAATCTGATCCCTTGGGAAAATAATTCAGTTAAAACAGGCATAACAGCATCATTATTTAAACATTGTATATATAGGGATTACATCACTTTTGTGACTGGGTTACACTGATCTATATAAAATACTGGATAGAGCAATGCCATTAAGAATCACGTAAAATTTTGAAGCCACGACATCTGACGATCTGTACTCACTAAAACAAAATTTCAAAAGTCAATATAGAAAATTGAACCTTACGATCTAATCTAACAATTTGCGCTTACTGAAGTGAAGCAAATCCAATTTTTCGATGAAATCAAACATTTTTTGCGTACTGAAACAGCCAAAAGAGGATTAGCTCAGATGGCAGAGCAACGGAACCGAACGGAACTCAGCCTTGACTTTATCTGAAACATCAAATGAGTACCATCTGAGGATGGCGGATGAAATGGTCCAGAGGGAATTGCATTGTGAGTAGCTGCGGCGCATCGTTGCGCATTGACAATCAAGATCTATCTGCCATGAAATCTGTTGAAATTGATCTGCAGTGTCGCGGCTGAGATCAACAAAGAGCGTTTAAAATCATTGCTCTCAGCGAAAAAAGCCACTCATCTAGAAATAGAGGAGTGGTACTGATGCCTTCGGTAGGGCGACACCGTCTACATTACTTTACTTTTAAACAGCCACCATTGAAGCTTCGCTTTTGTCTACTAGAACACTGTATCCAATTTTTTGTATAGATAAGTGGTGGGAAGCCGGAGTTTAGAGCCACTAGTTCACTATCATCAAACGAGAAATCCATAGCGTAAACGAGGCAACCACGAATAAAGGCGATGTATCCTTTAAATAATCATGTAACATAACTTTTGTCTGGAATATCAATTATCTCTAATCAATTTCACAACAACGAATAATTGTTTTCTAGTTTAATGCGTCATTGAGTTTTCATTAAAAACAATTTCAATTAAATTCTTACTAATATCATTTCAAAACATAACGCAAAGGATTTTAACATAACGCTTTTCAATTCAAATTCTTAACATGTTTGCATTATTAAAAACAATCCTTCGGCTTGCGGCCTGTGCTATGGGTTACGTGAATGGTAAGTTGACATACATAGTTCGAACGAAATATATATAGATTGTATTTTAGTTAACCAGTTGAAATGGTTAAATAACAAAGCAAGCTATCAGGGATTATGATACTTCAAAGAAAACTTAAAGCAACGATTGCCACCAGTGTCCTGTAGCCCCCAACAAGGTAAAAACCACGGTAAAAGTGATTTCGACAGACTTTACATAAAGCATTCAACCATTAAAGTTGCAAAATATTTACTTCTTATATATTTACTTTATTTACTATTTACTACGAGTATTGTGTCTTCTGTTTGTGAGCTTTAGAGTATTGTTGGATCTGACACTACGTCTTCTCCTTCTACGCATATTGAAATACTTTTGTGCAATAATTTAAATACGTTTATCGATAACATGTAAAATGTTTGCCAAAATGAAAAATACAGCAAGGCGTAGTGGAAAAATTCTTCAATACAACACAAATTTATAACAGAAAAAGACAACAATTACAATGCAGTTTATTTTCATGGGACTTCCCTCAAAGTTATGTTCTTTTTGGTTTCTCAATCGCAATTTATAAACAGTTTATCGCATTTTAAGCTGTAAAATTAAAACTTTGCCTAGCTGAAGGCCTGTAGATACCTCAGAAGTAAGCGGTGGGGAAGGAAATAGACAAGAACGATTATTTGGTCACCGAGTCCGTTTGCGTATTATTATTATTATTAATATAGCAATAGTTACATCTGAATATCGCAGCTCCCAAGCTGATACTTTTCGAACTTTCCATATTTGAATCTTTTAATTACACAGTACATTTGATTTGAAATGCAGAAAGTTATTTAATTTGTCTCATTAATCGCCATTTTTAAAACACAATTTCTAGTTGCTGGGTTGAAAATGGCGGGTATAGACCGTGAGAGTATAGGCCTATACCTACACGGTCTTTAACCAACATAACAATGTTGTGGGTTGTCTTGAGATCCCCCCAATCATGATCAGAGCTTTTACCAAGTGATTTTAATTCAACATTCTAACTTTTTTGTTTTATTTTTATGTTTGCATTTACTGATTTATGATTATGTTGAAACAACCAAGAATAGATAACCATATTACTATTTCTATACAGCTTCCATTCTGATTCAGAGAAGAATTAACGGTAATGTTAATTTCGATGTACCATGGGAGGATTACAAAGCAGGTTTCGGTAACCGAGATGGTGAATTTTGGTTTGGCAATGATGCAATTCATAATCTGACTAAGGATGGTTTAACTTCTGTGAATATCAGTATTTTCGATGGTGGAAAGGAATATTATGTTCTTTACCAAATTTTCCAAGTCGACAAGGAAGAAAACCAATACAAATTAAAGGTTACACAGTTTGTTGAAGGTAATTCGGCAGAAATCTAAACCTTTCAATTAAAAAATAATTTACAGCATTAAAAGAGAGATTGAGTAGATGGATCAATGTATTTTTTTATTTCATATTAAGCCATAGACCACCAAACAAAATGTACCGTATTATTTTCTTACATGACAGATAATAATCGGTTAAGTTCATCAATTATTGGGTATATAATGCGTAATTAATAGGAGGTTTTCCGTCTGTCAGGCTGACCCCCTCACGCTCGAAAATGGGATTTTTTGATAGCAATCATATAACAATTAGCTCGCAACTGCTCAGCTATTTCAAAGTTTGCTCACGCAGTACGTTTTGTGCTATCTGGATTCCCAGTTTCAATGAATTCTGCTTTTGTTACTTATAGAGTCTCAGTTTCACATGTCAACTAAAAATTGCGGCACACAATATATATCCGATATAGTAGCTAATGGGGAATTCTAAAAACATGCTATATATCATCATCAAATACCACAATGATATACTAATGAGGATATATTTGATGATAATAACCGTATGATTAGATGAAGACAATTGAGCAAAGACATTCATACATCATTTTCGAGCAAAGGATAATAAATGTAAAGTTCATATGCTATGTATATATATATAATTTTAAAAAATTTATTTAATTTACATTATCTGATGTATAATAATAAAAATGAAATTTTACGTAACGATACAAGACAAACAATAGCTATTGCAATTATACAGAAATACATTATGTGAATAATTTTGACTTTACTAAGTCACTTTGCACGTTTAATGTGGGTTGCAACTCCCTGGTAACTAGCATCTCATGCCCATTAGGCAATCAAATGTTGATGCACATTTGCTGACAACAGTGAGCAACACATCTATAAAGATGTTGACGAGTATACAGCCAACATCACTCTCAGTCAAGTTCGTTCGTCCATCTTTTATGCACTTGATCATCAACACTAGGCAAAATCGCTGATTGAGGTTTACTGACTTTAGAAGAACAGCACCTCAACGAATAAAATGCCTATACAACGATGGTAACTTGAAACTGATCACATGCATATAATGATATATGATTTTTAATCACAAAAACATGAATTCTGGGCTATTTTTGCGTGTTCCAGATGCCGTTTAATTTTATTATACGACATATGTTCTATATAAACGGTTGATATTAATGTTCTGATTGTTGTAATACGATATATTTTTGAGCTGTGAGACAAAATTTTACAATACTTTTCCCGCACTCCGTATAATCCAGCAGTTTAACAGCGAATGTAATACTTCTGCGATAATAGAAATATAAACAATTTCGCTTAATTAATCCTCATTATTACCCCCTTAAAACATTAGTGACATGAACGGCCTGTTGTTTATTTCTGCCTTTTCATTATTTGCAATAGGAATCTTATTTTCATAACTATATGCATAACACTGAATGTCTGAGATCAATTGAATCACATAGATTGGTCAGAAAATTAATTCTCACCGTATTAATTGATACATTAAATCGAGGAATTCAACATCTGTGTCATTGATTATAAAAAAATATTAATAAACGTATATTTTCTGTATTTACTTTATTTTTATTTGAGACTTAGAAGGAAGCCCACAATACCATTCCTTGCGCGGATTCACATTCGGATCAAAATTTAGATTGGCGTGACTATCTGGAGAAATAATATTTGACCTGCGATTAGTTAGAGAACTGGATTCATTGCGGATCCAATGCATGCATTGTGCATTCTGTGCGCTGTAAGGCTGTTATACAATCTTTAATATTGCGGTGTGAGAAGAAGTAATATTACTGTTCGGTTGAATTGTTAAACCATTGAGCAGTTGTGAATTAATTTGATACAAACAAATACCAACTTTTGATGGTGGGGGGAAGTGTATTGACAGACTTTACAAAATTGACCAATAGACTCTTTGTGAAACTAGCTTATGTGACCCTAGAGTGATAGAATATTGTTGCTTAAATGAAAGGCGCACTGGTTCTATTTTCACAGTATCTATTCAATAACCTAGTAAAAGAGTTTATTAACATCTCATTTGAATATGCATATTGTAATCAGGAAACGGTGGAACAAAATTTGGAGATACATCAAATGGAAGGTCGTTCACAACAAAGGATAAAGATCATGATACTTCGAGTTTTAACTGTGCGATTTCAGGACAAAATGGTTTCTATGCAACCGGAGGATGGTGGTTTAAGCATTGTGGAGGCACCAATCTCAATGGCCCTTACGTAACTGGTCCTGTTAAAAGATTTGAAGGAATCATTTGGGACATGCCGTCACAAGTAAGTAGAACTAGCTATGGATATAGTGGGAGCCGTATGACACTTTTATTTTAATAGTTAAGTGACACTTTGAGAATGTATTAATGCATATTTCTATATTTATAGGCACTCAAATATATGCTTAGACTAGATCAGAAATGATTATGGGCAATATCAATAATTTCATAATTATGATCATAGATAATTTGTAGGATCTACATGCACATTGCACGCTTTCATTTTGATTCCAAAGTTTTAAGGGTATTAATGTGTGCATCTTCTAATTAAAGTATATACATTAATTGCAACTACTTTATCTCGTTCATCGTTCTCTGTGTTATAATATGGTACTGAATTATCCCATGAGTACCGTTGCTGCAAATGCATTCAATGACAATCGCATAAAATATTTGTTGCCTCTTCATTTGCACTCTAAGCCAATTCTATAATCCATAACTGAGAGAAGAAGACATACTAAAACTTCTTCATACTAAAACTTAGTGAGTTTGCCGTGGCAGAACAGATCAAAATGTTTGGAAATGATCGATATTGAGTCAACAAAGATCTTGGGGAATGTTATTGATGTTGGACGAAGACGTTGCTTTTAAATTTGAATTATTCAATACTTGAGGATGTTAAATACGTTTTATTTGGTTGATTTTCACAAAGGTAAGATAATATTATGGCCGGTTTAAAACTCTTTAAAACACAAATCTGAGTTAGACTATCTTGGTTCTATTATAATATCTTGATTGTATGTTAAATACCTGTTGACGGATTACAGCACCTGATAATCTATTTTCTTGTCGTTGTCTAGCCTGCGCGGAGACCTCGGGATCAAAATCAAATTTCCTCACATACAGATATTATCTTACTTCGTGTAAATTAAAGTGGCTTTGTTAATCTTTGATTATTAGACAGCGAAGATCAGCTTCACGTTTATCTTTTTCAAATGGAATGTTCGAACGGTTTCATTTCATGTTTACATACGCCTTTTGGACCATCGAAACGAAGAATAAACTCTTCTCTGAATTTTACAATTGATATATTTGTGTTATACGGGAAACTCGCCATAGAATGATTGGAATAGCTAGCCTCGTGAATTTACTGTAGGTCATTGTCTCTTAAAGTGCAGGGATACAATCGCTACATCTAAAGTGTGGAGATTTATGCAATCAATGACAACACTTTCAGCGTAACACCAATGTATGTTGTAAACTAAAGAATAAGATAAATGAACATGTTGTAAGGTAATAGGAATACATTTGAACTGAATATAATCCAGTAATGAAGCAGGCGCGGATCCAGGAATTATTTTATGGGGGTCGAAAATATTACGTCATCAAATAAATTACGTCATTTGCCACGCCCATTTTGACCACGCCCTTATTTTATGAACTTTGCGTCAGAGATTTTCAAAGAAGAAACGAGACATCAAAAATTCACAGATAAATCAAAATCCAATTACATTTACATTCATAAAATTGCAAAATCTATTTAAGGATATCCAATTGAAGTTTGAATGCCAAGAATTAGTTTCCCATGTTATTCCATGGTACTCACAGAAGACGCCACAGGAAGGCTCTCAGCATGTCTTCCAAAAAATTTGGTACCAATTATGCAAGCTAAGCATTTGTTGTCAAGATACATTACTCTGCCTTTCCAGGAAATTCTGAAATTAGAAAGTCATCTCAATAAATCGTATGTTCATATCTATTAAAATTTCAATCTTCGTTTCTCGGCACAAAACTTAACTATCACTTTCTCTACATCCGGTTCAATTTCCTGATGGACTTGCATCAAGGCAAGACCAGTCAGTCTATCCTCAGTCATTGTGCTTCTTGTGTAAGTCTTCAGTCTACGCATGGTTGAGAACGTACGCTCAGCCTCGCACGATGTTGATGGTACAGTTGCTAATATTCTTAATGAAACTTTGATATTGTCAAAGCAGTTACAATTCAACATTGCTAGTGTGGCTAGTGGACCGTCTGGAAGGCAGCTACTGTTTTGCTTTCCCCAATACTGCTCCCACATATCCATTTCTCCTTCAAGTGCCTTGAACATAGGTAGGTCTTCAGCATAGAATGCTGCAAATCTCAAGAAAGACTCACGCCATGTCAATTTACTCGTTGGATTCGTAGACATCAGGTGCATTTGGGCAGGAATAATGCTCAATCCATAATATACATTCGTACAGTCATCTGTGAACTTTCTAGCTAATTCTGTATTTAAATGATCAAATATGGGTATAGTGACAGTTAGTTTATAGTACTCACATGCATTATTTGACGGTGGATTATTCCTATTCATTTGCCTGTTAGCTGTTCTCTTGACTGCGACTGGAATATTTACTTGCTCTCCTAATGCGATTGCTTCCTTAAACCATCTATCATGTAATTTGTCAACAGTGTTTCTAGCTAGCCTAACGTAATTCTTCAATGCCTGAATAATGTCTATGGCGTTCATGACATCATTTGTTTTTGACTGTAACAGTTTTGTGGCTTCCTTAGCTCTGTCAAATATAGTCCTGGTCATTACTAAAACTACTATGAACTGAAATGATGAGACAATGGCAAGAAATGATGTGGCCTTGGATGAAGTGACTGCATTACATACATTATCTACATTAAAACTCATCTCCTCTAGTGTATAAAAAATTGGAACAAACAACTCCTCAAACAAATCTAACGCTTCAATCCTCTCAACCCACCTAGTTGTACATACAGCCTTAAGTCTCATACGTTGAGACTTGCGCGCATGTTTCAAAATGTTGGTAACCAACATTTTTTGCCTATTCTCTGATATATTAAAAAGATTTGAAATACATGTCATTTGCTCTAGTATATTCTTAACAAGTGGAATGGAGCATGTTTGACAAATCATTAAGTTTAACCTATGACTATGACAGTGAAAGTATAAAGCCTTTCTATTTACTTCTAATATTTTGGCAGACACACCATTAAAACAACCAGCCATAGTACTTGCTCCGTCATATCCTTGCCCGCGGCAGTCGTCCAAATCTAAACCTAGGTCTGCATCAGCCTCCTTAATTGATCTGGCAATGTTCGCTCCGGTAAGACCATATTTACAACGGAAGAAACCTACAAACTCTTCTCTCACCATACATTTGTCATCCACATACCTTAACACTAAAGACAGTTGTTCTTGCTTAGAGCAATCAAGACACTCATCTGCTATGATAGAATAAAAACGGTTTTGCCTAACCGAATTAACAATATGTTCAGAAATAACCTCTCCGCAAAAACGAATAAGCTGATTCTGAGAAGACTTAGATAAGTAACTCGCATCTCCTGCACACGTTTCTAAGTGTGCCTTTAGAGCAGTGTCACCTGCCCTTATCCTAAAATTCACTAGCTCAATGAAATTCCCTACTGGTTCTCTCGCATACTCTCCTGGTTTAGGGTGATGATTAGAGTCATCACGATGTCCTCTCAAAGAGATTCCATTACGTCCACAAAACTTAACACAATCTATCAGCGGTCTTATCTTAATAATATTTTCTGATTCACTCTTTTCCACTGCACCCTCAAATATACGACCGCTTTTGTTTAAAATTGATAATAAGATATCAATTGTGTGACTATGCAGGCACGCTTTCGATCCTGAATTAGCTACTCCTTCATGCTTTTTCATTCTTACGCAAACATCATTATAATTAATGAAGGGTTCAGTATAAAACCTCTTCATAGCCTTAGATTTCTCAGGGAACTTATGCCCAAATAGTACACACGAAAGGCAGAATGCTCCATCAAGACTTGGAGAGTAGCACAGCCAAGGATTACCCTTAAAATAGGAATATTTAAAATGCCTATTGTTACGCTTTGGGAAAGCATAGTTAATGTCAGGCTTATACACATTCTTTATTATATCCTCAATTTCAGCTTCACTCAAACTGGCACCCTTTCCTACAAAATTATCTATATCATATTTACGCCTACCTTCTACTCTTGTTACAACCTTAGGTGCCTCATTCAAACCTCCAGACGGTTTTTCGAAAGTCGGACTGCTTAATGGAACATCATTATGACTTACTGTTACATGACTGCTTACATTACTTGTGATATCAATAACTTTAGTACAACTTGATGAATTAAATGATGGCTTACTAGATTTCTCTGTAAGTGTAAGTGTTGTCTGTACAGTCCGTTTGGTAGGTATGACTGAGGAAATTAAGTCAGATTGGCTAGCCTGGGTAATAAAAGGAAGCTTAGTTTGAGCAGAGGCAGTGGTTCTCTTAGTTTTAATGACTCCAGCAGTACCTGGAGTAGTAGCCTTTCGTTTCCCAAGAAGTGGACTACGAAATAATGGAACATAATGGTTAGGAGCACAATGTACTCCACTGTTAACAATGCCAGCATAACAAAATAATATTCTGATAGGCTCTTGTATGTTGCATGGTAATCGGGGATGAATAATACAGTTGAACAGTGCCTGAAATCTACAGTCGCCAAAATCAGAGTAGAAAGATAAAATATTCCTGTTAATAACTGACGCCACTGCTAAAATACAAAGAAATCTTGCCCAGCTTTTCTCAACACATATCAAAGTAGCTTCCTTCTGAACTAAATCCTCTCCTCTCAATCCAGAGTCTAACGCAGCATGTGAAACACACAATGGTAAAATGTTAGCTTGATGGTCACTATAAAAGCTAGCATTTAAATAAAGTTCAAGACCAGTTAATACACGAAGGGTACTTATCATTCTGTTATCCCCTACAAGAGCCATTGAAACAGAGCTGAACAAGCAATCTCCATCAGCCCGTGACCTAGGAAAGACACAATTTTTATTAATTTACCAAGTATCTAAAGAAACTTCAAACTTTAAATAACTAGTATGACATATACCTACTAATGGGGCATGCGAGATACTTTGGGGCTATGATTATTTCGTTCATAAACATATTTGGCTAACTTTTGCAGCCTTCATTGATATATAAATATTTCATACAGTTTTTTCTGAGTAATATATTAATTAATAAGAAAAATAACAACAAAAGTATATATTTTTAACCAGCTTAACAAGATAGATGACTAGCAACTTCGCCATTGTAACTTCAGTAATTGTCTTACAATCATTATGTCAATAAATGTGGACACATTCAAAGTTCAAACAAACGTCAAAGCGAGATAAAATACCTGGCAGCTTTTAAGTGGCCTGACTTTGCCCTCTTCTGTGATCGTTCACTTGCAGGGGTTTTTCCGTCTGTTGACCTGTGAATATCAATAGGCAAATACAATAAAGATTAGATTATTACAATAGTTTTCAGATTATTCAGACCAAAAGATTAATACTGGTGAAGTCTTTGTTTTTATATCAAATAAAAATTGAAACTTGGAATTGAAAGATACTTTTGTTACGAAATAATGAGTCTACTTACGAATTTCCATCTGGTTTATCTTCAGTTTCTGCAATTTTTGAGAGGTATATTCGTGAATTGAGATCTTCAAACATTGATTTATCAATTCTGCCATATAACTCATCGTTCGATAGGTAAGAATAGGTTGCAATATTCTTAGACAAACGCTGATAATAAGATTGTTTTGTTTCATCGTCTTTTTCATCAAGCATTGCTTGAAAAGCCAACTCAACTAGTTCTGCTCCTTCCATGTTGAAAGCAGCGTGCGACTAAGACCGTTGCTGGAAATTGCAGAACAGAAGTATCTAGAAGCGCCATGTGAAGCTAATTTGAATTATCCAATCAGATATCAAGGCGTGCAATTTATTATAAACAAAATATCGATGACGTAACTATTTATAGTGACGTCATCTTTTTTACTGAAAAATTTAGGGGTGTCATTTGCCATACTTGCACCCCTCTGGATCCGCGCCTGTAATGAAGTTACAATTGATTAATTAAAGAGTATAACGAAAGTATAAGGTAAAGAACATTAACAATTTGTTACTTACAAAAGTGTGGGGTTTCCCCAGCCGTCAATTGTCACGATTAATAACGGTAATATTAAAGAGTTTCGAATGACCAGCAGCCTTTGCTTTGTTTTGTTGTTTTGATCACAAGAAACGAGGCTAATCCTCTGGAAAGTGACGTCAGCGCCCACGTCAGAGGATTGTCCTAGTGGTTGTTGCTACGGAAAGACACGACAGAAAGCTCGAGAAAATAGTCTGGTTTATCAATTTCAGTTTTGGATAAATCTCAATTATTACTTGTGGAAACGCAAAGTCTATGGCTATAGATAGCCAACAAATGTATACGGCTCAAAAATAAATAGCGGAATGGGAGTCACAGTCCAATTATCTGTCTGAGAAGTTTGACACAAATCAAAACAACTTGGATAAAATGTACTTTCAAATCAACACTAAATAAATTCATATGATTCTAAATTTTACAATTCACGTGCATATATACTGCAGAAAAACAATGCAATATAAAACACACATAGGTATGTTACTAACTATTTTTAGACGGAGCCTACGTGTTTACAAACATAATTTGGAGTCAATGATCAAAGTATCCGCATTCAAAATCGAATTCACCTGGTGTTATAATTTCATCTTGTTTCGGCGATAAATTTCGATTTTGAATGCTAACAAATCTCTTCCCGTTCTTTCAATCCCTAATATTCTTGTATAAAGTAAACACCAACATGAAATTTTGAATCAGTCGAGTTCAGTTCTAGCTTTCAACTCTGTCTTCCTTCCTCAATTCGTATGACGCTAGTAGCATAGCAAGTGAATTGATTTTCGTGGTACACATTTATTCAAGCGTCGAAAGCCCTTACGACGTCCACCTCTATTGCTCTTGTAACTTTCCAAACCAGTTCGTTAATAAATAACTTGGCAGAATCACAGAATGCTTCCATGTTCGTTTTACGAAATGTTTTTGCAAAATCGAGCGTGTGTGCAAAGGAGACACAAAGGCGGGCCGTGTATCATGAAAACGAGTGATTGAAATCTGGGTCCAGATTTCAAAGACAAAAATATGCAAAGGCTGCTGGTCATTTTATGGTCTTCAAGATCAATAATAAGCATGGCTACTCCATCTGTTCGTGGCCATGTTTCTTTTATCTCCTTTCCAATTCCTGTCATCTGTATACGAGGCAGAGGTCGGAAAACAACCCATTACACTACAATCAAGACAGATAATCAATGCAGAACAATGTGCAATTGAATCAGGGTGAGCGAGCCAATGAGTATATGCTATATACAAATTATTATAGTAATCAAAAATTATTTATTGATGATGCTGGTCTGAGTGCTGATCTTGAGACCATAGGTGAGACTGTCGATTGCAATCCATTTTTATTGTATATAAAATTGGTTTTTCAGTTAATTATTTCTATAGAACGTATGATTTTTAATTATCCTATTATTTATGGATGAGGCTGATTTGACATGTGTTTCGTCCCTATCTGCAAGGGACTCGTTAGATGGTGTCGAAGTTCGTCAGGCATTGCGTCTTGAAGTCCAGCGCTAACGAATAGTATAGATGTATGGTGTATATAATAAAGTATGTATTGTACAAAAAACAATTAGACGACTGCTTTATAAGGGCTTAATAGCCGTGGATATTCATGGAGGCTGACAAAATGTCTTCTCCAATTATTTCCAGCTTTCTCAATGACATCTACAGTGTGTCCGTGGAGATCACACCTGACCTTTCTCAGCTCCTTGAGAACGAGTTTATACTTTTCTGACGTCATGCACGTCAGAAAAATTTCGATCATTGCTAATTCCAGTATAGTGGCTGAATCGAGGCTTTCAGTTGCAAAAAAAACAACTTTCTGGCATAAATCTTCTAGCGTTGGCATCCAACATTTTTTGCATCGGATAATGTAAAACAGCTTATAAATTAAGAGATCCTGCTAGTCTCTGTTTATACGATTCCTCTCTTTATACAATTCTTCAGAATCAGAGTTTGATCCCTTATATTGATTCAGTAACTCAGTAACTCTGATTCAGTAAGTCTATAACTCTGAAAATGGTATAACATTGGAATATCTTTCTGTAATTAATTTTCCATACCGTAACTTGATGTCACAACACAATTCGATAAGTCATTTGAATAAATGATAAATAGGAGTGGTCCGAATACAGATCCTTAGGGTACACCACTGGTTATATGTAACTCGAGGGACAAATTTGAATCAACATTATGCAACTTGTATGTATACGATTTTTTAAGAAAGATTCAACCCATGCTACAGGTTTATATCGGATTCCATATGCATGCAAATTAAATAAAAGTTGTTCATATGTGATCAGTTTGTTTCAAATGAATTCAACGATGAGTCGGAGGCTGAACCACAGATTATTTTATATATATCCAGAAGCCCCCACAATTGAAAGAAAACTGAAAGCAATTTTTATCAATTTAATATGTCCACAAATTTCGGCAAGTTCTTCTGTTTTTCTCAAAGACAAAAATGCTAAACATGCATAAAATATTTAAGGCACAGTTATCTGTGATTCACCATTGTAATTTTTCTATCAATGCAACAAAATCAGTATATTCTATGTACATTATGCATACTGCTAGATTTAGCTCCTTATCCATTGGAACTATTAGAACGGTGGGTGGTATATTAGTATCACCATCTAACTCAATAAACAGTCAATTTCATACTTTCAAATATAGCACAATAAGTAAAGATTTCAGAGCACGCGGTAGACTTCTACTTAATGCGCATGCTCTGCATAATAACAATGATATAAAAGATGTCTGTCAATCATAACACATACAGTTCAATTTAATCAATCTTAATTGATGCAAAACCATATATAACGGTTATAGAATATAATTATATATAGAGTGTAACTTGATATATTATAATGTTGTACGTAAATATTATACAATATGTTCTTTTATAAATGCTCATCTAAACAAACAAATGCAATTTCGAAATATTTGTCAATTATTATACAGCGTTGCCTCTTTTAATTGTCCTGATAATTATTTTTAATTGTTGTGAATGTGACTGTGAATGTGCTATACCAAAACAAATAAAGATTGGATAGGACCAGACACAAATATTTCGTATTAATCCGCTCATAACAGTTAATGATGACATACTTCTACAAGCACGTCAAATGTTGTTTTTCCAGTATTGGCTTCTTCTACAGAATCATAATAGTCTTCCCAATACCAAAAGGAATATTGTTGATTTTGATTAAATTGAAAACAATCACGAGTAGCTACAAACTTTGTATCCATGCCATCATCCTCATACTCTGAAAATGCTGAATGATCAGCAATGACTTCACCACGCACTTCTTTCGCCAATACCAAGTAATTTGCGGTGGGACCGTTATGATAACATCCAAAAGGCATTAAAACTGTATTGGCACATGTCAAACCCCCACTGATGTGATTTAATCTTATTCTGTAGCAGCCGGTAGGTAAAATGAAATAGAAAATACCTGGCTTGTCATCCCTGGTTTCAACATCGATTGAGTTTAGAGCTGCTT